>CAXKWD010000003.1:87306501-88053437 GCA_964059195.1 Ectobius pallidus | reverse complement strand
ACTCCCCCGAAGGCCATATGGATCAGATTGTTTTTATGAGAGCTACATAATTGAAAATTATTGCATAATATTTTTATTACTTAATCTTATAAACATACAGTCTGCACACAAATGGTTTAGCGGGCAGACACATTCATGAATGCAAAATAATGGAATGTATATTAATAAAACAAAACAAAATGAAATTTTAAGCTGCTACAAAGACTAGTATGCAACAGCAACATATACATTGTACAAAAATCACAAAGTTTAAAATGAACATTTATTTATGACTATTCTTAATGTCAGGTCCTAAGGTTAGGCACTTCTCTTTATGACAATTTCTGCCCCCCCCCCCCCATGCCACATGTTTGACATCCCTGATCTACAGTTTGCGATTATTAAATCACTTTTTACAACAGCCACTTTAAAGACGAATTTGCAGTTGAACATTTTGCAATTCTTTAAGACAAGTAGGTCATGATTTTTTCCTAGGTTCATGTGATTAGGCTATGTTTTTGTTCCGGAATTTCAAAATAGAAGTTGGATAGATATGTAGCAGTACAATTCGATTTAATTCTTTCTTTTTTTAAATTGGTGATATTGAAATTGCTAAAGCTGGGGATCTAACCTGTGCATCGCTTTTGCACACGAAATCAAAGGAAACGTATGAAATAACCTTCAATGGTTTTCGAAAGTGGTGTTGTGATAAAGAATTCAATATTCATACCTGTGAAATTGTTTCAGACAAAAGGTAATCAGTGCTGTAACATTCAATTAACTAAGGTATGGAAATTTCATAAGGAATTTTCTTGCAAAATTATGCTGACGGCGAGTGTTTTATTTTAACCAGGAACGTTTAGCAATTCCTCGGATACCAATCACGATAATTTATCTTATAATATCTTTCCTCGGATCGCAAGGATGCAATTTTATCTGATAAAATTTCAGATCGTTAATGGACACTAAGGCATCAACGTGCGGTGATTAATACGGCACATGCTTCCATTGAGCACATTTTATACAATATAACTTGTTTGGAAATTGAAATAATATAAACGTTCATTGATTAAAAACACTATTTCGATTTGGTGAAAGTCAGTTCGTGTGCTTTCATAGTTTTTTTGAGGTAAGCAACTATCACGACGCCCTCAATCTTGTGATGCGCGCTATTGGACTATTCATTCATCTAGTATGCCGTGATCTTATGACAGAATATTGACAACAAAATAATAAAATAATAATTATTTACAAAATCCGTTACATTTTTCTCATGGAATAGACTTAATAAACTTTACTCAAGATACGAGTTTCATCAGATAAATTTGCTCGAACTTCGTCTTCGCAAATATATCGATGAACTCGTAATCTATCGTGGATAACCTATGATAAAATATTTAAAATCTTTAAAAAGTTTCATTAAAAACTAACACTGGCATATTTTCGTGCTTCTTTTTTCTTCTTGAGTCTTCCCCGTTGTGAGCTTGCTGAGTATGGGAGAAGTTTTAATGAAACTTTTTAAAGGTTTTAATTATTTTATCAGCATGACGTGCTCACAAGAAAAAAACCATTTTCATTTTTAATAATTAATGCATCTACACCAGCCCAGCAAGGTGCCCTGAGAATTACATAGCCTACGAATGTCGAAATACCTAGGGAGCACAATATAAAGGTTCTTGAGATGATGGTTCCAATCATACATATTATTTTATTGTATCAGTTAGTGTCAAAATTGTATCTTAGAACTACAGTCAACGTGGGAAAAAAAAGTGCAATCAAAATAAGTTTCGAGTGGAGTACATACTCGTAAGGAGCATGTTTCATTACAGCTTGGAGACATCGTCTCCCAAATAGTACGTTACATGTTTTATTATACGTGATTTTATTTAAATTTTCGAAGTCTTAATGAAGGCTCTTGCTATTATTTTATTCCTTTTATCTTTCTATACCTTAAACACTTTCGTTCTAGCTAACGATTCATTCAAGGTAAGAAGGATAGCCTACTTTAAAAATGGTACAAGTTAAATATTTCTTATCGTCAATCTTCAACACAACGAATCATTTTAAAAAGCATAATAGTGGATCTACATTAAAATATAAGAAAGCTTTCGATAGATTTATAATAAGTGGAGGGGCTAAATCCCATTCAGATAACTCTTTTACCGGCTATGATTTTGAGTTGGATTGTGAAATAGATCGGTGTAATTCGCCTAGATGAGAAGTTTGCGTCGAAAGCAATCACGTTGTATAACGTGACGTGTAACATATTATTTATAGGAAATGATCTGTCCAACAAGCAATGCTCGAAAACAACTGACTCTCACTTTCACCAACATGCGCTCCTGTCAACAGTATTTTGGATCCAGTTTTTTCTAAGATCGTTGAAATGTGCGAAGTCATAAAAGAAAATTCTATTCTGAAAATTCTATCTAAAAAAAGTTTCCAGGTAATATTCAAGGCCTTTGGTTTACTATTGCTCGTACTTTGATTTCTACAAGACCTGCTCCTTGCGGTTATGCAGCCCCTAAATTCTCAAAATTCAGATTCTGATTTAGAAACGATGATATAGTCTGACCTGTGGTGACTACATTATTTCGAAATATCTGAATCTACCTACCAATAGTATTTGTTACTGCCGCTATAATCTTATATTGTTGATCTGTAGTGACAATACAATATTTTTTTAAAAAACCTGAAGCCAACAATGTTACTTCATGTTATTTTGTGAAATATCTGAATTTGATAATAGTTGCAACTAAGGAAAATTACTAATTTCTAATATTTTAACGTAAAAAGTTGGAAACGAAGGAATAGTCCGGATGTTCTAGCCCGCATTCAGTAGTGATTTACATTGATTTATGATTGAGACGCATATACGATGTCCTACAATAGATATATTATCCGATAGCATTAATGGAATTTCATTATCTAAATCAGCGGTTCCCAAACTATTTTGTCCTGGGACCCACCTTCACCTAGAAAATTTTTTCGCGACCCACTACTACATAAAAATAACCAATATAGGCTGTATAAAAAAATAATAATAATAAAAAAATTGCGAACCACTACTACACAACGATAACTAATATAAAATACAGCACATATTTTTCATATGCCTTTCAATAGTGTTATTGTGTTCAAATGCCTTATATTCCTTATATTGAAAAAAGTTTAGTTTTCCCCGCCCTTTTCGCGACCCACCGAAATTACACCCGCGACCCACTGGTTTGGGAACCACTGATCTAAATCAATATGGGCAACTCATTATTTCATTAGCGAACATCTACAAACTCATTGAACTATGCAAACGTCGCCAGGGTCGGAATTGTGTTTCTCAGAAGTTATTTTACGTCTGTACATCAGGAACGGGGGAGGGGGTTAAGCCGTAGCGTAGTGGTTGAGGTGCTGTGCCACCGGAAGGTTGCGGGTTCGATCCCCGATGAGGTCGTTGGGTTTTTTCAATAATTGTCCTAATCCTCCTAGTGGTAGGCCTACTATGGCCCTGGGGTCGACTCAGCCTCTAACAGAAATTAGTACCAGGAGCAATCCTGGGGGTAAAGGCGGCCGGTGCGTAAGGCTGACAACCTTACCACCTTCACGGTCCGAATGTCTAAAAATCTTGGAGCCTCAACCTCCTGCTATCCTCTGGGTCTCCATGGCCTGTACATAGGGAATACTTTACTTTTACATCAGACACGAGAAGTAGTTTATCTGACCTGGAATCGAACCCACAAACTTGGGGTGGGAACAGATAGCCAGTGCCCAGTGCATGGCCCACAATTCATATTGTTCGCAGTTCGTGTAAGATATTTCAAACGGGACCATGTTATTACCTCAATCAGTAAATTACGAAGTATATACTAGACCTAGTTTTGTTGTTATTTCTTACATAATTTACTACAAAATTACTAGAAAATTGATCATTATGTAAAAAATAAATTATGTTTCTGAAAAATTATTCGTGAGAGATCATGGCGGTAAATCATCAGCAGAATAACACTTTACAATCAGTATTACAGTATCAGTATAAATTCACTTACTCTCATCTTGTATACTCATCAATACAGCTGCTGTCCAAGATTTGTTCTGAGAAATTTTGATTTTTAGTCTGTTTCTTCTTCCGTTTGATTTTAAGAAAATATTTTATCTTCGTAATGTAATATTCACAACATTTCAAGATACTATAGAAACCACTTGCACATTTTTGAAATTGATAATCCTAATATCCACAACATTTCAAGAAACAATAGAAACCACTTGCACATTTTTGAAATTGAAAATCGGTATGCTCATCTATGGAAACAACTATGTAAAATGAAGCCGTAATTGACAGCATATTTCTGATGGATGAAGCCTTAAGTTACCAATTTTTTAGTCGGTTATGAAGTGGTTTAACTAATACTCATATTGAAATTTTTATATCACTAAGTTAGTAGCCTATGAACAAATAGAATGTTTATTTATTTTGTAATAAATCAGAACTAAACCAGTGCAAAAAAGGAAAAAGCCATGCTTAAACTTATATACATATCAGTACTATTTAGATTTATTCTTTAAGAAAGCAGAAGTAAACCATTTGGTGGATAAGAAAGGACAAAGACAGGCTTAAACTTTCAGACATATCAGTTAGCAATACTGATTGATATACGTAGACGAAGGTAAAGACTACCAGTACATTTGCATGTTTAAATAAATTTCCAGGCAATAAGATACCTTAGTAAAAAAAAAAAAAAACTTTTCAAGTTTTCGTTATTCACTTCATTGTGTAAATCGCTTGTGTTCCTAGATACTCTTCCCGGATAAGACAGTCCTTGGCTGACACGAGAGTCAGCATATTCCCAATACTGTTGTCAGCCAAGGCCCAATGATGAAGGTGACTGACTCAGCGATCGGATGAAAGGTAGACAAATGTTTAGTATTTTAAAACCGTGCCCGCTATCACGGTATCAAAATACGCAAGAGTATACGCAAGAGTATCAAAATATTTAGATATCAGTAAGAAGTGTGCTACGTACAGTCTGATTTAAACAACCTGCAACTTGGGACAGTTCATTTGAAGCGAATAATTTTGACAGCTGCATTGTATTACGTTGTATTACTTGTATTAGAGGTTCTGTCAGTTGTTCAGTAACTTCCAAATAGCAAATCTCTCGCATATCTTCAGTATTGCCATAGAAATATACCCCTCCATTAACTATCACAAGTCGCAGGTTGTTTAAATCAGACTGTAGTTTATGCAGCATCTTTTGCAGAGTACAGAATAAGCTAATTGTAACTTACTGCTCGAAAACTTGAATGACCTAAGAAAGCAATTTGCTTTGTCAATTTCGATAATAATGAATACAAATTATTAAGTTCCAGAATAGTACTTTATGAGATTGTGTGGGGGACGGGGATATGTATGTCCGAATCTGTCTGTCCGTGTGTCTGTATGCGCGATAACCCATATACGCTTTATCGGATTTTCATGAAACTTGGTACAGGTATTTATAACGTCCACGGGAAGAAGCCTATTGATATTGGACCAAGTCGGTTGAGTACCGGAGTAATGCCCAATTTAGTGTCTATCTTATGGTAACAAATTAGAAAGAATCTACCAAACGAAAATCAGTTCTCATGATAACATATTGATTTACAGTGTTCATATACGGCTTTGGAAGTTGCAATACAGTTAGCTATGACAAAATATAACACTACCAACATATCCCTTCACACATGTTTACCAAACCAGACCTTTGTTCTTCCATAAGCCCTGCTTAATGAATCGATCTGGAGCTAACTCGGAAATCGATTTAAGAAAATAACGTATTTTCTGCATATCATAGTTGCAATTATCACTGAATAAACAAAAGCATTTTACTCCTTTGTTACATCAGTTTACCTGATTTTATTTCCAATTCCATTACCCAGGGAAGCTGATCTATATTTTACTAATTTTTTTTAATATAAGTTTTACACCAGGCCCGCCACAAATTCTTACTGTTCGTGACAATCTTACTTCTATACTAGAGCCTATAGTGCTAATGATGTGAGAAAAACAGTACCAAATGGCCAAGAATTCCCGCTAAAGTAAATTTTGCAGGTCTGTTCTAAATCACATAGAAAAATTGTTTAAAACTACAAATGGAGCACATTTGAGCAAATTGGCTTGTGCATAGGCCCACTAATGTGGCCCACAGCATTTGCTTTATATAGGCCTGAAAATGTTTTTTTGAATACCTACACTTCAAATTCAGTACTGCTAGATATTTAGTTTAGAGTGCATGGGAGATAAATTCCAATTTTAAGTTAATCGAGGTAAGTGCTCGCATCCACTAAATGCTTTCACATCACTACCTATATGGACTTTCCAATGCAGCTCCCCAGTTTTGCTGAAAGCCTACCGTTACTTCAAGAGAAATAAAAAAAACATGCCTCACAAACAATTCCAATTTCATAGAGCAAGAGTTGCGAATTCAAGTGGCGTAATTTCGTCAGACTCTAAAAACTAAAAACTCCTTGGCGCTGTATCCCTGAAAGGACTAGGCCAACCACCCGACCACTACCTCATCTACCACAGATAGATGGCAGGATTGGGGGAATACTGAGTGATCAGCATGCCGACACCCACGACCGTTAATGGTGGATTCCATGACCGGAGCCGCTACTTTTCTATCAAGTAGCTCCTCAATTTTAATCAGGAGGCTGAGTGCACCCCGTTCCAGACCTCCCTACCTCAGAAAAATCCGACGGATCTGAAGTCAGCGACGCTAACCACAAGACCACGCCGGCGGTCTCCACCGGGAGATAACTATGACCCTTAATTAAGGGAATAATACAATGCATCAATAAGTCGCTCCAGAGCAATTATGTAGGCGAGAATCCACTTGTTAAATTTCCTATTGTCGCAGATTTAATGTAATTACTTATTCCAGTTTTTAATTCGTCGGTTGCATTGGAATTGCCCCTGTAGACTGAAGCTTTAGCGGTCACCCAAAGGGAATAATCGCGAGAGGTTAGATCAGGGGATCGCGGAGGATATAAATAAATAAATAAATAAATAAATAAATAAATAAATAAATAAATAAGCAAGCCCATTATTAGCCCTTTAGGACAAGGGCCTCTTACGATAAATCTGCTTAACGACAGCATCTTTTAATAATTAAGGAATCGCGCACAATGTGCATTATCTTAACCTAAGACTTAACCTACCCAGTCCTGGACCCGGGGAGGGGATGAGAGAATTTACAGTTACGTCTACCAGAAAAAAAGACCGTTCCGCGCCATAAAGAAGCTGCGTGTAATACGTTGAGTAGACAGGCATGTTGTTTTCGTACATCTTCAAGACATACTTCCTAGTGCAATAACTACTGTAACACTATATAGCAATTATTATAGTACGAACAATACAACAGCAACGTCTGCATTTTTCTTGCTCCATGCTGAGCAGACATCAGAATTTATCATCAGTTATTTGTGCTCACGAAAGTTTTGAGATAATACTTTTTACTCGGCAGCTGCAGTACACTGCAATATGTTTCGAGCAATAACAGCTCGTGGATGCACTATTAGATAGATTGAAATAACTGCGGCAAATTTTTTTGTCTCGTTTCCAGAGTGTTTTAATGCCACAAGAGAACCTACGAGATTAATCTCACACGCTCAACTTATACTGATCGGCCGAAAAATGAACGAGCAGAATCATATGAGGATTATTTCAGTATCACCACAGTATACGTATTAATACAGTAAAGAAACTCAGTCCGTTTTTCTGCCATACGGACATGCGCGCGCAGATTCCATGCGATCCTACCGGCCATTGAGTAATACTACAATCACTACTGCGGGAAGAATGGAAATAAATAGGAGTCTTGAATTTTTATAGCAATGCATGTATGGAAAGGATGTTATTGTTCTGCTATAAATTGCAGTAACAATAAAGGAAGAAATCCTGAATTGCATTTCTTCACTTTCCCAAAAGATCCAGAAAGGTAAGAAGAAAAATACGTAATATTTATTGTATACCTGCTGGCTTACTCTTGACACATGTTCTGGTGTGGTTATGTTTACATTTACTTTAATGTAATATTTTTATCTTTAATTATGTTGTAATTTCTAACAATAGATACTAATGAAATGAAAATGTCAGCAGTCTATATCACGGTTAAAGATAACAATATTTAGGATGTCGTATTGTGATCGCTTAAGATAACACAATATTTGCTGCGGTGCAGCTTATTTCCTATGTGCATTGTAATGTATATGTCAGGGCCGGTTATGTATACAAACATGTGTGCCGTGTTGGCAGTCAAGAATGGCTATGTGAGCTCTAATGCACATGGCCATTTTGCAGCATGTAGCAGATTTTTTTTCTTTGCTTGCACAAACCTGACAATCAAAGATCCACATGCCCGGTTGTAAGGATCAGTGCTAAGGAATATCAGTGCACATAACTCAATTTCGTAAAAAAAGTGCACATAGCCGATTTAACAGGCGGTACGATATTTATTTTCTCGAACACGATGTAGGCGTAAAGATGACGAAAACATAATCTTACATCATAAATTCTCGGATACATGTGCCATTAAGGTGTTTGCGACAGTAAACTAACATGACATCATTATCCAAACCTAGGCAAGCAATAGGCTTACCTAAAATAGGCTACTGTTAAGAAGCGTATCTAGTCCAAGGTTTTTCCCACCTTTAAAATCAACGTTTAAGTTATAAATTATATTAAAGAGTGACCTTTGAATATAGGTTTGTCACACTGCTCGTCCTCAACTTCATTGTTGAGATTGTATTTTGTTTCTGTATCTTACGGCTTCGATCTACCTTCAATTGTTGTAATGATTTCAGGTGTAAAAAATGGGTCATCCATAGTCGGCGAGAAGACCTACTAACAAAAACTGTAAAATATATAAATGTAAATTGCCGCCTATGTTTGGAACACTTCGAAAACAGCCAGTTTATGAATTCCAATAAGAACTCTTTAATTAAAACTGCTGTACCGACTGTATACTAAAAGCAGTTTTGGAGTATTAGAAATTGAGAAATATTGATAGAAACCTATATTTTTATTTGAATTTTGTATTGTCTCTTATGTAATATTGTATTATTTTTGTAAAATGATGACATTTCTATTCTAATGTAATATTAGGCTACTTTTAAAAATAAAAATGAGTTATAATTGGTTTTCCAAGAATCATCTTGAAGTTATTAAAACTTGTAATAAGAATAGCCCTAGGAACTGCAGTGCAAGTTACAGGTAAGTGGCATTTAAAAATTGTGCCTGATCTTAACTAAAATATAATACATGCTTCATTGTTTCTTAAATTTAAAATTCAGTTTTGAAAGAAGATTTTTTTCTCTTATTATAACATATTTTGTTATGTGTTTATGCATTTTCCCAAGTTATTTTATATGGTGAGAATGCAGTTTTACTCAACCGCCGCATGGAGCGCTAGTGTCGCCCAGCTAACAAGTTGTCATAGGACTTTTAACACACAGTTTCCTTACTGTATTAATACTTATACTGTGGTATCACTCTCTGGATTACCTTCCTCGAATTCCAGTGTATGAACGGTGTTATGCAGGAAAACAATCAAGTCACAAAAGTTAAAATGCGTGAGAAAAGGGTCTAAAACTTTCTGGTTATTGTTAGTTTTGGAGCGTTAATAAAGCAAGATTGAATGGAAAGTGTATTTGAGCTCAGTTTTCATAGGCTACTTAACCCTGGAAAGGATACAGGGGTAATACGTTACCCGATGCAATTATTTCTGTTTATTTTTATTTTTTTGCTATTTATTATATTCAGACCTAATGTTTCGTGTGTTCTCAGTTAGGCCTACGTCTGAGCTGTAATTGTTGCTGACTGTTTTGTATATTGTTATCAATAAAGTCGAGAATCTTATGTGTTGGGTTAAAAAGTCACCCCTGTATCCAACAACTCATGTTCATTTTTTGTTTCCTAGTTTCAGATTTGAAAAATGGCGACTAGTCTTGGCGTAATATTAACGAACCAAAACGTCGAGAATGTTATAAATATATAGATAAATGAGGTACAGGCAAATGATATTATGAATTTTAAGACATTATTTAGATATGAACTTTGGTTTCAGCTGGCTAACAAAGAATTTTCCTATAGAGTCTCGCTCAAATATTCAAGAAATACTAAACTGTGGAGAGGATGAAATAAAGACCTAGAAGGGCCAAGAAAGATAAATAAAATACTAGGTGTCACCTATGTTCGAAAAAACAAAGATTGTGTGTTCAAAATGTAATAAGTCTGTATGCCAAGATCACCCTTTGAATATAATTATGTTCTTTGTGTAAAAACACATGTGAAAACAAATGAATTACTATATTGATTAATTAATATACGTAAACATTTGTTGGGATAACCAAATACCCCATGTATCCATTCACGAGTGCCAACTTCACATATCCTTTCCAGGGTTGAATTAAATTAGCGATTTATGTTCGCTTTCTGTAGGCTGATATGTAAGAATTGCATTTCGTGGTTTAGCTTTTTTGCCAATTGAGTGCAGCATTGGCTAGTTACAGGTTGGATGCTTTCTGATTAATTATTATAGGAATAGCAAAAAAAACTATACATACACCACAACCAATTGCTATATTTTTGAGGGTTGGTTGCTTTCAGCGTAACGCCATTGAATTGATATACCAGGTTTCTCGTAGCACTGAGAGAAAACTGACTTAACGTGTTACCAATTTAATCTTTAATAAGAAGATCACTTTCAGTTCAGCAGTGGTCCTGAAAATCTTCTCTTTAGAAAAACTGAGAGGAGAATGGACATTAATTTCTTCTGATATCCCTCTAGGAGTGTATCTTATATTGCAATAATATTTCTTTCCTTCAATATGTGAGTAAATCTAGTTTAATGTAGCAATAATGGATTATTATCTTCCCTTCATATTTGCTGTAATTCTTAAAATGTAACAGCTATACAACAGACGCCAAAATTGGAGCGAAGCAACACCTTATTGTCTCAAAATTCTCTGCTTGTTTGAAATTAGGAAGATCTTATCGAATTCTCTATAGGGCAAATCATTTCGTAATTGTCAACGATCCATAGCTTTCATTGTGAAGATTTGTGCACAGGGAGCCTATTAAAGGCCAGCATGGTTGAATCGATATTTTTTTATGAGTCACTTCTAAACGTTCTGGCAGAGAAATAGTTGATTTTTCAAAAAATTATACTGAAGCCTCTCTCGTTAGGTAGTATCAGTAGTATTTACAAAGCTGTTGTATCCTACCGAATTTTTAAAATTCCAGTTTTATATGGATGGACATTGTACAAGAAATCCGTTTTTAAAAAATCATTCCAGTCTATAGTCCAGCTTCTTCATTAAAAACCAAAATCCAATTGCATTTAATTCATATTCTTTCACTCATATAGACAAACAATTTTTAATTGAGGGCTTAAGCGTAATTACATAATCGAATTATCCAATTCTAAGACTTCAATAAAGTTCATAGAACTTAATTATTGTAAAATACCGGATTTTACGAAAGGAAGATTAGCATTAAACCAAATAATATAGGCCTAAGTTTACTGGTCTGCTTTATAGTAGTATGGGCATGTTAAGTAAACGGAGTTGCATAATTTGCTTCATAGATTCCGTGTTCTGGATAAAAGTAATTTGTTATGATGCGTGACTAAGTGAGGTAGGAGGTGGGAGGTGGGAGGTGGGAGGTGGGAGGTGGGAGTATAACTAAACTGGGTCAAGGCCATAAATTATTTCCAACCAACCTCCAGAGAAAAAATGTGCTCAGGCCTTTAACCTGGGTCGTTGTATAGGGCGAAGTTTTCTAGTAATTTCATCTGAATCCGAGGTTTATAAACTTTTCGCCCCCACATTTGTGGTTGTCATCGATAACTGCCACAGAAAGTTTCGAATTGTTGGAGATGAGATCTATAAAGTAATTTAATATAACTTCAATATCTGATAAGACACAAGAACAGTTTTAGCATAGGATCTCCTCCCGAAAACAGCAACTCGTCATAATCTTATATACAGCACATTTTTTTTCTTCCTGACACTGATGAAACGCGGGTCAGGGGAGTTGAATTCAGAGAGACAAGCCACCTTCCCCTCCCTCCAGTCATGACAGGCCGTAACCGTATACCTTAATTAGCGCGATGTGACTCCCTTGAAAATTGGAGTACGAATGAAACATCACCCCTTCAAATGGCAATACTTCGATAGTGGACTTGTCCAGACTTCTCCGCATCTTTATGAGCAGGTTCAAGTAGAAAAAATTGTGCTGTAATGGTGTGTTTCCGTATGATTACTAATGAATTTCAATTGTAGCATCCACGCGTTGTTTACTCACGCTGTTTGAGTTATGGAGGTGGAAGTTAAATGTCCACTCGCTCATGCGAGGGATGATTACATAATAACTAGACGCATACGGGACTTACTTGTCCCAAACATACATTTTAATCTTATAACCATAGTATCTATAAAATAATAATAATAATAATAATAATAATAATAATAATAATAATAATAATAATAATAATAATAAAATAAAATAAAAACATTTGAAATCGATTTATAATTATTTTACAATTATGAATTTTCATATTTTGTTGCCCATGTCAACAAGCGTCTTTATGAAATTATAAAGTTTTAAACATAAATATTCATTATTCTTCCTAGCTAATTTCTTATAATTATGCATTTAAGGGTTAAAGAGGGGTTAATCATAGCGAGCTTATGTAAAAATTGAGGTATATTAAATAATGAAAATAATTTGGTGGAGTGGTAGGAATTGCAAGGTCACCTTAAACAAAAGAGCTAAATAGTGAGGGGAAATACCAGAATTTTTAAAATTATATCATTTTTCTATAATTTTAGCCGGCAAATGGCCAATTGTCCGAAAAAAAAATATCTTTCGTGTCTGGTTACCTTGTTTTATCCATTTCTGCTTAATCTGTACAAAAATGTCCATGCTCGAGGCGGGAATTGTACCAGCAGCTACCTTCACCACGGCTTTATGGCTTGAGTTACCGAGGCTAAGAAGAACGGCATTTAAAAAAGTTTCAAGAGTGTTTTAAAATTACGGAAGCCACGAACGGCTTTGTAGTTACGGGCCACGAACTGGCTTGCAATCACCAGCCAAGAGCTCCGTGAAATCTGGAGGTCCCAAAACGAATTGAACCTGGCACCGGTTTCACCGTAGGCATAAACGCCAGCGATGAGTTAACAGGAACCTAGATTCGCGAGTAGTCTTTAATACTATTTCTAAAATGAAATGAGGTGAATTAAAGATGTTCTGCCACATAGTTTAGAGCACCCTTAGGATATTTCAACCCCGGACGTTTCACCCTGGTTCTCTCCCCCTGGCATTTACCTTTTGGATTGTTCTCCCTTCAGATAATTTTATCCTTTTGTCAGCCTATAACCAACCTTGGTCAATAGCATCATAGCTTCATGACATTGTTAGTTTCTATGGTTCCTTTACGTTGTTCATTTCTATAGTTCCATGGCAAAATAAAGTCTGCATACAAAAGATGAAACATAATGGCTCGGAAAGTAAAATAAAACAGGGATGGTAATGTTCAATTATCATATCACTGAATCAGCACGTAGAAACCTGAATGTCCAAAGCGGACAACTAAGAGAAGGGCAATCTAGAAACTCTTCAAGTTGGCGAGCATGACAAAAATTTGTTGTTGTATGAATAAAACTAATTTGAAGAGAAGGACAGAACAACGGGCAGACATATAGTAAGTAAGATAATAATTAGCAATGTTACCATAAAATTCAAATGATCTTACACATTTACCAGGCAAGATCTTTGGATACATTTTAATAATAATAATAATAATAATAATAATAATAATAATAATAATAATAATAATAATAATAATAATACATGAAAAGATACTGATTTCCTTCCTCTTTCATAATATTAGGCTAATCTTTATGTAAATACAGACAAGGGGATTGGAAAACTCGAAGTCGCTTGTGCTGATTTTGGAGATGCAAAATGTGAATGTGATACCGATTTTTCTTTTCCCCTATTGGTGTTAGCCTCTACTTGTAATGTAGTAACTAGGGATCGGATGTTTATGACCTAAAAAGGTGGAAAATATGACTGCAAATATAACCTTAAAAATGACTAAATATGACCCAAAAATCCTAAATATGATCTCATAAAAGAATGGATTTTCTAAAAATAAACGTTCCAATTTAAACGTTTAATGACACTAAATTATTACATCACATTAATTAAATCAGATAATCACTTTTTTTTAAAACAATTTTACAGGTGATTTACAGTTTTACTTGTAAAGAACTTCTAATCTGTTAATGTTTCCAGATACCCCTGTAAATGTGAACTGAAAATATAAATAAATTTTAAAAAATAACATAAAAAAGGCTATTAGAAGTTGTTAACAAGGAGGAAGAGGTAATTGTGTTATTACTTGTTATTGTCCTTCATATTTCAGTTACAGTAAACCCAAATTATTTGCTACTCTTTTTCGGAAAAGAAATTAAGTCGACAATTTAGTGCACATACTGCATAATTGTGCTCTTTTACCGAATTTATAACTGAAATATGACAATAACTTACAAGTATGACCGAAATATGACCAAGACCATGATAATTACTTTATATGCGAAATATGGCTTTATATGCAATATAAAAACGGTCGGATTAGAATAACAAACGTGTAATTCGTGTTTAATTTGTGTTTCTGGCGAGAATAGAGGTCAGGATAAAAATATGACATGTCATAAACATTCGATCCATAATCTAAGATATTTTCTGTAATGTGAACATGATAGTGAATTTTCTGTTTAACCTCTAAGCAGGCCTACAGAGTGAAGAGTTTAATAAATCTAAGCCCTTTAAGTACACTAAAACTCTATTTTTGGCTTTTTAGGAGCCACATGTAGAGTGAGTATTTTCCCCCCATACATCGGATAAAGGGTCAAAAGACTTGACTTCATAAAAACTTGAACGTAGAAGCTAAATAAAAACTCACGGTAATGTTGGGTACTTTAAACTACTAAGTAGTAGTATTAAGTAAAATGGAACACTTACATCATCTGTAACTTGGCCTGCTTTGAGCTGCAGCTCCTGCAGCTCCGACTTAGGAGCGCCATTCTCCTGCACGGGTTCCGCTGCGGTCGGCATCTTGGGTTACCTGAAATCAGTGAATTTATTATAAATATTTCTGGAATATGTAAACATTTTTCAAACAAAACTTTAATATTAATGCACTCTATGCACTGAACCCCATAGTGTCATTTTAGAATTAAATGCACATAAATTTAATGTCGATCTTTTCAAAAGGCACTGTCGACTACTGCATTGTTGACTTTCGTTTCGACATCACTAGACAACAACATTGAGGCTCATAGACAACCAAGGTTTTCTTGATATTGAAAGAGATGGATCACACGTCATTGCAACTATTTTTTTCCTCAAATTAAGACGATGGTACCATGAGATGTCGAAGCCAATATCACGGGAAAGTGTGGCGCCTCTAGTAGGCAATGTGGACACATGTACGGTGATGTACGATTATACGATTATACGAATAGATACGACGGTAATTTAGTTGTGAGTCAGTTGGCTATGACAAAACGTGAACAGCATTCTTACGTCAAAATCGTCATTATTCGAGGGAGAAATGCTAGCGACTACCACACGAAGCTGATGGAAGTTTTTGGAAATAATGACCAACCCTACCGATTTTTATGAGATCAACGGGTGGGGTATGTGGGTATGTGTGCTTTCATGCTTCAAACTAGCGCAATACATTAGAGTGGCACGATGAAGTCCCATATATGTTTATGGGTGCCTGTTTCCTTTGTTGTCGTACATCTAGTACCCATAATCTGAATTATACATACAGTCGGTCAAATAAAAAACGTCGGGACTCGTATGCTGTTAAAATTAAAGTTTTGACGCATTAGTTCACAAATTTCCTATAAAAAACACAAAATACAGGTCATTTTCGGAACATATGAGGCCATGCGACAGGAGGGAAAATATGAACAAGGAGGGAAAAATGAACAACGCGGAAAGCGCAACACACGATATTCAACTTAATGCATTGTCATAATTCATTTTGCTTTGTGTCATCGCCACATACAAATGCTAACGTGAGAGAAAGTGTAGTTAGGGCTGTAATTGACCTGCATTTTTCGGCCTCTGAAGCAACGAGAAGGTTCCATATTTATGAAAGAGCAGCTCAGAGGTGGAAACTTTACTATAATGCGACCGGAAGTTTTCATAGCAAACGTTGATCTGGCCGGACGCGTATTTTGATGCTAAGATTGGTTGCAGATGCTGAGCGTAAGTTATTGATTTTGCACTAGAAGTACCGGTGTTATAAAATAAAATCTTAAAAAAAATGCTCCTTGAATAAACATATTCCTCGCGAATCTATTAATTATTAATATTATAAAAAATTTGCAACCAAGAATATGGCGGAATTGAGGCATATAGCCACAGCCTTCTATACATGTTTGTTTTGGAACAAAACTGACTAAATAATCAAGAAAATACATGGATAGACAAGAGGCGTGTGTGAACCTAACCTTAAGTCTTCCTGTACATGCGCATATGCTCGTTCGTGATACTTAATCAAATACAGCCCGACGTTTTTTATTTGACCGACTGTACATTCTATATCCTGGCCTTTCATTTTTATATTTCAAAACTTTAAAATGGCCCACATTTCCAAAATAAAAAAATAGTTGCCAAGACTTTTGCCCTATCCCATGTATTTTCTTTTCCCTGATCACGAAAACGAAATACAGGATTACTCAAACTTCTGACCATTATTCCCACGATGTCGTGGCAGCTCAATGCCAGCGCGCGGGTTTATGGTGATACAGGAACTGTGACAGATTATCAGCGAAGGCTGGAGGCTGTATTCTCAGCAATAAAGTCTGAAATTACATATTTTTGTTCTGGGCACTCCCCTTTTCCTAATTGCATTCCAATATCAGTTTTCTTCCTCTCTCTTCAACATATTCATCATCATTTCACAGAACAATTTGCCCTGCTGGCAACTACGAGAGAAACTTATGCAGAGCTACATGCTAATTCCAAATTCACCTTCATGGTATTATCCAATGCCAAACATTTCTTTGTGCGGTTGACTCGTAATGGTGAAGGCAGACCAGATTTATAGAGTGGAGAAATGGCAAGTCCACTTGAAGCACTAGACTCCGACCCATACTCCATGACACCTCAGATCACCACCTTATCACCTTATTCCATAAGCGTGAGTCAATACAATAGGTACAGATTACCTCAGTGGTTCCCTCCGCAAGCCCTTTATCCTTTAATACCCCCAGAAACAAAATAATGATTTTGATCTCCTGTTGCACCGTTCAAAGTGAAAACGTTCACAGGTTTGGTTGCATAGTTCATTGACACACGATTACTTAAATATTATCTTCTTACTATGTCAGCAAAGACTGAATTAAAGCAACTGGAACGTTTCGCTGTTCAGGCTAATATAAATAAGTAGAATTACGCCTTCCGCAGCAAGCAGTTTTATTACTTAGGCCTAATAGAGAGATACAACCAGACAAATGCTACCGACGCGACGTGGAGACATGATTGACTGAAATTTTAACCTACATTCACCTAATTCATTGAAAGAAGAAAGACGTCACACGAATGAAATAGTGAATGTAAAACCCATATTATACAAGTTAAAGTAGGGCTAATCTATGCAGAAACCTGGAAAGCATTAAGTAATTGAATATCTTTATGCTATTTACAAATAATCTTCAAATTTACGTATTGTTCAGTTTTATGTGAAATATAATTTTGTCATTTAAGGCACTGAATCCAGTAAGAACGAACAGTAGTGTTACAGAATATAGCTATTGTATCGCTGTTGTATGGTGATATTTTAGCTGGAAAAATCTTTAAGATGAAGTTATGAGGCCGCGATCTGGCCTTGGAACCAAGAATGTAGCGCCATGTAGTTTAGTTTTTGTAGTATTAGAGTGAACAGCTTTCTTATTTATTAGATTCCTTAGAGGAGAGTTTCATTTCTCTTTTCAATGATATATTGGAAGCTTCTCTGCACCCTGTTAGGGATGCAAGCAATTTCCGGACATGGAGGCTTTATTTAGGTCACTCTGCTTAAAGTTTCCCCTCCAGCTCCTCATCTCATGGAAGCACGCTTACTGAGCTCAGTGCAAAAAGGACACATCACGATTATACTAAATGAGGAATATAACATTTGAAATAATGTTTTTACTGTAAAACTTAAATGTTTGTCTTAAACTTTATTTTAATTTCGGACTATATTGGTTCATTGCCCATTGCTCTTTGATCATTAATCTTGTAAAGGAAGAATGTATACTGCCTAAAAACTCTAAGTCGTGTTTCCACCAAATACTCCAAAATAAAAATATACACAGTAGACAATTAAATAAAAAGCTAATTGTTCGTTTGTATCAGTGATCAGTGTCCCTCGAAAACTATGATCTCCAGAACACATCTCCAGAGGTTGTGACACAAAGCATGTTTGATACATTTGTTTTTAAACTATCCTTGTTTAGTTCATATTTTATAAAGATAAACAATGTATGACCATCCATTCCCTTTTAAAGGATAGTGGTTTCTATAGTTACCACCAGCTTTTATAGTTTATCTGGGAAGAGGCAATATTTGCAGTCCTTAGTACACGAGGTGATACTTCTTGTAAGTATTATTATACATATTGTAATAAAAATGTAGGTAAAAACTTTGGGGAAACATTCCTTGCATATAGAGGTTGAAATTATGTTATATGAACATTAGTCCGAAAATGCCTTGGTTACCTTCAGTCAAGTTTATGTTCTCACTTCACCCACGTTTTGTTTTAATTGTATTACTTTATTCTCAACACTTCTCTCTCTTTCTTTCAACGACCTTCTCGACTTTATCATGATTGATATCTTTCTTACTTACTTACTTACTCAACGGTAATAGATAATTCTTCAGCAAGCTAAAGGATTAGTATAATCGATTTTATGGAACTCGAAGATTCATTGGCGCGCTTATCTGAGCCCGCCATCTATACCTATAATATATACTATATATAATATATATCTATATACATTATATTGATATCTATATATATTATATTGATATCTATATTTATTAAAACTTGCCTGCTGTGACTGTCGTTGCAACAATCACTTCAGAATCAAGCAAATTTCACACTGATCAGTTAATCTTTCATTTTTACGGTATAAGTGTATTTAAGTTCAACAGTAAGTGCTAAGTTTCAAATTCAGTTTTAAAATGCAAATCACAGTTCAGTGTTAAAATGCAAATCACAGTTCAGTGTTAAAATGCAAATCACAGTTCAGTGTTAAAATGCAAATCACAGTTCAGTGTTAAAATGCAAATCACAGTTCAGTGTTAAAATGCAAATCACAGTTCAGTGTTAAAATGAAAATCACAGTTCAGTGTTAAAATGAAAATCACAGTTCAGTGTTAAAATGAAAATCACAGTTCAGTGTTAAAATGAAAATCACAGTTCAGTGTTAAAATGAAAATCACAGTTCAGTGTTAAAATGAAAATCACAGTTCAGTGTTAAAATGAAAATCACAGTTCAGTGTTAAAATGAAAATCACAGTTCAGTGTTAAAATGAAAATCACAGTTCAGTTTTAAAATGAAAATCACAGGTCAGTGTTAAAATGAAAATCACAGGTCAGTGTTAAAATGAAAATCACAGGTCAGTGTTAAAATGAAAATCACCGTTCAGTGTTAAAATGAAAATCACAGGTCAGTGTTAAAATGAAAATCACAGGTCAGTGTTAAAATGAAAATCACAGTTCAGTGTTAAAATAAAAATCACAGTTCAGTGTTAAGTTCACTGTTAAGTTTCAAATCACAGGTCACTGTTAAGTTTCAAATCACAGGTCACTGTTAAGTTTCAAATCACAGGTCACTGTTAAGTTTCAAATCACAGGTCACTGTTAAGTTTCAAATCACAGGTCACTGTTAAGTTTCAAATCATAGGTCACTGTTAAGTTTCAAATCATAGGTCACTGTTAAGTTTCAAATCATAGGTCACTGTTAAGTTTCAAATCATAGGTCACTGTTAAGTTTCAAATCATAGGTCACTGTTAAGTTTCAAATCATATGTCACTGTTAAGTTTCAAATCATATGTCACTGTTAAGTTTCAAATCATAGGTCACTGTTAAGTTTCAAATCATAGGTCACTGTTAAGTTTCAAATCATAGGTCACTGTTAAGTTTCAAATCACAGGTCACTGTTAAGTTTCAAATCACAGGTCACTGTTAAGTTTCAAATCATAGGTCACTGTTAAGTTTCAAATCATAGTTCAGTATTAAGTTTAAGGTCAAAATTTCTATTCAACGTCGAGCATAACATAGTTACTTTAATGTTCTGGTGAATTTATGTCACATTGAATCCACATTAATCCACATTGAATCCACATGAATCCACTTCATCCACATTAATATACATTGAATCCACTTCGAATGCACATTAATCCACAAGATGTACTAGAGCGGCAAGAGGCACGCTTGCTAATTTTCTACTATTAGGCTATTTCAGAGTTTCTCCTCGTACCCTCTTTGCCATGGCAACCGAGCAAGTTCATCTTCAATTAATTTCACAATTGAGTACGGTCTACACGGAAACACCAACTCAAAAATTATATATTTGATAATTTTTTATGTATAATTGTTTGAAACATTCAAATAAAAAAGTACTATTGGTATTGAGGTCATGTCTTATAATGTTTATAGGAAGTGATAAAGATGAATTAAATACTTCTGTGTTTGGCTGATGTCAGACTCATTATTATACCATGTTACTGGTCCATGTGATAAAATTGATTGTATATTAATGGCAAAACTTACTATGTTTCTTTATTTATATTAAGGGTATAAAGTGTGAATGTGTCAGATATTTCAATTGTGAAAGTTGTATTTCTCATGCTTTGGGATACAGAAAGTTAAGTGTGTGTTTATATTTCTCATGATAAATTTAAATGTGTACCAGATTTTTCAACTGAGAAAGTTGTATTCCCCGTGCTTTAGGAGAGAGAAAATTATGTTCATAAATGAAGTGAGAAAGTTACATTAGTCGTGCTTTTTGAATAGAGAAAATTATATGAGTGTATCAGATATTTGAAGTGAGAAAGTTGTATTATCCATGCTTTGGTAGGCCTATAGAGAAATTTATGTGAGGGTTACAGATATTTGATGCGAGGAAGTTGTAATGCCCATGCTTTAGGATAGAGAAAGTTATGTATCATATTTCTAGTGCCCATTATTTGGGATAAAGTTATGTGAGTGTGACAGGTATTTCAAGTGAGGAAGTTGTATTAACCATGCTTTGTGATAGAGTGTGATAAGAGTGTGAAAGATATTTCAATTTGGAAATGTGTATTGCTCATGCTTTGGGATAGAAAAAGGTATGTGTATGCATATTTCGTGAACATTATTTGTGAATTTCTGCTCCTCTCAATACAAATGCTGTAACTATAAGGAGAAATGGCAGAACTGGAGGCATTAAAAAATGTCACCGTTTGCTGTAAAAATACAGCAACGAACAAAAATTAACTACATCCTACCCAATATCGGTTGCGCAATATGAGAAGATTTAGGTTTCTAGAGCAAACCCATATCCTTACTCGGCACAAAAACACATCTGATGTAATTAGCAGTAAATGGGAAATAGTATTAGATGCAAGGTGACAATTCATTTCAGTACACACGTTCTTGGAACATTTCATGGAGAGTCCTACCATTTATTTCTTTTTTGATTCCAAGCTAATTTCCTCTACTCGTTTTATCTCTGCATTACTTTCAAATTAAAGTTTTATTACTTTCGCATTTACTTTTTCATTTCCATCACCTACCATCTTACTCCTCCCAGAGGGAAAGTTTGAACTACAGTTCAGTTTAAGTTAAGTTCAAACTTAATTAACTGACAATTTAGTAAAACTTTCACCAGAAATGTAAACACGCTGACCATATATTTAAGTTATGCAAGAAACTCCTTTAATCTCCTTTATAGTAGAAAACTTGGAGAATGAAATTAATGTGTTTGCAATTAAGCCTACTCTTGTCATAACTTCAAAGAAACTGTATTCAAGGTACAGCCAAGAATTAAAAATCGAGCGAGGATTGAGAATCTACCAAGGCACTAAATGAAAGAACTGTCACAGCATTCATTACCAGCTGACTTAACAGTGGTTAAAACAAACAAACAAACTGCCTCCCATTGGAGGTAGTCCAGTGGACTCAGTGTATTCACTAATAATAATAATAATAATAATAATAATAATAATAATAATAATAACAAAAGTGAAAAGTTAAAACAAGATCAAAGGTCCAAAAAGTACGTAGTCCATCAATGAAAAGCATAGTTGTGGAGGATTTGACATGATTTGTGAAGGACCGATAATACAATGTTTTCCCTCAAGGAAGCTGGTAGATATTCCTTCAACAAAAAAAATACTTCGGGATATCTCCACGGGCACCAATCAGAAGTCCATACACTTTAAGATCCAGCAGATAATATGTGAACTTAAAATATTCTTCCGTAGGAGCAAGATTGGTATATATTGTTACTGAACTCAGAACGATCTTGAAACCTTGAGAGTAGCATATCAAACTGCGTAATAAGCAGCCTTTATTTAAAATAAAATCAATTCTGTTCGTGTTCATTTTAATATTACACTAAATTGAGTAAATTTCACCTTGTAAAATGTCAATTCCTTTAAAATAAACGGCAAGAATAAGCTTCGCCTTGAACGTACGCTATCAGCTGCCATCTCTCGCAGAAGGCAACAACTACGAGAACTGGCTTTACAGCTCATTACGCTCGGTCAGCCGATTTCTTTTTTATTGTTATTAATCCAAAATCACGAAACATAAACATTTAGTTATGGTCAAACGAAAACAGTTGTGCGCAACTTGCCTATGACGGTAATCAAGATACGCGTATAACAATCATAACATGAGCAAAGCTCGTTTCATAACATACTCGTATTTCAATAAATGCAATTATAGGCTCGTTGCACAATGTACTACAAGAGTCCGGGCCCTAGATCTAATATGACATTATCCTTTTTAGCTGTGCCCTTCTCTTAGTGAGGACTTGACTCATCGTCCACTGACTGAACTAGAAAAGGACTGAACGACAAACAACAGACAACTATTAAGCTCCAAAATGTACTTTTTAAATACAGTACCGGTACTTATTTGGTGAAAGGGGAAAATATAGAGTGTTTCAGAAAAATGTATACACACTTTGAACTGTTACAGAAAATTTATTTCCCGTTCTACAAAGTTAAATTTCTGGGAGAAAGTGTTGTTATATTTCTTCAATAGATGGCAGCAGAATAGATTCAACAATCGTCCAACAAACGTGCCATAATCATCCTACAATGAAAAGTACCAAACAATGCTTGCTCAATCCATATTCCCTGTCATTCGTGCATTATACTGTTTTATTACCAACAAGATGGTGCTCCGCCACACTGTCATAAGGACGTACGAGCATACCTGGACCGAAATTTGCCAATCGAGTTTCCTGTACGCCCTCCAGACCTAACGCCACTTGATGTCTTCTTATGGGGCACAGTAAAAGATGTTGTGTATGAACGTAAACCACGTAACCTAGACACACTTTGGAATGACATTCAAGCGGTGTGCGCAGAAATCTCTTTGGACGCTTTGGTACGATGTACGAAGTCAGTGGTGACTCGTACTCAGAAATGTATTGATGCTGAAGGCTACCGTTTTGAACATCTGAACATTTGAACATTAATCACACTTTCATCAGATAGTCATTTATTTTCAAATTGGACTTTAAGCTTTCCATTTCCAGAAATTTAACCTTGTAAAACGGAAAATAGATTTTCTATGACACTTCAAAGTGTGTATACATTTTTCTGAAGCACTCTGTATATGTCCGTCCTGCCGCCCGTGGGGACGCATGCGCGATAACTCAAAAACGCTTTATGAGGTTTTCTTGAAATTAGAACACACACTTATAAAGTTCATGGGAAGAAGAGAATGTAGTGAATGTATATCCATCATGGGAAGATTCCTATTTATTTTAGACCATATCGGTTGCTCGTTACCGCGTAACGACCAATTATCGGTCACATACTTTTTAAATAGCAAATTTTCATCAGTCGATGCAATCGATAAATTTATTGTTGGGAACTGAAGATAAAGAATGCAAAAGTTTAACTCATATTTTTGTCTATCAGTTTAATGCCGAAATTAATACGTAACCTTCCAGGTTACAAGACTGAGGGGAAATATCAGTCAGAAAAAAAAAACTGGGAACAAAGAATACATATCTCCAATGAATAGCCATAGTCTGGAAATACCCCAAGTTAATCTTCCAATCCTTTTTTTTTTTTAATCGAAAATTACTGTTTGATTATACAAGGGTGGGTCGGGAAGTATACAATAATTTATTTCTGCGTTGGTATTGCGGTTGGGATGTTGAAATTTCACCAAGATATGGTTTGAAGTTTACGCTACAGAAATAATTTTTGTTTCAGGTGGACCTCTAGCAACAGAAGCGTGAACTACGTAGCAAAGATGGCGTACATGTTACTCTCCATTTCTGAAGAGCAGCGGTCAGATGGTAGGCCTTGTCCCTCCAGGGATGTTGCGTAATGTGAAGCGCGAAAATCACAAGAGGCACATTTGGGACAGTGAACGATATGTGCTCAGAAATCGAGGTTCAGCATAGGCCTAGAGTATGCAAATTAAATTTATTTTAACCGCTTTTATTAAAAAATGCCAATATTTTGCAAAATGGGCGAAACAAAGAAATGTTTGCGATTGCAGAGGAATACTCGGAAAACAGGCAGGGAGGGGTCGATTCCAGTCTCAGGAACTGGCACGCACGAGAAAAGTGCTGCATGCTAGAGTTAAAACGGGAAAGAAGTGCCATGCTATTAAGCATGCAACCAAAAACGTTCAACCCTAGCAATACGGAATCAATGACCAACAGATACCTCTGTACAAGTAACATTTTTCAAACAAATTAGGGTTAAATTTCATTGCTTGTTTTTCATTGCCGTTAACTGGAATAATCATAATAGTCCTGCGCGCAACGAAGCTGTGTTTGTAGACCTATAGGAAACAGGACATCCAGTTTAAGTATTATCTTCGCAATAATTTAAATTGAACCAAGGCAAGGGCGATGCTTTCGGATCACGACTGGCTACATGATGCATCGAAATTTCGGACCTGTTACTCTATGCGGTCCATAGCTTGCCTTCGCTAACTCTCATTGGCTGCAATATATTTCGAATTTGGTTCTCCAAATCAATGCGGGTATAAATGCTGAAACACAAATTTATGTCGTATTTCAAAGCCCGCGTTTGACAATACTGTTACAATAGTAGCAGTTTTCAATTGGAAAACCCTGCTGCCGTGTGATAATCCTAGGTTAGTTGCAGTTAAGTTAACAACAGTAATATTAGTTCAGAGTAGATTCCTTTGAGTTAGTGATCCCTTCCTTCCCGGGCGGGTCCAATTAGTGAGTTTGGAGTTTGTAAGTTGGCCAAACTGTCACGTCACCTGATTGTACATAAACCTCCATTCAATTCTCGTTCTTCTTTTGCAGTAGCATCAGTGTTGCCATACGTACGACTATAGTCGTATGCATACGACTATTTCATAGACTTGTACGACGTACGACGCAACCATGTGTCGTATGCCTATTCATACGACTATTTTAATATTAGCATTTTATCGGCCTACTACCATTTTCTGTTAATTTTTTAGCAATCTACTACAGAATTTTCAATTTGGATAAATATGAAGTTTTTTTGTTTTTTCGTAGTTCATTTTGTATATGCCTACATATCGCTAAATGAATGGCGGAATGTTATAATAGTCATTGTCAAATAAAACTCAGTCCATTTATTTATTACACGCACCACGCTTAAGTTGTATTGTTGTATTGTTATTGCTATAGTGCAGTTATTCATTGCATGGCCAGGCGGCTTCAAAGGTGTCGGTGTTTCTTTATGTTAATTGATCTGACTAAAATGGGGCTTGGCTTCCGCTTTCTAAAACAAAAGCAACGTTGCAATATTCGCTCATTGTTATCACTGACCTCAGTTCTTCCTTCGCTTTAATCAATTCACACGTGTTATTGTTTATTGTAATTTGATCTTGCAACCGCGCATTTCACTCCACGCGGAGTTGACGAGTAGCTGTCAAAATCGTCACAGGACATTCTTATATTTCGATTGGCTGGGATAACTAGCTGATTGGTGTGGTAAAATTAAAGAATATGGGTTGAGCTGTCGGCAATCTTTTTCTCGAAATGAAAGGAAGCCGCCTGGCCATGCAATGAATAACTGGACTATACTTCTCTCATTCTTCTCCAAATATTTTATATTTTAGCCGCACGTGTCCTAAACGAAGCAATCCAAACCTCTAAAAAAATTATACCGATAAAGAGCAGCTGGTCTTATTGTTTTTCTTTTATTTTGACCAAACATAATAATCATATGATTAGTATATTATGTTGACACGTCCATATCAAAAGTGGCTGTATACTTTTCTTTAAATAATATTTGGTTTGTAATGTATTAATATTTTATTATTAATATTTCATTTCTTCCTGAAACATCTGCAGGCAGCAGACGACAAAGAGTACCAACAACAATGGATATATGTATACAGTTACGAGAGAACAGTTATCGGAGTAGTAGCGGCGAACAATAAAGTCAGCATGCGTGAGTGGTTTTGACCACTGTTTATAGAAAAAATGTCTGTACAGAGTACCTCACTTGGCAATCATTTTTATTATTATTATTATTATTATTATTATTATTATTATTATTATCTTCATCCTGACAATTCGCAAAGTGTACGACGGTTTTAACTAGCGTACGACTATTTTCAGTTGTTGGTACGACTGTTTTACGTTTCTGATCTGGC
This sequence comes from Ectobius pallidus, assembly GCA_964059195.1. Lineage (NCBI taxonomy): Eukaryota > Metazoa > Arthropoda > Insecta > Blattodea > Ectobiidae > Ectobius > Ectobius pallidus. The sequence continues at coordinate 88,026,509 of CAXKWD010000003.1, read as the reverse complement.
AACCCTGAGAAGCATTGACTCTCCATTCTCGTGTTCCAGCAGCCTGTTCTCGAAGCGTAATAATTATTTCCTCGTGTCACTTCTATTTTGCACATTTCACGAACAAACTGACTTCATGTATATTTCTATAGATTGTCAAGAACATAAAACCCTGAAACTTGGCTTATCTTCAATTCATTTTCTGTGAATAAACATTGTCAGTCTTGTGAAAAGTATTCCTGAATCACGTGTCCAATTAAGGAGGGATGTGGAGGAAGAATTAGAAGCCATTCAAATAACCCTAACGTTAGTGAATCCATTTTGATAGTGAATAGAAATAAACACTACTTTTATTATAATTCCTCACCCGCAGACATTTTATTGTATTCAGCATTACAAGCTGTATCGGCACAATAAAATTATCGTGTGATAGAAAATAGAGTCAAAGAATTGAATGAATCTAACAAGTTTCAAAAACAAGCTTCGAATGAATCCTATCGCATAATAACATGCAAGGAAATGAATAAACTGAATGAAACCTTACCGCAGAAAGACAAACGATATTAAAATAACTATAAAAATATAATATTCAGAACATCTACAAACTAAACAAAAACGAAGAAAGCAAACAGAAAACTTCAGAATTGCATAAACAAACAATGAAACTAGATGTAACTAGATGTAACTAGATGAAACTAAGATGAAATTTATCAATAATAAAACAATGAAACGTTCTTTTTATAATAAGAACACCCTACATTATTATCGCCGGAGAAAATTAGTAGCATGCCAGGTCTGCACATTTTAGTCGGTTAAACGTTCACTTCAGTGCCAGGAGAGAGGAAGAATTTAATTTACATACACCAATATAAATAAAGAATAATGTATTATTGGGACGCTCGGTATACGAGGTTCGCGGGTTTAAACCCGGTCGAGAGCTACGTAATTTTCAAGGCTCCAAAATCCAGGGCATGAACTTCTCCCAAAAGGATTTCAAATTGTGGGTCCCTTGTGATCGATTTACGGAACATTAAAGAACTCCAATCCGAAATTGAAGGCTCTGGACAACACTTCCGGAACCTTTAACGATCTAGTAATAACTAAGTTTCCTCCTGGAGAGCTGTCGAGTCGATGGGCCTGTCACTTTTCCCTCTAAGGATAATAAACGGAAGTAAATTAGTTTTCGATATTGAAACCTCCCTTGAGAAGCTTGGATGCTTCGGGCACGATGTACTGGTTGACTGAAGCCCCTGATGAGGGATATTGGAAAGAATCCAAATCACTGAACACCACTAGGCCTAATTGAATGATTTGGAGTGCCAATGTTATATTTCTGGAAATTGGGCTACTTGTACGACCATTTAGCGACACTTTTTCTTTCATATTTTAATTAATAGGCTATACTAAGTACACGCATAAATATTAATCTACATTCAATCAATTTACAGCAGTTAATACAATAAATTTTATTTTGAGGTAAAATGGTCTGTGATTAATGAAATTTATATCAGAGTTTTGATATAACCTACATTAATAAAAATGAATTTACAAAAGGGTTGTTGCCGCATCACTTGAGAACGGCTGAACCGACTTGGCTGATTTTTGTTTTGTTGTGTTCGTAATTGTCAGGACAAGGTTTGTATGAAAGAACATTTTTGGAAAATCCACGGGAAAGGTAGGAAATGTGAAATGAGGCACAGTTAGAGTGTTCTGCTGTCAATTGTTTACATAAAAAAATTGAAGTGTGACAAAAGAAGTGTGACATATTCACAGTTTGAGAGTTCCGCTTTCACATGTTTTCATAACAAAACGAAACAAAAAAGAAGTGTGAGTCTTGCAACCAAACAATATCTAAAGTGTAAACAAAATATGTACTGCTTTGAACCGCAGCAAACATCATGCTACAAGACAATATAGTGCGATATTAGATTTGATTTTTATAACAGTAAAAGTTCATAATTTGTTACTAAAATTATTAAGATAACAATATCAACTTAGTACAAATGTTTCAATGTATTGAGAATTGTGGCATTTGTAATATAGCCCTTCAGTCTGCGAGTCATTGTGCATAGGCCTAATATTGAAAACATAAATTTCAGTGGATAGCGAAATGTGGCACTTATAATTTATAACCCAGTCTTCGAGAAGTATTAATCATAATGACTGAAATTCAACCCGGTCCGAGTGGCATAATTAAAAAAAAAATAGTGCGTGGTACGCCACGTGACAGAAGTAAAACTTTATTTATTTATGTATTTTCTTCAGTTTTCCTTTTCTTTGTCACTTTCATCCTCTCACGGTATCCTCTTGCTCTTTCTGCAATTGATTTCGGTGTTTTAAAGTCTGTGTGTGCCTTTTTATGAGAATTATAGTTTGTATAAGGCAAAATAAATTTTACCATAGGTTCGCACGTATCAGTTCTATCATGCACTTCATTTAAAATCGTATGAGTTTTCTGCTACGACTTTGTTGATAATAGTGCTGTTCAACTTTTTTCAAAATGTACACAGTCAAACGAAAAGAAACATGCAGTGTAATTCTCGAGAAGGCGGTGGCTAGTGCTGTTCAACTTTTTTCAAAATGTAGGCTACACAGTCAAACGAAAAGAAAGATTCAGTGTAATTCTCGAGAAGGCGGTGGTTTTAAAACAGTTTACCAATGTCGGATAATTTATTTAAATTTTGAATAAGCTTAATCATTGAGTTGAATCATTGAGTTGAATCATTGAGTTGAATCATTGAGTTTATTGTTTTAATTTTTGGATGTTTTAATTTTTTTTTTTTTAGTTTTGGAAATTTGTATTTTTTAATTTTGGATTTGCGCGGTAATCAACCTCCGGGTTCCATAAAATAGATAATATACCTTTAGATTGCTTAGGAATTGTCTATTGCCATTGAGGAAGTAATGTCTGAAAAATTTCCTTTGATTACTCCTAATCATTGAGTTGATTGTTTTCGTGCAGTCCGCTCCGAAACACGTAGTTTTGAGTGTGACTGATTTCGTGACTGATTTCGTTACGATTTTAGTGTGACTGATTTTCCGATTTACCCCAACCGCGAGAAAAGAAGTTTTACTTCAATAAGAGAGGTAAATCTTTGTGAAGTGGACAAAAGGAAATAATATTGAATGTAATTAGTGATTGTTTTTAAAAAAATATCCAAGACTTGCAATAGAGGACATTCTAAAATTAACATCGGAATTCACCGATCTGGAAAGTGACTGGTAACATGTCCAAGACTTGCAATAGAGGACATTCTAAAATTAACATCGGAATTCACCGATCTGGAAAGTGACTGGAAAGTGCGTAGTGAATACAGAGACTCTGATGTAGTGAAAACTCCTCCAATAAAGGCTCAAAAGCCGCGTAGTGTTTTAGATAACATTGATGACTTTGTGAAAAGTGCTATTCGAGCAAAAGTTCATCAATTATTTTTTTATAACATACCTCAAATTGGGGTAAACTTCATGAGGACTCTGACCTAATTTTAAAAGAACGACATTTTATAAGTTATTGCTGGACGTTGAAATGAAATAATTTGCGAAAAAAAAGTGAGATTAATGATTGTACGTACTTTGGAGATGATGTCAGATTATTCGGATTTGAGAGTTACGCCACTGCCGGAGAACTCCCGAGTAAGTAGGCCTAATTATTTCACAGTAATATGCCTTCTATATAAAAGTATTAATGTAGCACTCGTTTTCAGCTTGAACGAAATAAGTAATAAACATGTCTTTATTTTTAATGCTGAGAGTAGCCCTCATGGATAGATTATTATGGAAGGAGACACGGCCCACTAATTTTTTTCGTTAACCGCGGGAAAGAGATGACTGACGTAACACATGACCAATCAAATGCGGTTAAGGGCTGAATGATACAAACTCAGTGTTTATATGCACTTGCATTCTCAAAATGAATAGATAATATGTGGATATGTATGTTCCGTAGACAAATCTACATTTCTTGACCAATTTGCACGAAATTTTGCACACATACCCAGTTAAGCCCGGGAAGTAACGCGGTGAACACTAAAATTCAAACAAACCACTCCTTCCCTTTAAAATTTATATAATTTCTGAATATATTATACTGAAAAATGAAATGCAATTCAGTTATCACGACAACAGTGTATTGTTTAGAGTGTTCACATAGGGCTTTGGGAACTACATAATAACCAATTCTGATGCTATCGATGTAATTAATACATTTGTGAAAATAATTCTTGAAGAATGAAATCCAAGAAAGTAAAGCACAATGTGAAGCAGTCACATAACTTTCTCTACCCTCGATATTGAAAATATAATTTTCTCACTTCACATTTTGATGTAGAATAAGCGGTCGTATTGCAGGGACAGCTTAAGTGTGTGTCAGTGAGTATGCTATATCAGAAGTCGGTAAAAAAATCCCATCCACTGATACGTCACTCATAGCTGTAGGATGTTTATCATAGCCCCTAAACATCTACAAGAAGACAAAATAGGATGGAACATTTTCAGTCTTATGCCCGCAGTATATTATGTCCCAGGTTTTGGGGGAGGAAAGTATGAAAGTGATATTGATTTTTCTTTATTTATTTATTTTAATTTCAGCTCCGAAACGGTTGTATGGTAACATGAGTGGGAAATAAAAATTTCCATAAAGATAATACAATCTTATGTAATAAGAATTTATGTTTCTTCTTATAGAGCGAAGGCTACTGTATACCCCCCATCCCCCCCCCCGTGGGAATTTCCAACACATATATTTTTTTGTTGGTATTCCCATCTAGTTTCAGTTTTCAGTTGTTTGCCCCTTATCAATTACAGCATTTACCCGGAAACCCCGGAAATCCGGAGAAAATGAGTTTGTTTTAATTTTTCTTCGTTCTTTGCTCCTAATATGCCCAGGGAATTTCTGGCTCACATAATTTTAGTTGGTATTACCATCTAGTTTAAGTCTTCAGTTGTTTGCCCCTTATCAATTACAGCATTTACCCGGAAACCCCGGAAAACTACGGAAATCTGGAGAAAATGAGTTTGATTTAATTTTTCTTTGTTCTTTGCTCCTAATATGCCCAGGGAAATTCTGACTCACACATTTTTGTTTGTATTGGCATCTAGTTTAATGTGCCAGTTGTTTGCCCCTTACAAATTACATCATATCCCCGGAAAACCCGAAAAACCACTTTTATACGGAGAAAATGACAATGTTTTATTATTTAAATCTTTGTTCTTTGCTTCTAATATTCAAAGGGAATTTCTTAATCATATGTTTTTTTGTTGGTATTGCCATCCAGATTAAGGTTTCAGTTGTTTGCCCCTTATCAATTACAGCAAATCCCCAGAAAACTCCGAAAACCACGGAAACCCGGAGAAAATGACTTTGTTTTAATTTTTTAAATCTTAGTTTTTTACTTCTAGTAATCAAAGGGAATTGGTGACTCATATGCTTTTGTGTTGGTATTGTCATGTAGATTAAGGTTTCAGTTGTTTGCCCCTTATCAATTACAGCAAATCCCCAGAAAACTCTGAAAACCACGGAAGCCCGGAGAAAATGACTTTGTTTTAATTTTTTAAATCTTAGTTCTTTGCTCCTAGTATTCAAAGGGATTTAGTGACTAATATGGTTTTGTGTTGGTATTGCCATGTAGATTAAGGTTTCAGTTGTTTGCCCCTTATCAATTACAGCAAATCCCCAGAAAACTCCGAAAACCACGGAAGCTCGGAGAAAATGACTTCGTTTTAATTTTTTAAATCTTAGTTCTTTGCTCCTAGTATTCAAAGGGAATTGGTGACTCATATGGTTTTGTGTTGGTATTGCCATGCAGATTAAGGTTTAAGTTGTTTTCCCCTTATCAATTACAGCATGTCCCCGGAAAACTCCGGAAACCTAAAAAATCCGAAGAAAATGAGTTCGTTTTAATTTTTTAAAAACCTTTGTTCTTTGATCCTAATATTCCCAGGGAACTTCTGACTTACATATATTTATTTTTTTGTTGGCATTGTAATCTAGATTAAGGTTTCAGCTGTTTGCCCATTATAAATTACAACATATCCCCGTAAAACCCGGAAAACCAAGGAAATCCACAGAATTTCTAGAACTCGGAACTTGTGATCTACGGTCACTGAAACCGTTATTGCGAAGTAATTCTTCTGCTTCAAGTGTGTCCCTTGCAGGTTCAAAAGGGTGAGTATATGGACTACGAGATATGTGCCATAATTGTGATGGTCACATGCAAAGAAAAGGGGGATCATATCTTCTAAACATGCCAAGTGTAAGTCAAAGTTGTTTTCTTTAGTTGCTCGCTGAAATCTCAAAATCAATTACACTTTGTCCATATTACCATTCCAAAATTGTGCTGTTTAACCGAATGTCCCTTCTCTAACTTCAGTCAAGAAAGTTTGGTAGTGACTGTGGAAGGTTTGGTAAGATAAATTAATTATCATTCACAGATGTCAAATTAGAATATGAAGTGTGTTCTGCTAGGTTTTCAATCGCCTTCATCCCTTCAGCATCAGGATTTTTTCCAGTATTCTTTGTCATGCTGTAATTGGTAAGGGGAAAACAACTGAAACCTTAAACTGTATGGCAATAGCAACAAAAATTATGTGATTCAGAAATTCCCTGGGAATATTAGTATGAAAGAGCAAGTATTTTTAAAAAATTAAAACAATCTCATTTTCTGCGGATTTTCGTGGTTTTCAGGGTTTACGTGGATATGCTGTAATTGATAAGGGGAAAACAACTTAAACCTTAAACTAGATGGCAATACCAACAAAAAAACATATGAGTCAGAAATTCCCTGGGAATATTAGGAGCAAAGAACAAAGATTTTAAAGAAATTTTTAAAAAGTTAATTCCTCCGGGTTCCGTGGTTTTCGGAATTTTCTGGAGATATGCTATAATTCATAAGGGGGCAAACAACTGAAACCTTAATCTAGATGGCAATACCAACAAAAAAACATACGATTCAGAAATTCCCTTTGAATATTAGGAGCAAAGAACAAAGATTTAAAAAATAATACATAGTAATTTTCTCCGTATATACGTGGTTTTCCGGGGTTTCCGGGGATATGCTGTAATTGGTAAGGGCAAACAACTGGAACCTTAATCTATATGGGAATACCAACACAAAAACATATGGTTCACCAATTCCCTTTGAATACTAGGAGCAAAGAACTAAGATTTTTAAAAAATAAAACGAAGTCCCTTTCTCCGGATTTCCGTGGTTTTCGGTGTTTTCCGGGGATATACTGTAATTGATAAGGGGCAAACAACGGAAACCTTAATCTAGATGGTAATGCCAACAAAAAAACATGTAAGTCAGAAATTCCCTTTGAATATTAGGTGCAAAGAACAAAGATTTAAAAAATAAAACATAGTAATTTTCTCCGTATATACGTGGTTTTCCGGGTTTTCCGGGGATATGTTGTAATTTGTAAGGGGCAAACAACTGGAACAATAAACTAGATGCCAATACCAACAAAAATGTATGAGTCAGAAATTCCCTGGGAATATTAGGAGCAAAGAACAATGAAAAATTAAAACAAATTCATTTTCTGCGAATTTCCGGGGTTTTCCGGGGTTTCCGGCTAAATGCTGTAATTGATAAGAGGCAAACAACTAAAATCTTAAACTAGATGACAATACCAACAAAAAAATATATGTGTCGGAAATTCCCACGGGGGGGGAGGGTTTCATATTGGTAGCCCATGGTCTATTATTTCAACCCCTCCCAGGCATGGCGTGTAGAAGCAACGGAATGCAACATTCGACATCCTCTGTGAGCCATAAAAGCTAGCCTATATCTAGCGTTTTCTGAGGGAATAGTTTGAGTGTGATAAGTCGTTCTTCCTCACTTCCAAGTTCTATGTAGGTCTACATATTATACAAGACCCTAGAGTTTGAAAATTCTTCATAAGTTAATTTCAAATTACAAAATAAAAACCCGGGCGACGCCGGGCCTTTTAAGCTAGTATAATAATAAATATGTACATGAGTTCGGATGTACTGTTAATGTTTTTGAATGTATATCGCCGGCATCACGTCAAGAGGCAACGGTAGTAAAATGATTTCAGCTGTAAACGTTAACGCCATTTTATTTCGTTCAGGTTGTCACACGATTAACTGCCTTTGGGAACACATGATCAAATAGTGAGAGATAATATCGAACGAGCCTCCAGCTTCGCTCGATATGAACTTTTAACAGGGAAATGTTCTCTGGAATGACGTCAATCTGCAGCAAGCATGATTGTTGTTGCTATTGATTATACTAAGAGATATGTTAACTTTCCCAACTACCTTCTGATAAAGTATTACTTCATACAAATGAAAGTTACTTCTGTTCCAAAACGTATTGAATACAATGTAATAAAAACATTAAAATCTACTTAAGTAGTAGTAGTAGTGTGTATTTATTTTCACAAAAAAATTCTCACATATAAATCACATTATTTACATTAACCGGCGCACGGGTCGGTGTCGACCATACGTGCTCACTGCATACACTTAAATTATTACCCCATAAAAAACCCAATTGAAAAAAACTATATTCTATTATTTACATAACCCCAGACGTAACCCCCCACCCCCAAACAAGTAAAAATTTCATAGACACATAGACATTATTAAGACAAAAAACAAAAAGATAATAATAATAAAAAAATAAAAAAATAATACTTAGATTTCCTTAATTCTCTAAATCTAGGCTTTCTCTCATACATCTCACTTTCTGCAGAAATTTACATAACCCGTGCCAATTGTGCTCATCCAGTAATAGATTTAGACATGCCTCCCTACTTCTTTGCGAGTTTAAAAATTTGTCGGGTAGCATCATAACTCTCCAGCGCTCTGTCACTACACATCCCGCCAAGATATGAACCCAGGTTTCATTTCCCCTGCACATTGGGCAGATTCTCCCCCCTCCCTCATCCGAAATTCTCTGAGTTTTCCATCTTCCCAGGCGAATCCAGGCCATTGCTGCTCTATCTTCCGCACCCAATCTTTCTATATATGCTTCCCTTCCCCAATTAGCCTTTAATTCTGCTTGTAATTCTAATGACACTTTACCATTACAATCAGCCTCGATGTTCTGCCTCTCGATATCAATTAGTCTCCCTCTTATCTTCTTCCAAATATTTTTTCTATTCTCAATCCCCTTTTCCCACACCCACCCCATCCCTATACCCTCCAAACCCTTTTTTATGTTGTACGCCCAGTTTGTTGTTCCTAAATTCTCAAGTTGCTCATTATAACAAATAAATTTTAAAGATGTATCTTCAGCCGTTAATAAATTTAACCAGTATTTTATTGTCATAATTTTGCAGAATGTTGTGTCGCATGTAATTCCCCACTCTTTTCTCACCCCGCAATTTGCCGCACCTCTATCTACCCTCAAAATCCTTTTCAGAAAAATATTCTGTATTTTAGCTAAGCTCTCTAATTTTTCCCACCCCCAAAGTTCGGGACCATACAACATTGTTGCTCTCGCCGTAGCATAATAAATTTTCAATAGTATAGCGACTGGCATATCCGGTATTTTTGCCATTGAGGCAAGTAATTCCCCCACTTGTCTGCGCCCCCTCCCTCTGGCGTAATTTATGTGCCTTGTCCATTTCCCATTCATGGATAAGCATATACCCAAATATATAAATGTCTTAACATTTTCAATTCTTTTCCCTCGGTACAACCATAATTCATCTCGGCTGTAAACAGATCCATTTTTAAAAGTTACCGCCTTCGTTTTCTCTACATTAACAGCAAGGCCCCAGGTAGTGCAATAAACATCTAGCCTATCAATACATTTCTGAAGACCCTGAATAGATGTGCTACAGAACAGAATATCGTCTGCATATAATAGCGCTGGGATTTTATGGCCCCCGACAGTTGGTGCGTCGTATTCATCGTTCTCTAAGCCAGCAGTTACATCATCTATAAATAGATTAAACAGAATAGGAGAAAGTACGCATCCCTGTTTCACCCCCCGAGTAGACTTCACATTCTGAGTGACATTATTTCCTCCGCAATTCACACAAAAATTAACCTTATCATATATTGCCATAAACGCTTTTAACATTCTGCTTGACAGACCCTTTTCCCACAATTTCCGCCATAATGCTTTATGTTGTACTGAGTCGAATGCTTTCTTAAGATCCACAAATACACAGTGTAATCTTCCTCTCTTCTTACTCATATATTTACCCGTTATTGTCTTCAAAACGAATACGTTGTCCGTGGTTCTACTTATCTGCTCATCAGTTTCTCAAAGTTTCTTAACTGTTTACAGACTGCAAAACGATACGTTTATTGTACGTTGTTGTAGGACTATATAGTGATACAGCATCTGTGTATATTGCAGAAACTTAATCCCTGAAAGGGAGTAACATAGAGGTACTGAATTAGGTAACCCAGGTTCCACCCCTCCTCCCGAAGTAACCAAATCAAAATCAAATTATGGTTGTTCAATCATAGATTTAAACTACGTACAAGTTTAATTATTTTGCTGCCAACTTGACAGCAGTATATTCTATTCATCATTTTTCTCTAATTTTATTGTTATAAGTTTAGATGTTTAAGTTATTGCATTACATCCTATATTCATTTACTTACAACATTAGATTTAGCCTATCATGTTGGCTTTGGATTTCTTTCTTTGTCACTTCCTGTTTCTGAAGTCAACTTTACTCATATTACTATTTAAATAACATTCATTTTCTTTCTTGCAAGCTATTACCCTTATTCATTGTCTGTTATTATTCATATTTAATTATTATTTTTTGTATCCAGTCTTCAGGATACATTTCTTGAGCAGTTTAAATGCATTTCATATAGCTCATTGACTTGACTTCCTTCTTCTTCACTTCAACATTCCATTACTCATACATGAAAGGATTCATGTGTTCTCTGGTGCTTCAGATTATTGAGATATAATTTGAACATCAACATTCATTCATTCTATTTGTAAGGATAACATATCCTACAGATTCTACACTTCTTCATCATATGCTTCAAGTAAGCAATACTACTAGTGCATCAAGAAATGTGCTTGTCTTTCATTCAATTTATGCCTGGCAAAATGGCGTTTCTGTGTTGTGTTTTGCTAATTGCTAAATATCTGGGACATCACGACACATTTTCTCATTCTTATAGCAGATAAAGATTCTGCTAATATCAATCTATACAAGGACATATACTTCACTTCAAGTAAGTAATCATTAGTATTACTAGAAGTGGCTTCAATTCTCCATACATCTATGCATTAAACATCTATCGCATTGTTGTGATTTAGCTATCATTAAATAGCTTATACATCAGACTTAATATTCAGTTTCTCGTCTTGAAAACTATTTCTATAAGTGTCACACTTCACGGACACATATATATATTTATTCACAAATGTGATTTTATGTGACTTCAAGACTGAATCTTCAACTCCATTATTTACAAACTTTCATTCAATCTCATGCGTTAAGATGACTCACATATTACATCAAACATAAACACTACATACTTGAAGATTGTCAACCATTGTATGGATATATAAATGCTACAACAACAAGACTTTCAGCTGAAGACCTACTATCTTCGTTTTCAACTCTTGTCAACCAAGTGAAAGTGTATTTGTTCGTGTGCTTAGCTTATAATTAAATGTTATGTCTTATATTCGTTGGTTTCATTGAGTGATGTATGCTATAAAGCTTATTCATTTCATTTCCTCCATTATGGAGGTGGTCCTCCGCCAGAGATCTTATTAATTGTGGTTAGCACGGAAAGTGTTAAGCACAATTAAATTTACAATCTCGTGTAGGTTTTAGGGACTTCTTACAGTCCGCTATCATAAACATACGCCCCCTGATCCTACAATGGTGTTTTGCCACTTTTGGAGCATTCGTTCCAAAAATTATGATGGAGATAACATAAATTCATCTCATGAGTTACAAACTGTATGAAAAAATTTCTGAAGCATTCCTTTTTTGTCCTCCATCAGTAGCCTGTTTCGTTAAACATGGGTGAAATAAAAGCAACAACTGACCAGTGACTCTGGGCCGGTAACCACCACTATACATTTTTATGGAACGCCGCTTTATGGACAATGCTTTTTTCTAGGGATTTACAACGTTAGCTCTTTATTAAGTGCCAGTATGGTACTTTATGAGATTGTGTGGGGGACGGGAAATTTTCTCTCCGTCTGTCTGTCTGTCCGTCCGTGTGTCTGTATGCGCGGTAACTCAAATACGCATTATCGGATTTTCATGGAACTTGGTATACGCATTTATAATGTACATGAAAAGATGTCTATTGATATTGGACCAAATCGGTTGGCCGGTACCGGAATAATGCCCAATTTAGTGGTTTTTTATGGTAATATACCAGAAAGGCGCGATAACTCAAATATGCTTTATCGGATTTTTATGAAACTGGGTATACGCATTTATAACGTCCATGGCAAGAAGCCTATTTATTTTGGACCAAATCGGTTGACCAGTGCTAGAGTAACAACTAATTAAAGGTCACATTTTTTTAAAACTATGTCTATACTACTATGCCACATTTCTATACTGAGGGCTTTGACTCCAATGCAGTAAAATGTTTGTTTATTTCTTTGATCAAGTTGAAATTTATGAATACTGTTATATACAGAAGGTATATTACTGTGAAATAATTAACTTTGTGAAATGTTGACTAGCCTATTTTTAGAATTTCAAGTTGCAATACATTTATCTTTGACAAATAACACTACTCCTTCACATAATACTTCTCAAACTAGACCGTTAAACTGATCACGGTGGCCGAAATGGTAACGTTTTGGACTCTTATTCTGGAGGTCCCTTGTTCAATTCCCGGAGCTTGCCAATTTGGCATGGATTTTTTTTATTATGTAAGTGTGCGATTGTCAAGATATCATAAATCTGTAGTTCTGCTGATGTTGGATGATTTTAATCTGATAAAAAATCTTATTTTCTGCATATCAATTGCAATTATACATAATTGATTCAACAAAAGCATTCTGGCACTTTGTTATATCAGTTTACCTGATTTTGTTATTTGAAGGAAAAATATATCTCTCAATACTGATGCGAAAAGAAAGCAGGTAGTCTACGGGTCACGCCAAGTATAGAGTTATTTTGTGGAATTGTTGAGGATAAGAGCTATATAAGAGCAAAATCGTACCCGTCCCTGTCTTTGAGTTTCATAGGATGATGCAATGTTATTACGATTTTACATGAAGAACCGTAGGTCTTTCTCTTCCACGTTTTTCTCTAAAATGGTTCAAATTTTGTACCCATAACTGCTTGATCTAAAACTGGTATCTAATCCTTCGTTTGTGGTCAAGACCTGTCTTAAGCTGGGCATATCCAAGGAAAACAATAAAACAGACCAGCTTATCAGCAATAAGGGTTCGATAGCCATTCTGAGATACCATTTGTATGGAACTTGAAATAATCTTTTACATCCAAGATAAATTTTCTTATTATATAATCTATTATTTATTGTTTCATCTTTAAGTAGCCTACTGTTTATATATCATATTGCTCTACTTTAACGTTTGTCAATTGTCCTATGCCATACAACTACCTAATGTGTAATTTTTTTTATGGTTAACATTTTTGTCTAGATGGTCTTTTCGGAAGCCTTGTAATGATTATAGGATTTTAAAATAAAATAAATTGAAACATTTTGGTGAAAATGACCTTAGAATCTTCATAAGGTAGTCATCTCTTCCATAATTTTTTTTCAGTCTCGCTAACAACACAGCTTTACATGGAGCTGCATTCTCATTATCGCCTATGTCATTATGAGAAACGAGGTAAGTGCAAAATCCATGAATCATATGACAGATAAATGAGTTTACTGCTGAACTTTTTAAACGTGTGTAACCTATAGTAAAGCCAGGGAAAATAAGAAGATAAGTTTTAAACATTTAAGATTCTAAAATTCATAAAGTCTGTAACGACGGCTTTTCAATAAAGCAGATCGATTTACCCTCTTACATATATTTCGAACAATAATTGTTTAACATCATAGATAATATCGTAAAAGCTTCAAAATGATCTTGGGTTATGTCAAGTTTACCACTAGCTATCACATGTTTTACACGAGGGTTGTAGCTCCGAACCGAGAAAAAGCGTTAATATAAATGAACGTTATTTTTAAATGAAGACAACTCAATACGAATAAGGAAGGAAACTATGAATCTTAAGTCAACAAAGTGTGGTTTTAAATGGGTTTTTGGTAGTGTTCAGGATTTCACTCCCATTGTAGAATTGGTGTACAAAATCTATATAAATAAAAATAAATTGCCACATGTATGTCGCAGCATCACTTGAGAACGGCTCGACCGATTTGACTGATTTTTTTTTTTTTCGTAATTGTCAGGCCAAGGTTTGTCTGAAAGAATTTTTTGGGAAAATCCACGGAAAAAGTCGGAAATATGTAATGAGCCACAGTTTGAGAGTTGTCACATGTTTACATAACAAAAAAATCTTCATTTCTTGACCAATTTCCAAGAAATTTTGCAAGCATGCCCACAGTTAAGCCCGGGAAGTAACACGGTCAAAATTAAAATTCAAACAACCACTCCTTCACTTGAAAATATATATAATTTCTGAAAACATTATACTGAAAAAATGTAATTCAATTCAGTTATCAGTGTATTGTTTACAGTGTTCACATAGGGCTTTGGGAACTATATAATACTGATGCTATCGATGTAGCCTAATTAATACATTTGTGAAAATAATTCTTGAAGAATGAAATCCACGAAAATAAAGCACATAACTTTCTCTACCCTAGACATGAAAAATAATTTCTCATTTCACATTTTGATGTAGCATAAGCGGTCGTATTGCAGGGACAGCTTAGACCTAAGTGTTTTGCCAGTGAGTATGCTATATCAGAACTCGGTAAGAAAATCCTATCCACTGCTACGTCACTCATAGCTGTAGGCTTTGTATAGGGATGTTTATCATAGGCCCTAAACATCTAAAAGAAGACAAAATAGGATGGAAAATTTTCAGTACTATGCCCGCAGTATATTATATCCCAAGGTTTTGGGGGAGGAAAGTTTGAAAGTGATATTGAATTTTTTTAAACTTCAGCTCTGAAACGGTTGTATGGTAACATGAGAGTAAGAAATACAATTTTCCATAAAGACAATACAATCATATGTAATCAGAATTTATGTTTCTTCTTATTTCAATTCCTCTCAAGCATGGTGTGTAGAAGCAACGGAATGCAACATTCGACATCCTCTATGAGCCATAAAGAGCTATATAGCTAGCGTTTCCTGAGGGAATGGCTTGAGCGTGATAAGTCGTTCTTCCTCATTTCAAGTTCTATGTACATATTATACAAAGCCCTAGAGTTTGAAAATCGAAAGTCCTTCATACGTTAATTTCAAATTACAAAATAAAAAGCCGGGCGACGCCGGGCATTTTAAGCTAGTAAAATATAAAAAAAAACCTAATTTGTTACTGAATGGTTTCCCCCTAGTACTGCCCCGTAACTTAGAACGTAACAAGCCTATGTATCCATAATAAACTAATAACTTTTTTTCCGAGAAGCTTAAATTTTTCTACACAATTAATACTCTACATATCCTGAGAGTGTGCTTAACATCAGATTTCAATTTTGCAAGAGATTTGTAGTCTCGATCAACTCTACACAAATTAACATGTAAATATTCTGCCTTAAGTCCTCAGTTGGGGATTGAGACTTTAATGTTTAGCAATTCAAATATTTATGTTTCCGAATTTTATTGGTTCACGTTCCTTTTTAACGTGATTGTCCCTTTTTTGATTTACTGGTCCCGTTGTTTCAACAAAACTTCGGTACGCAAAATCTCCCTTCTTTTCAAAATCATCTTTAATGTTCCGTTTCCATGGATTTTTTCCTGTGTTCAGATGAGAAAAACAGGTTCATTGTTGAAACTAAGATATCTATGGTTTTGTTCATAACATATTTCCATGATTTATCTTGCACAAGTTTCTACAATTTTCTGTTAGAACACCTAAAACTTTTGGAGGAAACTCATAACTCATAAATAGCCTATAAAAGAGTGGTTCAGATCTCGGATTCAGTGAAGACTAGATTTTGTCTAATAAACTTCAATTAAGCTAAGACTCATGCAAGCAAAAGTATTTTTGGAATCTATTTGTAAGGTTACCGCATATATTTTTAGAGTAAGTTTGACAGAGACTGTAAGGATAATGAAGTTTAAAGTTTAAAGTTAAAAATTATTAACTTTATTGGTTTTAATTAAAATTTAATTATTATATAGGATATTTATAACGTTTACCTAATTATGGTTTCTGTTTACTCGATAATTCTCACGACGCGCCTGAGTGTCCTTTCATCTTTTCAATTCTAAAATATTATCTCCCTATACTAAACTTCTCTATCTAATATTATGAGCTTTACTTACATCGGTAGGAGTATAACTTGACTGTAATATTTGTCTTCCTAAAGATAAAGCATATGAGCCAACAGTAACTTGTAGTTATTCTTTGCTTTGTTTATGTTTCGTATTAACTTAAGTATATATCGAATAAAGCTGTGAAGCAGCACTGGCTGGGAGGTCCTACCACAAGCAATGCCTTCACGACACGGCCGCACCGTTCTCGACAATCGATACCAGACATCCGATATGCGCTGCACCACAATGCACCACTCCTCCTTCCGGAACGATACACATAAATCTCATATCGCTACAAATAATCAGTCTGCGTAACCAAATATGGATCACTATTCAAATTCTATCTTTTTTTTTTTTAGTTACAGTGCAAAAAAATCACTAAGGTGTGAAATCATAAAATTATTATTAAAACTCCATCAAAGTATAACTCATGAATGCATGGGAATTCATAGAATACAGCGAATGATCAAAGCACGAATAATTAATGAAATCTGTTTCAATAAAACGAGAACACTATGTTTCATGTACTACAGTAATACACAAGTCTGGGTTATTCGACCTTTCCAAAGTATCATGTTTGATGAACTCTGAAAACAATGTCGATTTCGATCAAGTAGCGGCCCCCTTAGTCATAAAAATTAATGATATGCCTAATATTAGCACCTCAAAACAACGGTGACATTCCAGACATAGCGTTGGGAGTTCGTTTTTTGCCCTCGCATGCTTTACGTTATCCAGGGGTCACGATGGGGACATGCAAATACAGGAACAGGTAGGAATAAATTGCATTTTCGAGTTTTTACATGGTGTAGGCCTATAGTTCTTAGATCAGTGTGCAGGAAGCAAATTATATATCATATCTCGTTTGCATTTTAGATACTATACAGAAACAAACAGATTTTGAACTGAGACAAGTTTAGAAATATTGTTGATTTCAAAGTTTAATTAGTATACAGTATTACTTAAAATGTATGGACGAGAATAAAGTTGTGCGACTTCTTGAAGTCCATCTTGAACTATCCATATTGTGAATTTCACTTCCTAAGTTTCCATTAATTTTGTAGAACTAAATCTTTTATTACTGAGCCCCAACTCCTGACCGTGCCTAGCGGCATTCACAGGATAGCAGGGAATGCATTGAAATTTGTTCTAGTGTCGACTGTTGACTTATTTCACATAATATGCATTGCTTGTGAAAACAAACGTTTCCGTTACATCTCTTACATTTATTTACGTATCACAAGGCTCTGAAATCAACTACAAGAGTAGGTCCGCTTTTTTTCCCCTACCTGTACATAGCACATAATATTTTATAATCTTCTTTATAGCTATGGGCACAAGGCGATTTTAACCTTATCTGAACTGGAAGAGAAGGGAAATGACTCATTTCTTTGTGATGAAATATTCTTTATTATTATTAATTATTATTATTATTATTATTATTATAAGATATAGTTAAACTTCCTCCTAGTCAATTTAACATTATTTCAGACCTAGACCATACTGATGAGAAAGTGGAGTAAACCCATCGTAGTGGAGGAATGGTCGAAATTCATTTTAGTGATCTTCCCATGGCGTCTACATAAATGGAGGAGAATGAAGAACAACCACCATCAACATCGAAAGCGCAGGTGTGCAGTGAAAAATACTGAGAAAAATAAGTACTTTCAGATTGGCAAAAAAGCCTTATTTTACAAAAGAAATGAGACAAAGTGATAAAATTATGATAGTACCTGAAAACATAATCCATCCACTGAAAGGAAAATCTCCTTGCTCAACGAAGTTACATTGTTAAACAAAATGTAAAATACTCAAAATAACCAGCATGATTTTTCTTTATCTGTAAATTGCCAGAAGTTTCATGGATTTCTATTGCTAACTGGCTAACGCTCTCTCCCATATGAAGAGAGAGGATGAAGAGGATGAAGACGTAGGAAGTGTTCTATAAGAAATATACCCTATATTTAGAAATAAAGAAAACTACATTTCTAAGATAACATAAAGTTGAAAATGAACCATTACAAATTTTATTATACTGGCAAATACTATGCCTTTACTTCTCTTTTCTCTACCTGCCAAGGACCCCAAATGGAACTATTTATAAACACGACGTTCTGTTCAATTAAATGGCAGCTTTTACTTTAACTTATATTGTAGTTTAGCTCCAAAGCAACATGCATCTACAAAAAGAAGTATTTACAGTTGTGAGAATCAAAGGAGAGCAAGAAAAGTGATGAGAGTGAAAGGACGAGGGAAAATATAAAGAAGGGAGATAAATTATTGTTTACTTGTTGACGATTTAATAAAAATATTGTTTACAATATTTTATATTACTACGACCATTTCACTCATACGCCACGTGTTTTATTTTGACCAATAACGTTTAGCAATTCCTCGGTTATAGACCATTCACGATCGTTTATCTTGTAATATCTTTCCTCGGATCGAAAGGATGCAATTTTATCTTATAAAACGTCTGCTCGTTACTGGACACTAAGCATCAACGTGCGTTGATTAATACGTCTCATGCTGCCATGAGCACAATGTAGGCTAAACACATTTTATACAACATAACTTGTTTGGAAATTGAAATAATATAAATGTCCATTGGTTACAAATACAATTTCGAGTTTGGTGCAAGCCAGTTCGTGTGCTTTCATAGAGTTTTGATGTAAGCAACTACCACGGCGCCCTCCATCTTGTGATGCGCACTATTGGTAACATTGGGAACTCTGATCGATTCATCGAATAGATTTGTGGACTGTTCATTCATCTAGTATGCCGTGATCTTACGGCTGACAGAATATTGACAACAAAGTAAGAAAATAATAATTATTTACAAAATCTGTTACATTTTATTCGTGGAATAGTCTTAATAAATCCTACTAGAAATTACCAGTTTCATCAGATAAATTTATCTATAAACGCGTAATCTCTCGTGGGATTGCCTATAATAAACAGTAATTTGTGAGACAGTCATTTTCGCCACAAATTAACATTCCATTGTGGTGTTCTTTATAAGGCAAGTACTAATAAATTATATTGCAAAGTTTTGTGATAATTAGACTGATATTTTCAAATCTCATTACACTATACCTATTATAAATAAAAAAATAAGTAATAAATAATTTGCGCCAAATCAGGCAAATAATATCCTTTAATTTTCCGCATGTTCTTTATCGAGATCTTTTGTTTGACAATCGGCAACAAAAAAAACACTATATATGATGTAACAGTACCTTAATGACATCCATTAACGTACAGATTTTCATTATAACACTGGTTTAGAATAGATTAATATCGAACACGGAACAATCTTGAAGCCGTGATAGCAGCAAATGAAACTGCGTAATAAACACTAAACTAAACTCCGTGGCACTACATCCCTGAAGAACCTAGGCCCACAAGCCGACCGCTTCATCATCTACCATAAGCGGATGGCAAGACTGGGAGCATGTGGTCATAATGCCAACACCCACAGCAGTTAGTAATGATCACAGAGCCGCTACTTTTCCATCAATTAGCTCCTGAGTTTGGATCACGAGGCTGAGTGCACTCGATTCCAACCCCCTACCTCAGAAAAATCCGAGAAGGTACGGGTTTCCCGTTTCGGGTAATAATCTGTAGTTAAAATAAAATAAATTCTGTTCAAGTTCATTTTAATATTATACTAAATTGAGCTTACTTCGTATTTCAGAGTTCCTTGGTTTGAGGTTAAATCGACAAGAGAAACTCCGATTTCCCCGCACGCCATCAGCCGCCACTTGTCGCGAAAGATGAGAACGATGAGAGCTTACTAACAGCTGATCGCCGAAGTCAGCCGTCTCGTTGAATCTTGAGACTTAAACATTTAATTATGGTCGAACAAAAACAGTATTGTGCAACTTGTCTATAGGTAATGTAATTAAAACATTCGTACGAAAATTATGAAACTCTCCTCCCTCGTTTAATAAACATAATAAATATCATTATAGGCTCATTGCATAATGTACACACACTTCGAAATGGTACGCTACGCACTTCAGTCCACAGAGTTTTATCTTGTTAGGGAAGCTGCCAACTCTTCTTTGTCCACAGTTTGCCGTGGAAGCCATGAACTGCCTTTCGCGTCATTGCATGTCTGAGGTCGAAATTGGCCTTTGTCCAGTTCCTACCAATCATCCCTGGGGTGGCATAAAAGTTTGGTTGTATCTCTGTTCTCTTCCTTTCCCTTTCTTTTAGAATTTTCTCCACGTTGGGTGTGGTGAGCAGACATGTCCCAGTCCTCAAAATTGGTCTACCTTGCTAGCTCATATAAAGTCCGTTGGGAAAGTACTTGATACTAAGGTACCTCCCTTACAAACGTTCTATGTCTTCCAGCTGTTTAGACTTTGATATTCCCATATGATATTCACAGCAACACTTTTGCTGTAGTAACTCTCTTTCTTGTGGATAGTTTGTTTCTACTATTAGACGTCAATGTGTGAGAATTTCTCTGCTTGGCTTTTAGTAGATGTTGATGGTAATCCAGATGTCATGACGAGCTCTTGCAGATGTAGAGTAGTAGCTCACATAGTTTAAATTACGTGGGTTTTATTTCCTTGGAAATAACTGAAATACGTATTATGAAAATGTAGACACAGACTTTATTCGTAATGATTTAAGTTACATTTCTTACAGACGCTGATCAAAAGAAAATCCACAGATTACGAATTATGCACACCATTTACCCTCGTAGATTGGAGGAGTTAAACAAATTTATTATGATGATTACTTAAAATGATTACTTTCCACTTAAAATGATTACTTTCCTTTTAAGTCAACTCTACACCGTCTTTGCGTAAAATGATGACGAGTAAAGTCTTCACAATATACAATAATGCTGCATCAGCATCTTATTCAGTAATATCCTTCTATTCACTAACAAGTTTCTTGACCCGACTGTGAAAGTAATTATTTTCTATGTTGCTTCATAGTCTAAACTGACTGTCTGAAATAGAGAATTCCAACTGATGTTTAATTTCACATCCATTTCCTCAAATTTATACTATACTATACTATACAACAAAGAAATGTATGCCTAACAAAAATTAATTTTTCTGCATCGAATTGTATCCTTCATTTCTTGATATACAACTTTCTTAAACATTGGAGTTTTCTTTTCAATTTGCGTGAAGCTAAAGAATTGCTTAAGGCTAGGCTAGACTGAAAAAGCTGGATAAAATTACTCATTAGGTACTCTTTTTCAGAAAACATTGATCCTTAAGGTCAGGTTTGGAAAGTTGTCTTATTGAATAAAGGTCAAAGTTAGTTAAGTGAATTTAATAAAGTGTCACGAGACATTGTAACATAAAAAAAATACATGTTTTCTAAGTATTCAATAAAAATTTCTTCTAGTAGGCCTAAATATTCATCAGATTTTATGAAATTTTTATCATATGCATGGTCATGATGTAAATAACATTTTTTGTACCAGTTTTGCTATCTTACTGAACTAGGCCTATATATTATTTCAACAATCGAAAAGATTAAGTTTAGTTACTTTTCAGCAGTTTACTTGATAAATAAAAAATGAGCAGAATTTTTTAGCCAAATAATTGAAAATAAACTGTTCTGCAAAACAAAGACGAGTAAGGAGTTTAACTTTGGTTGGTCACATCTATGCTTGAGCATATACTGTAAATTTCCAAAGACTCTTCACATAGGTTTTCCAAAAAATAATTTAACATCATCTATGATAGCCTACTAGCTCTTTGAAAATTGAGCTACGTTAAACCCATGTTCATTAGTGTTAATTTAGTTTTTAACTGGTAAACTTTTTTCATTTGTGCCCAAAAAAGTCTCATAAATACGATTTAGTTCAAGAGGGTTGGGAATATCCTGAAAACATCCTTCAAATTGTCTAACGAAAAATAAAACGTTGACTGTAGAATTAAACAATACTGTCACCCTTAGTTCAGAAATACTCCACTGGACTTAAGAGACGGTGTTAATATATTTCTACCGATACTGATATGTTTGTGTTGAAAACGAACAAAATTCCTCAAATTTTAATTATCTTACAGTTCTTCGTTCTTCGACAATAGCAACGGACAAATGGAAAAGAGCTTACAGCTGTTTTAGTTGAACTACTACTTTATATAGCCTATTGTGCTCAATGCCAGAGCGCTAAATTTCCTACCGTCAGATTTCCATTGGCGACCAGAATTCTGAGGGCGGCGACAAAGATTCAATTTTGAAATTTGCTATCTGATTTAGTTTTTAATTTTATTTTCCGCAGAAAAGAACTAAAATTGAATAGTAGATGCTGTCACAGGCAGTATTTTTTTATATGAACAAGTTCACTGAGTATTCATTTTTACTCGGAAATATGTTTATATGATTAAAAAATCTGATGTGTTACACATAACTCCCTCTACCCAATTAAAGGTTTTGGCTCTTAGCGTAATATATTATAATAGACCACATAATATAGGCTACCTATAATGTAATATATTATACATATTATGAAATTCATATAGGACATTAAACTAAAGTGCGTATTCAGTTGTTTCAACCTGATGCAAAGCATTATTGTTCACCAGGCAAGACTGAGTTCATAAAAACAGTGGGTAGTTTATAACTTCCCTTCAGAGATTTTTTACGGAAAAATGTTTCAGATAGCTCTTAGTATACGCAACTCATGTACACAATTTAAAGAAAATCGTTTTAGCTATTTTCCAGAAAATACCGAAAAACTACATTTTCTTCGTGTAAAGTGACATTAATAGTAAGAGAAAATAGTGGCCAATCTTCGTGTCACATCCCCAGAAGATGCCTGATCCAGGTATAAAATTATAACGATTTTTCGTTCTCGAGCTAGGCTTTTCATAGACAGAACACACCGATATGTTTCTGGGAAAAAAGAAAAGAATTTTCTTTTTTTGGAATAAGAGTCTCAAAACGTGTAGTTATTAAGTTATTACAATTTCGACTTCGAATTTTGGGGTCGAACACAATTTTTCTCTACCTATAGTAGACCTACCATTGGTACGGCCAGATGAAGTAAAAATATTACGACTGTTGAAAATGATCTGTGAGACAATCACAATGATTGATCAGCTACAGAATTTTGCTTTTTATGGCAGAGTTTTAGGTAGTGTTTGATTGAATGTTATTTATTAAAATTATCTGGCTTGTTCACGTAATTACTCATTCGGGACTATTTTTGAAGTCGATGGTGAGTAAATCGCAATCCGACGTTCACCACTACGAGAGCTGATCGCCAAGATTGATCGCTCACGTGATTTGAACTTTCAACCTCTTGAATGCTAACAGAAACGTAACTGTCTTTGCCACTTTGCTCGGTTCAATTCCAGCACGTTCTTTTTTAAAACATGTTTGTTAACAATTTCACTGCTACTGACATGAATGTTTCGCCTCCAAAACTGTATAAATCCAGATATATACGGTTAAAGGAGCAATTATTTATGTTAAAATTAGGTGATTTTTATGCACATGCTATGGTTGACGTTTTTGGAAGCCAGCTACTCCAATTAAATTTTCCTAATTGATTTTATGCTTAAATTCCACTGATAATGTTATTTGATAACTGCCTTATTATTATCAGCGTATAAATTCAGCTCTGAAAGATTAAAGCAAAAAAATCATTAACCATTATAAGTTACTATTCCGAAGAAAACATAATGCTCGATTTTATTTTCTTTTGTCAGGAAGTTCATTGTTCACAGAGAAAAGTAAAATAAACTCATATTAGGCTTTTCCCAGAAGGTAAATCCTTAGAAATTCCCAATTTAATTTAAATTATTTTAAATTGAAAAGATATAAACTCCTTGTTATGTGTTTTCTTCCTTCCGACAGAAAATAGAAAATTATTTAAATACAACTTAACAGTAAATCTATTTAACCATACTAGAAGAGTTCAGCAGATGCCAAAATGAAAACAATGACAGAAGGAGGATATAACTCATAAATCTCGGTCCATGTGAAAGTGAAAGACACGCTACTGGAATAGTTAATGTTCTCAGCCGGACACGTGAAGAAATTCAAAACGAAAATCAATAGCAGGCCAAATACCGTGATAAGAAAAAATCAAGACATTGCTAAACAATAACGTACAAGAGATCAGAGAATAAGTAATAGAATTCCATACAGACTGGGCGTCTAGTTAGTGAAAATGAGCACTATGGCCAGAAAAAGAACTGCCTAAGGAACCGTTCAACAGCAAGTAGCAACACAGAACTGTTCTATTAACATAGGTAATGCCACGAGAGATTAGGCCTACGAGTTTATCGATATTATATGCGGAAACTCGTAAAATCCTGTAAGATTTATTAAGACTAGGTATTCGATGATTAAAGTGTAAGGAATTTTGAAAATAATAATTATTTTCTTACTTCGTTGTATAAATTCTGTCAAACTGTGAGATCACGACATACTAAATGAATGGACACTCGATAAATCGGTTTCGAGATACTAATGTTACCAATAGTGCGTACCACAAGATAGAGAACGTCGGTGTAGATTGTTAACATCAGAAAGCAATGAAAGCACATGAACTAGCTTGCAACGAATCGAAATTGTGTTTTTATCAATACTGATTTACAATACTTCGATTTTTAAATGTTATAAAATAATGTGTTTCCATTCTTTTCACTGGCAGCATGGAGACGTATTAACCACCACACATAGGTGTCTTACGTGACCAGTAACGAGCTGACGTTTTATCAGATACAATTGCATCCATGCGACCCTAGAAACATTATAAGATAAACTATCGTGTTTGGTCTATATCCGAGGAATTGCTAAACGTTATTGGCCATTATCAAATAAGCAGCGTATGAATGGAAAAGTCCTTATAATATTATCCCTTATATAACATTCTTCCTTCGAAAACAAAGCGTACCGTAGAGTAGGATTACCTCCACAAAGTCTCTGGGTTTTTACGTATATACCTTAGGAGCGAGTCTCACCGTTCATAGAGTTCCTGCGTAGGGGAGGTATCTGCACCCTGATTGGCTATCCCACTCCACGTGTTGTCTGTCTCTGTGTCTGCGGCATTATCCCTCCACTCAACTATTACAGTCTTTTCTACCACTGCCAACATGAAGAATGATCTTTACTCTCTGCCCAGCGGTAGCTTACTGATCTTACGCGCATCTTGGTGACGAGACGTAACGAGAAGCTCGCTGGCTGGGTTAGTCTTCAAGGCCAGAGACTTTGTGGGAGTAATCCAACTCTATTAAGTAGTTATGTGCGCAGCATGCAAGAATGTTTGTCAGTAGTCTATATTAAAATAATATATTAATAAATAATACTTTAATATAATATATATAGCCTAAATTATATTATAGTCTATTGTGAACAACGGGTCATTAATGGAACAATATTAGTGTTATCTAAATATTTCTACGCAAAAATCTACCCAACTTGGCCGATGTTTTTCGGATTTTAGACATAGTTCCTTTGGAACCTAATATTATTTAGGCTCGTACCATCAATATTATAGCCTAGTGCTAGGCCTCTAGAAATCTTAAAATAGTTTGTAACACTATGATCTAGTACGCAAAATGAAATGTTCAAACAAAAATGCAAAAATTATACCGATCAAAGGTATATTTTTATCAATTTTTAAAGAATTCACACCACTATAAGTCTATAAGGTGATATCGCCGACATTTTTGATGCTCAGGGGAACAAACCTGTATTTATGGTGAAAATAGGCCATCGAATTTTACAATGAAGTACAATACATTAACTAATAGCACTACCATAAGAGGGGAAAAAAGGATAAAAAGTATACGGAAGAGAGACAAGAATATTGATGAAGTGTCTAGAAAGACAAATACATCAATTGTTGCATAAGAAATTTCGATAAGAACGCATGCCATAACACTAAGGAGTTAGCAACGCCCTTTGAATTTTAAACATCAGTCATGAGAAGAAAAATAATGATATAACCACTAAAATAGTAGGCTATCCTGATATAGTATAATTTTATTTAATATATGATGGCAACCCTCGTGTCCTTTCGGTAAGATCGTATGTAGCAAGTCAACAATGAATTTAGCTTTGACGTTGTCAAGACCATTAGCTAAATTCTTCAGATTTATCACAGTCGGGCGCCAATAAATTCGTCCTAAGGAAATCCATTTTGGTTTCAGTTAAAGTATGGATAATTTTAATACCAAAGATTAGGTCGAAACTAATTGCAATAACCTGCTTCATATTAAAGATATATCGAATAACCAGTACTTTCTCAATGCAAATCAAATGCTATATTTAACTACTATCCTTATTTGGAAGGATTATTTTCTTTTGAATTGAGTTTTTTTAGTTGTAGCCTACAAGAATGGGTTATAGCTAGCTAATCATCAAATTCTAATTTTTCTTTATTGGGAGGTGTGGCTCAAATTATTCCTTATGAGGCAAGATTGGCCTTAAAATAACATTCTTTTATATTTTATTACTTATAATCTAACATATAAACTCGTCTGCATACCTACTTAATACCGTATCATGGAAATCTAAGCTCTTTGGAATGCTAAAGCGAACATTTCCCTTCCTATTTCATCCAGACTTAGGACTGGCAAGTTTTACGGTTAAAAGTGTCTCTCGCGCAAAAATAAAAATAATTCTCTCACACAAAAATAAAAATAAATGATGATAATAATAATCAGTATTATTATTATTATTATTAGGCCTATTATTTTAATAAGACATAGCATGGAAAAATTATCTTGAATTAAAATAAGAAGTAATATTAATAAAATCTAGCGTGGACAATTTCCCTGCTTTCTAATTTTCAAGAGCTTTGCATACACACAGTTGCTTATTCCTGGCAGCTTGACTTAAGTTTCTGTCTGAAATTCTTTTAAAACATTCATAAAATCGTAAATGTTTAAATAGTGTTAAAATTCTTGCTAAAATTTGCAAGAAAAGATTCACGTCCTTTAGTTGTGTGGCAAACTGTATTGGAGATAGCCCTTATGCATGAAGGGAATACAGCATCTTCTGATATATAACTATCGACGAGGTACATCCTTAGGTTCCAAGCAGACTAAGCCAAAACAATATCCTAATGAGTTCCCTGTATCAGTCTTACTATTGTATTTACATTCTAAAAGCTAAGTAGATGAATTTACATGTTCGAAGTGGGATGAGTTTACGACTTTCGAACGCGTTTATATTTTCCCTAAATATCATTACCTGTGGTCCTACAACAATACAGATGAAGAAAGTGAGTTGCAATGAAAGAGAAGAGTGAAGGCTCATTCTAATGTGTCCCCAGCGACAATGTTGAGAGATGATCTAATAACCATTCCCTAAGTCCTGATGGGATTTCCGAACAGAACACTTTCCTTAGAGGCAACAAAATATCATGGACAATATTAGTAAGGATCAGAGTGATAACCAAGTTATTACTACGAAGCTACTGACAGGATAGGCCCATCACAAAGTCAATTCCCCTGTTAAAACACATCAACCAGAATAATATGAAATATCATATGAAAGCAGTGGCGCCAAGTTTTGAAAAACATTGGGTGGGCTCAAAGATTTTCAAATCCCTTATTTGATTCATGAAATGGACTTACATGATAATTTGAATAAACAAAGAATTGGGTAAGAAATAATGTCATGTTTGTAATAATGAATAACAATCAACGTAATTCAACCGCAAAAAAAAAAAAGAATTGTGTAGCCTAGTTAACGGAAATCCTTTAAATTAATAATGTTATGTTATAAACTTTTTTGTTTTGTTTTAGGTACTTACTAAAATAAAATAAAATAATTATGTAGCACGGCATGTTCCAAAATGTGTTTCTCCTTACTGGAGTAAACTATCCTCTTCGTCTTTCCTTAGCCCAAGAATCCCCAATCACACCATCTTTTTCGTGGTTTGAAGTTCCTTGTTGACCTTTTTAATTCATTCTTTCTACGTGTTCTATCCACTCTTTCTTTTGAAGCAGTTACCAATGTCCACACTTTTGTCTTATATCACAATTTTTTGCCTTGTCCATTAATGGCCTTCTTGTGGTCTTTTCTCATTAGTATTGTCTAAATTCTAAATCTAGCTTTTCTCTCCTGTGGCTGTGGCTGGTGGCTGTGGAAACTGCACTGACAGACGTAAAAATGAATCATTTCAAATTATCGTGAGGGAATTAGAACAAGAGATGATCGTACAATATAAGACTACAGTAGCCTGATTTTCGCATTTCAGCGATTCAACAAATAAACACAATTTTTAGTAATACCAATAAACAATTATGATAATAACACGGCAAATTATTCGGTGGGCTTGAGCCCCACGGGCCCATATAAGTTGGCGCCACTGTATGAAAGTACGATGAATAGACTGGACGTTCGTCAACATGCCTATATTTTATCCTTACAAATAACTGCGAAACTACAGCAAAGATAATTTCGCCTATTTACATGTACAAAATATTTAATTGGATTAGAATAATCGATATACAGTGAACGCCGCTTATTGTGAACACTCCGGGATGCAGCTACTCTGATAATACTAACCGACTGATAACAATAGCCGAAATAATTAATTGAAGGCTATTTATTTATATATAAGATAATACACTACAAACCAGAATTTAAAATATTTATTCATTCGTAGAATAATATGACTGTGAATCATTGAACCACTCATAGGCTAATACAGTAATAGATTGCAAGCAACTATTTTTTCAACCAGTAACAAAGTTTTCTAAAGCCTGTCTGCCCAAATCTTTTCATTTTACACTAGCATCACTGCATGTCAACAGTTATCTTCATAAATCAAAAGCAGCAGCTTAACTCTGGGGTGAGCCATGTTTTATTGCTTAAAAGAGAAAGTTAGGTAATGCCACTCCCTCGAACTTGTCATCCTGCGAGTTGAGAACAGAATTGCTACCTCCAGCACAACCACAATACAGTTGTGTTAGAAACGAAACCCTTAAAAACCAAATTTTGAATGACGTACAGTACTTGGCAATAAAGCCGCAAAAAGAAAACATGATAACATAAAACGAATCTTTTATCAAAATAAACAGCATTTTTTCAATGTATCAGTACTAATTCGTACTATTGGGCCTAGAAATAACATAATAAAATTTGGTTCAAATATCTTCAAAATTACGGCCGCTAGCGTGTAAAGATATATATATATATATACATATATATATATATATATAATATGTATATATATATACATATAAATATATATATATATATATATAAATATATATATACATATAAATATATATATATACATATAAATATACATATATATATACATATAAATATATATATATACATATAAATATACATATATATATATACATATAAATATATATATATACATATAAATATACATATATATATACATATAAATATATATATACATATAAATATATATATACATATAAATATATATATACATATAAATATATATATACATATAAATATATATATACATATAAATATATATATACATTTCTATATATATATATATATATATATAAATTTTTTTAACAGGCGGTGGTTTCGCACTTAGGGAGGCATGAAACGTAAAGATATGAAAGAATTTTTCGACAGTCATGACATGGTATCGATTGCAATCTACCTAATAATAAAAATAATAAATGTGTCAAGACGCTTAATTTTTAATACTTTATCCACCTTTTATTTATCTGCATGATGAATTTCTTCTACCAGCATGTAGAAAAGTAAGAAACTATTACCTACACTTTGCAACTTCAGTTGTTTTGCTGATAGGATTGTGGCAAGCTTATTCTGGCTTGGATAAGTTAGGTTTAACCTGACCCACGCAAGCCTAAAGAAACCTGCCTGCTTGCTAGCTGTGAAACTGGCAACTTGCTTGCCTGGCGTTCAAGCGGGTATGGGCAAGCTAAAATCGAGATTTGTACACCTCTGATACGAACCCAATGGCGACTTACAACCTGTAAGTACTTAAAAGACACGGGCTTTATAGTAAACCACTATTAGGTCACAGTGGAATGATAATTCTTTCACACTGGCCGTGGTTCAAATCCCGGCTATGGCATTGAATTTTTCATTCTGACTTCACGTGTCCATCTTAGCCTACACACGGCCAGTGTGAAAGAATTATCATTCCAGTGATAGGTTAGTTTCGTATGTGCCGCGCGAGCATAGTTTGTTATATTGGCCACAATTTTTGCCACGTACGTCAACCACCAACGCCTAATCGTGTTTTTTGTTGGTTTTGGAAACTAAAAATGGCGAATATCGCTATATTTAGCCAGTTCGTCCTTTAAAAGAAAGTGTCTTATTTTAAGCAGGCGGGTTTACCACATCTCTAGTGAAGGCAATATCTTCAATCTTGATTTTTGAAATATGTGTGTTTTAAGCTGTTTCATTAAGAGAATTTCGATTTCGAGTGTGTGATTTTACCTTGAATAATAAAGTTACAAATAAGATAGACAAAACTATGCAATACAGGGTGTCTCAAAAAAAATGTACTAACACTTTGAATGAGTATTAAAACATTATTTATTAACATAGAGACAAGTTTAAAGGCTTGAATTACAGAAGAAACATGTAATTAAAGAATCATGTTCGCAATGTTCAAATTGATGACCGTCATTGTCCAGACAAAGCTGATAACGCAAACGTCACGACAGTTCATTTGGAATTTCGCGACATTGTCTTTCAATTTCCAATTTCAATGCATCAATTGTTCTTGGTTTTGTGTGATAAAACTCTGTTCTTGAGGTATCCCCATAAAAAGAAGTCCATTTGCGCGATTTCTGGGGAACTCGCAGGGTATTCAATGCTACCCCTTCGTCCAGTCCGTGTGTTTGGATAAGCTGCATGGAGGTGAGCTCTTACGTCTCGATGGTAGTGTAATCTGTAATCTGTACATCTGTAATTGAAGCCTTTAAACTTGTCTCCATGTTGATAAATAATGTATTTATACTCACTCAAAGTATTAGTACATTTTTTTTGAGACACCAGCTTTGTCTGGACAATGGCGGTCATCCATTTGAACATTGCGAACATGATTCTTTAATTACATGTTTCTTCTGTAATTCAAGCCTTTAAACTTGTCTCTACGTTCATAAATAATATTTTTATATTCATTCAAAGTGTTAGTACATTTTTTGAGACACCCTGTATTTCAAATGCTTACAATAAATCAAAGCTTAACCTCACAATCTGGCCATTGCAGCTCCAGAACATCGTTTTCATAACATTTTATAATAAAATCAAAATCGCTGGCATTCGCTGCGTACGTGTTTCATAAATGCCTTAATCAATAAAGAATATGACATAATTACTGAACGGTAATTCATTACTGTCCAGGGGTGTAGTGGAACGGGAACGGCGTTCCCACTGTTTTTTTTTATAAATGGAAAAAAATAATTAAATACATTATAAACTGCAAATTTTAAAAAGTTTTTGATGACAAGAAGAAGTCTACTGAAACATTGATGTGGATGAAGATCTGAGTTCTTGTAAATATCGTTGAAAAGAAAGTGTACTCAGAAATTTGTAACTAAAATAGACTTCTTTTTTAAAAAATGATTATCACAAACTTATGTTATGTAATAAAATTAAATAAAAATAACGTTATTCAAAAGTATTAGATAATCTTAAACCAAATCTCGTATAGTCTGAAATGTTTTCATAGCTCTCTTACACGTTCATTTAAATAATTTAGTGTATATATATTTATAATTTTTAGCACTCCCACACTGGAACATTTGACACTACACCATTGTAACTGTCCATAATAATAAGTATCGGACGTATAAGTGCAACGGTTGGTAAACCAACAAAATTGCAAATTCACAACATCTAACAGTTTACTATAACTCATCGTATGTATTATTTAGTAAAAGAAAAACAATGCAAATGTAGGCTACCTAATAAGAAGTAACAGCTGATATTTATTACCAAACTGCAAGGAAGTATGCAGCAATAATGATGAGAATTAAACCAGTCTAATTCTATACCATCTTCGCTTCCTGATTTCAAGGTATAATGTAGCCCTTTCCTTCCAGTATAGACTATAGGTTTAGAATCGTGGAATAGACCTCATGGCACATGCAGGGTATTAAATTGAAGACAATAGTTCTTAATGCACAAACAAAGGTGTTAAGAACGTAATTTAATACATGTCGATTAATTTGACGGACTCGTGAAAATGATCGTTTTTTATTATTTTATGCCGTATATGTTATGATCGTTATTAAGACATTATAAAAAACCAAAACAGAATTTATAAAATCACAGAATTCTATTGAATAAACACATGTTTTACCAAATATACTCTGAAATATCACCTACATGCCTTCATTCAGGGAAACATGGTTTCCACTATTTTATTATTTTGATCCTTACCCTTGTGGAACAATACCTTTCCAAATTTAACTTTCAAGTTGTAATAAAATTATTAGACAGTTAATAGGCCTATAATTCAAAACTAAGTTCAATGGTTATAATTTAAACATAAACCATAAAAGCAGCAGACTATGGTGGAACAATTTGCTTATGATTAAGACATAATTCCAGGGAGGCAGGTCCAGGAATCGAACCCTGGCCGCCAGGAAGGAAAGCAGCCACGCCACCAACGGATAAAAATTATATTCATATTAAATTTAAATGACATAGACAAACTTAACAAGTAGAAATAAAATATACCGAAAAAATAAACAATTTACAAAATGAAGCCTGTAAGTTAATTGCAGCCATCTGTCGAGTGTTTAATTTCAACCCTTAAATAATAACAGGTATTGATCTAGTACAATTAAAATGAATCCGGTTCAGTAACGATACCTAACATTCCAAATGTATCTTTATAGGCATTTCAAATCCAGTTAGGCCTATGCATGTAAATCCAAAATGGAGTTCTTACTTCAGAGAAATTATATTCTGTATGAGCACATTAAAGAGCTTTAGAGATATGACTGATGAAGCTTGCTATTTTCTTTGTGTGTTCTGTGTATTTGCTGCAACTGACGTAACGAAGTTCTCTATAACCCTACCTTAATTAGCTAACTCAATCTCTTAGCGACGCGACGTAAGTATCTACCAGAGAAAAGCAATCATCGCATAAAATGTATAACCTTACCGTGCTAGTTTAACTTCATTTCCTTCCCTTGTAATAGCTTCGATCGAGTTGTTATAACCGAAGGGAATAAAGGCATTACAATATTGTAAAGATCCTACTGCGGGATACAAAATTATATATATTTATTATTACGGTAACTTCCTTTGTCTACAAATCGATTGAAACATTGAACTCGGCAGTTACCATAACTGTATAAAAACGAAATCAGCTGAGCAATTTTTTCATACAGAACACAAGCGTGAGTAAAAATGCGATGACCTTAATTTTTTTGTTTACACATAAAAGGTAAATCCAATTTCCTACTATGGAATGGTTCACACCACTGATCAGTATATGTAAATAAGTACTATTGCTCCAGAAACATCCACGAGCTATTGTTGGATAATACTTATGCAGTATTCACTACAGAGTTAGTTTTCTCTATGTATTAATGCAATGTAATTTCAGTTAAATACTAGAATCCCTGCTACGATAAAGATTATTATGAGTCTGACATTGTAACTAGGTTTATTTGAATATGATGCAGGAATGTACTTGTATTTCTGAATCCAGTTTTAAATAGATTTAGAAGTACTTACAGTTGCCTTGTTAGGGCAGTGGCGGTGTTGTTGGTATCAAGATCAGTTCCCTAGGCTAAGAGCTTGAGGTAACAGAAAGCAACTCCGTGATGGTGAACGGGCACACTCCCCGGGTTCGACTGAACTAAGTCGATGAGGCGGTGAGTTAGGGGCGGTAACTACCCCTTCTCTCCCTTCCCAGGCCGCGAGCTCCAACATCGATGACGACGCTGGCCCAGTCCTCCACTGTCCCATTGATCCGCTGCCGGTGGCAGAGTTGCTGCACAGTATAGGCACAAACCCGGGTCTTTTACATAAGTACTTTCCAGAAAATAACTATTACGCATTAATCGTGCATTTGCCTAGTTAAACTTCGTCAAAGTAATTGCAATAATAAGTAAATACAATAATGTTATTATTTTAAGAGACATTTTATTCCTCTCTCTCACTCTCATACATTCTCACACATCCTCTCTTTCTGAATCTGCCCATTTGTTGGGCAGAAAACTATCTAGATCAGGTATGTCGAACTGAGAGCCCCCCCGAGGGTCATATGAGTCATAGCCTATATTTTTATCATGAGGACGCACAACTAATTCAAAATTATTTACTTACTTACTCAGTAGTAATAGACAATTCCTAAGCAAGCTAAAGGAATATTATCTATTTGATGGGACCCGGAGGTTCATTGCCGAGCTTACCAGTGCCCGCCATTCAACCCTATTCTGTCCTAACTCCACCCAACCGTCCCTCGTAAATCATACTTCCCTTAAATTGATCCTAATTTTGTCCTCCCACCTACGTTTAGGTCTTCCAAGTGGTCTTTTCCATTCGGGTCTCCCAGTTAATATTTGTCAGATGTCTTTCCTCCCCCTTGCGCGCAACATGTTCAGCCCATTTCATCCTCCGTGATTAAATTACCCTTACTACATCCGGTGACGAGTACAGTCGTTATGCAGTTTTCTCCAGTCTCCATTTTCATCTTTCTTATGCCCAAATATTTTCCTAAGTCCCCTGATTATGTTCTTCCCGAAGAGTAATACAAAAAGTCACCACCTCTCGAGTGTGAGGCCTCTGAGTTATGGCATCGGACAACCCATTCAAAAGCATTCAGGATTTTATTAAAACTGAGTTAAGAGAAATAAGTTGGATTCAAGTTAAAATTCCAGATATGGCCAGTTTCTTCACCAGCCTCCAAGGAGAAATTAAAAATATTCAGTGACATGGAAAAGACAATAAGATTTACACCGTTTACACCGGTGAGTGTAACATTTCTCTCTCTCCCCTGTTTTCTTAGTTGAATCTCTCCCGTTGTGGGGATATTTATGAGCCCCACTCCGCCAGGGCCTTAGAAGACCGCGACCTGTCGGGTCAAAAAAGTATGTGTGTGATCCAAAAGTAATCGCTCTCCCGACAGGTCGCGGTCCTGTAAGGCCTGGGCGGAGTGGGCCGCAAAAACGTATCTACAAACGAAAGAGTTTAAACTAAGAAAATGCAGATGAAGGGAACATAGCGTTAAGCAAAGCATTATCATTCTCTCTGCATGCTGAATATTGAGTTTTGTTTGTGACAAAATTGAGGTCACTTGAGAACGAGTCCCGAGGAATAGATGTTTAACTGAAGGTGACAGATATATAGGCGCCGATTGTCTGCAAGATAGATTGATTGACAAGCATGCGTATGATACGACATATTTCTGCACATGCGTATGACGTGTTTCCAATATAAGATATTACTTACAAACAAATTAATGTCAACGCAGAAAGAAGACTAAAAAACTGGCAGATCGTAATCTACTTTCTTATTTTGAAAACATATTATATCTTAGAGAGAAATCAGAAAAAGATGCAAGATCATAAATAGTTGGGAATCCATTTTAGATACATAGTGCTGTGGTCTAGAGGTTAGTGGTTTTTTTTTATACTATAGATCCGCACATCTCGTTCGATCCCCGGTACCTCCTCAGATTTTCTGAAATAGGGATGTCTGGAACGGTGTGCACTCAGCCTCGTAAATCCAACTATGGCTGAAACTGAGGAGCGTTTCTGGTCCAGTAAGCTATCAATTACGGCCGTCGTAATCAGCATGCTGACCACATGTCCCCGTCCTTCCATCTGTCTATGTTAAATAATGCAGCTTTCGGATGGAGGGTCTAATCCCTGAAGCTCCAAGAAGTTAAATTGAAGAAGGTATTTAAAACAGCCTGTTCTGAACCCAGCAACAAATTCACTTATTAGTGGATCCAGGTAATTTAGTCTGCCGCCGAATGGTATAATATTATAAAATGTCTAAGCATGCGAAACGCCCGTTATAAATTAATAATGCCCAAATACAAATCTGGTCTGAAAATAAAAAATATCAAACTCCAAAATATCTATAGTCTAATAATTGTTTAAACGTCTCGAACAAAATGTCTAATGTGAAAACATATAATTTATACGCTTTATTGCAATTAGGTGTAGAACAAAATGTACAATAAAAGTATTAGTACAATTTTTTTTCCATGGTTATGAACAACATCTATTAAAGTACATATCCTTGGTAATGAAATTCTCAGAATGGCCACGTACACTTTCATTTTAGGTATAGCTAGGGTTGCCATATTTCCAAGAGTAAAAAAAAAAAAAAAAAAAAAAAAAAAAAAAAAAAAAAAAAAAAAAAGAGGACAAATATGTCGATACCTATCTACACAATAACTAAATGAGGTTATATTATAGCCCTTATTATTCATAAGGCAAAGGAAATATAATGTGTTGGTAACTGCATTCAAATTTTCAAATATATTAATTATGTAAGTGAACTGATTTAGTTTACATTTAACAAGTAATTATAATATTCAAGTACTGGTATGCTGACTCAAAACACAAAAGAATAAAATACTATGTTTCAATACATTCAATAGGTCTACTCTACATGCAACTGTAAGTACAGTGGAAATACAGTTGCCTTAAGATTTTTCACTTTTAATGCACTTTGACCTTCGTAGGTCTTATCTTGTTCAGCAAAGGTTTCTTACTTAAGACATAGGCATGGAATTCCTTACAAGTGAAATGCTTTTAATTATATTCAACTAAATATGCTCTGCTCGGCTCGTTAGGCACCCAGGCCTGTTGGCTCATGTAAAAGAAAAAATTCATTGAATTTATAGTCTGATAATGGCATCCATTCAAAAAACCCGGACATTTTTCCTAAATTAAAATTTCCACCCGGACAGAAATTTTAACCCTAAAAAAGAGGACATGTCCAGGAAAACCCGGGCATATGGCAACCCTAGGTATAGTTAACCCTTTCAGAGCTAAATTTATACATGGCAATGTGGTATTTATAAACTGAAATCATCAGTGGGCTCGAAGTTTAAAATCGATGGGAAAATTTTCGTCCAGTAGCTGTTTTTCATAAATGAAAATCATGGATAGAAATCCTCGTATTTTACATGAAGCATTATGCTTTTAATCTTAATTTCTGCTTTTATACGATTTTTGAGGCGACGCATTTTACGACAGTAGCAGTGAAATGGTTAAATGAGATTAATACAAGACATCAGGGCCATTTCAGATTTAAAAGCGGAGATGGAGGAAAAATATATTGACGATACTCTCAGCATGATATTTTAACGTTACACGTACTGTTCGTGCCATTCTAAGAAGACCTCGTCCCAAACCACCGTATGCTTTCCGCCCCGGCGGTCCAGGTTGGGGGCCTTTCAGTAGTGAAAAATTCCTTTCCTGAGTTAGGACGGGTGTTTAGAGTTAAGTATTAGGTCCCGGTATCACGAATGATCTTTAAATTTCGGTAATCTGATTTATGACATTCTCAAAGTTGAAAGAACTTAGACTATCTAAAATAGTTGTTTATGATCCAAGTGTTAAAAAGGATAATTTATTTTGGGAGGAGATTATTTTATCGTTAGGGCGAGCGTAGCAATCCTACGAGTAACAAAATCATTTTACCACGTATATCATATATGTATTATATTTATTGCATTTATTTTGTCCTAAAGGTAATAGAATTAAGAGGTCATATTATATGAATCGAGTTTCTATAGATATCAACATTATTCTACAACACTCCACGTACTTAACTATGTGGATAGTATTATGCATTATTTAGACTATCTGTAAAAAATCTGTTACCTAAGAAAATGAGTTGTAGAATTAATTTTAACGTAACACGTCGCATTGTGGTAGAAGTCGCAGTCAATATAACAGTGCAGAGTAACTGAGGTGCATTGCCGGCTTGGCGGAACGAATAATGGTGTTGGCAGCATTGTATGATCGTTCGTAGACAACCGACGTCCACGTAACCACAAGAAGGAGCAATTGCAAAACCGCAGTACCAGCTATAGTAGACCTAAAAGTAGAAAATATAAAATTATGGCCAAAACAAAGTGCATATAGAACATTGGAATTAAGTGGGACTAAAGGAAATAAATTTTAACCAACGTATTTATTCTTTGATCATATAAATTATGATAAAATGCTAATTTTCTTTGACGCTGCTCTTGGGGCAATTGTATTTAAACGTGACTACCCACTACTTAATTCATAATATATTATACTGTGTGACTTATATCAAAGTAACAATTTTGTTTTACGCTAGAAAACAGTAGGAAACATCTTATGCCGCGCATTTACCTTTATTCTTGAAAAAAGTGACCTATAAAAACTTGGAACAAAAAATAATCTTTTGCTGTGACACAATGGGATTCCAATCACGTATTAAATAAAGCATGTCACAATCCAGGGGGAAATTGGTACATACTTTAATACTAGGGGAATTTTCAATGACGTCACTATCTTCTTCGATGGTTGCAAACTGGATGTTTGCGTCTTGTCATGGGAATTTCTGCTAACAAAGAATAGATATTGCATTATTTGCAGAACAGAGTTTCCTAAGAAGAACACAATATTATTTCAAAATTGCTAGGCTGATGCTTTGGATATGCGTGTTGTAAATCAAATTGAAAGGAGTATGGTAACTGACTCGTTTCCCATTCCACCTCTGAAAAAAGTACGCTGTATGTACAGACGAATGCAAAAAGTACGAGCTGACTCTTGTTCGTTAGAAAATTAAAGTTCTATGGAGCGGTTCACTTTTTAAAAAAATAATAATAAATAAACGAACTTGCTGCGGTTTGTTCATTGTCTGTACCGAAGTTTGTGGGTTCGCTTCCCGTTAATATGTTAATAAACAACGTTACACTAGTATGAAGTTCCTGAGAAAGGAAAACATAGATACATTTTATTTTAATTTGAATACAAACAACGAAAAAAATTCCATAAGCAACATGAAAGAATTTCCAGTTGTTAGGATTAGTATCTTGTTCGCTTGATAGGCATAGCCTACAACCAGAAACTTGTACTTAAAGTAATTAAGGACCCTTGACATTCGAATGTAGAGCTGTATTGCCCACTCGTTTCGCAGGTCATCTATTTAACTTTAAGATTTCACTACTATAATACCACCCTCAAAAGGAAAATATGAAATTTATTAATACATCTATTTAACGACTTATAGGCTATAGCCACTGTACTCGCCGATATAGCACAGCCACAAAACGTGCAACTATATAATTCGCATGCGCAATATTCTCTGTCTGGAACAAACTTTTTGCAGCTTACTGTACAAATAGTATATTAGACCTGCACAAAGATTATATTTTCACGCTTTCAAAGCATTGATTTTGGTCCATGTCTAATACATTCAGATTATGTTTAACTGTTACAAGATTGCATTACAATAAGTTACACAACTCTTGCTAATTTCATTGTTTCAGTTGCAGCTGTGCACAAGACGTATGGTCTTTAGTGAAATATCTTTTAGCACCATCATGAAATATTCAGTCTCGTTCGAAAGAGCTTCTTAGAATCTAGGGAATTGTCAGCTTATAAATGTTTTAGCATCAACACCTGTTCCTGTCAGCACTCAAAGGATATTTCATTCACCATATAGTGAGAACCTCAACTTGGATTTTCCTTCACTCAAAGAAAATGAATAACATTGAAAACTTTTTACCATGACAAGTCAATAACTATCCGCACACGATTATTTTAATTTATTTTAAGGGCAGCAGAGACCTCATAATTACATTATTTTTTTAAATAATTCACTCTTATTAGTAACTTATATTTGTCATAGCATTCCACTAGCTTCTGGGCCCCGCTAGTAAAAATGTTTTTGTCTGAGCAGGAAGTCGATCATTTCACTTCTTCGTATGAGGTAAATCAACGGGCCTTTAATGCAACTTTAAGTGGACCAAAAAGTCTGTAGTCCGAAGGAGTGAGAACGGTACTGTACGCAAGATGGTCCAATACCTCAAAATCCAGTTTCACAAGTGTCTGAACTATAATAAGGAGGTGCATTTATGGACTGCTGCAGAGTCAAAAACATTTATTTTCGAGGGCATCCAGAAGCTAGTGAAACGTTGGTATAAGT
The DNA here is from genome assembly GCA_964059195.1 of Ectobius pallidus. Taxonomy (NCBI): domain Eukaryota; kingdom Metazoa; phylum Arthropoda; class Insecta; order Blattodea; family Ectobiidae; genus Ectobius; species Ectobius pallidus. The sequence goes on along the minus strand of CAXKWD010000003.1, from coordinate 87,986,058 downwards.
GTAGGCCTACTAAAAAGCACGGTAGTAGTTCATAAGTAAAGATCCCGCACGAAATCTGTGCCGATTGCATTATTTTTTCGTGGGGACTGTAGCGTCGACTGGCCTGCTACCTATCTCTCTCGCACAACAGTACCTCCCGTTTTATTTGTGAAGGCCAAGCTACCTCTCTCTCTCGCACAATAGCATGTTCCTCTCTAGCGAGTAACGGTCGTCATCGGCACAGATTTCGAGGGAGATCTTTATGTACGTATTAATAGGAGTATATAAGTAATGCCTTAAGAAGATGAAAGCACATTATTATAAACCAATTTCATTATAATGCATGCCGATATCTTGCTCAGTCATGCTGTCATATCCATGAACTATCGACTTTTACAATCTATTTATCTGTTAGTCACCACTAGCTTAAAAATACATGAGTTTCCAAATTTGGGCTTCCAAGTGTGGTAAGTGCGTCATTGTAGAATTGAGGAAGTGTTTGAAAAGTTGACCCGAAAACGAGATTATTTAACTTTCCGAGATTCTCCAATGCACTTCACGCACATTTATTGCCTCTATTAATTCTATGATAGCAAATTTTCGGATAATAAAAATGTTCCGTGAAAATTGTTAATCACTTACAACACCTGTTACAAGTTAAAACAGTATCAACTTTAAAAAGTAATCAAATGCGCCTAAGCTAAAATGTGTTTCATTCTTCGATTAGCCAAGAACTGATGTAATTAACATGCAAAAAAAATTATTATATGAAATTTTTTGGCGAATTCTGTGACGTTGGCTTACAAAGGATTACTTAACTATGCTTTTAAATCCTGGGTGATTTGTGAAATGTTTACAACTAGTGTGGAGAACTTTTTTTATTCTGCTACAAAACAATACCGCTGGAGGCATTAGCCTTTTCAATTTTGGTAGCTGGTGTACTTCTAAAGCACACTCTGCATAACAAAATACGGGAGCAATAAAAGGGCGTTGCATAGGAACCGCTCTATCTGTGTGCTTCCATTTGCTCTTCCAGTGGTATTTTATTAAGCGTATCACGTAACCCAACCATGCGCAGAGGCCGAATTAACCCCCAGTCAACTTTAAAATTAAAACTACACGTACAAACTTGGCAGTTACTACCGTATAGTAATCTGAGAACTAGGAGTAAGTTATCAGATTACTTATACGAGGGTTATTCATAAAGTAATTTTCGTTTACTTTTTTAAAAATGTGAATGTTTTATTTTTATTTTGTAGTCTTTCTGCACAACGCAGATTGCCTTGCAGACAAAGAATATCTTTCAACAAAGTATACACAAAAATTACAAGCTTTCAGTTAGATCATAAACATAATGACAGGAAAATTCAAATAATCAGAATATGTTTTAAAATACTTTGAAACTACACACTCTAATTTATTTTGCCACGTAGTTTCCAGATACATTGAGACACTTTTCATACTGGAAAAACCATCGTATTATGGAAGAGACGACCATTCCCTCAACATCAAGGGTAGAAGGTATAGAACAGATGTAGAGAAGTTTTCATTTGTAAATAGAACCATTGAGGAATGGAATGAATTGCCTGTAGCAGCTTTTCAGGGAAACCCCCCTCCCTGAAGAAATTTAAGAATAACTTAAGGTCTTCTTTGTGTATTAGGTAATGCTACCTTCTTATGTAATGGTTCTTGTTTATGAAATGTTAATTGTTCATGTGACGTTCCTTGTTAATGTGTATGTTACTCGTTCTGTCTGGTATCCCCAGGTGGGGCGAAGGGGCCTCCAATGGAGGTTTCATTACCTATACTAATTTTGATATGCTTATTTTCCGAGAGAGGGTAGAGGGACAGGTGGTAAGCCCATCGCCTCGCAACCCCCCTCTGGAAACTAAGTATTTCTTGAAAGGGCCGAGAAATTTTGTCCAGAGGCTCTAATTTAGGCTTGGAGTTCTTTTACGTGCCGGAAATCTACGACACGGGACCCCCAGCTTAAAGTCCCTCCCGGAGGACTCCGTGCCCAGGATTTTTACGTCCATCGACCGCGGCCGGATTTGATCCCGCGCCCTGCGGATCTAGAGGCGGGCACGCTACCTCTAGACCACCGCGGCCGACATGTTACTCGTTAATGTGTAAATATTATAGTCTTAGTTGTAGTATTTTAGTATTAGGAATCGCTGCCACCCGGTAATAACCCAATTGAAATGAATAAATAAATACATACATATACCGGTATATACATATCTTTGACGAGCTTTGAAATTTTTCAGTCGTAGAATTCGACCATCTACGACTGAAACCAACTTACGACATTGGTTTTCAACTCTTTGTCATCACAAAACGCTTTGGGTAGCCCAAATCTCGGTAATCACTTTATGCAGAAGACTACGCCAAATGTATGGGAAACGATCAGTTGAATTATTATTGATGAAAAGGTTAGAGAAACTCTCAGATTCACCATCTCGGAGCTTTCTCGTAATAATTGCATTATTTATCATTACAGGATTATTACTGCAAGTAATGGTATTATTAGCTTAGCAGTTTTCACCTTTACAGATTTCCTATATCTAGGAACTCGGTAATGTAAAACTAGGAAAATCTGAATTTCATTTAACGCATTTGTTCGGGATTTTCGAGCTAACATGTTAATAATTTAATTTAATAACAAATAATATCGGAAAGAAAACACGTTTTTACTTAAATTTTATGATAGTCATGATCAATCTACTTTGTTAATCGACTTTGTAGGCAGCATAATGCATCTTCTATTTCTTCAGTTTTGAGACTGATGTTCCATTTAATGCATTCTTGTAAGATCTCTCGGAGATATTCCCAGGGTTTGTCTATTACGTGGAAAAAAGATCCTTTGTGCACATAATTGTGTGAAACACCTTTTGATATGGAAAAATCCAGTAGTTCAAGTGTTCTATTAACATCAAAATGACAGTAAGTAGGTTCACCAGTAGGTATCCTTTCTAAGGTATTATTTTGTAAATGCACCACGATATAGCTTTCTTCTAGGGTTGTAGTGTGCAGGTGTACGTTTAGCATTCCAATTTCAACTGCTATAAATTTTCAACATAATGGTTTCAAGTGGTTTTCAGATTCCTGCAAGGTGATTTTTTGTTTAGGGGAACAATGAATTGAAAGTATAAATATTGTCCCGAGAGCTGTATCAAATTTTTGTACTAGTATCCTGCAATAAATCTCTACAATGCTTAGGTAATTCGTAATGTAGAATACAGCAGAATTTTTAATTATCACTGCTTTACCATCATTGCCAATATATCTCTCACCTCTGTCATTTTTTCTGTAAACCTTGATTCTGAGATGAGTTTTATATTAAAGTGTCAGTTATATTTTCCAAATCAAGATTTCACCCTTTCAACCTTTCTCTCAAGACAATAATTTATCAATAAAGAGTATTGTCAATGGTATCTTGTAAGTGAAAAAAAATGAAATAAAAACCGTTATATGTAAAAATCCTGGCCGGAGACGTTCTTATTAATTTCCTTAGTTTCTTGGCATTCTTATTGGTTTCCATAGCTTAACGGCGTTGTTGATGGTTTCTATAGTTTCATGACCACACAAAATTATCCAGTATGCCTACAGTATATTAAACATTATGGCTCTGTAGATGAAATTAAAAAATGGACATATTTTGGTTTACCGAGGTTTCACATCCACAAATATAATAGTGGTGGTCAACATAGTGGTGGTCAACATACTGGATGGGGTACACGAAGAAACCGGAATGTACTAAACAGACAACCCCCAGAAGGGAAGCTCTTTGATCAGGTATTATCCTATTTCAATTGTTTATTGATAAAACATTAAATTCTGGTAACAATTAAATGAACTAAAGAAATATGAAATATGATGTTACTGCGAAAATAGTTAAAGAGAGAAGAAACAGAAGATCCCTTGGATGACCCTAAAAACTAGTGTACCAGCATAGTGCTTACAAAGACAGCAGGTCCATGGCTAAAAGGCTAGTTTTGATTGGATGGTGAAAATTCTCTTTTCACTCGTAACACATCAAAACCACTGCCAATTTCTTCGTAGAAGTTAGCACCACTTTCTTTCAATTCAATAAAAAATTATTTATTTATTTAGTAGTAGTTGTTAACCTTTTTAGCTAAGATCAAAAGTCAAAGTGCACGTACAACTTGTGCGTGAGTCTGTATAGTTAGAATTTTACGAGTTAGTAGTATTAATGTGTCCGCCAGTCGGCGAGTCGGTAGAGAGAGTCGGGCGAGTCGGTAGAGCGCCTACTTTATATTATTATTATTATTATTACCATCATCGTCATAATCTTGTATTTACTACTGTAATATATAGTTGGTTCTGAAAAGGATAAAAATTGTAAATGAAGTAGGTTTACAGTAATTATTATAATTATTATTGTTTTAATTTACTTCTATATTTTTCAGGAAGTTACGGCGGCCCATCTCGAAGCAGCCCACGAGTTAAGAACTCCTGGTTAGCTTCCCTGAACAGGGAGAGGTCATTCGGGCTTATATCCATTCACCATACATTACTATTCTAAAACTCTCCTTTAACCTGTAGGAGAGGTGTGAAATCTATAGACCCCATTCATTGAGACAGGAACTCTCGGTATTTGATCAACAAGGCAACAAATCGTACACACAGAACGAACAGGAAACATTCGGGGTAGTTTATAAGTGAATTCCAATCCGGTATCAGTCTTCGAGTGTGGCGAAAACCCAGAAATATTTTACACTAAATTCAGGACTGAAGTCCGCGACCTCCTTAATGTGAATTAGACACTTTACAGCCTTGTGCACTTCAATCGGTATTCTGAAGTTACAGGATAGTAATATAAACTACAATTCGAATTTCACTTCTGCGAGGAGGAGAAACTTCCGATAACTTCACTCAAGTGAGGCCAGTCATGGACTTTGAGCCCATTACCTTCCGTTTGCGTTTAAAAAGTAATTTTTATGGCCCGGAAGTTTGTGAAAAATTATCTTTTTAATAATACACTCTCTTACATGCTAATGTTAAAATGTGTACAAGATATGAAAGATAGCTTCATTATGCATATTGTTGCATATTTTGTTAGTTTTGCGATAAATCATCATATTTGTTTAATATTAAAATATTTTTGCATTTAATTAATTTGTCATATTTTAACCTGCATATTCTCATAGATTTTAAATACCACATAATTCAAACATTTACAGTATAAGTGAATGTTTTGAGAAATGACTGTGCAATATTGACAGTTCATAGCCTATGTTTTCTGTACTGACTATATAGTATTAAAGTAACGTTCCACTTCATTATTTTCAATTTACTAAAATTTGTTGCGATGACTTTTTTAAAAAAAGTTTTGTAATATAATTTATACAACTCCTATTTTTTGGAATTTATAATGTAATTCAGCTAACAATATAAGTAAAGTATTAAAAAGCAAAAGTATTAAAATTATTTAAATGATAGATCATATTTAATTGATTTCTGAGCATATTTCCAAATTTTGGAGCATATTTGCTTGCATATTTCGTCTTCTGATAGAGCATTAACTTCAGGGCCTTAATTAGTTTAATTCTGTTTGTATAATCTCGATCTATTTGTACAAATTCACTAGAGCTCAAATTGAAAGGAATAGTTCGTTTACTGGACAGCTCTCTTTAAAAGAGTCTGTATCGATCCAGATGCCTGAGGACGATACTGGTATCACTAGATCTCACTCTTGTCCTGTTTCTCTCAAACCGCTCCACTTTAAGTACGTAAGTAGTCTCCGCTTTTGCATAGTCATTAAGAAAATTACAGAGCACCGAAAGCTAATGCTAATATTTCCAGTGTATTATTTCCTTCAGAAAGCACATACTTCCAGTATAATATTCATCTTAGGCCTCTGGGTAGCACAACCCTAGAGTTTTTACCAAAGAAGTAAAGGCCAATTGTCCAGGGTTCGCTTCAGTCTGGACTTCCAAATTTACTACAGCTCATGGAAAAAAGTGTCCGAAAGGTGACTGTACACTCTTATATTTAGTTTTCATTATATTTGTTCCCGAAATGATTTAGCCCCCCAACATTTGAAACACCCTGTTAACACCCTGTCAAGAGCAGTTCGCAAGCTTGTCATTGAACCAGGGTATATGCATTAATGCATTTCACTTTCTCAGCAAGGGTGTATTAGATGTTAAAATCTTGATAAATACGTATCCCTCTACCCTTAGCTTATCTAGGACCAATCACTCTTCAGTCTTCATAAAATAAAACATAACACATTGGCCTGTTTAAACACATTAAATCAATACTGTTACAGTCTTTAAAAGAATCACATATTTATGAAGCTGTTTGTTGTAGATTCAATTTTCCACGATGGATCCCAGATATCTTACTGATACCAGTATTAAGATGCATTCCGGCACATACGATGTGCCATCTTCAGGTCTTAAAGAGGAGTTAACAAGATAATCCTCTTGCCTTTACCTGTATAATGATATGTATCTACATGTTGGTAAAAGGAGCATAAATAAGCTCAGGAATAATAATAATAAACTAATAATAATAGTACGCCCAAAGAAAATAGTACATCAATTTTCTTGAACAAATCTTAAAGCAAAAAACGAAAAATATTGATATTCAGTAGGCCTACTACATAGGCCCCTAAACATATCCCCACTCTAAAAGTAACAATTAAATTGAGCATAAGTCATAACTTGACCTTTGTGCAATTTATACTGTCTTGTCACTTTCTTGACCTCTGAAATCTAAACGGATATCGTGATCAATTAATTACTTGTTCAATTAATATGGTCATGCTGTAAAATATTAATATTATATCAACAATCCAGAAAGATCCCTGAATATATTTACACCTATTTAATGTTTTTTAATGTTTACCTTTCGTCATCCTAAAACGCCCAGAAGTGCAAACCTTAACGATTAAAGGCATACCGGTAGTGAGAAAGTTTGTGTAATATTTTTTGCACTATTTACTTAAAGGAAAAAACTGTATTCTAAGTTGTATATAGCAGCCTATGCAGTTTTCTTCACGAAGGCAATCTTGGTTTGTTAATACTTTCCCAATGACTTTTTCATAACAGCAAAACAAAAATCTGATGTGAAACTCACATAACCTCCTCTTCCCACTATTATGTAAGCCTAAGCCATTATTTTAATCTATATTACTTATAAAAATGAAGATAATTTCGTTACCATATCACATCGCAATTCCAAAGGATACATAACCTAAATAAAATCGAATTAATGACTCATGTAACTTTCTTTACTTTAACCATGGCCAATACATCTTTCTCATTTCACATTCTGTTATAGAATAAGAGGTTGTATTGCAAAGAGCACATATTCAGAGTGGGTGGATTATAACTACCCTTCAGTGTATTATAAAAAAAATTGCAAATAAAAGCTTTAGTGCATAGTATAAGCACCCCATATACAATTTAAACAAAATCGTTAGAGCCGTTTTCGAGAAAACCGCGAAAAACTAAATTTTCTTCATGTAAAGTCCCCTTAAAAACAAGGGAAAGACGTCGCCAATCTTCGAGTCATATCCTCAAAAGGTATCTAACCCAAATAAAAAATTATGTTTTCATACGATTTTCCGTTATTGCAAAGAGCGCGTATTCAGAGTGAATGACTTATAACTTTCAGAAAAAAATTTTTAGAAAAAAATTATTAAAATAATAGTTTTCTCTTCTGGACTAAGCACCCCATGCACAAAATTTAAAGAAAATCGTTAGAGCCATTTTTGAGAAAATCTCAACAAACTACATTTTCTTCATGTAAATTCCACTTAAAAATAAGATAAAGTCGTTAGTTACCTCAGAAGGTAACTAACCCAAATGCAATTTTTTCTTACGATATTCCGTTCTGGAGCTAGACTATTCACAGACACACCATGTATCCGAGAATAGTATATTTGGATTCAGGGATCTCAAAACGTATATTTATGTAAAAAGGTAAACTTCGAATTTGGAGGTCGAAAACGATACTTCCTCTACCTATAGTGTCTATGGTACGGGCAGAGGAAGTAATAATAATAATAATAATAATAATAATAATAATAATAATAATAATAATAATAAAATCAGGTAAACTGATATAATAAAGTGCCAGTATGTTTTGTTGAATCAATTATAATTGCAATTATGATATGCAGAAAATAAGTTTTTTCTAATGAGATTAAAATCGACCAGCGTCAGCAGAACTACAGATTTGTGATACCTTGACAATCGCGCACTCACATAAAAATAAAAAGTAAAATAAAAAAATCCATGTCAAATAGGCCGGCTCCGTGATTTGATCTGGGGACCTCCAGAATACGAGTCTAAGACGTTACAATTTGGCCAACTCATGCCCGGTTTCTATAAACTCGCGAAATACCTATGGGTAAATTATCCAATGGACAACTTAGTTCCAGAATCACCCACCAGAGCACTAATGGTATAATGAGGAAATAAAAAATAATATATACTACCATGCCGGGGATCGAACAGTGGACCTCTTGAACCGTAATCCAGCACGCTGACAATGAGCTACGGTGAACACTGAGAACACATCTTGAATAACGGAGATGTAATTGTTTCAGCCTATGATTCCACTACTGCAAGTCAAGACATGGTTTTGCAATATATATCATATTAATTAGTTCGGAAGAACATTATCTTCATATAAATACTACTACTGTCGAGATCTAATGCGTAAGAGGAAGGAAAAATGAGAAGTACGACTGTAGTTTGTAATGTTTGCACACTCAGTGCTACCAAATACCGGCAAATACAGTCATTAGCGACAATGTACGGTACATGAAAATTTCAATAAGAAATATGTATATAAATTCTGATAAGCCCATCCTATTACGGAGAAACAAAGTCAACATTACAGATCATCTCAGCACTTCTAAAACTGTATTTTACAGGTACTGCAATCCGTGTACGTCCGCCATATTTATCCTACGAGAGGTTAAATTTTATCCAGCCATCCATGAAAGGATAAATTAACCCAAAGATTTACCCTTGGAAAGATCTAGCCCTAGTTTATAGAAACATTTTTTCTCTCATTTTCATATTTACCCAGTGGACTTTTATCTAGAAACTCGCCAAAACTGTGTGTGATCGTTATCTTTAAATTATTTCTGTTCGTAAGAGTTTTCCTTGTGTAAATTCTGTTCATGGGATAATTTACCCATAGGTAATTCGCGAGTTTATAGAAACCGGCCATCAGTCAGTTTGACGGTGTTTTTTGATAAGCATATGTGAAGGAATAGCGTTAACTGTCAAATTATACCGGTAGACAAAAATTAAAAAAACATGTGATCTTTAAGTAGTTGTTACTCTAGTACCGGTCAACCGAATAGTTCCAAAATTAATAGGCTTCTTTCCATGGATGTTATAAATGTTCATACCAAATTTCATGAAAATCCGATAAAGCATATTTGAGTTATGGGGCCTTTTGTTAAATGCATAAAAATGCACTAAATTGGGCATTATTCCGGTACCGGCCAACCGATTTGGTACAATATCAAAAGACGTCTTTCCATGGACATTTTAAATGCGTATACCAAGTTTCATAAAAATCCGATAAAGCATAGCGCTTTTAAATAAAAAACACTAAATTGGGTTTGACGCCAGTACCGCTGGACCGATTTGGTTTAATATCAATACGGTTCTTCCCATGGACATTATAAATGCGTATACCAAGTTTCATGAAAATCCGATAAAGCGTATTTGAGTTATGGCGCGTACAGACAGACAGACAGACAGACTGACAGACATTTTTCCGTCCCCCACACACACACAATCTCATTAAGTACCATACTGGCACTTAATAATGTTAGTGGTGATATTGATGATTACCTAGTACAGTTATTTAAAACATATAACATCAGTCTCTATATTCACAAACTATTTATCACTTTTTAAAGTATATATATCTCCACACAGAAAAGATTATACGGTACTCATTATTATAGGAGAAATCGCTCCTCATCATTACAGGGAGATCATTGCTGGCACGTGCCCTTTATGTTAGCACTGTTTTAAACTCTTCGTACTTGACCTACTCTAGATATTTTTGACATCTTTCCACAGAGCAAACTACATAAGATTCTCATCGTTTTCTTTTCTCTTTCTTCTGCATATTCCGCACTCGAAAATAAATTTATGCAATTAGTAGCCTACATCCTTACTGAGTACAGAATGTCTTGTAGTTTTTGAAGTAAAACTTCTTTAGTGGCGGTAGAGGGTGAATCGGGAAAATCAGTCACACTAAAACCGTCACGAAATCAGTCACAATCAGTCGCACTCAAAACCGACTTGTTTCGGTACGGACTGCACAGAAAACAATCAACTCAATGATTAGGAGTAATCAAAGGAAATTTTTCAGATCTTACTTCCTCAATGGCAATAGACAATTCCTAAGCAATCTAAAGGTATATTATCTATTTTATGGAATCCGGAGGTTCATAACCGCGCAAATCCAAAATTAAAAATCCATAATTAAAAAATACAAATTTCCAAAATTTAAAAAAAAATTAAAAATGAAAACATCCAAAAATCCAAAATTTAATAAATAATAAATTCCAAAATTTAAAAATTAAAAAATCGAAAATGCCAAAATTGAAAAAATCTAAAAATCCATAGTTGAAAAAACTAAAATACAAAATTTAAAAATCCAAAAAATTAAAAATTCAAAGAATCAAAATTTTAAAAAAAAATCCAAAATTAAAAAATTCAAAGATCCAAAAATCCAAAATTAAAAAAATTAAAAAATACAGATTTTCAAAATTAACAAAAAAAAATAAAAATTATAACATCCAAAAATCCAAAATTTAATAAATAATAAAATTTAAAATTTAAAATTCCAAAAATCAAAAATTTTAAGAATAAAAAAAAAATTCAAAGATCGAAAATTTAAAAAGTCCAAAATTAAAAATTCAAAGATCCAAAATTAAAAAGTCCAAAATACAAAATTTAAAAAGTCCAAAAACCCAATATTAAAAAGTCCAATAATGCAAAATTGAAAAAATCCAATAATCAAAAATTGAAAAAATAAAAAAATTTAATAAAGTTTTACTTCTGCCGCGTGGCGTTCCACGCACTCTTTTAATTTGCAAACAAGAAAGTGGTCCATTTTGTAAATGTGTTATGGTTTTTTTGTCAAAAAATACGCGAGCCTTTTCATCAAGAAATAATAATTATTATTCCTCTTTCATTTCAACCATTCTAGAGCAACTTATTTGTTTACTTCAGAGGTGGCAAAACTGATTTACTATTCCAACCAATCAACGTGAAACACGTCTTTAGTTGAGTGCTGCATCCATAATAGGGTTTCTCAAAACCCCGATCAACCTCTTATCCAAACTCTACCAGCGTACATGTTGTTCCAATTTGATTTGGGGTTTTCATTCGCAAGGCAAACGCCGGACTTGTAAGATTTGTGTACTTTCCATAACTTATGGCCGCTATGTCAACCAATATCACAATCGTTTAAACTGAATATCAATTAACAAGATGTCAACGAACAATAGAAACGAATGCACAGAAATGAATAGCCTATTACAATAGACTACCCGTAAACCCAATCACATGGTGTGACCATGATGTAGAGGTGGTGCATTAATTCCTAATTGGTAAGTACCGGTTTCTTTAGTACATCTAAAAACTTCAATAATTCAAAACTTAACATGAATATGTGAGAAAGTTTGTGCAACATATTTTGCATCGTTTATTTATTTTGTAAAGTAGCAACTAAGTATAATATTACTTGCAGTTAATACTAAATAATGTTAACATTATTAATGGTTTCCATGATAGCAGCATTCAACAGAATCTATGTACCAGAGAAAATAAAATGATACAGCAGGATCCATGACATTATGCTGTTGGTGCCATTTTAAGAAGACCTCGTCCCAAACCATCGTCTATCTACAAAATAATACTGTATAATAGCTTTGTTTCCTAATCCGAAAATCTGCACCTACATCGACAAAGAACAGGTACTATTGTAGTCGCGTGGATTTCTCCAGTGTTGCCGCTGTCATTCACCACTTCTCAAGTGACGTAAACGTTCTGTGGTGTGTATTTGGCAACATTGTACTGAACTGCAGACAAATGTAATAACGCCTAATTAGCCTACTTTTCTATTCACTGATTGTCAGGTCGAAGAGGATTAGGGTGGCAGCAGGTAGAGATAGTTCTTGGAAAAGTAGTCTTTAACAAGTGGCACCCACAATAATGGCGTATTTACTTCCTTCGCCTAAAGGCGAAAATACCAATACATTCAATATATGTTGCGTCAAAAAATTGGAATATATAGGCCTACACGTCTATATCAATTTTTTGAACGAGGGTGAGCACACACATGTTTGGAATAGAGCTGAAGTTGTTGCAAGACATATTGGATAGAAAACATAAGACGGATCGAAGAACCTAGCATTAAAGTTCAGAAAATAAATCCAAGGTCTATCATCAATAGAGTAGGCCTACCGTCTACCTATCGCCTAAATATTGTATCGTTTTTGACATACTGTATCAATAGAGCATAAAACGCAGGTAGATCTCTATCTCTTCAAGACAGTAGGCCTATCATAAGACTGCCAAATGATGCCACCGTAAATGGAGAAAGATTTTTTTTTTTCAGTTCGGCAGTGAAAATGACGACGAACATTATCATTGTATGTTCCGGTCATGGAAACCAGCATTAACGGCCGTGGGTGTCGGCATGCTGACCACATGCTCACCAATCCTGTCATCTGCCTATGGTAGATGACGCAGCGGTCTTGTGGTAGGCCTTGTCCCTTCAGGGATGTAGCGTCACGGAGTTAGGTTTTATTTTCTTTGTATGTGACTGAAATTAAATTGCCTAAGATAGATTTATTAATTCATCTAATTTTTAATGGACATTATATAATTAATTATTATATCTGACTAAAATATTGTGAACATTACTGTGGTTAAATTTCAAGAATGCATGATAATTTTGAATGAACAAAATTATTGTGGATAATAAATGTTACTGTGGACTATAATTATCATAGGTGATCCCATCGATAAAACTGATGAAACTCGTAAACTCGAGTTGCATTTATTAAGACTATTCAATGAATAAAAATGTTACGGATTATGCAATTCATAATAATTACTTTCTTAGTTTGTTACATAAAAACAAAACTAACAGCTGTGAGATCACGGCATACTATGAATCAACCATCAATGAATCGATTCGAGTTACAAGGCGCATAGTTAACCTAATTCAGGTAAGCTAACAGCAGAACAGAATAAAAGCACACCTAATCGCACACCGAATCGCAATGTGCTTTTAATTAATGTACATTTATATTATTTCAATTTCGAAACAAGTTATGTTGTACGAAATAATGTGTTTTTATTGTGTTCACTGGCAGCATGTGACGTATTAATCACTGCACGTTGATACCTACATTTCCAGTAATGAGCTGACGTTTTATCAGATAAAATCTCATCCTTGTATTAATAGCAAGCATGTTATAATATAAACGATCGTGATTGGTCTATATCCGAGGAACTGCTAAACGTTATTAGGCAATTGGTTCGTATATGGTTATTTAACGACGGGATGTACTGCAACTTAGGCATTTGGCCGTCGCCAGTGTGCAGGAATTTTGTCCCGCGGGAGTTCTTTTACATGCCAGTAAATCTACTGATATGGGCCTGTCACATTTATGAACACATAAATGCCTTCGACCTGGGCCGGAATCGAATCCGCAACCTTGTGCACAGAGTTATTTACCAATATCAAACATGCGGCATATGAATGGAATAGTCACATCAAGACAAAAATTTGGCGGGCGTAAATACTGTGAACGAAATGACACAGGACAATCTGACTGTGAATCTTGTAAGGACTATTTGAAGTGTTAAATGATTACATTTGGAAACATGCGAAGACTTTTAAACTAAGAATGGAACAGCTTACGATCATTGGTTTCCTTTGTCTGAAATATGCAATATTGAAGATGTCGATTATTTACAATTTAATTTAACGTCATTCATGTTTTGTCGTGTAAACCGAACAACCAACTAGCACGTACCGAAATAAAAATTATTTCTAACGAAATTTTGTACTTAACACCGATGTTCCTCTACTCACCACCAGTATTCTTTCCTGACACATTATGCTTCCTTAGAATTTCATATTGCGGTTCTATTATCGTTATCAGACATGTCACAGAAATAACTTTTCGACTATTATGGTATTGCTCAGAGGGTTGGAGGTGGGCTGATAACTTCCCCACACTGACACTACATTAGGTCCATTGTGTTCACCTGTATCCTGATATTGATAATATTGCACAGAGTGACTGGAAATTATAAATAAGGTTTGTCCAACTGGAGGTCAGTGGGATGCATGCGGTCCTTGGAAGTTTTTATTGCGGCCCGCTGAGCAAAAAAGAAAACTATAAATATTGCAGCATCGAGTTGAAACAGCGCGCTAAACAATTGGGATAATTCCAACTGCTGGGGTAAAATTGAAAAAAAAAAAAACTTTTCAAACTGGCCACGAGTTACCAAATGAAATAGATGTGACTTCTTTTTTTTTTAATTTTGTGAGATATTGAAATTATTACTCAAGAATTTTCACCACGATTTCATGATTTTGAAAACGTATATAACTGTCTTTTCTTAACGATTCCATTGAAAGTGCAAATCGAGGATCTACTATCAAAATTTCAATTTGAAGTGTGTGATTTTAAAGCTACCCTATTTCTTCAAAAAAGAACAGAAAACGAGGTAACTTTTTTAGACTTCTTTCAGATGACAAGTTTCCCTAGCTATGAGTTTCTTAACTCCAGATGTCTGAAAACACTTTGACCTTCCTTCGTGAAAGTGCATTTTTGTAATGTGAAATTTATCAATAATAAGGATAGGACTTGCTTCAGTTTGCGTTCTCTGTTTTACGTATTGAGATTAGGAACTACTAATCTCACAGATCAATTGATTTTACTCTCAACAAATTGTTGGTTGGTTGATATATGGTTTATGCACACATAAATGTCATCGACCTAGGCCATGACCGAACCCGCAACCTTGGGCACAGAAAGCCAGCACGAAACTAACTGCGCCACCCAGGCCGACCCAATAAATTGTAATAGGCCTACTTTTATTTTCATTTTAATGGTGAATTGGAATGAAAAAGGCTATATTTTGAGAAAATTTTCTTTTTAATTGAAATACTATTTTAAAATTGTTTGTTAGATATCTAACAATGAAACAGTGATAACAACTAACCTGTGTTAATCTTCATGGGTGCTTTCTCAAAGCAATAAGGTAACCGGTTAAGTTAATACGAATTAAAATTAATTAATTTTTGTGTGGCCCTCAAGATGACTTGTCTAAATAAATTTTCTCCTAGTTCCTCAGAAATTGAACAAGCCTCTTGCAGATTAACCGGTATTTTAAATTGCAACGTCCTAAATGTGCTTTCTCGATGTTAAAGGGCTGGCTAATCCACTGGATTACAAGTCAGAAACAATTACTTACTTATTCAATGGCAATAGACAATTCCTAAGCAATATAAAGGAATATTATATGTTTTATGGAACCCGGAGGTTCATTGCCGCGCTTACATGAGCCCCCTGTTCACCCTATTCTGTGCTAACTCCATACACCCATCCCTCGCAAATCTTACTTTCCTTAAATCTATCCTAATATTGTCCTAAGCTAAGTCTAGGTCTTCTATGTGGTCTCTTTCCTTCGGATATCATAGTCATTACTTTTTAGATATGTCCTTCCTTCCCCTGCACGCTACACGTCCTGCCCATTTCATCTTCCTTGATTTAATTACCCTTACTATATTCTTTGCTAGCCTGAAACGTTCCTTCACGAGTCAGCCACCCTGGTATGTCAGGAGGCCCTTGCCCATTATGGGATGCTTGAGGGCTAATTCTAATTCTAATTTTAACTCTAACTATATTCTTTGAAGAGTACAGGTTATGAAGCTCATCAGGAGGAATTACAATTAAAAAAATTAAATAATGTTGGACTTTCAGTAATCCTATATGAAATAGAAATTGATATGTTATTCTTGTTAGGTCGTACTTGGTTACTGAAGGTTCTATAGAATTATTAACCGGAGTCGTTAATATTCTATGCATCATCTCGTTCGACATGCATGAACAGATTGGGTCAGAAGTGCAAGAGCAAACCAAGAGTGAAAAGAGAAGGAAGGAAACTACTAATGCATAACTATCAGCATATAGAGTGTATCCTCTCTCACTGAAGGAGAATGCGAGCGAGCCCCAGGGGAGGAGCACTTCCTTCCATATATTACGTTAACTCGACTACTACACCATATTCAAGCGCACCTGAATGGCTACCAAAAATGGCAGTCCCCAACTATTAACCTAACCCCCTTGTCTACTCGGTGTTTGTGGGTGATTAATGAATTTAACCGTGGTAAAGGTCTGAAGAAATATGCCCAGGACAGCTGGTTCCATACACCGACCCTGGCTCCGTAGTTTGCAGGAAACCATGCCAAAATCGATAGTTGCGACGGCGGCAATTCTATGCGATTGTAGCACAGCCATGTGAGACTTTCTGGAACCAAGCGAATTATACGAGCCCCTCCAGATTCTGTATTCACCTCACACCAAAACATTATAGGAGCTAACTCTGGCACTGCAGTAGTCTGGCAAGCTGCCAAGCTGCGTCACGGCTATTACTACGCCTATAGTTATTATTATTATTATTATTATTATTATTATTATTATTATTATAAAATTAGTGGTGGAATTAATATTACAATACATATTTTGTTTTTTAGACTTAGGCCTATCATACGTAGTTTACGATAGCATATAAGGGCCGTATGCTAGTTGAAGTCACTAACTACTAGAGGTGTACATATTCTGATTTTAGCTTGCTTGCTCCTTTGAAATTCTGCAACCAGCCACGAATTTTTTGAAAGTCATTAGGTAGATTTGTCTTCGAAATCTACCTAATAATAAAAATAATAATTGTGTTAAGACGCTAAAACGATTTTTAATACTTTATCCACCTTTTATTTATCTGCATGATGAATTTCTTCTACCAGCATGTAGAAAAGCAAGAAAGTATTACTTACACTTAGCAACTACAGTTGTTTAGCTGATAGGAATGTCGCAAGCTTATTCTGGCTTGCCTAGGTTGGGTTTGACCTGATCCACCAAGCTTAAAGAAACCTGCCTGCTTGCTAGCTATGACTCTGGCAACTTGCTTGCCTGGCGTTCAAGCGGGTATGGGCAAGCTAAAATCAAGATTTGTACACCTCTACTAACTACATCATTCGTTACTGAGGTTAGAAAATATTCTGTTATCAAACGTGTACAGAGTCATTTAGCCGTACAACCGGCGAAAGCCCTAACGCGCCTGTCGGAACCCATTCCGAACAAAATATGTCACCATGCCAGAGAAACCAGACTATAATTCGGTAAACTCGTTTCTGCCTAACAGTAGAAAACGGCTGTCAGGGTGGAAAATATAGATTTTTAGATTTCAACGCCATTGTACCACCGCCGTCTCGAGAATTACACTGCCTGTCCATGCTTAATTTTAACATGGAGTTCAGAGTATTGTTAAATTACCTAAGTTCTCCAGTAGAGGCGACACATGAAATTCCAGCATATTTCAGTTTCCGAGTTTATACTTCAGAGGGCAACACAGCATACGGTAATGTAAAGGGTATTGCAGCTGGGTGTGAAAGGTGCTGCCATCTGTAATGTCGTCGCGTACGCAAAATTAGCCCGTAGGCCTATAGGACAGGTAGTGTATACATGAGTAATACAGTCTAGAAGGCAGTGTATTGCACATTTCCTTTTTGTATTACATTCTCTGATCACAACAAACATAAAGAGCAGAGCAGAGTAGTGATGATTATGGCGATGAAATTATCAGATGATCCAGGATTAGAAAGAAATCCCTTTCTTTGTAGAAATTATGTTAGAAATTTTTGTGGAACTATTATCACACTTCATCAGACATACAGTCCATTAGCAGTGAGATGTCGGTTCGTGAAGTGTACTTACGGAGCGGATAACAATGTTGGTGCAGGCAACAAAGGAAGGATCTCTTCCTGAATTTCACATAATCAGTAATTTCGGAAAGTTATAAAACTGAGTTAAAAAAAAAAACATTCGTTGATTTGATAGTCCGCTCCTATAATAATTCGTGTAGCACGTCTCTGTATTATTCTTAGGGGGATAAGTTGACGCGGATGAATTTTACTCCACAATTCTACTGCATGCAGGAGTATAATCGTATAATGGAGATGTATATAATTCTTTTGGTCGTAATTGGTAAAAGACCACCCAAAAAGAAGTAGGCCTACATTTATTTATTCTTTGGGAGGTTATATCTGCTACTTGCTGGATGTGTTGATGGTATGGTTGCGTGCACATTGGCACAGTCGAATTTTCGTGCACATCGGCATTGTATTTTTATCTTGCAATATCATCGTGCTCATCGCCACACACCCTTCGTAGGGGTGGACATAGAGACAAAGTTGGAATTACATTATCGTATTGAATGCAATGGAGTTCACAGTAACTGCTAGGAAGACTATAGATACATACTGTGTACTTTAATATTATAATTGTATTGTTTAGAAATCATTCATAAAGTATCTGCCTGCGATTGAATGAGACTTTGAATTAACCTAACCTAATCAGATCTAACCTAACCTAACCTAACCTAACCTAACCTAACCTGACTTAACCTATCTACGATATCAACGGCCGGTTTCCTTAGCCGCGGTAGCTTTGGGGTGCTGGCTTGGAGCTGTGGTGAAGGAGGCTGTAGGTTTGAGTCTCTATGTCCACCCCTAGCCCCAACGGGTTGTGTGGCGATGAGCACGATAATATTGCAAGATAAAAATACTATGCCGATGTGCACGAAAATGCGACTGTGCCGATGTGCACCTGTGCCAATGTGCACGACACCGATGGGCATACCGTATTAAGCGAGTGTCCAAAAAGAATAAAGACAGTATTGCCATCCATAGTATTTTTCAGTTTGAAAAGAGGTTTGCACTTCAGAAACCCATCCATAGCCGCATCGTTAATTTAGCATGGTCTTTAGTGTTTTATTTGTTACTTTTCGTGAAAAAAACATTAAATACAGGCTACAGATACACTTGCTATGCTCTATTTGGAAGTTCTATTAGTGTGTGGCAATCCGCTTTGAACATGGTATTACAGTATTGTGAAAATGAGCTTAAAACTTGAAAAGTTCATTAATTTTGGAGATCAATAGCCATAAATTACACTTTTGAACAATAATGTTTCAAATGTCATAAAAACGTCAAATTTTTAGTTCATTTTATGAAAAGACGGATGACGTAATGTATTTATTCTTCCCCTGGATTCACAGTCGCGTGCGAAGTGAGAAAAATATATATATATACAGTAATCCAATGCATTTTATTAAACTTTTCAGTTTCCTGTTATATTGTTAGTATGTAAAAGTAATAAATTATTTTATCTGGTAAATAATAAATAATACAGATTCAAAGAATGTGAAGCGACGTGACAACAAAGATAGAAACAAAAGAATCAATAATTTGTTATGAAATGCACGAAAGTGTTGGTGAAAATAGTATGCATTTTTAGTTTATATTATATAGCTGACTTAAGTGAGACTATATTTTCCTATTAGTTAACTCTTCACAATTGTATTGAAAGCCAATGAACGATCGAGCAATGAATATGTTTAGCTTATTACTACGTTTAATTTACAGATGAACAAAAACAAGCAAGAAAAATTTGTTTCTTTCATAATCATCAAGTGACTTAACTCATTATTTATCTTAACTCTTGGGACGAGATTATAGTTCCAGGTACTTCGTTTTTAAGATCACGAATTGAAATGGAAACAGGAGTCAAAAGCATAGATGAAGAGTTATTGAGAGAACTGGAGTGTCCAATATGCTTGCAATACTTGCTGCCACCTATAACCATGTGCCAGATTGGACACAACATTTGTAACGTCTGCAAGCCGAGACTGGAGAACTGTCCAACTTGCAAGAAGAGCTTATTACCAACCCGGAACTTATCCCTGGAGAAGTTCGCGAGGCAAGTGAAATATCCCTGTTGCTACAAGGAAAGTGGCTGTCTGCTGAACTTCCCTTTAGAGCTTATTGCACCTCATCAAAATGTATGTTATTATCGGCCTTACAAGTGTCCCTTCGCTAGAACTCCCAATGAGTTATGTGAATGGGAGGGAATCCTTAGCGAGCTAAAATATCATGTGAATTATCACCACAAAGGGATGACTGTAGACTTGTCCGTCAAAAGACATGGCGTTTTTGTAAGGAATTTCCAGGCTGGAGAGGTTTATCATAAAGTAGTTTTCTGGAAGGATGAAATATTTTACCAGGAATTCGAAGCTATGAATGATGATTTTTATTTCGTTATACAGTACGTTGGTCCTGAAGAGAGTGCCAAGAACTACCAATATAAGTTCACTCTGAGTGCAAATAAAGGAACTGAGAGAATTTGCTTTCGTTTGACGACGTCTAACCATCGTGTAGACACCAAAACTGTTCAGAAGTCAGCGCAATGCGTTAAGCTTCACCTTGATGTGCTCAAGAATTTCATGCAAGATGGAGAACATCTCCCATTTGAGTTCGGTATTTCCACATTGAAAGAAAGCTCTAACTAAGATTTAGATTAAAAAATATTTAAATGAACTGACAAATGCTAACTGCGATCTTAGCAATTAATAATCTACTTAGAAACTTCATTAAATATACAATGAAGATAAAAAATGCACAACGTTAACATTAACCATGTTATTTTTAATCAGTTTTGTTATGTCTGATTGAATTGATTGATTGAAAGTCTGATTGATAACATCCTTCCTGTCAAAACCAACTTGTATAAATCATTTTCTTTAAACAGCATTATTATTGAGTGTGTTTATTACTTAGACTGGCCTCATGATCTAGTGGTCAGTGGTTCTGATTTCGACTGCTGAACGTGAGGTTTTGGGTTCGACTAGCGGCCGGCTATCTTTCATAGATAGGTTCCCCTGACCAACAAGGAAAGATTAGTCAAGAAGGGTTTACGTTTAAGGACCTCTGCCAACCACATTCAATAATCACTCCATTTCATCTCATGGATATAACCCCCACAACAGTCTAAGTGTCTCAGCTGGAGAATATCACAAATCTTAACAGGGTAAAACAGATTGTTAATTACAATAATTTCAATATACAATGTTTTCATTCTTAACAATGGGCATGAAAAGCGATCGTCAATATGACTTCTACATATTCTACGGTAGAACTCAGCACCTGAACTTATAGACAGTAAGCTTCTGCGTAAATTTAAGTGTTAATAAAAGTACAGTACATGTTTACCCATTGCTATGGAATACCAGTTACGTAGACATGCCTCATTTTCAACCAGATTCTACGTCTACTGCGCAAGATGAACTATTCATAATATAATGAATGCAGCACGTACGACCGTCACAGCGGCTGGAGATATGAACCGGTAACTCCCTTGCAAAGCGGATGTAATATTCTCACAAGTGATTTAAGTTCTTATTATGACAGTTACAGGTACGATGGAAATAAGCACAGATCATATTATATGCAACGTTGGAAATATTGCTCTCCTACATCCATGCATTTCTGATACCTTTATAGGAAATTTCTGGTCGCATTCATCACTTAGTGTTCCGTAATTTAGTTAATTTTTTCACTGATATTCTTCTTCAATTCTTCTAATATGTGGGGGGTTAGAAAAACTCATACTGCCATATTTTAGACGACAATGTGGGCCATAAGTTCATATCTTCAAGAATAATTTTATGTGAGGTGGCAGTCTTGCTGGAAATATCCAGAACGGCTTTTAAAACGGTTTTTAAAAATGGCCAGAATATTTCATTTCTTTACATTTCTCAATTTTTATAATGTTTTTGGAAAAAATAGGCACTGCTACTGAATATACTGAGTACCATACCCCGATTTTCTCGTCATGCAAGGAGTTTCATGAGTAGAATGGGGTTATTGTTCGACCATATTATAATATGCTCATTACATGTGATACAATGGTATTATAATGATATCCATTTCGAAACAGATTTTCATTATAAAATATCGAACACGAAACGATTTTGAAACCATGATAGCACGAAATCAAAATGCATACCAGTAATAAACAGTTTGTATTTAAAACAGAATCAATTCTGGTCGTTTTAATTTTAACATTATACTGAATTCAGTTAATTTCATCCTGTAAAAAAAATCCGTACGTTTCAATAAAACAGTCAAAAAGAAGCTTTAACATGACCGTAAGCAGTCAGCTGTTAGCCTATATCTCGCAGAAGACAACAACTACATGAATTTGCTAACGGTCAGCAGATTTAGTTTTCATATGAATCTGAAATCTCAAAACTTAAACACTAAATTATTGTGGTCGAACATAAACAGTCGTATGTAACTTGCCTTTAATTGAGATACTCATATGAAAATTATGAAGCTCGTTTTACTCTTTTCATAAACAAATTCATATCTCAATAAATGCTTTTAGAGGCTCGTTGCATAATGTACTATTGTCCAGTGTAACTAATCAGCGATGAGGCATGAATCATGACCCGCGCGAAAATTCAGCTTCGTAGCCACTCCACAAACTTATATTGCTACCGCGCAACTTCAAACCAAGCTTCTTGTCTCGCCTTCCCAATTATATCTTTGACTCTGGGTCGAAATATGACGAAGTAAGTACAACCGTACTTCATTTAAGAAAAGTATTAAGCGTGGAATAGTAATTATGTTAATAACATTCTGCAAAATTTAGTTACAAAAATGTTCCCGGATCCCATGATCAGCTCTACAATTCGTGGACAACAATGGTTTCGTATTGCTATAACTTTAAAAGAGGGTACGTCACCGTGATGAAATTGCATTACAAACCGGAATATCACGGGTTCGATCCCCGATACATTAATTTTGGGATTTTACAGTTGATTTAATCCTTCTAGTGGCACTATGGCCCTAGGTTCGTCTCAGCTTCTAACATAAATGAGTGCCAAGAGCAGTCCTGGGGATGAAAGTGGCCGATTCATAATGCTGACAATCTTCCTTCCTCCACGTGCTGACTGTCTAAAAATTTGGGAGCCTCAACTTCCTGAACTCCCCTAAGGGCTTCCACGGCCTTTATAGGGATCACTTTACTTTATTTTCTCCTTTAAAGTTTGTCGCATACCATGCTGAGCTCTTATAAATTTGTGTTTCCTGTACAAACCGATAACGGAATTTTTTATGAGAATGTTTTATCAGTTTCTCTCTCGGTAAGCACATGTCATCTTATCCTTCGCTTCTTATCGAGAACAGACCAAGTTTCCATAATTTTTCACGACTTTCCAATAAGGCCAATGTGGAGTATGAAGGCCTACACCTGGAAATTCTGTTAAAAATTGTATAGTATCCTGCAAAAATCTGTTTTGCACGCGAATAGCCATAAAACATGTTTTGTCTTAATGTGACACCAGCTGAGACATTGTGAAAACTGTAGAAAAGTAGTAATAACACTTATAACACTTCATAAACTAGGCTATATAAAACGGTAAATAAGATAAGCATAAGTTAGAAATGGCAAAGGATATGATAATATTCCCACTATATATAAAATATTAACGCGTAAGTGTAAAGAATTTAAAAAAAAATTATAGTGATCTAAGAAATTACAAGTCAGCAGAGGACTGTACTGTGGAACAGAAACATAATACTAAATAACAAGGAGGAACGAGAAGAGTTAGCATAGTGGCGTCTTGGTATCAAGAAGCTAAAGAACAGAAGAGGTAAAGGAATTTGCCCATTATGAATAAAGACGATGCGTTACACATTGCGTTAGAATGAAAAGAAAAAATTACTGTAGAAAAGCTTCAGTAGACAAAAATATTAAAGCTGAATAAATTAGGCCCTATAAGAAAATATGCTGTTCGATTAATACATCATTTTAAAAAGGCTAGGAATATTCTAATTTTCAATAATAAAATTGGGAAGCAAAGATAGAATTTACTATATTTTTACATATTATAAAAATAAAAAAATAAAGGAGGAAAGAAAGAAAATTCCAAAAACATCAATAAATATCTATTTTTATAAATTTTAAAAAATATAGCAATTTATTATGAACCATCCATGCTCTTCACAGACTGTTAATCCTCTGGTCATCTTATCTGTCAGTCTGTCCTCTAAGAAGATAAAAGTAACTAAAATTAGTCTTCACTGAATGAAAAGAACTCCCGCTGGAGAAAATTCCGACACGCCAATGACCGGCGTAAGTGGCAGTAAAAAAAGTCTTAAATATTCATAACAAAAAATTGAAGGTATGTTAAAAATCTCACAATATACAAAATATGAAGCTCATTGTAATGTACTGTTCCCGGATAGAAAAGCCTCACTTCTACATGAAGCCCCTGCCGTGAATACACTAGACTACCCGCAGACCAGCTATGGTGAAGCATTTAACACGTGCCACAGACTTAAATTAAAGTCGTCATAGTGGAAGACATTTTAAAACTCAGGGTATTTTACCATTTATAAACAAAACACAAAATGAAAGTTTATTATATGGAAAATAGACATTAACCATTACCCTTATATTATTTTGTTAATGATAGGTTTTCCTTTTTGTCATAGAAGATAAGTATTTTGTTACACGAATTTTATTCTGTACATTAATGCATGAACATGCTATTTATATTAACTCTTCATGCTTTCACGAATTTATAAATGATGATGATAATGGTAATAATAATAATAATAATAATAATAATAATAATAATAATAATAATAATAATAATATTAATAATAATAATAATAATAATAATAATAATGCAAGCATAGAGAACAATAGCTCACCTTTTCAAAATTACTTTGAATTTCATTCTTCAGCACAAACTTTCTTAAACATAAATAATCTCGAGAGAACTCAAGGGCAGCTACTTCAGTATTTTATTTGTTTAGAGTAATTACCATTGGATTGATAAATGGTGGGTTAGGTGTCGTCAGTCAACCTAGGTGCTAATTGACCTACTTTCTTAACATGAAATTAATTATTTTTATTAATTTTCTGAGATAACAGGGGGGTTTAACCACCATTCCCCCCTGGTAATGATACGGACAAAACAACTGTAACGAATAATCACTTTGCTCCCAAATAGATGGAATCACTATTTTATCAGTACTTACTCTTACTTACTTACTTACTTACTTACTTACTTACTCAATGGCAATGGACAATTCCTAAGCAAGGAATAGTATCTATTTTATGAAACCAGGAGGTTCATTGCCGTGCTTACCCTGAGCCCACCATTCAACCTTATTCTTTGGTAACTCCATCCACCCATCCCTCGCAAATCCTACCTCCCTTAAATGTATCCTAATGTTGTCCTCCCACTTATGACTAGGTCTTCCAAGTGGTCTCTTCCCTTCGGGTCTCCCAGTCAATATTTTTGAGATATCGGTATATCTTTCCTCCACACATTTTATCAATTCTACTAGCAGAAATTAAAATCATTTAACATTTTATAATATTGGTCAAACTAAAACTAAAGAACTATATAACATAATATTTCAGAATGGCTCCATTTCCTTAGTAGTAGAAACTGGTTGAGTA
Source organism: Ectobius pallidus (assembly GCA_964059195.1). Lineage (NCBI taxonomy): Eukaryota > Metazoa > Arthropoda > Insecta > Blattodea > Ectobiidae > Ectobius > Ectobius pallidus. The sequence goes on along the minus strand of CAXKWD010000003.1, from coordinate 87,960,440 downwards.
AAAGGTTACTAATTACGCATTTTACTAAATGAGTCCTGCATATAACATTTAAAGTAAGTTTAGGCGATATATCCCAGGTTTGGTTCCTGTTGCATATAACCTAATCAAGGTTTTCAGGATTTTTTTAAAAATCCAAATAGTTACCGTACATCTCTATTTATTTTTATTAATGTTAGAATGAATACAGTTACAACTAAAAGCACAAAATACATTCACCTGGAAGTAACCATCACTTGAATATTTTAATAAATTTTGCAGGTAAATACTTGAATGTCAGAATACAAAATATATGAATCACTGAACAAAATACAGGCTGGTAACCAGTATCAGTAGCTTGAGGCATAGGCGTACCGAGGGGGAGGGGGTTTGGGGGTTTGAACCCCCCCCCCCCCATTGATTAAAAAAAGGAAAATTATATAATTTTTTTAACTCTGCCCATAAATTACTTAATACAGGTATAAAGCTTGGGAAGCTTAAAACTCGTTATTTTGCATCTTAATTTTTAAAATTTTCCGGGGGAGCACCCTCGGAAGCTTAAAACTCGTTATTTTGCATCTTTATTTTTAAAATTTTCCGGGGAGGACCCCCGGATCCCCCTCTCCCTGGGGGGTTTTCCATACCCCTCAGACCCCGCGGATGTTATAACCCCCCCATATGGTCGGCCTGGTTACGCCTATGGCTTGAGGCCTAATATGCTTTAGTTAATCTAGTGAGAATTACTTAACTATAATAATCTACTTTTATGTTCTATAATAATTGAAACGCTGGATTTGAAATTATGAGTCTAATTTACGAAGAATGTGTATTTAATATTCATTGTTATTTAATATTTTTAATGGTTTCCTTTGGTAAAAGAAATCTCATTGAAGCTTGCGTAAGAATATTTCTCTGGAGACTCGAAACTGAGCTCAACATGGTATTTTACTTAGAGTGTAGATGATAAAGGGACAAGCGCATAGCTATTATCCCTTTACATCCTTTGTTACACCATGAACCGTGAACTGCTAGAAAAAGAGGAGACTGTTAAGGTTGGTCATGCGCAAAGCACCAACGTTTTTTTTATATTATTCTGCAGGCTAGAATCACTTGATCAAGACCTTGTGCAGTCATCCACCTAGTTTAGCAATTTGCTATCGCTGATGAAAATAGTATAAGCTAATGGTAAATAATGAAACCCATGGCTTTGAAAATTCGGCATTTTTAGACATCACAGTAATACGGAGCTCGTATATACTTATCAGATACATTTGTCTAAACATATACCGTTTTCTAATAGACATCTGATATTCATTTCTGTCAGAGGATGAATCGACCATAGGTCCATAGTGTTGCAAGAAGAATTAGGCTAGCCCTAATATTAAAATTTCACAATACCGTCGGGAGTCGAATCCATGGCATCCATTTTGTAGCGCAGTGTTTCAGTCAAATTTACTGTATTTCTTGATTTTTGACGTTTTCTAAATCTGATTAAGAGACTTTTGTTATTAGACAATTTTGTTAATGTAGGCCCTAAGCTGTTTCCATTGCTGTGTGTTTATACACATGACCTATAACGTAGGTAACAAAAATCCTTGTAAGCATAAATTAGGGCTCAGAGTTCAATATCAGGTAAAGAATAAAGAGATTATAGAGTGCAGCATAATAATTTCGTCATTCTATGTGAAAGGCGTGAGAGTTCATACAGTCTTGATTTCTGTAGAGGTAGTACTTTCCTTTTTTGGTTGAGAGTATAATGGAAATTTAAGGATTTTATCAAAATTGAGAATTAAGAAAATTTAAGACTATCTACAGAAAGGGAAAATTTGAACTTAAGAGTACCTATAACGAATTATATTTTGCGATATACCAAAATTAAACTTTAAATTCCAAACTCTTGTAAACACGAAGAGAATTCATAAATTCTGTAGGACTCTCCAGATTACGGGACGCTATGAGACCATGATTGTAGTGGAAAAATGAAGTCATAATGATGACTATCGCCTACGTAAGGAATATGTATTCCAGACTGTTTTTTATTAGGCAGTAGGGTCAAACAAGACTGGCATGGAAAATCAGCTGAGAAAGAATCAAGTGAAAATTCAAAATAGTTGGAATCGAATCTCTTTTCTTTTTAACGCAGACGCGTGATTTTTTAATTTACTTTGCGTAATCCCTGAAAATAAATATTTAGCAAAAAATGTTTTTAAACAGGAAAATAAGCAACCTTCATAATAAAAGTTCTTTTCATGTAAATTGTTACCGGAGTTAGAATATTAAAAGTAATTAGTTACGAAGTCGAGTGTCATTTAAAAGCATTTTCTCACATATTACATTTTGTTTGTACTGTATATAATTTTCTTTTTCTAGAAAACTATTTAGTGGATTTGCATGAAATTTGTTGTGAACTCCGTTGAATAACATGATGAACATCTGAAATTAAAATTTTTCATCTATCCTCACTGGTTTTCCCATAGAAAAATAAAATGCGTCAAAATATTTTGAATTTTGAAATATAGAAAAAAAAACCTTACAAATAAATACCAGGTTATGTTCCAAATATTTTCAGTTCGGTTCATTTGCTATAGGCTTGACTTCAAACTGTCAAAATGCTGTGTGTGCTCAGAAAAATAAAATATTCTTTATTGAGACGCATGATTTCCAATGTATGGCTGCCATTTAAAAAATAACAAATTGCACTACCCAACTAGGCCTTTATACATAAGTTTAGACATACTTGTTGATAACTAATTGAAATTTTATTGGAACTGAACAAATATTTTGGGAGATATGTACGACCACATATGAACTGGTCTAACCATGTTATCCCCTTAAATAACCACATCATCAGCTAACTCTTACAGCAGGGCACTCGTTCAAATTTCATTCCCACACTGAGACCGACGAAACTTTTCTTTTTAGAACATAAATGTGAGGATAGTGGAGTGGTTATAATATATGGTGCGTGAGGTGGTTTAGTATTGAAGTGTTTTACAGCAATATACGAAATCTGAGAGTATCGATTTCCCTTTTAGCATTTTACTATATCTAGGTATATTAGATACTTCACTATGAAAGATGTAAGTAAGAACATAACTACAAAAAAACCCATGCGATAGCCGCTGTTAGCAAGAATACGTAGACCAGTGTGATTTAACTCTTTTTTTATTCACGGGCCAGATATTTTCCTACAGGGAGAACATTATACAGTATTTAGTGTTATTATTATTATTATTATTATTATTATTATTATTACCGACTTTGAAGTAATAATAAAACCTAATAAGTAGGCCTACTTACACAAGTCCAAGTCTTCCCTTTGATTCATTTTTTTTTCTTTGCTGCAGAAACTTGTTATTACGCAGACACTAAATTAAAAGTCACTGGGATTGAAATAAGCAAATCTGACTTTTTTATCTGAGTAAAGATGAAATTTGTAACATTAATAGAAGGTACCACAAACAAGTGGTATGAACCTAGCAATTTGAATATAAAAGGGATGTAGTCTGCCATAGTTATCCGGTAGATGGCGTTGGTGTAATAGCCGGTTCGTCTCTTATGTAGTTTTCATCTGCTCTTAATGTTCTTTCAAATGTTTCATCTTTCTAGACCGAAAAATATGTTCATAATTTCTTACTTTTAAAAGACGGATAAAGACGCTACCTGACGTACCTCATTTTTTTTTAATTGGTCCCTTGTAAACGTTTTTTGTCAATGAGCAGAACGAAACGTTGAAGCAGATAGGCGCTACTAACACAAAAATGGAAGGATTAACTAACAAATAATGTGAGAGATTTCCGGTATAGACTACATTACTTCGTTCCCGACAACAGTATTAATTATTCTCTAACACAAACACATAAAGGAATTTAAAAACCTACCACTTACCTCTATATTATTTCTTCTAAACCACCATCACACTCATACTCTTCTTCACTGGACTCGAAGTCAGCTTCGCTTTCACAAATGTTCATAATGAATGGCTCGCTAATATTGTCTCTGGCAATTTCGCGTTAGAAATATTTATCTTGTCTTTTCGGCATGTTTTACACAGACAGCCAAACCGAAGCACTAACGCTGTTTAATACTTCGTATCAGTTTTTTCTACATCGGCAATTATTTTGAATGCTCTGTTTTTTCCTGCAACATAACTCTTGATGTGGCCCAAACAAGTCATTTTGGGTTACCCTATGGCCATATTTATGGGCAAGGCTGTTAATCACGGAATTGTTATTCACTGGTTTGTTCATCCTTACAAGCTGGAGTCATTCTGCTCTTGTCTACGAGCTCTTTTGAGAAATGTTTCTCATTGATTACCACGCCATGATCTCACTTGTTCTTGTTGACGTGTCCTTTGTACTTGTACCAAATGGATGATTGCTTTGTCCTTGACAATGTTGAAATTGATTCGGGGTATTGGAAAAATGGGGTTTATATAGCTCATATCTGGGTATTTTTTTGTTTTCCTTCTTGTCGGAAGTTCACAAAATATTAACCTAAAATTATGCTATGAAGGGATGTAATCACGAGAATCATCTGCTCAGCTGCGAGAGGAGGGGGGTCATTGGGTTACGTGATCCAGAAACAGGGCTGTAAACTTGATGATCAATCTTATTGTTCATAACCTAACTACCACCAACTTACTTCTACATATCACTAAAATTAATATCACTATTCCTAACCTAACTGCCACTTACCTAAGATCCGTGAATACAGTTTGCGCGGGGAAAAATGGGTCAAAAACCTCATTGCCAGCAACAGTCAGGAAGCATTGGCGCATGAACAAAGCAGTTGCCCAGACTATACGTAAAAGACCAATGAGACACAAGTTTGTCAGTATTCAATGAAAGTGTTGTTGTGGAAACTATGGTCCGCATAATAGCTTGGAACACCTCGAGTAGAAACTCAGATATAAGCTATAGGATGTAGTAAACCCGGAAAAATTGATATCGAACCCCAATTCTCCGGTCTGATAATCCTTGTTGCGCCGTACTGCTGTGACACGAAATAGGTGCTAAATTAAAATGGGCCCGGCCGCTGCGATAATACGTATAGGCACTGGTTTAAAACGTGTAAAAACATTATTGCGTGAATTAATATTTAAATTCAAGCTTCTTTTGTAAATACGTAGTTTGAAATGATTACAACTTAGAAAGACCTATTAAATTATAATACTTCTATTGTTATTAATGTGTCTAAATTAGTTACTTAGACAACTAGTTACTAGCCTAAAGCTAATTTTGTAACGTGTCGTCTATAATATTTTATCTACGTTCAGTCTATTTAACGTAAATTATATTTATAACCCAGAAATTTATAGACCTACAAGTTATACATTTCAGTTGGTCAAAGCCTATTTTTACATTTATATAATTGAGGATAAAGTCTCCGACTTCGGAGTGCTTTGCATTTTCAGCATCCCCAAAATAATTATTCGGAGTACTTGGCACCCCCAATATTATTTATATGCATACTTCGCAAAAAGGCACTCTTCTATGGCACAACACGTTAAGACATTATTAATGCTGTAGAAAAGTGGCAGTGTTGTTAATAATGCAATAATTATTTATTAAACAGACTATGAACAGTGTTTATGCTTATCAATTAATAATGTCCGTGAAAAACATTTTGAACATACCGTAGAGTTGGATCGAGGATCTTTTTAGCTATAAAATGCTACGCGTACATGGCATGATGCGCCATCTACACAGAGAAAGCTGAACTAAAAGAAAAGGACAATTTTTTACCATTTGCAGTTTGAATTTCAAAATAAAACTTAAGATAATCATCCAATCGATATTATGTACTTAAAAATAAAGAAATAAAATGTTGTGATATTCTCATGATAGGCCATTCCGTACCCCTTAAAACACGCCCTAGCGGAAAGTAGTGAAATTCCCACCACATTTCCATCTCCGTATGAGGAAGAATTTACCTATCATGTCACTAAACACCACAACGCACGCCGGAGAAATAATATGACACATTTACGAAACGGAAGAAATCAGTACGCCCTACTAAACTAATAGGTTTGTTCGCAAAGCAGTCAGAAACCAGGAACATATCGTTCGCGCATGCGCTCTTTCTCCACACGCGTTCGCAAAGCGAGAATCCGTGATTCTGATTTCAATCTTCTGTTCGCAAAGCTCTCACGGACAGTTTCTGTACTATAAGAAAAGTTTGCAGGCTCTAGCATGAATTGTTATTAGAGACATGCGCAGTAACCTATTTTCACGCGCCTGACTCCTCCCTCCTATAACATTGCGCCAGATTTATAAACATAGGCTATTTATATGTATGAATAATGGAAGATAATTAAAAGTTTCCCAAAATATAGTTTATATTGTCGATGTATATTGCATTTATAACATGTCAAAAGGAAATATATATTTTATTTATATATCATATCGATTAAACGCAGAAACTATCGATTCCAAATTCTTGTAACCATTCGCAAAGTGCAAATCACGGGTAAGTTACAGACTGGACATGCGCAGTACAACAAATTCTCAAGCGGTCACGGATTTGCTTTGCGAACAAACCTAATATCACTGTTCCTAACCTAACATTGCAGCAGACACACAGCGCACCTGCCATTGTACTGATAAGAAATGATAATGGGCACTCTGCTAACAGTAAGCTTAAAAACAAAAACCATCACATCGTGCGTGAAAATCTGCGTTTCGCGAGCTGGGGTATCCTACATTGGGATTACATCTAAATTTCCTCCCATCGTTCGATGCTTCTAGAAATTTACAATATGGATCATTTACTCCCAGTGAACCCAGTAGGCCTACATTCATTCATTCTAGTTTCTAGCTATTAGTTTGCAGTGAGCAAGTTAAGTTGCCCCTCGAATACATGTCGTAATTACCACTTACCTAATTCCTAAGGAATCGTCAATACGATTTTCTGTACTGTACGAAAACCGACCCCTTAAGTTGCAGCTATACTCTTGGCAGTTGGCAACGTTATTAACCACAGCACTCCGCTTGTTTCACCTCTTTCAGGTGGTGAGGTCGCACTTTACTCATAATTTTCCTTGCTTGTCTGTGTAAAACGTCACTTTAGCTTTCTTATCCGTATTTCGAACAAATAATTACACCATAAAAAACTCACAAAACGGTATAATAACTGCTACAAAACTCACTGCACTACCACAGAGTCTACCGGCCGAAGGTCACGTGACGTGATTTCTTGTGCCACCGCAAATGTTCCACCACAGCAGCGCACCTCTGGAGTAACTTGCAAAGTAATTTTTTGTTATTAAAATACATTTCTGGTTTTAATAATAATAGAAGATTTGTTTCCAAAGTCAATTCATGTGCTGTCAGTACCACGGCGAATGCACACATTGCCAGTTTCGCTGCACGATGTATGCGCACGTCATTTTTCAGCGTACCGGTATTCACAATGTGCAAGACGCCGTGGTAGGGGTCGGAACAGGTTTTCTCAGGGTGCTCCTGTTTCCCCTGCCACATACCATTTCACCGTTGCTCCATTCATCATAATGTGGTCATTCGGTTGCAATAACGTTATAATAATAATAATCTGGCAAGATTTGTGCGATACCATATCTGAGTAGACAAATAACATTTTCATTGAATTATGAAAAAATAGACTAGGTATAACAACTTCCTGCACTGGCAGTTTGCCACAGTGGACAAAGTAAACAAAACAATACCTTTTTAAGTAAGAGAAATTGACATATTAGATTGCCTTTGACAATATAAGCCTATAGGGTATCTTAATGCAATTGTAAGTTAACTCAGTTACAGCAAGTGGTGCAGCCAGGATTTTAATCTGGGGGCACTAAAAATTATAAAATACATGCTAATAAAAAGTTTAAACATTTATTATAAGCTGGGTGGAATTAATTGTTCAATTTTCTTTACAACTCATTCTTATTCATTAAAGTCATTATCCTATTATAAACATTAACATTATTATTATCAGACCTATTATTATTGTAATTTTCATTATCAACTCATCTATTGTTTATAAACAAATTTTAACATATCACTATATATAGGATGTCATTTTTCTTTTGGAATACACAGTCATACCAGTAGGCCTAATCACAATTGAATCTGCTCGATATTGGTTTTTTTTTTTTAAATTTAGTTTTATTATATTCTGCATGCCCGGTTACCTTGGTAACATTATATGCATTCTTACTTCACATTGACATTATTTTCCTCACACTATTTATCACTGATAATGTCATATCATTTGCATTAGCTGTAGCGTCTATGTATTTACTAAGATTGTTCTAGAGTTTCCTTTCACTCACATGCATTCTTACATCACATTTGACATTATTTTCTTCACACTATTTATCACTGTTATTGTCATAACTTTTGTATTATCTGTAGCGTCTATGTATTTAAAAAGATTGTTCTAGAGTTTCCCGTTACTCATTATAATTAGTTTTCTCTACATATTCAAGGATTTAACGAATTTGATGAAACTTCTCAGATATTGGGATATTAATATTAGGTTACTGACGGCCCATGTTCCTCCTTCCATCATTATTTCTCGGATGAGAATAGATCTTTGGTGTTCTGTGTCGTCACATTCATATATCAGATGATTCACAGTCTGTTCTCCTCTGTTGCATGTACAGTCCGGCTCATTTACGATATGAAATCGATATAGATATGATTTTGTTTTCCCGTGTCCTGTCACCATGGCTGTTATTTCTGAGGTCACTGGAAGCTTTAATTTTAGTCTATCTTGAATTGAAGGAAAGAATGATTTAGTAACTGCTCCTTTTGTGGTGATATTCCATCTGGCTTGCCATTCTTGTAGTGAGGAATCTTTTATATCTGATATGATGGTCGACTTAGGAATTTTAGTGTATATTATTTCTTCTCCTGCAGAAGCTTCTTTGGCTAACCTATCAGCTAATTCATTACCAGCAGTACCATTGTGTGCCTTCACCCATGCGAAGTGTATTGTCCACTGACGTTGCTGTAATGCAATGAGGGTATCGTGTATGCTATCTATTAGTGAGTTGTGTTTTCTATTGTCCGTCAATAAGGATAATGTAATATTGCTGTCAGTGTATATTGCAGCGACTCTTTCCTCATTCGGGATATCCTCTAACTCTTGAAGCTCCTGTAGGGCTTTCCATACAGCTAGCTGCTCTGCTTGGTTATTTGTGCATTTCGAGTATAATCTGTGTTGTAATTGACGGATAATGACTTGGTGTTGATATATAACTGCAGCTGCTCCTACCTTTCCTTCTGATTTACTTCCATCTGTATAAATTTCAATGTCATATGTTGTATTTTCATGAGTTCCTTGAATAGTCCTCTTTTCTGCGGGGTGGTTCCAGCTTTTTGGTTCTAAGGGCGAATCATAATTACTCTCTCCATGAGTTGCTTTATATAGTTTAACTTTACAATCTATCATGATATCTATGGGTTGAATGCCTGCTATGATGCAGGAAGCATCGAAAGATACTGTCCTGTATGCTTTTGTCATTTTAATATTCATAACCCTTTGGATGCGTTGTTGTTTTTTAACATTCCTAGCACGTCGTAGAGCTTCGTACCACACCGGGGCTCCATAAGAAAGAATAGGTTCAAGTGCCCCTTTATATATTGTATACAGTGCTTTGTGCCCTAGTCCCCAGATTAGTTTCGCTGATTTAGATAGTGTATGTATTAAGGCTATGGTCGATATTGGGTTGCGTGTGTTTTTAAAACAATCATGTGAAGCACTGTAGCAAAAGAGAATTAAAAACAATATTCAGACAGTAAGCTGATTGAATGAAGGAATTACGATTTTAACTGCAGTAATATTCAGTACTAAACTTAATAAATTGTTTCGACCTTCATGACGACTGAAGTTATTGCTATTAACAGAAGATTTTAGGATTTCTGCCATTATGAATCCTGCAGCAAGCTTTGTGCAGCGGGACTTGGATTCAATTTGGCGAATGTAAAGCAATGCTGCAAACTAATGCATATGTAATCATTATCAAATTTCTGTTACATACAATGAAAAATTATTAATCCAATATACAATTACAAACTTTGTATGTGAAATGTTTTGAACTATCTTGCATTCTTGTCACTAATTGAACTTCAGTGAAAATGAGACATTAATTTAAAGAAGAATACTTCTAATCTGGGGGAGCTTTAGTCCCTTTAGCACCTCTCTTTGGCTACGCCACTGGTTATAGAACATGATATTATGGCATACTGTATAAATGAATTCGTAAAATCTTGATTGACCCATGTACTGTTGTTACTACCAGCGACTCGATTGCTGACTGTAAATGCAATCACTGTAACTAACCTGCAGTTACTCGCTATATGAGCATTTCCCTCACCCTCTTTTAAAAACTGTTTGTAGTTCTCAATAAATACTTTGAATTTTGATTTTCCTTCTAGCTGAGTTTTTACTTTCACAAACATGAAGATGTGGCATTATTTGTACTGGATGGCAGGCCTACTGGCAAGGACATATTCCATGTCACCATGAGTGTCATAATTTTTGTTCATTTTGTCTACAATTTGATAATCATTCCAGCACAGTATAATTTAATATAAAATTTAATGATAAACTAGCAGCTGTGAGTGAAATATGGAATCCATTGTTGTTTCTAACTGCAAGTCGTCTTATGCATCAAGGGAAAGCTTCACTATTGACATTAAATTTTGTGGACAATGCTATTTCAAAATGTACAGGTAGGGAAGGAAAAAAAAGCAGACCGACTCTTGTAGCTGAATATAATATAATTTCTGTTAGTATTTTATAATAATATTAATAATTAATATATTCAGTTTTAAAACGATTGGAAACCATATTCTGGGTTTCGAAATGGGCTAAGTCAACAGTCGACACTAGAACAATTTCAATACATTCCCTGCTATCCTGTGAATGCCGCTAGGAATGCGCAGTGGCTCATATCGGCAACTTAGATATTTTAGTAGGTCCACTTTTCTTTTTATGTAATGCTTCTATATACACACATAAGGAACAATTAAATGTTCCCACCAATGATGTACCGTACTGATTCTTACTGCTCCCATCTAAGGCTCAATTCAGCTACTTTAAATCTATATCAAACATGTCGGTATCATAGCTTAAGTGGATGTTATGCAACTTAGCATAGGGTGACCAGAAGTCCCATTTTTAACGGGACTGTCCTATTTTTTTCATTAATTGTACCGGTGTCCCGACAAATTTTTAACGGTACGCCAAATGTCCTGTTTTTTCCAAAACTTGCAACAAATGTCTGTCCAATGTATCCGATTTAATTTCTTCAAATATCCTACTTCTGTAATATGAAAGATTATTATTTTTAACAATTTTAATTGTTGGCAGTTGTAAATGTAATTTCAGTCATAAAAAGATTGACAAAACTTGAATTTATAAGACTGCTTTTAATTCAGAATGGCAATATTTGATGACAACGAAGTCTCATTTATAGCAAATTGTAACTGCAAGACTTAGAAGGAACGTTTGCACTCTTTATTATCCAAGTGTCCTGTTTTTATAAGGCAAATTTTGTCAAATGTCCTTTTTTTAAAGTTAATAAATCTGGTCACCCTAACTTAGCACGAGGAAGCACATTAAGCACCTGGCATGACATCTTTGGCAATGTATTCCTGGAATGGCAAATTTATTTTCCTAGAAAGAAGAGGTTGAGAGAGAATAACATCAACTGTCACATCATTTGAATTTGTTAGACACAGCATGCAAATCAAGATTGTCGCACTACTGGTCAGGGGCGTCACCAGGAATTTTATTAAGGGGGGCAAACTCAATATAATTCCAAACATAACGATTCTGGAGAATATGTGGACATCATGAACTAAACATTATCTACAATGATTTTTATTTATTAGACTGAAACATGAGGCAAGCTTTTCTCTAGCTCCTCCCTTGTTCAGGGAAATGTTCCAGTTATCAGGTCAGTCCTAAGCCAAGAACATCAGCACCACGTGTGGTCAGTTTACCTTATATCTTGATTTTATGCATGTTTAATGCTGTTTGTTGTATATGGTGCTTGTGGTTTCCAAATTAAATGTAAAATGCTATGTAGCCAATTGAATATGTCAATTACAATTTAAGGTAAACCTGGTGTAAATGAATTTAGTGGGTCCATAGGTAGTGCATAATGGGACAATCCTCGTTAAAAAGTGGGTTACAGGACATTTTCCTACAGAACCAAAACTAGCAATATACACCTTTGGGTACCGGTACTGATGTAGGGGGGCAACAATGATAATCTTCTTCCAGGGTACTGTTGACCCTAAACGCAGCCCTACTTGTTGCCAGTGTGTGTAGTGGTAGTGGTAGTGGACAGCAGTAGGAATGTTTGTAGGAATCAGAGGAAGTGAGTATACAGGTAGGGAAAAAAAAGCGGACCAACTAATATATCTAAATTGCTGATATGAGCCACTGCGTTTGCCTAGCGGCATTCATGAATAGCAGGGAATGTATTGAAATTTGTGCTAGTGTTGACTGTTGACTTAACCCATTTCGAAACCCAGAATATGGTCTCTAATCGTATTGTTTTATAATTGAATATATTAATTATTAATATTATTATAAAATATTAACACAAATTATATTATATTCAGCTACAAGAGTCAGTCCGCTTTTTCCCCCCTACCTGTACACTTCTCCTCTTGTGCACTGCACAGCACATTTATTATATGTGTTAAATGTATACATTCTTCATTGTTATGGATTTAACGCTTTTGATTTGGTAGTATTATGATGCACACACAGTTGCAGACTCAAATATTAGGAAACGATTTCCATTTTGACTTAAACGTAAGCGATGGTTTTCATTGTTTAGAAAGCTGTTTTCAAGAAAATTGTAAATAGTGAAGCTTTCATCATGAAAAGCTATAATGAAGGTAAGACCAAGTCACTGCCAATCTTTAAGTTACATCCCAGACAATATCTAACACGAAAAAAATTCTTTAGGTACTATTTTTTTCTCAAGCTACTCTGTTCACAAGCATGAAGACAAGAATGATAGACGTACAGACAGAAACATACACACAGATATTTCTGAAAATTTTATTTAAGGCCGGTAATCATAGTTGGCAACTTAAGAACGACTTAATAAAGCTAAACTCAATGGATAAGTCAACTTATATGTTTTTCGTATTCACAGTTGGGTACAAGTGATGAAGGTGAGGTGAGGAAAGATGGAGAGGAAACGTGGTGCCAGCACTAGCATACTCTTGTCGAAGAAAACCAAGGCGACTACCAGGCTTAACGTCCCCATCCGATGGACAAATAACTATCCACAGTGACATATGCCTTCATGTCATATGCAGTGTAGAGAGGTTTGGGGTTAAACTCTCATAATTGAACCCTCCTAAATCCAGGTCTTAGGGGTCAACCATCAACCATGCCATGACAGTAGACTTTATAATAAATATTTATGCACTAATTATACTACAGTCGGCCGCGGTGGTCTAGAAGTAGCATGCCCGCCTCTAGATCTGAAGGTCGTGAGATCAAACCCGACCTCGGTCGATGGGTTTTTCAGGACGTAAAAATCCTGGACACGGAGTCCTCCGAGAGCGACTTTAAGCTGGGGGGCCCGTGTTGTAGATTTACAGCACGTAAAAGAACTTCAAGCCTAAATTAGAACCTCTGGACAAAATTTCTTGACCCTTTTACGTCTAAGTAATACCTTAGTTTCCTGAGAGGGGTTGAGAGGCGATGGGGCTTACCACCTGTCCCTCTGCCCTCTCTCGGAAAATAAGCATAACAAAAATCATATAGGTAACAGAAACCTCCACTTGGAGGCACCTTCGCCCCAAAATAGGGGCTATAGGGTTCCAGACAGACAATTATACTCCAACACTTTCTTTTTGGTTTTGGATTATAATTTACGATCAAATATTTTGAAACGAGTTTCTATACAGCATCTGTACCAAAGTCCAGCATCATGAAGTGGAAAATATGTTAATCTTCCAACAAAGTATTAATAATAATTAATATATTCATTATACTAAACATAATATATTATATGCAACTTATTTCACATCCTTCATATAGTTTACTTTCAAGTGTGACATATGAACAAAATGTACACACTGAAACTAAAGGTCTACAATATGGAGAAAAACAATAGTTTAATTCCAGTAGCCCCAGCATGACTCACTGCATTATAGAAACTTGCATGACTACCAGAAGGTTAAATAAAAACAGCTTTAATTTGTCCATTAAGGGCAAAAACTCCAGGCCATTTGTTAATTCCGACTTCCAGATTCTGAAAAAGAATATAAATCACTAGCAAATTTGAATACGGAACTTTCATACAAATCTCCTTTATTTGGTATATTTACTTAGAATTTGCTTCACTGAGATATTTTTCTATTCAGCCAGAAAAATTTTAAAACAAGATGCAGATAATCAAGAATGGTTTACTATTAAAGCAAATTTATGATGACATATACCCTTGAATGCACAGGCTATACATTAATCACAACATTAATGCTTACTTAGAGTATATTTATTGACCTCAATAAGTACAGAGGGCATAGAATCAACTAAATCTAATTAAAACACATTAAAAATTGATTATGGTTGGATATGTTTATGTCAGCCTTCGGAGACAAACAAGTTTGTCCAAAAATATGAATTTTTATGTGATATGCAATGCAAAACATGCATTTGGAAGTCAGGAAATGATCATTTACATAACACAAGAGTTTTGACATGTTCTTTTATACGAAAATTGTAGATAGTATAAAATTATATAGAATTTCTTGTCAAGTATGTTTGTCTCTGGAAGCCAAGATGACAAATGCACATGAAGAATAGAAACACCCATGCTTATTTATAGCATTCATCGAAACCAACTGCACACATCATTGTAGGCTTTCTAGTCTTGCATCCATCTCATGGACAGTTAATCAATAACCAACTACACAGAAAGAGAGTTGATCAAAATGTTACGCATTTATGAATACCTGTGAACAGATGTTAACGTACATATACATTTATATATTTCTTTTCAAAATATTTTTATAGATTCATGGCTTACTTTACAATTAAGCAAATGCAGTATTTTTAGTGAATTAATCTGTACTATTTCATTATACTAACATTACGTTTTAAAGTATTTTCATGTTGATTCTGAAACCTCAAAGTAAAAAAAAAGCATTTATGCTTTTGAAAATAAATGGAGCTGATAATCTTCTATTTGTACAATCAACTGCAATAATTTCAACTCCTTATAGTATTCTGTGTGCATTTCATGTCATTTATATATTATTAAGTATTTACTAAGTACCTTAGTAGTTTAAGAAACCTTGATATGAAACTCTTCACCTTTTACTGCACTGGAAATTATTGCACAGTAAAAAGCATTTTGCAATGGTAGAAAACACTGATATTCCAGTTTAAAGAGAGATTATTAAATACGATACCAAAATACAAGAATTATAATTTCTGTTCGTAAGTAGAAGTTGGATAAAAAATGTAGGCAAATTATTCATATACATCAGCAGTTTTCAGAGATAAATAGCTTACAATGAGCACCATTATATAAGCAACATTTTGTTAATTTACACTCTACTGTCTGAGACCAGACTTTGATCCCTACAGAAAGTAAACACTTCAAATTTGTATAAAATACAACTACACTATTGACATACGAATAATAATGAACTAGATCCTAACACAACAAAGCTTTTAGCTTTTAGCTTACTATTCCTCTCTGAATACAGCTCAGTACTAAAATATAAACATTCTCACTACCTTTAATAGAGTACTAATCACAGTACACATTTTACAAAAATTGCTGGTACACATCAGCAACTATGATAGTACACAATACCAGAAATGGAATCCCAGTACGCAACGATTGTTTAATACAGGTTATGGGGAGATTGCATTAATGAATCATACTTAATTTGGCCTTATACAATTGTTGCAATTTGCAAAAATGCACGGACACACATTTATTGAAATCAACATGCACACACATATACTTCTTATGCAGAAAACTTACAAGAGCAATAAGTACAGGAAAAACCCATCACAGAAATGCCTTCATTATTATACTCCACTGGAAAGGAAATGTTACCTTCAATTCCTTAATTGACCAATTGATAGAATGTTTAACTGTATTATTGATCCCAAAGAAAAACTTCATGCCCTGCTGCAATATCCTTTCTGAAATTTCCTGCTGTACATTTTTGAAAATATTGATGAAAATTTGTTCATTTTTTTATAGTTAGATCCATCAATTTACGTTTGTACATCAATTCACATCCTTGCACAACAAAAGGGGCATCTGTCACAATACATTTAAGTGACCGAACATACAGTTACATCACCAAATTATTTTTCAGTCAATGAGATATCTCAATTATTATTATTATTGTGTTTAGTCTTTCAATTCAATAGTAATTCTATAATATTATGTACATATAAAAGACCAAATCACTGGCATACTATATTCTCTCTTTTACTGTATGGTATGTAATATAATATAAAATACACCATAACCTCTAACAGCAGTACTACATAAAACATTAGCTGGATCATTATTAAGTTTAACAATACAGTATTATCAGGGTTCCTACGAGAATATCAATGACTACCACTACAAGCAAACCCTTACAATGTAAACCAGCATCCATGAAACCTCTTTCCACTTTTAACAACTAGCAGTCCTACAAGCATAATTATAATTAAAAAAGGCATGTATGGTATAAGCAAGGAGACTCACAGCTCTTTATATTAATACTCTAATCTACAACTAGCGTAACAAGCCACTCAAAGAGATGGCAGCTTCCTAAGCCAACTTACAAGACTAAGAAATCTGTACAAACTTGTTAAGAACATTAATGTGACTATGTTTTGTAATGTTTCAACTTTTAAATTCTTTATGACATATTATTCGATTCACTTCAATTTTTATTAGTTATAGAACGCTGTAGATATGATTCTATTCATATTAAACTTTCTGTATCATTTGTTCCTAACATGACTTTGAGCTTTGAAATATTATCACACAACAGTAGAAACCCTGAATTACTTGTATAGTGATAACAGAAAACAACATTCCTAAAACACAGCTTCAACATGTTTGGCTGAGTTTAGAAATCCTATATACATTCTAATAAACAAACAAACTGTACGAAATTCAACCTAAAAAAGTTAATGCTAATTTTGATAATATGTACAGAATGTATATACAACAGATATGGGATAGTACACCACAATGTATTTCTCTATTAATGAATTAATGGTCCAATAGCTTTTTGAAGATTGAACATGGAACAGCAATCCCCCTCTAGTTTGTACAAGACAGATACTACGAATAAAACATGAAACTTCTTGGAGTTCCCCTTACAATGAAGTTCTGAAGAGAATTGAAAATAATACAACAATGTAAAAGATAAACTCCTAGCAACAGTCTACTTATTACACATAGCCTAGCTGCTAAGAGACTGTGACATACCAGTACACAGCTGAGTAAAACTTGTGACAGTGCTGAATAGGAACAACACAGAGTGAGGAGACATCAAACACTAACTCAATCGAAACACAACATGGAAATGGTAGTCACTTTCTTTCCACAACACTGAAACATTTTATTGAAACACGGTACTTTACACAACTTCAAAATAAAGGAGAGAGACTGATTTATATTTATGCTACTTATTGCTCTAACAACTAGCAGTCTGGTCATTGGAGTACATTCAGAATTCCCTGATTTTTTCATCTACTAAACTACATCTGAACTTTTTTGCTTGGTCTACTTTTGTTTACGAAGAAATTTTAAGACTTAAAATATCATTACAAAGTTTTAGATTAGATTAGATTTTATATACATATATATGTGTGTGTGTGTGTATGTGTGCGAAGGCGAGAGCCCTATCTCCTCGACATTACAATTTTCCTTTTTTAGAAATCAACACATCATTAAATGTACTTACTTTTGTTAAAATAATTTATTAAGAGGCGAAACTAGTCATATTTTAAACTTTTTTCATGTATTTTTACCTACTTTCAATTCATTTTTATTAAGCACAAAACATGCCAGCTATAGACTATTATGGTTCTGAGCAAAGCAGGATACCAACTGTCCTCGTATAATGCCACAGCAGGCAAGGTGCCTTGTACCCACCTCTGCATTAAGATAAGTTGTCTGCAGATAATCTAAATAATGCATAATACTAACCACATAGTTAAGCGTGCAAAGTGGAGGCGGCAGCCGTAGCAAAGCACCCTTGCATTTTCAAATAATGTACAACACACTGTTTGTAGGTTTTGAAAATGTGTCATATATATCTCCGAGGTTTGTCGTATTGGTCAACCTGATACCCAGAATTCTCAGTCAAGTCGGTAACATAGCCGTCAGTTATTATCATGAATTACGTATTTTAAGGTAAGAGAATTACAGGATGTATTCTTATATATTAACAAATTTCGCACCTAATTATAATCCTTGCACCTAGGGACACATTTTCAACGTTGTTTCTTTTCGTAAAAATTAAAACTGTAATGTCCAGGAGATAGGGCTGGACCCATGTGCGAATTGCTAGAGAGATATAAAATATTTACTTTCTTCTGTCTGGAATACAGAAGACCACTAAGGTCCAGATATTGATATAATTTCCGTTTAAAAAAACTGAATTATATACTATAAAAATATCATTCAAAGTTTATTCAAAATTTAAAATATTATCTGATCAGAAAAGCTATTACAAATTATTTATTAAAAGTATAAGAGATGGTGTTGGCCATGGTGTGGTAGAGGTCGCGGAATCAAACCCAGCCTCATATCATGGATTTTTCATGACGTAAAAATGCTGGGCATAGAATCCTCCAGGAGGGACTTTAAGCTGGGGAGGCCCGTGTCTTAAATTTACAGCATGTAAAAATAATTCCAAGCCTACATTAAAGCCTCTTTACAAAATTTCTCAACCCTTTCACATCCAAGTAATACCTTCGTTTCCAGAGGGGAGTTTGTGAGGCGATGGGCTTACCACCTGTCCCTTTGTGCTCTCTAAGAAAATAAGCATAACAAAATTAATCTAGGTACTGAAACATCCAATTGGAGGCCCTATGCTCCACAGTAGTGGTTACAGGAAAGAGTCAGTCAGTCATAAGTGATGGTGCAAGATTCTTAGCGAATCTTCCATTAACAAAGTTTGTACAAATTTTCAGCAGAAATCCAAATGTAACAGTATTTTGTACACATATGATGTTAATCTGCCTCTAGCACCAAACAGTAAACCACGTACTTGCCAATTCTCTTCAGGTATGTTATAGAGATTACTCGGTAGGTGATACAGGGTTCGTATATAGATCCCTTTTCTAAACCGACCTCATTTGTCACAGTATAGTCAGCTTCATATCTGATGGTTGGTTCCAATGTATAAGCCTGATTTTTCTGTTGATTAATGGCTATAATGTCAGCTTGTATATTAGAGCCACATGAAGATAAGCAGTGAACTTCTTCATATACATTCAATTTCTTTTTAGAATGCAATGAAGAAGCCAATGCACTTTTCACTTTAAGATGAAGAATAATCTTCTGAAGATCTACCTTCGCAGAAAATCCTAATTCATGAGCAAGTGTTTCTATCTCGCTGCAGCCTCCATAAAAGCAGCAGTTTGTATGCATAATTTCCTCGCTTTCACTTTCTCATAAAATAAAAATTTTAAAATACAATTTCTGAATAATTTTTCATACTGAGTATCCCAGATAATCTGTTTCTTTCTGCAGTTTATAAACTACTAATGGCAGTCAAAATATATTTTACAGAATTTCCAGTCATGAAGACTGTTGATGCTGGGCTACTAAACTTAACTCTAAATACTGATCTAACTATAGCACCAATATGTGTGTGTTTCATTGAAACGGAACACAGTATGTATTTATATTGATAAGAGTTTAGATTAAGCTCTTTACAATATGGGTTAAATTTTACTTTTGTCTTAGTTTTCTTTTTACTGAACATTTAATCCCCATGGGTGAATACCAACTGCATTGGCTGCATACAAATAAATGAACTACAAGGTAGAATATTTTTTTGTACCTGAAACCCTAGCAATGATGAAATATACCCCATAAGGTGCAAGAATGCATGACCGCTCTTTACTAAACAAACATGAACATGTCCAATCAAACAACGTAGGGAGTTTGAGGGAAATAAAGAATGAAATAATTTGTATCAAGCCCCCTTTTTCTTATGAAGTATGAGGGTGTATCAAAAAGTAACGGGAATTATTTTTTTGTTTAAACGCACGCGCATAAAAATTCACCAATCATGGTAATGGAGAGTCCTGACCTTGACTGACACTGGGATAAGCGCGACACTATCCTTGTGCTGTTCAGTTTGTATGAGGGAGCCATTTTATAAGCACGTGTTTCAGTGACCCAATATGGATTTCAAGTTAGAACAACGAGCGGCAATTTGGTTTTGTGTTCTTCTGAAAAAATCAGGAACTGAAATGCTGCAAATGATACAGGAAGCATATGGAGACCAAGCCTTATCAAAACACGTGTTTTTGAATGGCATAAAAATATAAAGATGGTGAAACAAGTCTTGAAGATGCTCCACATAAAGGACGGCCATCCACATCAAAAATCAGCATAATTTATGATCACATGGTTCCTAAACACAACATAGTAAATGCTCAATACCACAGTAACGTCCTTAAAGGATCACTCAAGAGGAAAATGGCTGAGAAGAGACCAGAACTTGCTGCCAACGGATGGATCCTCCACCAGGACAACACCCCTGCTCACCGAGCCAAAGCAACACAAGAGGCAATCATTCAACTAGGTATTGAAATCATGCCCCACCCACTATATTTGCCAGATCTTGCACCCTGCGACTTCTACCTGTTTCCACGAGTGAAAAAATTACTTCGTGGGCGCCATTTTCAAACCGATAATGAACTAAATAGTACTATTTCGGGTATACTGAACAGGGTGTCAAACAAGGGCTTATCTGAGTGTTTGAAAAGTGGATAGAACGTTGGAACCTATGTGTAGCCTCAGAAGGAGAGTATTTTGAGAGTTTGTAATTAAATTTGAATAAAAAGAAATCATAGTGTTCAAAGAAAAACGTTTTCCCGTTACTTTTTTATACACCCTCGTACAACACAAATCTACCAAACAGTTCTGATTCTGAAGGTCAGAAATGTGTTAAATTTGTACCGTAGTTCTTTGTTTGCACATTTAAGGCAAGGAACTTTATTTTTCAGCACTGCTATTTAAAGTATCCCTTCTCAATTAAATTTCCTGAAGGGTCATTTTATTTACTGTCTGAGATACCTTGGGGGGGGGGGGGGGAGGCAAGATTTTATTATCAATTTAGAAATTAAGAATGGAAAGGAAAGACAGTACTGATAGTTATACAGGGGTACGCTGTGGTGTAACTGGTTGAGGCACTGTGCTGGTTCGATTCTTGATGAGTTCACTGGGATTTTTCAATTGGCCTAATCTTTCTGGTGGCATTATGACCCTTGAAGTTGATTCAGCTTCTAACATAAATAAGTATAAAGGCATAAGGCAGCTGATGCGTAATATGACAACCTTACCACTTTCCCGTGGCAAATATCTAAAAATCTGAGAACTTCAACCTCCTTGAACCCTAACATGGCCTGTATAGAAAATTATTTACTTTTTGCTGATATTTAAGCAACTACAATATGGGTGACAATGCTACACCCTCAAAAATACAAACTTGCAGAATTACTAAGGAGTTAAAACTTTCTTTAATTGTTATTTATATTAAAGCAGCTAACAAAGTGACTTACAATTGAAGACCTGAAGTAAATTATGATCTAAGTGCCATTTTTGTCATTTTTCAGTTTTTTCCGGAATCGTGGTCTAAGTGCCAAACCCGTATTAGTAAATAGTGATCTAAGTGCCAAATATGTCTCTGTTAGTTCTGACCGTTGCTAAGAGATAGTGTTGGCTGTATGCGCCAGGCAATCCTGGTGCATAAAATCTCACTTTTCTCAAAACTTGGAAAAAGGCACTTAGATCATAATTTACTTCAGGTCTTCAATTAGTGTGAAAAATGGCAGTTCTTATTTTTCATGAGCTGCCAAAATTAGACTCATAATTTTGCTACACATAGTAGATTTTCATGAGTATTGTTCTTTAAACAACTCCTATTCTAGCATTTCATAAAAATCACTGCATTGAAAGTGCTCTTGCAGATCAAAAACTATTATTTTTATAGTTATTTCTGTGATTACTGGAAGCTCATATACGTTTTACTCAATTCAATTCAAAATTACTGTTTGTAGTCAGTGTATTTAAAAAGAAAGAAATTATTAATATATTTACTGTGTTGCAGAAATTTTATTGGTTATTCCCCAAACAGATGTTATCGTGGGCCAGCAGAAATATCTTCACACGCTGGATCTGGCCCGTGAGGTGCCTATTAAGAAGGCCTGACCTAGAGGTCAGTAAGCCGTCAGTATGCCATAGCGTAGCGGTTGAGGTGCTGCGCTACAAACCGGAAGGTCGCGGGTTCGATCCTTGATGAGATCGTTGGAGATTTTTCAATTGGCCTAATCCTTCTGGTGGCACTATGGATTTGGGGTCAACTCAGCCTCTAACAGAAATGAATACCAGGAGCAATCCTGGGGGTAAAGGCGTTCGGTGCGTAAGGCTGACAACCTTACCACCTTCATGGGCCGAATGTCTAAAATCTGGGAGCCTCAACCTCCTGGAACCCTATGGGCCTCCATGGCCTGTATAGGGAATACTTTACTTTTACCTAGAGGGTTCATTTAGATTAATTTATTTGCATTTGGCACCACCCAATGGCTACAAATGAAAACAAACTATTCCAAAATTAAACAATAAATCGGCATTACTGAGTACTGAGGCCTGACATCATACTAATGAACTTCAAGGAAGGATTGAACATTGAGACATGGCCACATCACCCTCATGTAACATATGCAGTAACGAGTGTGAATGTTCACACTTCAATATTCATAAACCTATAATGACTCGTTCCAATGGATACAAAATTTGTATTTCATGCACTTAACAAGAACATAAATGAAAATAGGAAAGTTCCATTAAAATAATAGTATTGAATGTCATAACACTTCCAAGTTATGTGAGAAAAATATTCTGTTCGCCTGAATAAAGACATAATTAATTGTTAACCTATAATGCTATTTCAGTACCATTTTGACAACTATAATATTTTAAATGCCACTCAAAGAACGAAATTATCAGAATATCCTGTGCATTATATATTATTCAGCTTCACATTTATTTCTTATTTTGCATTTCAAAATTTTGGGCTCTTTTAACTCCCTTGGGCACCATTTTTAAAATTATTTTTGGAAAGTTATTTAAACCAGGCATATTTAAAAAATTTAAACTTTGGTGAATATAACTTTAAGTTGATAAATACTCCCTTTTTTAGCCAGTGCTAAGTACCTAAATACGGTACAGGTAGATTAAGTAAAAATCAGTCTCAATCTTTATTAGCAGCTCCCATACATAAACAACTTCACTTACTGAATAAAATTACCGTACATTTAATTTACCTTATAACAAATACAGATTATTTGTGTTCCATGTCCCCCTCACCATTATAATTATCCTCATTATGACAGCTGTCATGCATCAAGTATGTTGTCCTGTGCCCGCTGCTCCTAGCATGCTTTGTTCGCTCTATGACTTGTAGATTTTATGGACACGCTGGTTGGCATCCCTTATCCGTTGTTCATTTGATACTTCCTACACAGCACATACACAAGATCAGACATTGAATCTTTGAATCTGGGAGTACAAAAGCAAGCATGACTTTGACAAATAACCAGTTAACAATTGTCAAACAAAGCCACTTCCATTCATAACATTCATTAAGAGATTCAAAAATATATATATAATTTGGCTTCTAACAACTAACAAGAATAGGTTCTTTGACTTATAATAACCAGACATTCCTTTTATCAGGCATCCATTAACATTTATGAAGTCGACAGTATTTATTACAAATAGCTTACACTACATGCAAACTCTCCAACAAAAGTACTATTGAGAAGACCAAGATTTAATGTGCATCAAGTATTTGTCTTGCTTTCATAGGATATCGTGATGTTATTTCCATAACACACTGTGCACACATGTTGGAGTAACAATAAAAGATAATAGCTATATTAATGAATCAGAGAGTTCATTAAAGAATCTTGTGTTCATAGTGGAACAGCAATTTAGAGAACTCTAGGTCCTTTTCATCAATCAGAGAGTGATGTTCATTTTGACAAGTTTCTTACTGGTAAATTTCATATAAACCTAAATAAAAATACTTGGCATGACATCAGTTAATTATTGCTTTTAATATTATGAAAACGAAACTAGAAACGATTACTAACTGCTTTATTATGAAACACCGTTATGGAACATATGGTTATATATATGCTATGATGGCCATACAAAGATCATTAGTACATACGCCTAGATTCTGTTCTCTGATAAGAGAGAAGAAAATTATCTATTTCATTCTCACTCGTTTTATCATTTATGGATGCCTTTTTCTTTGCACCTAAATGAATGGTTGAGCGTTCATTAATGCTTCTTTCTCTCTGGTACAGCTGTACTGTCTCTATCATCACTCCAACACATACGCATCCTTACTCCGAGGTTAAGCAGGTAAGGAACTTTAGAGTCATTATGTTCAGTAATTTACAATTTACTGAACAAAGGAAGTGGCCCCATTTAGAAATGAAGAAAGCCATAATGCTAAGCATGACAACAGCACATGTTCTATTTTACAGAGACTTGTAATAAATTGATTTATAAGCACTTTTGACGCATCTCTGCATGGAACCCTCTGCCCTTGCTCCCGCCCACGTTTACAGATTACTTCAACAGGTCGTGGGCTCGCTGGTTGGCCACTGCTATCCTTGTCTCGTTCGACTCCCCCTGCACGGCAAACCACATAACAAACAGAAGCGTCAATTTCTACACCATCACACCATTGCAAACATAGTGAACAAAACATTTCTACAAAACAAACCTTAGCAGATATAAAGCAAATGGTAAAAGGGTGTGAAAAGACAGAATATACATCATAAGAGGTGCTTCTACATGGAATAACAGAAAATCTTGACACAAATTAGAAATGGTGAATAATAGTTCTGGGAACATTGATATGTAACATGATTTTATCTTTTATATTACTATCAGATAAACATACCACGAGGGATGAAATGATTAATATCTGTTAATTTTATTCTAGGAAAATACAATACATATACAAAGGAGAAATAAGGATTTTGCATTCCAACACAATAACTATTTAATAATATTCATAGAGAGAAGGTCAAAATAATACCACAAGGAAGAAGCCTCAGTAGAACATAAATTTAACATAATAATTAATAATGAAAATTATAAAGCAATGATTAATATGCACATTACTTATGTATTACAGAACTGAAATTAGTGAAATATACATTCTATAATTTATACTAAACAACAGAAATATAAATTATTATAAAACAAGTTTGGAATATTATGTAATGGATTTTAATTATCCAGTCAAGGTGGTCTGAAAAATTAACAAACAAAAAGAGCATTAATCCAATAATGTCACGATTTCCAATCTTTTTACAATAGTTAATCATTTATTTCTCCATTAGAGTTGCACCCAATTAAATTCCACTCTAATGAAATGTATTTATTGACCTTGCTGCTTCACAACGCCTGTTCAAAAACAGATTAAACATGGTGACCACCAATTTAGTTTCTTATTCCCATTCATTTCAATGAGATGTGTTTTTTTCTGCATCTGATAGTTTAGCTGATGTAAATATTTCTTATTAAAGATGACAAAGTGATACCTAAAATATATAAAATAATGAACTAAACTCCATGTCACTACATCCCTTGTGGGACAGGCTACATCATCTACCATTGAAAGATGGCAGGAATGGAAACATGTGGTCAGCATGTCGACACTCATAGCCATTACTATCAGTTTTCGAGACCGGATTCACTATTTCTTTATCACGTAGTTCCTCGGTCGTCCTCATGAGACTGAGTGTAAGCTGTTCCAGATCTCCCTATCTCAGAAAAATCTGAGCAGATACCGAGGATCAAACCAGACCTGCAGATCTGTAGTCAGCAACGCTAACCACTAGACCACACAGGCACTCAAAATATACAGATAGGCATTTACAAACTCATGAAATATATCAGCTTTCAAGATCATTACGTTTAGATAAGCAGACACAGAGTTTAACAATTTATATGTATGTAAATATACTAATGCAAATTTGCTTGTATTTCTAATAAACCGTAATACTAGAAATATGATAGTACTGCAATGTAATACTGTATTTGTTCTAACCAGGGCCGTCCCTCAAGGGGTCCCATGCTATAAGGGAAAAGTTAAGCCTTTCACAAAAGTAACAAGTGAACTATTTCAGGTTAATTCATTGGTTACATTAAAGGTAGCTATGCTGTAGTAGATAGCTGAATGTGATAATTTATTGTAGCATATTATTATTAAATTTTAAACCTGTGTGTCCAGTGATCAACAAAATGAAATACTGCCCTTCAAGTCAATGCAAGTCAAGTCAATGCACCGATGCATTACATTATGAGAGCTGTCGGGCCAATCATTGTCACATCAAATTCTACAGTTATCATTTTTGGTGGTGAAGGGTATCTAAAACATCACAAAATATTAATATTATACAAACATAGTGTGCATATTATGAAGCCAACTGTTGTTATTATTATTGTCATTATTTTCCTATTGCTATAAATATTTATTGGGATATCACTATCACTATAAATTTTTAAATTGTTATGCAAAAATAATTTATTCGTGCTGGATATGGAATTTTCATCACATCAGTATATCACTGGCCCTGAAATTTACTTTCGCCACAGGCAATTCAAATCAGCAGGATGGCTCTGACTGTAAATATCCTGTTTTATGAATAACATAATACAAATAGCTGCTAACTAGTAGTCTGAACCTAGAGCTACGTAAAAACCTGGTGAAGTGTTATATTTGGAGTATTGCTTTGTATGGATCAGAGACATGGACTTTGAGGAAATTAGAGAAGAAATATTTAGAAAGTTTTGAAATGTGGTGCTGGAGACAGATAGAAAATATAAAGTGGATGGACATGGTGACAAACGAAGAGGTTCTGAGTAGAGTGGGTGAGAAGAAGTCAATCATACACACAATTCGTCAGAGGAAAGCAAACTGGGTTGGGCACATTCTCAGAAGGAACTGCTTATTACATGATGTCGTAGAAGGAAGATTGGAGGGTACAACTAGACTTGGAAGAAGAAGAATTCAGCTGTTGGACGATTTAAGGGAAAAGCGGAAATATTGGATGCTGAAGGAGGAAGCAGAGGATAGACAGTTTTGGAAAACAAAATTCGCGTACCAAGTTTGAAAACCTGCCGGAAGGCAGAATACTTACTACTACTACTACTACAATGAAATACAAGTAATGTTGGATGTGTTGTGTTGCAATGCAGATGATGTAATGTAACTGTAAAGGAAATCAATATTATCTAAACATTTAGTGTTACTGAAAGATGCAAGTTTGCCTAGTCCACTTATATGTCTGGTAATTATGGAAAACAAAGCATTACTGCTCAGCAATTATCTCATTTATTTTATTGATCAGGCATTTATGAATTGGGTATGCAGTGTAAACAAGCAATTTTTTAAATTTATTAAAAGTTCCAGGTCCAAGATTATACATATAGTGACCAGTGTTGTGAGGTTAAGATATATTTTATTATATTTGAAATAATCCTAAATTTTCCGTAATTTATAAAATAACATCATAAGAAAGAAACTGAATTTGAAAGGAATAGCTTCCACATTGCACGCACAGTCTATTATATTTCTTATGGGACATAGTGCCGGGCACAATGACTGCTGTGAATGTTACAGTGCTCTCGAGTCTCGTCAATTTGGTGGCAACTTTACAAAATATTTCCATGTGTTATTTTGTTTCTCTATAGTTGGGGTAAATATAAAGTCTTCTCTTTTTATTTTGTCTTTGTAGTGCCATGGTACGGTGGCACTACCTCTTAGGCTACCACTGGTATAAAGTAAATAATGGGAACAAAATTCACAACACTGGTATATATATATTTATAGGACAGTTTAATTCAAATTAATTGTAAAACATATATTTATGGCAAACGTACAGAATGGAACTGTAGTTTTAAGGTCAATTTAAATATTCACTTAATTCACACAAAAATATTAAACACCTGTATCAGCAATGTTTAATGTTCTACATGAGGCTGAAAACTACACCTTGTTAATTCCTATAATAATCCCATGCTGGTTATGTAGAAACATAGAAATAAGAGGTAGTAGTGAACTTCCCATATGAAGAAGTAGCCCTATAATTAGTTAAGCAATTAGTAGTATAACAATACTGTGAAGTAATACATATAACATGTGCAGGGGAGAGTATTACAGATTTAGAAAGAAATTAGTTTTCAGCATAAATAACACTAAAGCATCACCACCATGTTAGTCTGCAGGTTTCAGCAGCTCTCACCATGATCTCACTGGTAGAATGCACAGAGAAGGAAGCACACTGACACATTCAACAACACCTGCATGCTCGAAACACCAATGCTACATAGAAAGTCACTTAAACTACTATTTACAAATTGAAGCGTTTAGTTTTATAAGGGTCTAGGTGCCAAAATCATGATTTTTTCAGCTGATAACTTTAAATGAATCTATGTAACCAGACCAATGCATTTCAGAAGGGTCCAAGGTCCATGGAAAGTCACGTTAGTAGTAAATTCCAAGATATAGCGCTGGGTCTATCTCCGTCACGTCTTTCTGTGGGTCTATGTCTTTGTTTTCTACAAAGTCATGATTTTGGCACTTAGACACTTATAAAACTAAACACTTCAATAATACACAAATTGTATTCTGTCAAAAAATGTGTTTACATTTTACTGCATATTAGATATTTCCTGCAATTATAAGCATCGGAGTGATTGTGTGTTATAGATTTAATTTATTTTCAAACTTCCCCATTCATGGTGAAACATAACTTCCTCTACTCTTAATGTATTCCAGTACAGAGTACACGGCTGTATTGCAATAGTAATCATTCAATTGCCTCAGCCTCATTAAAAATTGCATCATTTGTGAGAGAAGACTTTAAAACCTAAAAATATGTTCAACAGAAACAATATTATGTGGTTTCATGAATACTTATCTACATCTTAAAACCTACGTTTGTGCATGAAATGAGTGGTTTCCGAGAATTTATTGGAAAAAGTTTCAAGAAAAAGTTTCAGCTGTTTATATAATATGCTATATTATATTACGCATATTAAGCAATTCGTTTAGAAAATTTAAACAAAATAGTCAGGACAGTTTTCGAGAAAATTGCAAGAAATGAAATTCTCTTCACATGAAGTGGTAGTAAAATTAAGAGAAAGTCAAGTTGGATCAAAGCCATAATTTTCTTATAATTCCTGAAGTGTTATCAAATAATGCCATAACAAGCTAGAAATAGGCTCATTATATTACAACTAGTTACAACAAAATGTTACAAATTTCTTGACAGAATGCAACTACAGTAACAGAAACATCAAAATACTACACCATTGTTAGGTGCAGTTAGAAAACATGCTATTATCAGTAATGTGGTATGGTTATCCAGACATATTATTTTCCAAAACATAAATCTGAATGGTTGTTCTGAAACAGTAGTTCCAAGTTACAAATACATATAGTAATATTTAGAGAAACTTATCGAGAACACTGAAAAATAAGTTCAATTTCAATAGTAAGATTTTGGTAATTGAAAAGGTACTGAAAACTAAATCTACATAAATAAAATAACTTTCATTATAGTAATGCACTTGCAGATGCAATGAGCTATATTTATTTCCTGAGTTTAACAGAAGGTATTAGATCTTCAAAAAGAATTAACACACAGAGTGGAAGTGAAATATCAATGCAGATAAAGAGCTAACGGTCATGTTATATAATATAAACAAAAAACATTCCATATCACATTCATGGGAAATTGTTCATTTAAGAGGTTAGAAAACACTTTTTGGTAACAAAAAAAAATTAATGTAGGTATGGTTCCTTCGTCCAATTACCCTTACAGAATCGAATAAAAGTTTATTTAAATTCACTTGGAATGGGAAGATACAATGAAGTGAAACGATATTAATACATAATATCTTGAAGAACACTCGCTAATAAATTATATTTAGACAATATCTTGAAGAACATCTGCTAAGTAATTATAATGAAATAAAAGTGTTCTTCAAGATATGTATTAAAAGTTTATTTGTTCATCCAAGTATTTCCACAAAATGGTGGTTTTTGTGTAAATCTCTATATATATAAAAGGCTTTGTCCTGACTGACTGAATGAATGACTGACTGATTGACTGAATTACAGGAATCAACGTACAGCCTAAACTATAACAGGTAGAGACTTGGAATTTTGACAGTACCTTCGTTTCATAATGTAGGTGCTCACTAAGAAAGGATTTTGAAAAATTCTGATTCTAAATGCCAAAAATTAAATGTTTTTGAAAATACTTAATCCCTTTTTACATAGAATTATCAATTCCAAATCACAGAATATATTGTTGCCAATGGTATCAGGTGGGCTTGGAAGAAACAAATGAAATGCACTTTTGACAAATAAGAGAAGTTATCAAAATAATTCATGTTATAAATAAATATTACAGAATGAAATCCACTAAAATAATGGAATCACATAAATTCCTCTACCCTGGACATAGAGAAAACAAAACGAGGTATGGTAATGTGTATATTATTATTATTATTATATCGCAGGTTTTTGGAGAGAAAAGTATGAAAGTGATAATGCTTTCTGTTTAATTTCATCCCCAAAACGGCTTTATGGTAAGTATGAAAGTGATATTGCTTTCTGTTTAATTTCATCCCTAAAACAGTTTTATGATAACATGAGAGTGAGAAATAAAATTTTCCGCCTCTATATTACAATTTTATGTTACAGGAATTTCTGTTTTTTCTTATATGAACCCCTACCATGCTTGCTTTGTACAAGCGATAGGATGCAGAATTCTACATGCTCTATGAGCCATAAAGAACTATATCAAGCGTTTTCTGAGGGAATAGTTTGAGTGTAATAAGTCGTTCTTCCTATTTCAGATTATAAATATCTGTATAAGGACCTAGAATTTAAAAATCGAAAGTCCTTCATAAGTTCATTTCCAATTACAAATTAAAAACCCGGGCGATGCCGGGTCTTTTAAGCTAGTTATAATATAATAAACACAAGTTTGATGACACAGTGCAATAAAAAAAATTGGCAAACAAGGAACATTTAGATCTTTCTACATACATATTGGGGTGAAAATTAACCTCACTGACAAGTAAATGCATGTTAATTTTCTTGCTGTGGTACCCACATAGTGAGTGGATTACTCGCAATAATAAAAGCTATCGGAATACTATTGGTTGATACTTGGACGTAGGTCAGAATGCAGAGTTTTAGACAGTTGTTCATATCTCCTAAAGTATTGCAGCCACAGTTATGAAATTTTTTTATTCACATTTGGTATGCTATGGTAATAATAAACCATTTTTAAAAGTTGTTTAATTTTTTAAATTTTAAATTTAATTGCCACATTTGTGTACCTATTCTACGGAAATTGCTTACTGGATCACTAGGTAACTTACGGGGAAAAGAGTTTAAAGTTTAACTTATTTTTCTTTTTTGCTGTATATTCAAAGGGGCATGGAAGAGCACATGCATTGGGTATTTTATTTTTAAAAGGCGTTCACAGATAGAATTCGGCCCTAGAATTTTGAGAGAATTTTCTTCAAACATAATAGAATCAAATGATGCAATTAAAAAATTTAAAAAAAAAAAAAAAAAGTAATTTCTTACCATCCTTCACCTACGTCACCCCTTAACACTAAAACAATAACTTTGGGGTGGGATGGGTAAAAGTAAAAGAAATGAATGGAGCAGTTATACAAAGCTTTGCCCAGGGTGCTAAGTACCTAAAATTGGGGCCCAGGCTTTTTGAACATTCATTTTAGTGCACGCTACAATTTTCTTTCACTGCATAATTATTTCCTTCCACTCTATAGAGAACAGACATCCAGTAATGCACAAGAAGCAATATAGAATAAAAATAAGTTTCTATGAAATATGAAAAAATAAAATATGTGAACACAGCCTTACCTGTTTGGCATATTGGAAGAGAAAAAGATAGAGAAAGAAAATACACCGCACACAACATTATCACTACACATAGAACATTGTTTTCACATAAACCACTGATGTTAGCTACGAGAAAACTGAGAGTATTTTGGTTTTTACAGTTGAAAATGTAATAGTGACGGTCACATAGAAAAGATCAGCAAGGGCCTCAAGAACAGTCTGCAAGTGTAGTTCAAAGGTTGGTTATTCCAAAGTACAGAGGAAAACATAAGCAGAGTTTCAAAATGTCAAGGGCAGACATTTTTATACAGCAGTAATGTGCATTATCAGTCTTGTAAGAATCAAATGGAAGAAACAGCTTACATAAGAGTTTTAAGTTTATTATTATTAAAATTATGCACCTAACCTTGTAGAATAGAAATCTACCAGCCACAATGCAAAAAACAAAAAACAAAAAAAAACAAAATTTATACTCTGACTGATCAACCAGTAATGATGCATGGAACGGAGGAGAGTTATATGTATAAACATTATTATCTGGTATAATTGTTATAGACTACAAATTCTTAATACACAAAAAAAAATTATATAATCCAATCAATAAAACTGAGGCTGACAAAAGTTTGAATTTTAAATTTCTGCACATTAATCAAATATAAAAATTTAAAAACAAATATTCTTGGAACTCTAATATGTGTACTAGTGAGCTTAAGGTAACCAGACATCCCTCTTTTAAGTGGATTGTTGTTGTTGTTTTTTATTTTTTATTTATTTATTCTCGTCTCTGATTCCGCTCTGTCCCTTTTTGTTTTTCTTAAATTCTTAGCATGACTTCATTACAGTACATAAGATACGTTGATTTCTTACATTTTAAGGTTGAAGTACGATAGCTAGTATCTACCATTCTTGTCAGACTTCAATGCACAGTCAATCTCACTCTTTGGATATTTTCTGCAGTATGGACATAATGCTCGCTACCTTGGAATGAGGATTTTAAACTGCCAGTAAAACATGTTAAACCAACTCACTATTGTGTTCCTCGAAGGAATCCTATGTGTCTCTGAACATTAAACTCATGAAGAAATAGACTTACATTCAATATATGCTGGTACCACAAATATGCATACGTTAACTGGCCAAGCATCCATGATTAACAAAATTGCAAATCTGGAAGTTCATGATGCCTTGATAACATTTCATTATCACTACTGTCATTTCCTTTAACCGCTCTACCAAACTAATCAGAACCAAATGCAAGATCCTGTATATACCGTCCAATTTCAAACAATAATAACTTCAAATAGGTACTAATATTAAATTGAAAACAGATTAATTATAATGGTAGCAATGATGATCAATACAAAAATATTTTACAATGGGTTAAATTTTTTTGGAATTGAAAAATTAAGACAATAAAATGCACATTACTGCAAATAATGGGACACGCTATGAAAATTAGTAAAAAATTAGAGAGAGATTTAAGTATGAACTTTGAAAACAGAGTAGAAAAAGCGAACACCATGTATGTTAAGAGAGAGTCTGTAGTAGTGTGTAGCAACTACACCAATGCGAAGACACAAGAGCATGATGAGGACACAGTTGTGTACCTTGCGATTGATTCTGTCGATCTGAAAATTCTGGTTCTCCAACTCTGAGCCCATGTCAATAGCCATGTTGCGAAGATTTCCAATCATTGTGTTCACTTGCCCCATGTTCTCTTCCATCTCATCTTCACGAGCATCATTTGTGATCCTAAATTTGAATATTTTAACAGCGATTGAAATAAACATATTTATTGGATATTGCCAATTGTCTGAAATAGGTACCAGCAAAACTCCTATACTTCCATTACAAGATTTCTTAATTAACATTAATATGTTGTACATACAGGATGGTAAAGTAGTATAATTGTGCATATTAAAGGGGGCAGTATATATCATTAAAACAACAGAAAGTTGATTTCGCATTATCTGATTAGGTCCATGGCTTAGGAGATAATTAGGTTAACTGTCTCAGAAGAATGACAACAATGCACAGCCAGATCACTCTTTTGTGGCACAGACCTATCTGTCTAGTACGAAAACAAATCCAATTTGTGATCCACACACCTGCCACAAGTTGGCAAGTTTGGTGGACTATGTCTTCCACATATAAATATTTTTAATTTGTACAAAACTGCTACCGGTAATTTTATTGGAAAACCAGATGGAGAAAATTTGTTCCTTATTCTGCCCTCTGCTAGTGTGGGAAAAAAAACTGAAGCACAGTTCAAATTTAGGGTGTGTATATATATATATGTATTTATTTATTTATTTATTTATTTATTTAAGTACTAACTTGGGACAAAAAAGGTATTGTATTTACTCGTCTTTGAAATGAATACACATTTTAATTTTGAAACTTGAAATCATAAAAAGACGAAGATTTTGTTGGCAAATGCAATGCACATCAATGGTAGGATATTTTATTTTGTTTATTTTATCTTAGTATTTTATTTTAAACAACAATGGAATTGAGAATGCCGATGAATAATGGTCTGTATAAAGGTTTAGGGAGGAGTGTGAGGACAATAAATTCCTCTGCATAGGAACCCTGCCATCTTTCAACAAACTTCGTGTTGAGTTTGAGTGTCAAAATAATCTTTTAACTTCAGATCGCATTTGTGCAGACTGGTTATAGGCCAACAATAAATGTAATAAAAGTTAAGAATTAAGGCAAAGTATTGTTACATAAGTGATCTAAATTACCACCGAACCATGGAATTAATTTGCATTCGAATCTAATGTGCCACCGTATCTAATGCGCATCCCAATTTTAAATTCTTCAAATAAACAAGAAGGTGTGTATTAGATTCGTGTAAATATAGTATTTGAATTTTTTGTGTTTTTCTACCAATTAAAAAAGCTGTTAAAATCTGTACAGTTATACTACCTCCACCCTGATATGAATTATATATTAAACATTTTTCTGTTTATTAATTACCTGAGTTTGCACTATTTCAGACAAATGAAAATATGCAACAAAGTAAAACAACACAGAATGCTTTAAATGAGTATGTCGGGGAATCTGGAGTTAAACTATATCATTATCTATACATCAAATGATTAAAGAAAATAAATTACATATATAAAATCCTGGACAGTATCATTTCAATTTACCATTTCTTTATGAAAGATTCTGTTCAATATTCTGTGATATATTAAAAAACAAATCATCAAACCAATCATGGAGGCTAAAGCGCTTAATCACTTTACACGTGACACATAGATATTAAGGCAATATAATCACAGTACCTACTAACAAAAGACACCATGAAATGTAAATATCTTAACTTGAATACTGAGTTTTAAGTGTATAACAGAATGTTTGACAATTATTCTGTAAAAAATTACTTTGAGCAAAGTATGTATTAAGTAAATACATATTAAAGACATCCACATCATTAAAATCAACTAAAATTATTTCTTAACATTTCCATCAAGTATAAGACAAGGTGACCCAATATCCCCTAAACTCTTCACCAGCGTGTTGGAAGAAATATTTCGTAAGATAAAATGGGGAAGTAAATTTGGAATTGTAATGAATGGCTACAGACTCACCAACTTACGATTCGCTGATGATATAGTCTTATTTGCCAGAACGGCAGAAAGCCTTCAAGAAATGTTACAGGAGCTCAGTGACCGCAGTAGAATGTCCGGACTACACATGAACATGGAGAAGACACAAGTCATGACAAACAGACAACCAACACTCATCATGATTAACGGATCAGATCTAAAATATGTGTCAGAGTACATTTACTTGGGGCAAGTTGTATCATTCCAAAACCATATGGGGAAAGAAATAAAGAGGAGAATCTCCTCAGCATGGAGAGCTTTCTGGGGACTGAAATTCATCCTGATGGACAGATCATTAAACAAAAGACTAAAATTAGCGGCACTAGAATCCTGCATCTTCCCTTCACTCCTGTATGGATGCCAGACATGGAGTTTGGCATCAGCTCAGAAGAATAGCATAAAAACTTGCCAACGGAAGATGGAACGGAGGATAATGGGGATATCCCTCAGGGACAGAATTTCAACAGAAAGACTGAGAAAGATGTCAGGACTAACCGACGTGGCCCAGCGCGCATGCAGCCTGAAGTGGAAGTGGGGTGGTCATGTAGCGAGACTTCCAGGTACCAGATGGGGAAACATCTCTACTGTATGGGACCCTAGGATCGGCAAAAGGGAGAGAGGAAGACCAAGAACGAGGTGGGTAGATTTCTTCAGAAGGCGTGCCGGGGTACACTGGTCCAGCGTAGCAAAGAACAGAGATGTCTGGAGAAGCCTACACACCGAGTTGCTGGAAGAAGTTTAGTGAAAGTGAAGTGTTTACCAAGCTCATATGGACCAGCTCACCATATGAGATTCTAACAGAGCTACCCCTCATCAGAGGGAGGCCCTAGCCCTGAATGGGACACATGTGGCTCATTCATTCATTCATTCATTCATTATTGTTCAAATTTTAAATAAATAAATAAACAGATAAAGAAACTACAGGGAGACCCAATGGGCTATGAACCAACTGCACGGTGCTTTTCCGCTCAGCTTGTGCTGCAATCTAGGTCATGCTACTGACACTCGGACGAGGCCAGGTTCCACCTACATGGATATATGTGTACACAAAATAATCGTTACTGGAGCTTTAACAGACCTAATATCATTCATGAAGTACCCCTCCATGATGAAAGAATTGGTGTATAGTGCACCATGAGCAGAGAACAAATTACAGGGCCCATTTTTTACAAGGCAACAGTTGACACCCCCAGGTACGTGGATACAAATTTTGCCCCTTTTTTTAGAGAATTAACAGACAGTCTTTTCCTTTTTTCAACAAGACTCTGCCATAGCCCATACAGCCAATATTTCGATGAAAACTTATTGAAATTGTGTTTGAGAAGAACAGAAGCAAGTAAAGACTTGCGGTCCAATCAGTCCCCAACCTACCCCCATGCGAGTTTTATCTCTGGGGTAAATTAAAATATTAAGTATACAAGACAAACCCACACACCCTAGGAGAATTAAAACAAAATATCTGCTAGAAAATTATCAGCATTTCACAACGTCTACAGCGAGTGATGGATTTCTTAAAGAGGTGCCAAAAATGTATGGACAATGGCAATGGCCAGTTTCTGCACCTCCTTTCATAATGCTGGTAAGTAAAGCCTTCAATCAGTAAAGGAAATTGTTGTATGGTTGCAACAGCTCCACTTTATGACAGCTGCAGATGGCATTGCATGCCGCCACTGCAAGCTGGAAAAACACCATTTCAGCCAGTTAGTAGACCATTGGGTCTTCCTGTATATATATAAAGTGGATGTAAGATTTTATCAGGAGGTAGAAGTAAATCTCATTAAACATCAACAACGTATTCAACTTGATTAAGAATTCCCAGCCTCACTTGAATTGTGCTACTGGTACTTCTTTTTACCAGTGTAGAAAAATATGCACTTATGTGATGTATATACAATACAGCAGAACTGCTGCAGCCAGGGATTCAGGAATGAAGAGCATCATTTGTCACCACACAATTCACCCAAACTTTCTCACCCATTGCTTAAACAATTCTGATTCACCCAAGACATACACTCATAAAGATCTCTGTGGAAAAATTTATATCTACATACAAATATCATGCTACAGAAGTATTTTCCTAATAAATTCAGTTTATATACACAAGCTTCAACTATAAAGTCTTCCTGCTTTTATAAAAAAGGATTTTTGGATTTACCAGTTAGGTCTTGAAACTATTGATGTGCTTTTTTTTGCGTCATTGAATGTGTCCATTTTAAATGATACTGGATTTTTAATGACTATGATATGAGTAAAATAGCAGCAATGAGTTATGGTGAATGAACACTCAATTTGACATGTGCCTTTGCAACTGAGGAAATCATAAAAAGAATCCTAAGTCAAATTGACTGGCATTGGGTTTGAACACATGACCGCCTGAATGCAAGTTCAAGACACCTCACTGAATAGCTGAAGAAGTTGTACACAGCATAGAAATATTATCTTATTACTTTTCAATATCTAATATTTCAAGAGATCTGAAGAATCGTTTATTGAATTACATTTTTGCTAACCCCAAAAAAGCAGGTGAATTCTTTTTTTAGACTCTACCTTCAATTCAGAATGCCTCTATTCCATATATGCCTAGAACTAGGCATTGTTAGTGACCAAAGGGTCTTGAAGGGGGCCTGAAGGCTTTAAAATGACTTCAATTTTGTGTACAATTTAAACTCCATTTAAATTTTTAATCAGTTCTCTCTCAAATGAATCTTGTTACAAATTTTCACATTTATAGGTTGTTATTGGAGTTTCTAACTAACATCCCACAGGAACTGAACAAAATTAATTATTCAATTTACAGGTACTAATGCATCCTCCAAAAACCATAAAAGCAATCTCTGAGAACAGTTAGCACCTTCAGTCTCAGTTACGGGTTATGAATTATCTGAAAAGTACTTAATAATAAATTTTATGTTCACTTTTCAATTAAGCCTCTATGAAAATATATAACTTTTGAAATGTGTACTTCCAACAAATTACATTAAAATAATTTAATTTTAAGAAATGAATACTGCTGTGAAAGCACATAATCCTGAAATTAATTAAAAAAAAAAAATAGTTTAACGGTAAAGTTGCCAGTATTCACATATTATCCTTGTACAGAAATGCAAGACAAATTGTACACTAATTATGCTTTAAATACCTTATAGCCTCTTCTTTGAATGTTGTGACTAAAAACGCAGGCTATAGACAAACTTAAAAAAAAAAATATATATTTAAAAAAAAAAAGACTGCAAACATTTATTGAACTTTCTGCCGTTAAGAATAATTTCCTAAATTTATCGAATGTTCCCCTTAGATATTTCTTTACTCTATGCATGGCCAACAACAATACATCTTTCTCACTTCACATTCTTATATAGAATAAGAGGCCGTGAAAGAGCTTATATTCAGTTGTTCAAGCAAGACAAGAGTTTTTACAAACAGTGGGTGAACAGTGGGTGGCATATAACCACCCTTCAGAGAATCTTTTTTTTTAAGTTTCAAATAAAAGTTCTAGCTCTTGATATAAGCATTTCATGTACAAAATTTAAAGGAAATCATTAGAGCTGTTTTTGAGGAAATCGTTAGAGCTGTTTTTGAGAAAATCGCAAAAAACAAAATTTTCTTCATGTAAAGTCCCCTTAAATATACGAGAAAGTTGTCGCCAATCTTCGTGTCACATCCTCAGAAGATACCTAACCCAAATACAAAATTTTGTTTTCGTAGGGTTTTCCGTTACAAGAGGCCGTATTGGAAAGACTGCGTATTCACAGTGGGTGGCTTATAACTACCCTTCAGAGAATTTTTTGAAAAAAGTTTCAAATAAAAGTTTTAGCTCTTAGTATAAGCAACTTATGTGCAAAATTTAAAGAAAATCATAAGAGCCGTTTTGAGAAAATCACGAAAAACGAAAATTTCTTCAAGTCCCTTAAAAATAAGAGATAATTGTTGCCAATCTTCGGTTTACATCTTCAGAAGGTACCTGACCCAAATACGAAATTTTGTTTTCATACGATTTTCCGTTTTGGAGCTAGGCTGTTCAAAGACATCCACACAGACACACACATCCTGACATGTTTCCGATTCAGGGAGCCTCAAAACGTGTATTTATGTTAAAACTCAACGTCGAATTTGGAGGTGGAAAACAATACTTTCTCTGCCTATAGTACCTATGGTATGGGCAGCACTTCATGTACAAAATTTATATACTCATTACATTTAAAGAATATATGATGGGTGAACCAGAATATTGGGTTAAAAGTATGGGCGAAAAGATAGTAGAGCATCACCCACCTGGCGATGTATCCTCCTTGGGGCCCCAGTCCACTCCTGTCATCCATCACACGTTGAGGCTGATTGTTAACAACTTTACCATCATCATTCCCCTTCCATGTACCTTCATCCTCCTTG
Source organism: Ectobius pallidus (assembly GCA_964059195.1). Taxonomy (NCBI): domain Eukaryota; kingdom Metazoa; phylum Arthropoda; class Insecta; order Blattodea; family Ectobiidae; genus Ectobius; species Ectobius pallidus. Next base: position 87,920,263 of record CAXKWD010000003.1, on the reverse strand, counting down.
AAAGATGTTGCCCTAAACATAGATCATTTGGTGCAAAAAGTGTTCGGTTAGAGCAACAGAGAACTTTACATAAATATTTTTCAAAATCCTAAGTCTCCTTGCTCCTGGAAAACACATTATAGTTTACCATGCCAAACAACATGCCAATCAATGCATCTTTTGAGATCATAACACTTACATATTTATGCATTGTACCAGAATTCATATAAATTATTATATTTTATCAGTACAGAAACTACTTTTGAAGTTCATTTATATCATATTAATGCACTGTCAAAAAATTTAACTGAATTTCTAATGACATGCAACCAAAAACTACAAAGAAAATTCAAAATACAATTAATTCCACTCATGATTCTGAAATAAGAATGTTAATCATTGCAAAATTACATTCTAGTAAGCAATCTAAATAGGGAATCTACTTACATTTCAATTTACATTTTATACCTGCATTAGAATGTACAGTGTTCCTTCCTTCATCCTTTTAGAATGTTATTCTATTTCTGCCACATCCATTTGAGCTGCATATTTAGCTAGAAAGATAAAGTATTTGTAAAGTCTGTGATATTACATGGGCTGTTACTTACTTATTACAAGGAAGAACACACAGTCCACAGCACTTTTCCATGCCAGTCAGGTTCTTTTCTGCTTCTTTCATATCAGCATTGATTTGGTCCATACCCTCCTCGACGCGGTCCAGTTGTTCTATGGATAAACAATTAGCAATCTTATCACTGTGTCAAATAACCTTCAAATCCTTTAACTAAAACGTGTCCAAATGTGTTTTAAAAAATTAACTGTTCTAAGAAGTCATTTTGAATCAATAAATTTTTACTAACTGAATGATGTTCTTTATTTTTTATATTTCAATGTGAAAAAAACGTTTTACTCAAATTTCACTGAGACTTACCTAGAAGTCCTGTTTTAAAAATTACTACTATCCACTGATAAAATATATACTATCTTAATGACAAACGTTAATAATGTACCTTGGTATTTTTTTTCTAAATAATATCTACAAAATCAAGCACAATCTTACTTTATAATGTGCTACCCTATGCTTTTACATTGTCTGATTATGGTTCCTTTGTTGACTTGTGTAAACAAGAAGCAAATTTTAGTCTATATTTATTAAGTATACAGATGCATTTAATTCGAACCAACTTTAACATAAACCTTCTTTAGATAGAAAGTTTTAAAATTATATTTCAGATAACCTGTTTAAATGTTCACCAGATTTCTTCAGTACAATTTCAAAATGCAAGTTTTCAGTATGTAACTTACCTAGCAGATTAAGTATATACAACCTTCTCAATATGGAAAGCAGATTTCAATCAATTTGACTCCATTCATGTAATTATAATGTCTGTGTGCAATCTGGTTGTGTATAACCAAATCTTTTATCAAAGTATTTCCCCTGGTAACTGTTTACAATGAAAATCATGTTTCTCTATTCTTTTTCATATTTTTCAAGCCCATCTTCTAAAATACAGCTTTATCAACATGTACTTCCACTTCAGTCTATTAAGTGGATGGTTTAAAATTTATTTACTGGATTTATACTGTCTTTAAAACACAATGTGCATTCACAAATAAGTGAATGTTCCATACACAAATGCTGCATCTTTCTACTATCCTATGGAAAACACTTTTTCCTATGGAAAAAACTTTACCATGGTCAATATTCCAGAAGGTCCTTGATGCACTGGACACTGAGGATGAACACGGTAAAATGCAAACTTTACAGCAGTAAAATTTTGACTGAAAATGGTGCTCACAGCCTGTCTTCAGTAGCACAATCTTTCTGATAATGAAGAAAAGTTTTCATGTTTTTTTTTGCTTCTTTCTTTTTCTTTATTTTTTTAAATATTATGACAAATCCTTGCCTTTTCTAGTGAAAAAACTAGACACAGACTACTTTGTTAATTATTTTGTGTGAGTCACAAACTGTACACTGCGATCATCCATTTCAGTGAAAACTAAATTCATGACCAGGATTGCAGTTAATCGCCATAAATGAAGCTAAAACGTCGACTCAAAATCTAAACAATAAAGCAATATTCATTAAAATTAGCTTATAACAAAATGCATCGAGTTGTTAATTTACTAAACTACAATCTTCTGATATTTCTAAAATTTCAAATGCTTTTCAATGCTTTTATAGTGTATATCATATATATTTTTTTTAAATTTAAAAAGTAGGCCTGTATTACCTTAGTGTCTTTACTGGGTAATAGGCCTAGTTAATTTTTGGATAACAATTAAATACAGGAATTATTTTGCAATAGGTATTAGCAGTCGGGTACGGTGGGGTAGAGGTAGCATGCCCGGTCTCTAGATCCAAAGGTCGATGGATTTTCAGGAGTAATATTCCTGGGCACGGAGTCCTCCTGGAGGACCCTTAGAGCTGGGGGGGGGGCCTTGTTATAGATTTACGGCAGGTAAAAGAACTCCAAGCCTAAATTAGAGCCTCTGGACAAAATTTATCGGCCATTTCACGTCCAAGTAATACCTGGTTTCCTGAGGGGTCTGTGAGGCGAAGGACTTACCACCTGTCCCTTTGTCCTCTCTTGGAAAATAAGCATAAAATTTCCATCGGTAGCAGTAATCTCTACTTGGAGGCCCTAATGTTCTGACAGTGGGGATATACAGGAAGACTCATATTCAAGTACAATAAATTTAAAAATAAAGTATGACACAAAACAATTTTAAATTTAAATCTCATGCAAAGGGTTCTCATAATTCTTTAAAAGTTTTAATGGGTATCTCTTGAATTTCTTTGCTTCAGATACCAAATACCTTATATATTATACGAAGAACCATGAGTACTGTATCAAGAAGCAAATCATGTACCTCCCAAGAATAACAATTTATCCTGTAACTCTCACTAATTTAGGAGTGCAAGGGAGATACAATTCGTTTTCTTCATCAGTGGCCTAAGCTCGATCAATGTCATTTTGCAATCACTGTAGTTGTATCAAAAAAAGGTTTCCAGAAAACATGTGTTTCACTCTTGAAATTAAAATACATCCTACAGAATTCTAAGACTCCCAAAAAACCAGAATACAAATATATAATATTGAAACATTTTTCTGGACTGTTACCGGATTTTATAGCATGATAAACAAAACTTATAATTTATATGTACCTTATACATTAGTGTACAGCTGTTTCACATAGACTACAGCAAAGTTATCAGATTTTGAATCAAAGTATCTGGAATATTTTCTTGACCACTGTTACTGTTCCTAATTTGTATATATTTATCTTCTAGTTTTTTTTCTTGTTGTTTCATAAGTTTTATTGTTAGGCGTAAGTAGTTAATATGAGTTTTCTTAATGTTTATTGTAAATGCTTGTAAACACTTATTTGTGTTGTAATTTTTTTTTTCTATTACGCTTTGTCTTAGGGCAACCCTTAACTGAGGGAAGCTGAATGTGAATAAATTAAGTAATTTTCTTTAATAATATACACCACTTAAAAGAGAGAGAAAAATACAGAGTTCTTAAACAACGAAGCTAAATAAATATTTATACTAGGCCTATTGTTGTCAAAAAAAATAATAATAATAATAATAATAAAAAAAAATAAAAAAATAAAAAAACACACACAAAACTTCACATAAGGATAACTACCTTAGAATAGGTTTCAAGATCCCTTCCTTAGCTGATCTCGAATGCTGGTTGCTTTGTAGTCCCTCTGGGGGTAGTTGGATGTATTTTCTGTACAAACTTCTTCTGCTGGTATTTTGAAATTCATTAATCAATTATTTTATGAATACTTTTTTACATACTGGTAACTCTTGCAACTTTTCAACTGGTTTTCGAGGTATGTTTTCCTGCTTTATCTCATGCCCTTCCTCCCAAAAATGTGCTGCTATTGATGATTTATCTAAGGTAGTTATTCTTAAGTTAAGTATTGTGTATGTGCAGTTTCTTTTAACAACAATATGTTGTGAATTCACTGATATATTCCCAATATTAGTTATCTATGAAAAGTATTTAATTTTTTTTATTATTTCTCATCTATAAATTATGAATATATATCTTATGTTCTAATTATTAACTATATTGTATCTATAAACTATACAACTATTGGTCAAATCTATGCAATGTAAAACTTACAATTATTTCAGTTTTTACTGGAATTGAAACTTTATATGAATTAATATTGTAAAAACTAAGTGGAGGGAAAGGAAATAGACATTAAATCCATGTCTGGGATATTAATACAAGTAAGAATCAGCTTGAAAAATGTTGTCATGGTAGCTCAATGGTAGAGCATCAGCGCGTTAAGCTGAAGATCCGTGTTCAAATCCCGGTTATGACATAAAATTTTTCAAGCTGATTCTTACTTGTATTATTGTAAAAACTGTTAAGTTGTACTGTATATGTAATGTTATGAATTAGCTTGACTTGTCCTATGTTATCAACATATCACGTATTTTATTATTTATAGAATTAATTAAAAAATGGCCAGTTTAAGTCATTTTTCTCCCGAACTTGATACAGCATATGAAGCACCAATTCTACAACTGCAATGGTGAAGCAAGTTTATTTACTTCATCACTAGATTTTGAGTTCATCCTTGTTGAAGGTGAATGCATTCGTTTAGCCTTCATCTCAATGCAGAAAATTTCAATGCTAGTCCAGTGAGAGCTCAAAATAAATTATCCCTTACCATAGTAAAATTCATCCATGGATTAATGTTCTAGTTGATCTAAGTGATCTAAATGCAACACTATCTCCAAAACTTTCACGAAATGCCATCAAGTTCTTTGTAGACTTTATGACAGTTACGTATTTAAACACAATAAGGTGTTAGTTTATGGTTGTTAAACCTATATTAATAACAATTTTTGGTGTTGGTGCACCATAAAATAAATATGACATGATTTTAAGTTTGTAGTCATTAACGCCTAACCGATGTGGTGCATAGGGATGTACCACATGGGTTGCATAGGGATGTTCAAATTATGATAGAAGAATAAATTATGATTAGTACTATTTAGATTTTTTCAACTGAATCTGAATTTATAAATTCATGATTTTGTGACTTGCATCAGAAAACTTGCTTAGTTTGCTTTGTATCTTTTCTTTCTACAATACTTTATTGAACATTTTTCCAACAAACACGAATTAGCTTTTAGTGAAATGCAGAAAAGTATGAAGAAACTACTTGCTCTTCAATTAAACTAATTAAAACATACTTCTTGCAGATAGTAAATCAGAGAATAAAGTGTGGAAGCAGTAGGAGTTATGAACAACAGTGCATTTTCTTATATAAAATGAGTATTCTCCATCTGCCAAAATCTCGAGTTCAATTCACCAGACTTTAGTTCTTTCCTGAAAAATCTATCTGGACTTTTAAAGCATCAAAGTTCAGATTTTACATACACAGGAAATCAAGAACATGAAACTTGGATATCAAAGCAGATAATCATCCCAACAATGACATACTGAATGACATATTAAACAATGCGTTTGATATTTTTCCCAACCATGGAAAAAAGCACATTGAAAATAACTCATGTACATTTTGTCAAAACAAAATTGGCTGCTGCTCCAAAAAAGGATTCCACATCATTTGGGATAGCCAGCTTTGTTCACAAGCGCGTGAAGGCTTCTCATGTAAAATGAAGATAGCTATTTATACACATGAAAACTATGTGAAGAAACATTTCACAAGTTTGAAACTAATGCTAGATTAATTTTAACCAAGTGCACATATTAATAAACGTGTGACAGTTTTATTAAAAATAATGGTAGGCACGAGGAGTTTGTTCTGTAATTAAGGAAAATGCTGTTCATAGTTTTCCCATTGCTTCCACATCTTATGCATGCTCTATATATAAAAATTAGATAATTTTAAATCTTATGGTGATAGTATTCTTGCTTATCAGTACCATTCTCTTGATATAAAGTATTTGTGAAGACTTGTTCACCCTTATAAATATTTCTGAAAAATGTATACTTCATTATATCAGTTAGTATTTTAACTCCTCAAGCCAGCTTTCTATCTCACAAGTTATTAACCGGTGGCTCTCAAGAATGTATGTACAATTCATGAAAAGCACAGACAAGGTAAACTTTTTTAAAACTACAGTGGAAACCAACTTCAGAAAAGCATTATTAGAAGGCAGTAATAGAAAAAACTACAGTTCCTTTGAAAATGAAAAAATCTTCTTAAATTTGTACACCATATCCTCTATGAAAATAGAACTTGACAAAACACATGCAGGACTTAAATTTTAAGTGGAAGAAATCCCAAATAGTAATGAACATGAAAATGAAAATTGAAAACCTGGTCATTATCACGATACCTTAAACATGCTAGTATGAAAAGATTATCCCTATTTTTCTATTTGGAATAGTTATTTTGTATGATGATGCCAGTAGAAGTAGAGGAGCCAACTTAAACCAGAATTCTTAAAACTCACCTAGCAGCAGGCAGGCATTCACCTTAGCCAGTATGTCTAAAGAAAGAACCTAAGAGTGAATTTACAAACAGCTCCAATTATCAGCAGCGGCGTAACTTTCTGCAGCTGGGCTGTGTTATCTGAACTCCAACTATCTGGATCACCAATTATCCAGATCATTTTGAGGACATAAGTGGTTTTTGCAGCAGGGAGTGTTGGGAAACCCTCTATCAGAGCCGATTATTTGATAAAAATCAAACCTTTTAGCTGACAAAATTGACAGATGGTCAGCAAAACAACTGACTGAATGATATGTTAAAGATGTGATACTTTATGTAAGCACAATACTGTACAATTTAGCTTTATTTTTTTTAAAGAAATTTTCTTTTTTTCATGATTTATCCAATTATCTGGATATCTGATTATCCGGATCAGGTCTAGTCCCAACTAATTCAGACAGTTGGGTTCTACTATAATTCAATTACTGTACCAAACTCAAATTTTCTATCATTCTCATATTCAATATTATATTCAGCTCACTCAATGCATTAAGCCTTTGCTGGCCCACGGTACTTCTTAAATAGTTCTTAATTAATTTCAACTTTTAAAATGATCTGTCATCAGTAGATATGGTAACAGGAAGTGTGAGGAATAAAAGAAATGCAATGCACAGTCTGATAAGCTTGAGCCAGATCAGATTTACGCATGCGATGCAAAATGCCCGAAAATTCTCCTCAATGTTTGGGCCCATTCTAGCACTTGGCCACCCCTTGTTGCAGGGTCTTCAGGGCCTTGTTGCAGGGTCTTCAGGGCTTTGTTGCAGTGGTGAAGTTATGCCATTGGTATATGGTAAGTTATACCACAACATAGCATACTCTTAAGAATTTAATAAGGTTGAATAATTTTCTTTGTAAATCCATAAGATTGTAAATTATTGAATAAAAATTATAATTCTTAGATTGGTAGTCTATCCCATTGGTTTACATTCTACAAATTAGTAACTGTGATATGAAAATTATTAAATATATGATTTGATTCTTAGACTGGTCGTCTACCCCACTGGTGTACATTCTACCATGTGTCTTGAATCTTCTCTCTGTCAGATGCATTCTACCCATCTAGGTAATGCACATTACCGATACCTCTTACCTTGTCAATATGCTGAAGTCTACCTGGAGGGTATGCTTATTAATATATCACCAAGCTGCTGAGTATGGGCAATTAACATAGGGGTATTTATAAATTCCATCCTTAGCCTCACTGAAAAACACTTAACCTGATGGCTTGAGGAGTTAACTTTCAATATATAAGGTTTATCTCAAAGAAACCAAACTTCTGAAATAGCCCGCCTATGAAACAATGCTGACTTGCCTACATCTAGTGGTAAGGGAAAATCATTGGCTTACTCCCTGTGAAATGCAGAAGTAAGAGGAATACATGGTTGTGAGTCATATGTGGATTCAAAATCTATTTAAGATGAACTGTAAAGCATCACTTATATAATAACATGTTTTGCATGAAAGCTTGTATTAATATGTCCAGTAGCAGTAAAAGGCAGTATAATGTTTGATTTTCTACAATGCCTCGTCGGACACCGGACAAAGAAATAAAAGGCAGGACATGTTTGGGAAGTCAATATCCTTCTAAAAAAGGAATGTCATTTTCATGTCATGGACTAAATAAAGAAAAATTCTGTAACCAAAAGGCTATTCTCAAAAAGTGTTGCAGAATGCATTCCGACAGTGAAAAAAGCACTGAGAGCAATGATTTGACTGGAAGGAAGGACGTCAAGAGTGACATATCTAGTTAAGCTGTACAAGAGGTAAATAAACTTGTTTGGAAAAAGTTTGGTTTCTTTATCAACAAACCTCATTCATCCCTTCTAAATTGGTTACTTCAACTCAATCTGTTCCACAAATTTTTCAATTATAAAATTTATCAAATGAAATTTTGATACTTTACTTAAGATGAAGTGAACTAGATATTATAAATTATTACATAGTATAAATTACAACAATGCAAGAAATTGGAGCACTAAAACATCGAAAATTGTACAAAAAATGAAAAAATAGAAAGCAATTTTCTACGAAGCTGCAAAATCTAGAGCTACAGCTATATACTGCTGGAACTACTCTATTTGCGAACTGTGTAGACCCAAGCCTTGAGGTGGAATCGCAGGAATGAATAATAAACATGTTTATGCCTACATCCCCATCAAAACCCCCAAAGCATGCCATTTAACAATATATTATCATTATATTCTGCTTTAGAAAATGTTAAAGTTCATAAGCACAGAAATAAGAAATAAGATAATAAATTAGCGAATCTACTATTTATACCAGAAGATTTTAGATAAAAGGTAAAACTAATAAAATCAGAGCAAAATTTAATCCAACAATCATTTTCATCACAGTGCTTAAAATATAAAATGTGCGTGATAGTGCGCATTCCTTTTTTATGGAATTAAAGCAACGATAAGAAATTAAATTACGCAAATCGTTACCACCAAAAAACTATATATGTAATGTATAAAAAAGCAAAGTGATGGCAATGACCATTAACTATTTTAATAGATAGCTGTTTAAGGATGAATTAGAGCAATAGATTTAGACAGTGGAATAACTTAAGTGTTGGATGATATATTACACTACATTTTAAAATAAGTAAACTGATAGTAATTGGGAGCAAAAGCCTTTAAAAATAATACACATCATCACTGCAAGTGCTTACAAAAGTCAAGCTACAATCACTTTATGCATCGTTAACTGAGCAGAAAAGACAAAATTTCTTTCCAATTACCTAAAACCTTCAATTTGCAAACGCATGGTTCAACTACATTTTTCATTCTTGAAGTTTGCAACCCCATTTTTTTAAATACCTTGCACAGGTGATTAATGGTATTTATTTGGTTTTTGTGCAGAGCGATACATGTCCAATTTTCTTGCTACTATAGTTGTCTGGAAATATCACACAATTAGAAGAGAAACAGAACTCAGTTGCTGGCAAGAAAATGTGCTAATGTGATAGCATAATACATTTAATACTGGGCACAAGATTTCACAAGGGATATGGCCTCCTGTCCAACTGCCTCGATCTGTCAAATTAAGTGAAATGGTGGCAGGGGCATGTGGTTAGCATGCAGAAACCAAGGTCATAATCACTTCTTTCTATATCTCTTTCAAATAGCTCCTTAGTATAGATGTATTAATCTATATATATATATATATATATATAAAAGGCTTTGTCCTGACTGACTGAATGAATGACTGACTGAATGACAGGAATCAACGTACAGCATAAACTGTAACAGGTAGAGACTTGGAATTTTGACAGTACCTTCGTTTCATAATGTAGGTGCTCACTAAGAAAGGATTTTGCAAAATGTTGATTTTAAATGCCAAAAATTAAACGTTTTTGAGAATACTTAATCCCTTTTTACACAGAATTGTCAATTCCAAATCACAGAATATATTGTTGCCAATTGTATCAGATGGGTTTGGAAAAAAAAAATGACATGCAAGTTTGACAAATAAGAGAAGTTATCAAAATAATTCATGTTATAAATATATATTACAGAATGAAATCCACGAAAATAATGCAGTTACATAACTTTCTCTACCCTGGACACAGAGAAAACAAAACGAGGTATGGTAATGTGTATATTATTATATTATATCGCAGGTTTTTGGAGAGAGAAGTACGAAAGTGATAATGCTTTCTGTTTAATTTCATCCCCAAAACAGTTTTATGGTAACATGAGAGTGGGAAATAAAATTTTCCACCTCGATATTACAATTTTATGTTACAAGAATTTCTGTTTCTTCTTATTTGAACCCCTACCAGGCTTGCTGTGCTAGCGATGGGATGCAAAATTCTACATCCTCTAAGAGCCATAAAAAAACTATATCAAGCGTTTTCTGAGGGAATAGTTTGAGTGTAATAAATCGTACTTCCTATTTCAAATTATAAATACCTATATAAGGACCTAGAATTTAAAAATCGAAAGTCCTTCATAAGTTAATTTCCAACTACAAAATACAAAACCCGGGCGACGCCGGGTCTTTTAAGCTATTAACTTATAAATACCTAACCATTAAAACAATATAGGTAAGGAATTAGATTTGGATATACCAAGTTTATGGCTTCAGCCATCTTTGCAGCCTTAATCATGGAATGAGTGAAGAGCCACAACTGAGTGAGCCTACAATAAGGGCCTTTCCACACTGGGTCACTTGTGACGGTCACTGGTTTTTGCAGTGAACACACCTGGGTCACTTGTGACGGTCACTGCTAGAATTGCCAATAGTTGCAACATAATAAAATAATTTTTAATTGCTTTTGACATCCCAAATGGCAGGTCAACATTCCACTTCACTTATAAAATCTTCAGTATTAATCAAATCTAAACTCATGGCTGGATAACTAGTTTTGCTGAGCTCGATTATACAACTGAATTATGTAAACACAACTTGCATTGTTGCTTCTTCGCCAGTGACCGATGACCGGTAACTTGACCGGTCACAAGTGATCATCACATGTGTTCGGAGTAGACAATGCAGCATCACTTGTGTTTGGGTGGGTCACCACATCTTTAGTTCAGTAAAGGAGCTCCTTGGAGGGCACAAGTTCAAGTCTGATGAAGACATCCAATCGGCGGTACATGAGTGCCTATAGTGTCAACCAGAATAATTTTTCTCATGCGGTATTGAAGCACTTCCTATCTGATGGCATAAGTGCATTGAACTGGGAGGGGACTATGTATAAAAATAATGCACAAGCAAATATTCTTCCTGCAGAAAAATAGTGGAAAAGAAAAATTGTGGTTTATTTGATTCTCCCTCGTATGTACTACTTTCATATGATAGAACACCAATATGTTACCTGAAAAGGAAGATAAAAAAAACCAAACAACTCTTCAGTGAAATAACATCTGGACCACAAGCTCGAAAGGGCCCGTGATGACAGAAATATTCTTTCCCGAGATCCAAGATCGACTCCAGTGCAAAACGCTCGTGCTGAACTTTGTGCTTACACAATTCCTACCTGGCTATGGAAAATTTAAATCATATTTCGAGCGATTTAACATCAATGTCCAAGAAGATTACTCATGCTTCTGTGGATCCTCTCAAAGAGTGCAGCACTTCCTTTTTGACTGTCCTGATTTTGGAAGATCAAGATATACCTTACAATATCACCTGAATTTTTGTGACAATGAACTGGCAAAACCTTTGTTTCATACATTTAAAAAAACAATGTTGTTATTCTCATCCACCACATCATTAATAAGCTTTCATCATAATGTTCAATCTGTTCTAAATTTAATGTGATTGTTAAATTATAACCCTAATATGCTAATGCACAATAGAGTTCTTTCTTTTTTTCTGGAAATTTAATAATAATACATATGTAGCCTACTTATAATGTTGGATGGATTATAAATAAAATATTACAAAAATAAACTTAAAAAAATCCATTTTCAGTTACTACTAGCCAGAGATTGGCATGAGACAACTCTCCTTACAGAATTATGTCCACATCCTTCTTTAGGATATCATTGCATAGTAAGTTTTACAGGTTCCCTCTTAGAGCTATATTCCTGCTAAATACCAGCAAATATTTTTAGTTATTTCCCTTTGGAATTGAAACTTAACTTGTTCGACTGCTTTACCATGTTGCTTGCGAAAATAGCATAGAAAAAGAATGCAAATATTTTGAATATTTATGGAATTTAGAAGTATGGAAACACAGTCCTAAACAAGTAAAAAAGAACTGTAAACAACATTAACTCAAAATTTAGTTTTTTTAGTTGTTCCCATATTGTACTAGACCAGCGTTTCTTAACCTTTTTGAACCCGAGGACCTCTAAAATGTCTAAAAAAAATTACGGACCCCTAATTTTACATCCCATTTTTAAAAGTAGGCTACATGTAGACCTATATTCTTAATATTTGGGGTATTTATTATAGGTCATTATAAGGAAATAATTCCAAATACATTTTTTTAATTCGACGGAAACACAGTTATTGAATTGGAAGTAAACTATTGACAGTAAAATTATATTTTGAACAGATTTTAATATTTATTACCAATTTGATAACATAATTAGAAATTATAACACAGGTTTATCGGTATCAGACACACGGGCACCTACAATAATAAAACCCTTGTTAAGAGAGCGCCTCTAATAACAAATTCCGACAAAGTCTTATTTTTCAGGGTTTTGAATGAAAGAGGGATCCATAGACGTCAGTGCATCAGGGGTTTCAAACTGTGGTTCGTAACTGCAAAAGTAAGGAAACTTGCAATAGGATTTGTATTTTCGAAGATTTAAAAAACTTGGACATCTAGTGTCCATTTTATGTGAAAAATTTTTACTTCTTTACTTGCTTTATGATATTTTAAAATTATGTCTGCAGACCATCTGCACCATATCGCGGACCACCAGTGGTCCGCGGATCATAGGTTGAGAAACGCTGTACTAGACCATCGATTTATATCAAGCACACATATTTTATCTGTACATTTCATCTGTAGCACATTTGATAATAGCAAATTTACTGATTGACATAGCAAACTACATGAAGTAGGTTACAGAAATATTTTCAGATTTTAATAAAACAATTTCTTATTATTATTGGACGAAATAAAAATGTAAAGGCTGTTGCTCCCGACTTATCAGTGAAACTGTATTAGCTATTTGCAATTTATTTGTAATTTACCCAAGACAAGCAGGTAGGAATAAATATAATAAAAACATAAGACATTTAGGTGGTCACTCGATTTTATTCGAGCACCCACACAACTACAGAAAAATCTGTTGTACGACCAAATACAACTTAACATGGAACCTTACCCCCTTGTTCATCCAACATCACTAGCGTTTTCATTCCGACTTCGTGGCTCTACAAAAATAGTAAGAGGAGCATCAACAAGAGTGGAGTTGAACACCTCGACCCAAAACTAATTTCCTAGTCATCAAACACTGGAAATATCTATATAATCCAGTAAACAGAAACTAGGGATGGTATACTTTTAAATTAAATTAGTTTAGAACACAATTTGTAAATATCCATACATACAGAAAGAGTAGATGCTGAAAATAGTACTTGTTCACGTATATCAATTCAGCAATTCATATATTTTTTTTATTTCCTTTGAAATATTTGTACATTTTTTAAAGATATTTTTGCCAAGCAATTACTTACCATCCCTAGTTAAATATTGTAAATCTACATACATGCGTAAAGAACAGAAAATAAAGTAACAATTTGAAATAAATTAGTAAGTACATTAAAATTAATTTAAACTGGTGTTAAAATAAAATTGAGGAAAGGCATGCTACAAAAACAATTAAAAAATATCCAAGGATGCTAGAGCGAGCTTTCTCAGTTCCTGGGTTCAGGATCAGCTGGGCTGGATTGCTGACCAATACAGTCTACTGTTCTAACGCTACCACTACTCGACTAACCAACTACTGAAAAACTACAGGCAGCGCAGCGGCTCCAATTCTGCATCCCTCTGTTAGTGGGAACACATTCAGTTAACCACAACCTCCACCAATTTTCTAACTTTTACAAGAAGACCAATTTCCCTACTATTTTTTTTATATTTTGCTGAAGCAGTAAATCGTTCACCAGTTAGGAGGTAATGAAACCCAGAAACCCTTGCTACGTTTTCAGCCAGATGATCAGTGAAGCTCTCCTAAAATAGGTTAACAAGGGTTAGTGATAGCCCAAGATATACACACACACCTCTAGCAGAATTACTACGTAATATTGCCCTTTAAGGGCTACCTTACCCCCTTGATGATTCAACATTGTGAGTGTTTTTCCGCCAACTTCTTCACTCTACAATTGCAGGAAAATAATAAAATAATAAAATATGGGAAATAACAAAACACACATACAATTAGAACTGGAGAAAATATATATAATATAAATACTACAAAATAACAGGTAGATATTAAATTAAAGAATAAACAGAAATAAAGAAGCATACATCGCTGAAAGCAGGAAATAGAAAATGACTTCTCAACATTATTTCTACAGAGCCATCCCTGTCTTGAACTGTAGGGATGTTTCAGGAAAAGGTTCTAAGTAAAAAGCACAAGAAGTCCAGTTGCACTTATCAGTCATTCATATCGATTTATTATAAAATACATTCTCAGGGTCTGACACTTTGCAATGTCAAACACTGTGATAATTAAAAAGTAATAATTAAAAATACATGAACACACCTATAAAACCAGACATCTTATTTAGATATACAAGAAAATCATAAATTTTAACTGAGTTATGTACATTTTTACTTAATAGAAGTACAACTGAACTATAAATGTATATCCAAAGGCAAAGAAAAATGCGTACACACATACACACAACATTCTATGAGCTTTTCCGTGTGGTTAAGCCTCAAATGTTATGAGCATGGGGAAATAATGTAAACCGAACCTATTAGACTGAAGGAAATCTTGATGAGGATGGGCATAGTAAGAAGAAAGAACTGGCATATTTTGAAATAAACTGTTTAATAACATTTCCCTCCCCTTTATATACAATAGTGTTTTATATATGTACATTTGTATGTATTGTAAAATCACGCAAAACCTTCAATTAAAAGTTACATTTATTCACATTATGTTTTTCATTACTTGTGGTGTAGTTAAAGCTTATGACAAAACTTGAATCTTAGTTAAGTGTCTCATTGTATTGTGATCACATATTTATGTTTTGCTCAAGACAATTGATGTAAAATGTATGTTTAAATATATGTGTTATTATTCAATACAATGTCAGTCATGTAGTTCTATGTTTTGTACAATATTAAAAAAAAAAAATTCTATTGGCACATGTTTCAAGGACAATATTAGTTCATCAAGATTTAAGTGATAACATTGTCACTTCTGTGGAGTTATAGAAGCCAAAACAAAAAAGCACATAAAAATCTTATATTTAATAAATGTGTACATATTGTTATCATCCCTCTTGTAATAACAATGTATAATAATTCTAAGTTATGTGTTTTACTTACTTGGTGTGGTTGTGTGTTGCTGTGAAATCTCTTATCACATAAATTAGTCAAACTTGTGGTAAACAAACTTATCATGTAAGGTTACATTTTACAATTTAGGAAATTGCCACAACGGTGTTACGTATTTAGACTGTTTAATTAACATGTTCTATTATATGTTTAAATACTGTAGGCCTTACAAATAAAAGTTGTTTATATAGGCACTGAATTGCTGTTTGATAACTCCACAAGTTCTACATATGACAAAGTGTACTTCTGTTACTAATATCCTCTGTGTAGCTGGTAAGAGTTACACCAGGCTTCTGTATTAGATGTCGTAGATATGTCATAGGTGTAACATGAAGGAAGATACTACATGTCACCTATCGATCAGAGCTTGTGGGGGGAAAAAAAAGACAGTTTAATGCATGTCGTCTATAGACAATCATCACTCATACTAGTTGTGAAAAATCTTAACTGCACTCTTACTGTTCTCAGAGAGTTTTAATCATGGGTAAAAGAAATTTAAAAACTGGAAACGATATTAGCAATAATAAAAAAGGGGCAACCAATGATTTCTGGAAGGTGCAGTAAGAACTGAAATGGTCTACAGAAAAATTAAATTACAGGCTATCTCCCAAACGAACAGCAGTTATAAAAGTGTATTTAAGTAAAGTTTAAACAAGGCATTGTAAAATGAATGTAACTTGCCAATATTTACTTACACACTCTAAATTGTTTACACAGGGTTTATTGGTAACAATCGTTTCTCTGTTGTGTACATCCTGTTATGAAAGTTGTACAAAGATTATTAGTAAGAATGTATGTTTAAGTAGAAGGAGAAATGATACATGCAACAGAGTTCAGTCTTTATGTTCAAAAGTACTCCAATTTAAACGCTGTATGTGCTCATGTTTCCGCCAAAACTTTGCTCCAAATTTGAAGTATGTAACTGCTAAAGGAATAGAAGGTGTACAATGTTTATGTCATAATAGAATTATAAACAAGTGTATGTTAGATTTGTTTGCAAGATGGGCATGTTTAATAAATCAAATGTAATGTAGTAGTTTTCCAATAAGTATGCTCCCTGATATTTTTAGACACAATAAAAAAAATTGTCATACCAGGCATACATTTACATAAAAAAAATGTTTCTTTATTATCTCATTTAAATGGAAAAATTAAAGTTTTACTAAAATAGTTCTTAGCAATTAGGATTACCATGACGTTAAATTGCATCAAATAGTTTTTAAAAACATAGCTTAGCTATGGCTATAAAATTCTGTTGTTCATGCCCATCTCAAATTACAGAAGTGGCAATGAGGATGTGGAATTCAATAGGACATAGTGTCAGGTCTAAAGGTAAAGTAGAATGCCCAAAATATCTCGGTGTTTGCACAGATTATGTGCTAAAGTTAGCTTTCCCCAATAGAACTGACACTATTCAAGGGAGGACGAGGTGGAACTCACCTCCCTGGTCGTCCAGGGCAACCAGTGTTCTGATGCCAGCTTCCTTGCTCTGAGCAGCACGAAAAGAAAGAGCCACAACTGTTTAGTTTCCCTATCGACAAAATAAGCAATTTCGACGCATTTCATATTATCCAATGGGCCAAAACAGATACTATTGATTTAAATGTTTTATAATTCCCAGAGAGTGATCTACATCATAGTTTCATGAAAACCAAAATTAACTTGTAGGTTTTCCCTGACTTTTGTTTGAAGTGTGATAATTAATAATAATAATAAAAAAGGCAATGTATAATGTAAGTGCCCAAATCAATTAATATAGTTCTCTTCTAGGTGTACATAAAACCAGTCACACAAAATAAGACTAGCCAGTAATGTGATTGTATCAGTGTATTGCCAAATATTCTATTCTAAAATGAAATTATTACATTTTATTCAACATGTCGGAATAAATTAAAAATTAATTGTAAGCAAAACCTTTTTATAAAGAAGCTAAACGACAAAATTGTTCCACTCCCAATGTCATATTATGTCACTAATCCTCAGTGAACTCTAGTAACAAAACTTAAAAATGTTGTCATTAAAATATGTATATATTATATTTTGTTTTGAATTCTGTACTGGTATTCTAATTTAGAGAAATAATTTTACTTCCTGTTTATATCAAAATAACATATCACATGCCTGTCCAGAACATGCCTCATGGAATAGGACCTACCATCCGAGTACAGCATTACTTTTCCCATCTTCTGACTTCAATGCTAAAAAGCAGGAGAGGGGGCATGATGTGGTTAGCTTGCCACACTAATGATTATTAATTACTTTTTTTTTTCTTTGGTCAAAGACACTAGTTCTTTATTCAAGTAGCTCCTCAGATATGCTGACCCAGCTGACTGCAATCTGGTTCAGAGCCCCCTATTTCTAAAAAAAATCCATGGGATTTGGTTCCAGGGATTCAAATTTATAGGCAAGAACATGCACTCAAGGACCACAGAACAATGGTTCAATTTATGCTTCTTATCTACTTTATTGTGTACATATTTTAAATAATACTTAAGAGTCCTTAATTTAAAGGAAGCTTTGCTAGGGCCGTAATTATAATTTAATAAATATCTTAATCCTAAGAGCTTGAGGCTTTTAAAAACATAAATACAATAATTATATACTTTTCTAAAGTCTTACATCATTACTAAACTCTATATTAGAGAATAAAATGAACACCTGTACATAAAATCAAGAATAAATGGAAGGTAATATAAATGTTTTGTTGCTGAATATCTTCTTCAGGTCCACAGAGTATTATTACTGATAAGTGTTGTATCAGAGACAATTTAATGCTAATTATTCAGTTTATAGCAATGTGATGCAAGGAATAATACTATTTTTGTCTAGGATTAAACTGCCAGTAACAAGACACAATTTGAAAGTAAAAGAAGAAAGTAATACATAATATGTTTTATCATATGAAAACTAGGCTGTCTGAGTAGTCTAGTGGTTAGCATTGCTGATTAAGAGTCCATAGGCCTGGGTTTGATCCAAGGTAGTCCTTGGACTTTTCTGAGGTAAGAAGGTCTGGGATGGGGTGCACTCACCCTCGTGGACCCAAAATGAGGAGTTACTTGATAAAAAAAAAGTAGTGGCTCCGGTTCAGAAAGCCATCAATAACAGCCATGGGAATTTGCATGCTGACCACATGCTCTCAATCCTGCCATCTGCTTAAGGAAAATAATGCAACAGCCGGATGGCAGGCCTGGTCCCTGAAAGGAATGTAGAGCCATGGAGTTTAGTGTTAGTATTTTTATATATGAGAATTATATAGATCTGAGAAATTACTGATTAGTAGTGTTACAGTATATTGCGATACTAGTTCCGTAAGCGGTGCATACGGATCGAGGAAAGAGTTTTTTTTTTCAATTTCCGTTATCCGTTATGCGCTTACGGAACGAGAATTGCATGATACTTTTTGCACGATGGTTATTTATATCAATTTAATTATATTAATAAAGATATTAGCTGAAAATATTATGTATATACATATTGGAAATAGATGTTATATTTTAGAAAGTGATTCGCATGTGTTGGTTGTTATGGGGACTGAATATTTGTCCTGTTAAAGCCGCCACAGCAGGGGGGCCTTGGTTCCGGCTTTCGATAAAGGCTTGTATTATAATGGTTTTACTTACGGCACGTGTGCTTTTTGTAATTTTTACAGCACTCAGATTTCTTTTGTTTTCATAACAACCAGATTGCGTGTGGGAATGTCAAGTTACGATCCATGGCAACAATATTCGTAAGTACCACTAATTAGTTACGTCGTGCAAAAAAGTACTTTATGTAAATATTTATCATGTCTAACTTACAGCAGGTGCAGGTACTAGACCTTTATAGCATAAATTAATTTTTTTAATTGCCTAACTTTCATTGAGGAACTGCTGACATAAATCACTCTCTGGGTAATGATGTGTATATTCCCCAGTGGAGCTGCATCTTCTATGTAACACATCTGTGCATGCAGTTTGATAATGAGCATTGTACTGCACACCGAATTTGTAATTAGATCGAGTGTTGAACACAGACACATCGAACGTACATACGCACAATACAAGACAGTAAGTAAGTATAGCTGCACAAAGAGAAAGAACAAACAAAAGATTTACCAGCCACTAGATAGGGCGAGGGTTTCTTGAAAAACACCTACACAGAAAGAGAGGCACAACTTCATAACATTAAAAAGAGACAGAAGCTGCGAGCTGGCACAGAGAGAGAAAAAGCAAAGAGAGAGTGTACACAGAGAGGGAGACAATCAAGTTTGGTTTAATTAGTAATTTTATGTAATTGTTGTTGATGTTGTTTGGTAGATGTTGTTGTTGTTGCTGATGGTATAGAAGTTGATGAAGTTGCTGTTGTTTTTGTTGTTGGTCCCCCCCAGAGGAGGATGGAAATGTACATTTTAACAGAAACATGCAGCAGACATTGAGTTGAGGTAAAACTTTTTCTGTTTTCGCTACTGCACACTGCTTCTTACCTCCTGAACCACACGCTCCTCCTGCTCCCTCTTTCCTTTACCAGATTGACTTAACTAACTACAGATACACGTACACAAACTCACATACATACGTACATACACACACAAAGAACAATTATTATAAATGTCCAACCATAGGTATTGGCTCCATCTGCTGAACCGATCACCAGTTAAAATTTCTTCTTCTCTGCTGCTTCATGGCAACTATCACTATATCATCTGCACACAGAAGTTCTTAGCAAAACTTAATGCTACAGCTGTATAATGGCATATTATTAATGAATAATTGTAAGAAATGATTAGCCAGTTGCTTTATACAGTAAACTCCCCATTATAATGCTAAAACTTTTATCAGTGGTATTTTTCACATACCTGTTATAACAAAATGGGGAACTACTTCTCTTAAATGAACTTGTAACTCTACGCGTTCATCTCTCACTCCACAAGCTCTCTTAATTCATCCAGTAAACTGGAATGGGGATGATGCCAAATTTCTTACAAAAGAATCGATATCTCATCTACATCCTAAACCAATAGTTCTGCACAGATAACATCCAGAAACAAAATTGTAACTAGCATCAGTGGAAAACAAACAATTAAACATGAATAAAAGTTTCTAGATCATATGGCGATCACTAAATACAAATCCTATGTATCAATTCAGTGCTAATTTTCTTGTTATTTATATTTTTACTACCTCTATAATAGGGAGTTTACTGTAACAAAGCAAAGCAAAAACATAGGCTACTAGTTTTGCTGCGTTAAATTCTGTGTACAAGAAAAAACTATAACAAATCATATACGAAATTTTTTTCAACGAAAAATAAAAACTGAAAATGTTATGGACTAAAATAAGCAAGAGAAGAAAGCATGAATTTTGAATAATGTATTATGACGTTTCAATTTAAACATGTTTTCTAGAGATTTTTGTACAAAAAATTATTGGAAAACTCAATTACCTGATTATCCTCTCCCCCTTGCTAAAACTATAAAGATCTTTGAAACTATTTACTGGGACTTTAATAGGATATATTATATATAATTTATTTATAAAAGCAAAGAAATTTCTTCGAAGACCACATTGCATGATCCAAAAAGCAGCATCTAAAGGCAGAGGCACTTTCCCCAGACAATGGCGAGGAGTGAGAAAGTCAGATAAAACAATGATATAGATTAAATTATTAAATTATATTGGAAGTTAGCACAGTCAATTATGAAGTTTAGTGTTAATTTTAACTCCTTTTATAATTAATAATGTTCATATTTTAAAACTTTTGGAAGCAAAATCTTACTTTATTAACAACACTGTCAACTCGTTTATATTTTACTTTGAAAATTATTTTAGTGCTGTCAAGCAATGTTAATAAAGGATATTAAAATAACATAATATGTAGTATATGCAAGTTATCTCTGTGATTACAGATTAAGTTAACTATCAGCAGGAAACTGCAAACTGAGCAGGAAAGAGTGGAGAATGCTTAGTTTGCAGTGAAAGACCTGCCCTTGGGCAGAACACTATGAATGAATGAATGAATCAGCAGAAAAATAATATTATATCAAATAACGGATACTGAAAAGTAATGGTCAGAGCAATACTGTAGAACAGAATAATTCATTAGGGTAACCTAATTGCGACTTTTAATGTTGTCTCCATAAATTTTCTTAATTTTAAAGATGGAAATAATAGGCTATTAGACAAGACTATTACTTTCACATTTACTATTTTTTCCCCTCCAAGTGTCTTTATGCTTTAAGTATGTTAGGAATTTAAAAAAAAAATTAAATTAAAAAAAAACCTAAAAAGAGAAACTGAATAAATATGTTAAAGCTTCTGGTGAACTACATTGTAGAGTTACATTTTAAATTCCAGGAAATTTTCTTAAATGTTAGAAACAAAACACAATGAAGTAGACAGCTGTCCACTAGACTAAACACAGAAAAAGAAAAGAAAAGAAAATAAACAACGAAATTTAAATAAACAAAGAATTAAGAAACAAAAACCATGAAGAATTTAACCATAAATCTCGATAAGAAGTCAGCCATCTGAAAATAGAAAACAATTGTTACTAGCGAAGATTATCTGAAATAATTAAACAAAATACTATACATCAAACGTCTCTCTAGAAGGAAGAGATCTAGTGGGCTACACTCAATGCTGAAGACAAACGGACAACTAGGAACATACCTGGGAACAAAATCATCATAAAACAGAGATTAAATTGTATCATTCAGTCACATCACACAAATAATCTTGCAAACTGCATCACTTTCACTGAGACTGGTCCAGACATCAAAGTGCACAATGAACGTCCAAGAGTTACGACAGCTAAGTGTGAGATGAACACAAACATAGCATGAGGGAGGAAAATATTGTGCTTTTCGACATAACACTCATTCATCAGCACCACAGAACGTTTGTAGTTGATAGATTCAATGCATAGTCTGCTACTTAGATTCCAGACATCACAGGGGAAATGTAGAATTGGGTGAAAGAACATACTGAAGAGTACGGAGTTTAAACTCCTGTGCAAACAGCCAAACCGAGATGGATAAAGCTCTAGCAGAGAAAAAAATGTGCACAACATACAGGACTTTTAAGCTTGGTATGTTGGCAACATAGGAAATATTTGTTTAAAACCATTATTAAATATAATCAAAACACTTTGAATATTTTGAACCTGTTAAACAAATTCAACCAAAATATAACTGCAACTTCCATTTTTTCAGGAAACAAATCTAATATAATATTTGAGCTAGTGAGAATATTAGGGGAAAATTCCTCCAACATAGTCTCAAACCCGGGACCTTCGGCGATCCATGCCGCTGATCTACCAATTGGACGACATTCTGCAGAAAGGAACCAACCCACATGATTTTTAAGCTAAAAACAGGCACTTCAAGTTAACTAAAAAGCCACCTGGATCTTTTCAGTATGTTTTTGTTTGCTTCTTAGTTGGAATATAAATGGATGAAGAGGGTTTGTTAGTTTGCACAACGTAAATAAATAGATAGTTCAGTAGCAAAAATTTAGCATCTATTCCGGTTTTTTAAATTTTAGGGTTGGTTCTTTTCTGCAGAAGGTCGTCCAATTAAGCCAGCCAGAGTTTGATTCACAGCGCCAGATTGAACCTCCCTCCTATGATTAATTGCCCTTAATGGTCTACCTCACTGACAGACAAGTTATGTCATATGCAGTACTGTGAGGCACACTGATTAGTGATTTTTGTTACCGGACTTCTACTATTATTGTACAGTAAAATTCAAGATGGAAATATGCATTCATGAACCACAGATTATTGTCTCTGCTGGATTCATTTCCGCTTTTAAATCGCTCATACCACTTGCAATCATTATTCAGCTTTACCACATCATTGCCATACATTGATTCCAACATTTCATGAGCTTTTTGGCACTTTTTTTGTAACTTAAAACAAAACTTAATGTTGACGCGTTGTTCGAAATCCGTAATAGTTGATAAGCAACAGACATGGTAAACACGACCTTACTCTAGCGGCTCTGGAAGCTTATTAACAAGTCAGAATGTGTTCAAACTTGGCACTGCCCGTCTCAACAGATCAGGCTATCGGACACATTAGATCAAACAGATGTAGCGTCAGCAGTTGCTGCTATAAAAAAAAATCATTCACCGTATTTTTTGATCACACCTCATAAGTGTATAAGTGTTAATAAGTGTTTTAATTAGTTTTCTGTTAAACAAATTATTTAAAAACATCTAGTGATTGAAGAAGCCATGGGCTTCTGCTAGTGTAATATGTTAGGGCAAAATGCTTGTCTTTATGAATGAGGTACAGACCTCGGGGTTACCATATTTCCAAATTTTGGTGGGATTTCGAAATAGATTAATGGAATAATATGCTGTTTCTTTACTATCAGATGTTTCCACTTTATATAGATAAACTTTGTACGAATTAACTTTCAGAACTTTTAATTTAACATAACTGCATTACTGGAATACCCAATCGTATATTGATACTTCCTGTACCAGGCAAGTGATCAATTGTTAGCATGCACATTATTTGTAGAGTTAAATGATGGGCAGTAACTATACATGAAAGCAGAAATTCACTTCTGGAATGAGTTGGTTACTTTTGATATGGCTGCAGGTTTACTTCAATCACATTCTCCAAACATAATTCTGAAGTTAAAGTTGACTATTCCATTCATACGACATGTGTTCGATTGTTTTTGTATCAAAGAAGTTATAAGCACAAAGATGTTTCTGGGTCCAGGCCTCGTGAATTTACAGAAAAAACAAGTACACATAGGTGCAATAAAATGAGAGTGTTAAAATAAAACAATGAAATTCCACATAATCTTATACTGGATTTGTCACTGCTTCATGAGTAGTCATCCATAAATCCACAATAAAATTAGGAAATGAGCAAAATACTTTTATTTTCTATAGCACAAAATTAGTTTTATCACTGCATAGTATTTATCCATCTCGACTCATGACTTAAATTAGCTTAAGAATAAGAAACTAAAAGATTATTGAACATAATTGTCTAGTAACACTTACCTCCTCGCATAGTGATAGCATCCGCCGTGTACTTTCCAAAGACTGAAAACACAGAACAGTCATATATACTAATTCTGTATTACAAATTTTATTTTACTTTAAATATGTTCACACATCTGATACTAGTTACACTCTTTAAAAAATCACTACTGAACCCAGGAGTTTCAATATATTTCTTAGAAATGTATTTCTGCGAAGGACTAAAATTTATAGATGGGAGAAAAGGCAATGATCAGCAATCATGGAGACCAAATTCATGCAAGAAATGAAGACCTCCCTGTACCAGAAGTTAAGGCACAAATTATGGTATGCAGAAAAAGGGATTTGGGATCAATCCTTGGCGGAATTATTTTTATAATCATCATCTCATTATTATTATTATTATTATTATTATTATTATTATTATTATTATTATTGTCATCGTTATCATCAATTTATTGGGAGTTTTTTAAGTGTTTCAGTACATTATTATTATTAATATCATCATCATCATCATCATCAATTTATTGACAGTTTTTTAAGTGTTTCAGTACTTTCAAAATCCCTATGCATCAAAGAATTAACTTGGTTAAGAATGGAGTATTACAGAAATTGCACGAAAGAATTATCACAACAGTTTTCTACTATTCTACAACTTTTGTTAAAAATCATGGAAAACTAAAACCTGAAATTACATAAAACCTCTTACTGTTTATGACAACTGAAAATTAAATGTGGGCAAGGTAGAACATTGTGGCATTAATCAACCGCTACACAGGAAATCTCTATGTAGTACAGCGATAACAAACAAAGAAGTAGAATAGAGAAATCAAGTTTCATCATTTTTTTCTCTTTCAAAAACTTTTTACAACAGTATTTTCAATCAGTGATATAAACAAATGAGAGTGCAATATTAACTTCATAAAATGACAGATAGACAATATAATGGACACTGAAAAAATGTTGCTAGCTAGTACATTTTTCCAAAAATAAATACTGAAATCAATTCAAGCATTAAACTCTGGTGCTAACCACCACTTATTCAGAAAACTACGAAGATAATTTAAAAAATAACAGCAAATTAAATTTTTTGAAGTATTTCAATTACATACATACATGTTATTTTTCAAGATAATCATCCTGCTTTTTGATACATGTCCGCAACCAAGAATGCACCACTACTTTAACTTCATCATCACTTCCAACGTTCTTCAGGGGTCCAAAAACGTGGTAATACGAAGGAATGAGATCAGGGGCTGTATGGGGGATGCCGTAAGACTTGAATTCTCGATCTCAGAATGACGTCAAATAGACAATAGAATTTATTCATCATTAAGTATTTACAAAATACATGGACATCGTCAATTAAAATATACAAGATAATGTACAGTAAGTATAATATAAAATAAGTTATATCTACATTGTAGAACAAGACTTAATAAAAAATAACAAAACAAAGCCTATAGTGAATTCAATAATCAACAATACAATTTCCACTTAATAAAATAAAACTCATCAGTGCAATAAAGGCACTCAAGAGATTAATACACGTTTAATACTTTTCTTAAATTGCACTACTGGTAATGTTTTTAATTGTTCAGGGATATAGTTGTATAATTTGACTGAAACATAGTACCAATTTTTCTGTGATTGGCTTAGCTGCAACGCGTACTCCCGCACCGCGTAATAAAATTGTCACTCATGGAAACCAGCTATTCTATTTAAAATATATATATACAGTTGGTTTCAAACTTATAAAATTGTCAATCACTTCTATTTTGTTAGCAGCTCTGTTCTTGATTGCATTTGCTTGTAACATAAAACCACGCAGTGTGCCCCGGGCACAGTTGACATAATGTCGGAAGCTTAGGACATATGATTTTGTGTAGTAGACCTGGGTTCGACCATTCTAGCTAAATTAGTGACGCTACTGTTTAAACTTCAAAAACTGGGCACCCATTATGACGAAATGAACACTGGACAGATTAATATGAATTACTGAAAAAAAAATAGTTTTTTTTTAGTAAATATATGTATATGGAAAGATATTTTTCTGTAACAATTTTATTAACAGCTTTAAACAAATTTAGAATTACAACATTGTGAGACAATATATATTTTGTAAGAACGACCTTTTATTTCTTGGAAATAACCTTGGGATGACTAAGCATAAAACTATATATATATATATATATTCTGTTGTGTACAACAACCTAGAGCACGGGCGAAATACACCACAAAAATTCTAAATGCACCCTTTTGAGAAGACCAACCCGTCTCTAGAAAAATCCCCTAAAACCCAGGCTCATTGCCGCAAATAAATACAATACTTTCGAGAACACCCTGTACATACTGGCTAGTATTTCCCATGACTAGAAAACCCCAGTAAGTTCCTAGATTATCTACAACTTCAAAGCATAGGGCAATCTCAAAACTCAAAATGGCGTGTGTGCTGAAAAATACTTCACAAAACCCACTCTAAACCATGCTAATATCGGTTGTCTGGCGAAAAATACTGAATTACTGTTTTCGGAAAGGCAAAGAACGTGAAATAGAAGTTACAAAACGGACGGACGTGATATAATTAGTTTGAAGAAAAACAGAAGTGAACAAAGCAAAATTACAAGAAATTTAGATGGTGTAGGCGTAATTTCAAAAGATCCAAACTTGACCGGAAAAATAACTTATTCAACAAAAATTATTTAATATATATTTTCAGAAACGGAAATTTAGATAGCCGAAACGGGTGAGCACAAAATTTAGATTTGAATCACTATTAACATTGAAAAGAATATGGATAGGTCTCACCCAGCTTTGCTGTCGTCTTCAGACATCGTGATGTACGGCAGCTACGCCCACCAAAAACACTCAAACTCAAATTACATGTTCCTGTCGCGAAGGCTAGATCCCAACTGCCAGTCGCTTGTACCAGCCTCTACTCCCTAGCTTTTCACCAGATGGCAGTGCAGTCTAAGAGCGCTATTAAGAATTACCGAGAACCACGGTGTTTAGAGTGGGTCAAAACATGAATTTACCTCCCTTGAGCTAAAGGCAGTTGGCAACAATTAGTGAAAGATTTTAATATAATCAAATGAGCCGTTTTTCACGGCTCAGCAGATATGTGAAATTTTTAACACAGGTGGATGGAAGGAGGATCATGAACACAGTTCTAAATGGGAAAACATTGATAAGGACGAAACTAAATGTGCTGTTTTTTTTTTGGGGGGGGGGGTCGGAAACTCGAACCTGAGGCATGTTTTTTTTTTTTCTGGCGGCGTACGCTAATCGTGAAATGCATCTGAAAGCCACATTTTTAGTTTTTTTATATAGTTTTAATTGTTTACGAATGAGTTGCGTGTAATGGTTAGGTTCATGAATCTATGGTTCGTTTAAGTATTTTCATTTCGAAACTGAAATGACAGCAAATGATTTGTTTTAGTAGTTTTAATCACTTAAAGTTAAAATTTAAAGTTAAAGCAATTTATCTAAAACTATGTCAGTGTTATTAAATATGTTTTAATTATTTTTCTGCTAAATAAATAATTTAAATCAAACATCTGGCAGTTGAATTAATAAACGCGAGCGAAGCTGCGAACACCTGCTAAGTAATATTATAAATATGAATTGACCTACTCCTTCCCGTACAATATATCAATTTTTCAGCATAGAAGAAGTGGTTTATGTTGTGATAAGCTTGGCCTGAATGGTCAGATCGTTGAAACCCCGGAGACAGAATATTGTTCATAAATGTCACTTTCCAGGTCATATTTGATATGACTATATAGATCCAAGTGTCTTTGATGACAAGCTTTATCAAAGAAATCGCCATCCTCTTGCATGGTTAATCAATCGAGAAAGCCTTCGATCCATCTTTCCCACCGGTCAAGTTAAAAACTTCCATTTTTATCCTATTTAAAGTATATAGGCCAAGCAACTGAGCACATCTTATTGTAAGGAGTGAAGGGTATGAACTTGCATAGTTTTATATTGTTAGTAGTGTTGATAAATTTCATTTTTTTCCCCCTACGAGGGATATAATTGCGTTGTATAGTTGTGTAAAATAGTTCCACCTGTTCCCTCGAATTTGGTTTTATAAATGTTCTTGTTATTATCAGCTTAATAGCTGTGCCATTGCTAAAATCTATCGTTGTCATTATTATAAAACATTAAAATTGTAAAGTTTTGTGATCTTTGAGATGTTAGTAGGCATATATTATACATAAATAGCAAAGGAATTAATTTTCTTATTCATAAACTGTGGGATGAATGTAGCAAATAAAATTATTGCTGCTTTAGGCTTTATTCTTGTAATTTTCTTCTCGTTATTCAAAGAATTTTAAGTTAATTAATTACAAACTACTTTCATGTAACTGGCTAAATATTTATCCTGTTTTATTTGTTATATTACCTCAACTAACGCATGTAAAAACTATAAATAAACGTTTAAATATAAAACTTGCAAAGCGACTACAGAAAATATCGTATATACTGTTGTGTCGTTTCAGCGTAAATTGCATAAATAGTTGAGAAGTAATAATACAATTTGCTTCCCATTGATTCTAGCTATGAAACTGTTTTTCCTGTAACATTTGCTGCAATTTGACTGACTCCATGCTTTCCGGTATTTTTAATACTCCTCAGGGTAATCAGTGAAATCACAGAGCTAACAATATTTTTTAAAATTTATTTATTTCATTTTTTTACAATCTGACTGGTTCCTACTTTTTTAATATGCTGAAGGGTAACCAGTCAAATTGCAGAATGGATGTTTCATTAATAATTTGCCGGCATTTTGTAAAAATCCTGGGTATTTTATAAAAATACAGAATTTACAATTACCCTGCGATATGTATTGTAATTCCCCCCGGGTTGGGGGCATAGGGCCTCCAAGTAGAGGTTTCGGTAACTATTCTAATTCTGTTACACTCATTTTTCGAGATAGGGTAAGGGACAGGTTTACCACTGGGGAAATTTGTTCAGAGGCTCTAATACAGACTTGGAGTTTAGCGTGCGGCCGGGTTTGAACCCGCGACCTTCAGATCCACAGGTGGGTACACTATTTCTATACAACCGCGGCCGAAATTCTATTGCATACTGTTTAAAAACGCACCTTCTTGGTGACCACTGTAACAAGCATATTTAATTAATTTTGATATCTTCCATTTTATTGTTCACTTAATAGTTTTATTCAACATTAAAGCTTAAACATAACATAAGCTAAATGTTAATAAATAGAAATACAATCTAAATTTTACCATAATGCAGAGTTTGAATTATAATAACCCGTATGATTATTTCCCTTTGCAGTAAATATCTGCAAGTACTGTCATATTATATACGGCGTTATTTAATTACGATTCAAACTGCATGCCTTGTTAAACAAACATATAATTTCAATTTAAATTAATATCAACCCACTCTTTAAACTGTTTTATGTAAACGATAAATAATTCTATTGATCCCGCCCGTAAGTTTATTCAACGATTCAGATAGCAGCGCTGGTTTTCCCAACGACCAAACACTCTCGTTGTGTTCTCTTCTATTCAAAGCGCCTACTCTGAACAGACCTGTCCACCCGCAGCACTCGATTGTCGGAGAAGTGGTCGTGCAATCAAGGCGCGAGAAGCTGTGAAAACGCTGTACACTCTTATTGGATTATAGGGTACTTCCTTGCCTCATTCCACATGTACTTTAAAGGTAAAGTGATCCCTACACAGGCCATGGAGGCCCAGAGTGTTCCAGGAGGTTGAGGCTCCCAGATTTTGGACATTCGGCACATGAAGGTGGTAAGGTTGTCAGCCTTACGCACCGGCCGCCTTTACCCCCAGGATTGCTCCTGGTACTCATTTCTGTTAGAGGCTGAGTCGACCCCAGGGCCATAGTGCCACCAGAAGGATTAGGCCAATTGAAAAATCTCAAAGACTTCAACGGGAATCGAACCCGCGACCTTCCGGTTTGTGGCGCAGGTATGTATTTTGGTAGAGCACATATCTACATTAGCATCATCATTTACTTCAATGACTGACAATTACTTATTTTGTATATCAGAACATGGTAGAAACTTAAATTTCTCTAAAATTCCAATAAGAAATTGGAAACGTTATAAAGTACCGGTACCAGAACGGTACTTCACGAGTTTGTGTGTTGGACGGGAAATGTATGTCAGTCTGTCCGTGTGTCTGTACGCCTGATAACTCTAATACGCTTTATTGAATTTTCGTGAAACTTGGTATACGTATTTATAATGTCCATGGGACGAAGCCTATTGATTTTGGAGCAAATCGGTTGACTGGTCCCGCAGTAATGCCCAATTTAGCGCCAATTTTATGGTAATATATTAGACATAATGTATTAAATGCGAACCAGTTCTCATGACAACATTTGTTTTACAGTGTTCATATAGGCTTTGGAAGTTGCAATACAGTTAGCTTTGACAAATAGCACTACCCGCATATTCCTTCACATATGCTTATCAAACTTTAGAACTTTGTTCTTCAGTAAGCCCTGCTTAACTCGGATATCGATTACAAAAATAACTTATTTTCTGCATATCATAATTTCAATTATCACTGATTAAACAAAAGCATTCTGGCACTTTGTTACATCAGTTTACTTAATTTTTTATTTTGTGTAAAATCGTTATTTTAATTTAAGGTAACTACATTCGACTATTATAATTAAACGCTTCTAATTTGTTCCGCATTTTCTAAAGCATCAATAACCCTTTTTTTGTTATAAAATATAATATACAGAATGCAAACTATTGTATAGTTATTTGTTCGCAATATGTTAATATTCTAATATTCTCTGGCAGATACTTTTTTCAAATTCTTTTTTTAACATAAAAGTCAATCTAGTTTTTGGCTGTACTGTACATGCGAGTGCACGGAATATGTCCGATATAGCCTAATGTCCAGTGGTATATGTTAGTTAAGGGAATATATAACCGGCTCCTTCATCCTTTTTTCGTGTTGGAAGATGCGCAGCAGAGGTTAACACTCCACTTAAATGTGTCTTATTCCCCTCCCTCCTACGCTGCTGAACCTGAAACCGTTTTGGTCATAAGTTAATGTTCGAGTGTCAGGCTTTTGACATCAAACTAATGCGAGTCAGACTCAATCAAGGGCTGGTGTGGACATTCGTTGTGAGGCACGCCTCCAGCCACCCAAATAAAATGTTCCCATACTCCACCCCCATTGCACCGCTCACCTAGGTCTGAGCGTTGTTCACAGGTTAATATGTGTGTTCGTACTTGTATTCAAACAAACAAGAAATTGGCTCACCCAGGGCTGATGTGGAACAAAGATGATAAGATGATTCAATACCAACTATAAATAAAGAAAAACACTAGAAGAAATCAGAAGCATCGGAAAGCTTCCGTGCACTCGACTGGTAAGCTGAGGATTTTGTAATATACAAGAGCAAATTACAATGAATAATAACATACCTGACTGCATAATAGTTTACATATTAATAGTGCAAATGTTACGTTTTTATACTTCTACCACTATCATTTTTAATATAGTCACAGGAGCGTAATGCAATACTACCGTTGCAGGAATATAGCGCAATTTTACTTCCCTCCCCTTAAAGTAGATACTATAGACAGTGGAAGTATTAATTGCTATGTACTTTAAAATCTATTTCTAGTTTCAGGCGATGAGACACATTTCAGAAAGTACTATTTTTATAAAAAGCCTGTACGTCAACATAGCTCCAAACCCCAAAAAATCATGTGAAATAAGGAAGTTTATATTCATCTGTCGGTGATGTGAGATGAAGGACGTCGATAATTTTCTTACTTTTATTACCACTTTATACATGAAGAAAATTTCATTTTTTTACCCCTTTGTGAACACCGTGTATTTCAAGCCAGGTTTTTTTTTAAACGCAGAGCCTAACGATAAAAGGATAACATAACTCCTGAAGCCAAGATTCTCTTCTTATGCTTGGAAGATACTCTTTTCACAATATTATAACCAAATGTAAGGAAGTGTAGTGAAATCTGAGAGTTTTAGTATTTTCATTAAAAATGAAAATCTGAAATTTCAGAGTGAACCATTATTTGGAAATAATGACTTAAGGACACCATATAAGAGAGAATTCAAAGCATTATTTGAGCAAAGGTACCCAACTGTACCCGCCACGGTAAAGGGCTTAAGGATCAGCGTCTCGAGAGGGACTGAAAACTGGCCTCTGTGAACTTGTGGTTATAACAAATCCCAGTTTC
The DNA here is from genome assembly GCA_964059195.1 of Ectobius pallidus. NCBI lineage: Eukaryota > Metazoa > Arthropoda > Insecta > Blattodea > Ectobiidae > Ectobius > Ectobius pallidus. The sequence continues at coordinate 87,887,595 of CAXKWD010000003.1, read as the reverse complement.
CGTCCATCTAAGCTGCTTAATATCCCGCTGTAATACAACTAAAGCTCCCAAATCCAGACATTCATTCTGATTAAGTTATGGTATTAGAAAGGAAATATGCACTGCAACTGTTGATACAGGTAACAAATAAATAACTGGACTAATTACAATTTCCTTCGCATTAATTTCAGTAATTGACATTTATGTTGCGTGGTATGGTTTTACCTTGCATCAGTATTAGTATTAAAAATACGGTATAAATGGACGGTGATCAAATGCTTCAGAAAGTCCTTTGAAAACAAACAGCGTAAGCATCAAAACATATTTTTAACATAAAAAAGTTTTTAATTAGGCCTATATTCATAACGGGGGGAATAGGCCTATAACGCAGAGTTTATCGAGAATCAGTCAAGTTTGAAGAGCTATCAGTAACTATAAAACTGTAGAACCATAAGCACAGTACTATTTTAATGTGAAATATTTAGCATTGTACAGTATTAAAATGTTTAATAATAATGTTTAATAGATATATCAAACCCCTTTTATAAAATTAGGTCTCATAAAAATTCAAAATAATATTACGAGTAAATCAATTACCAAAACACCTTATAATAACTGGTATGTTATTTACATTCATACAAAAAAAAAAACAGTGGTACTTTACAATGTAAATGTGGCTTAGTTCCTTTCGGCTCTACGAACGATTCGCACGGCTAGCTTTATTTCTTAACCGTAAAGAACCCTTGGTATAGGCAACTTGTAACAAAACATTCGGTCGAGTGTTCTTGGCTGAGTTGTATCCTTGGGGCTGTGGTGAAAGAGGCTGCGAGTTCGAGTCCTGCCTCGAGGATGAGTGCTTGTGTTTAAGTAGACGAAGGAAAACAAAGAAAAACGGAAAACCCAAACTACTGTTTATGAGATCGCTAAGTTCAAGGGAAACTTCAAATGCTTACTTCATCTTTCAGAACAAACTTATTACTTATTAACTATTGGTAGCTTGGTTGAAAAGAAAGCCTCTAATATAAACCTAGGTGAAACCAAGGTGCAAAATAACACCGGTATTGTATTTCGTGTAGGATTTTCACTTGAACGCCGACTTTCTGTAGGCCTATTCTTCGGTCATGTTTACTTCACAAGTGAAGTTGGCATATTAAGAAAAGAATAATTCTATTCATGGTAAACAAGAAATGAAAAATAAAGAGCCATACTCGAGACTTGCAGGAAGGCAGACAAAACTCACTCCTATTCAGCAACTAACTTAGTGCGAAAGTAGAAATTGCAGAAGTTTTTAACAGCCTTGATGCCCTATTTTTACTGTATGGTCATTACTATGATGATTCTGGATGAAATTTTTAAATTTGAACAGATATGCAATTCAATCCTACAGTTTTTAAAGTTAAACAGTTATTTCAGTTTGAATTCATTTCCCACAGGCTCACAGCTTTTTTTACATAGAGGATTTGAGATTGATCAGCAGCCAATGAGTTTAATGATGTACGAGTATTTAGACTCTTCTCAAGAATTGAGAGAAGTAACGAAAATTCGTTTAACCTATAATTCTGTATTGATTCTTATACAGAGTGGTCATACGTCTCGTTTTCACCAGGATATATCTTTAGGCCTTTAATATTTCACAGTATTACTTGTAGAAACTTTTAATGACTGAAATGTGTTTTCCGGAATTATAATTAATGCATTTCTTAAAACAAAGTTAAAGAGCGTTTTATTGTTTCGTCCATGTCTTGGCGTCACAGGTTCAGGTTTTAATAATTAATTACAGCAGCCGCGCTCATTTACAGGAAACTATGTTTATGTTTGCATAACTATTTTTTTATGTAAATCATGTATACGACACACACTAGATCAATCATTTCCACCGTGTATGGTGGTGTTTGACACGCTGTGCAGCTCTTGTGTAAAATAACATATTATTGATATTTTCTTTGCGTCATATCATTCATCCGAGATTTTAATATGTAGACCTATTAATTATTAAGAAAAAATGGGGACTGGAGTAAACTGTATAACGACGAGCTTCATAACTTTTACTCTTTACCAGATATAGTAAGGGTAATTAAATAACGGAGGATGAAATGGGCTGAACATGTTGCGCGCATGGGGGAGGATAGACATAGGCCTATCTCAAAGTATTGACTGGGAGACCCGAAAGGAAAAGATCACCTGGAAGACCTAGACGTAGGGGGGAGGGCAAAATTACGATTCAAGGGAAGCAGGATTTGCGAGGGATGATTGAAGTTAGCACAGAATAGGGTTGAATGGCGGGCTCAGATAAGCGCGGCAATGAACCTTCGGGTTCCATAAAATATATAATATTCCTTTAGCTTGCTGGGGAATTGTCTATTGTCATTGAGTAAGTAGGTATTAATTATTGAGCTTATACAATCTGTAACTTCTTATATTCTCGTATTTTTAAAATGTGATGGTTCTTAATTAATTAATTAATAATAATAATAATAATAATAATAATAATAGAAATAATAATAACAGAAATAGTAGTAATAATGTAATTTCTTAAGTGGAGGGGGAATAAATGATCTTTTTGGGGGGGAAGTCCCGTTCTCGGCTCAAAACATTATAGTTACCCAATTTTTATTCGTGGAATTGATAGACCTCATTAAATATGAAATATTCGGAGAAAATTGTGTAATTCTGAATACATTTACGGAGTGGTAACCACAGTAACAAGCCGTTATTTTTAGTGAAAAGTGATAGTGGAAGAGGTGCGGAGTTACTGTTACGTCAATAGGATATTTTAAGCTCAGAGGGCGACAACATACACGCCCCTTTAACGGTATCGCCACGCTGACGTCTGTATGCACAAAATCTATCATCCCGTCAAAGTGTCTACTTCACAACAGTAAGCTGTGTTTAGGTATAAATATATCTTCTGTGTGGACCGCCTCTTACATACACGCATATTTCGACTTTCATTTGCACAAGTATTTCTTACCTGACCTCTTCTAGGTACAGTGTAGGTCGGATAATCGAGACTCTTACTACATTACTAAAAAGCTTAGGATGTTTATAACATGTCATATTTTTATCCTGATCGCCAATTTCGCCGCAAACACAAATTAGACACGAATTGCACATTTGTCATCTTAATCGGACCCTTTTTGTTTTGCATATAAAGTCATATTTTGGTCATATTTGTAATTTCAGTTGCAAATTCTGTAAATGAGCGCAATTCTACAGCATATGCACTAAATGGTCGAGTTAATCCCCCCCCCCCGAGAGTCACGAATATTTTGATGTTACTGTAACTGAAATGTGAAGAAACAATTAGTGCAAGTTGTTACCAACTTCCAAGAGACATGTTTTTAAATATTTTCAGTTCAAATTTGCAGTTATATCTGGAGACAATAACAAATTAGAAGTTCTTTACAAGTAAAATTGTAGATCACCTGTAAAATTATTAAAATTGATTGAATTCATGTGATGTAACAATTTAGTGTCATTAAAAGTTAAATTAGAGCATTTATTTTTAGAAAATATCTTCTTTTATGAGGTCCCATTTAGGATTTTTGGGTTAGACTTAGTCAATTCTATGGGCATTTTAGCAGTCATATTTTCCACTTTTTAGGTCATAAACATCCGAAACCTAGCTATTACATTACAAACAAGGACTGAGCCTTAGTCAAGATTAAACTGACACAAAGCACAGATCGATTAGGAACTATCTTTGTCAGCCAGACCGCACACCTGTATGTATTTCTATGCCATACACCTTCTATTCAGTCCCAAACCCACCCACAAGAGAAACAGGTGAGCAATTTATCAATCTGTATTAGAACGGAGACCCCAAACCAATTATTACGGTACACATATAATTTTGCTATGTCGTGTTTTGTACATCCATCAAGAAGAACAGAAAAATAAACAGTAGGCCTAATGTTTACAATCAGATCGTTCTGAAGTAATTATCTCTAATACAAAACAAATTAATAACATTTGCCATGTTGTTTGCACAATAATTAATATCGTCAGAATAGGTTTCATGCTGAAATAAAGAGAATAAACGGTGTACGAAACGGTCAATTTTCAACGCTGTATTGATACTTATATTATTTATTCTGATTGATTCATCAAGGCCGAGCCGAAACCACTGAACATATATGAATATAAAATTTGGTCAGTAGTTTTATTTTATAATTTCATATAACTCACTAAGCGGAGATTTTTTTTTTTCCAAAATTCAAAAAGGGGTTAAAAGTTTATATGGCAAAACATCTAACGGTTCTATTAACTTAAAACTTTGTGAAAGTACTCCAAAACTTAAATAATTAAATGATTTTTAAAATCAACCCCTAAAGGGTGAAAAGGGGTGAAAAGGGGTATAAATAAAAGGAATTCTCAGACCGTTAGGTCTTTTCTGAGTACATTCGGGGTATTGTAAGATCACGAAAACCAAACTCTAAAGAGATAACATTCATAAAATGAAGTATAATGCGATTCAATATAAACATGCAATAAAAATAGAAAAATTAACGTAATATGCAAGATGAACCTCCAAATATACCTAAAGCCCCCAAAACATTCGTTTTGTCTGAAACTGACTACAAAAGACCAAAACATGAAAATATGTACGGGAAAGGTATACTTATTTGGAATCAGTAAGCCATGAAATGGATATTTAGCAAGTTTGAAAACTGTAACAAGCTTATATAAAAGCATGCATTTGCATGGAAATCCTGTTTCTAGCTATGAGTCAAGCCATGTTTGATGGAAGCTATTTGAGAAAAATGATTACTGCTTGTAGTAAAATCAATAAATGAGCTGGAATATTGATTCGTTTCGTTATACACAATCAGATTCAATAAATCCACACATCACTAAAGTCCTCCTATGAAGCTTAGCCTTGAAACTAAGTTTAATGGAAATTGCCTACTACATGTATTTTAATCAAGTGCCGTAAAGGTAATTAAGTTTTATTTCATTCGTCATGCGCACAGTTGACATCTCGGTGACACTTTTGCAATTACAAAAACAAAAGAATTTAGGGCAATGTTTAAAAATTCTTCCACGAAGCAATCGTATAACGCATGACTGGCCAAGACCACCAAAACACAGGCGAGAACACAATTCCGCAACACACGTAACTCGCTGCACTTTGTACAGGTAGTAGGCCTATTAACCTACATTATCCTGCTCTGGAACCTTGAAAAACAAATACCTGAAGTTCAGGAGTCAAAAATAAACCCACGAACCTTCATTTTACCTCTTTCTGCTGTTGCTTACTGTATTTGAACTGTTTTATTTAAAACAAGCAGCTTCGCCCGCGATTATTTACTCAACTGCTAAAGGTTTTATTGAAATAACGTATTTAACAGAGGAATAACTACAACATATTTATTAACTCATAGTTTTTACATAAATTGCATGCATTACGTAATTTTATTCTTAATTGTATAAAGTAATAAATATAAATAATTAAGCGAATAGAACGAATCTTGTGCTTCCGTATGAACATACAGATTCGAAATGAAACGATTAAAACATACCACAGACTCATGGACCTTAGTCAAATCGTGCACAAACAATTAAAATGATTAAAAATTAAAAAGCTAAAACCTCGGTTTCGATGTGCATTTCATGATTCAAGTGCGATGTCCGCGGAAAAACTATCTCAGATTCGAATTCCCTAGCCCGAAAACCCTCCGCATAGTGAATTTCGTCCAAATCATTCAATGGTCTTTTTTCCCCAGTTCCTATGGCAAAGCGAGCAAACCTACAGGTAACGGAGTACTGTGTCCATCGCGAAAATGATGTGAGGTTTGAGCATTAATACACATTATGAAGTTCCTTGAGAAAAACATTGTTTATGATTCAAGTATTTAAAGCGTAATGTTTTGGAATAAGTCTGGAATTAAGAAGCGAGGCTTCGCCTAGAGTTTAAAAAATAGTTTAGGAGCGTATATTATAAGTAGGCTAAAGTAAAGCCGTCCCTATTACAGACCGTGAAGGAGCTTAGGATTCCAGGATGTTGAGGCTCCCAGATTTTGAGACACAAGGTGCCTTGCGCACCAGCCTTCTTTACCCCCAGGATTGCTCATTTCTGTTAGAAGCTGAGTCGACCCCAAGGTCATAGTACGACCAATAATCCGCAATCATATGATTTTTAGCGCAGTGTCTCAAACAATTGCACCACTGCGAACTCCAAAACGTATATTGTACACTGGTTTCTCTGCGATAACAATAAATAAAAGTAAATAAATGTTTCAAAATAATCTCTTCTCTATATATATAAAAGGCTTTGTCCTGACTGACTGACTGACTGACAGGAATCAACGTAGAGCCTAAACTGTAACAGGTAGAGACTTGGAATTTTGATAGTACCTTCGTTTCATAATGTAGGGCTCACTAAGAAAGGATTTTGAAAAATTCTGATTTTAAATGCCAAAAATCAAATGTTTTTGAGAATACTTAATCCCTTCTTACACAGAATTATCGAATCCGATTCACATTTGACATTAAAACATATTGTTGCCAGTTGGTTTCAGATGGGTTTGGAATTAAATTAAATGGAAGTTTGACAATTACAGTTGGCTTTGTCTATTTTTGTCATACCTTGAAATAAAACTTTCGCGATCGCTTGAATGTTGTAAGCACTAATATGGTCAAACATTGTTTTATTTGGACGAAACTCACTATACAGGGGTTTTCTGGACCAAGGACCTCGAATCTGAGGTTGCTTTTACCAGGTGACGCTATCTAATCGTGGTATGTAGTCCACGTGATTTAGGTGTTAATAAATATAATGATTTAACTATTATGCTCTTATTTTTTTATTTTTGAAATAATTATCGCGGGCGAAGCCGCGGGCACATGCTAGTGAGATTATAAGGAAATGATTTAATGACCGTTTAAAACTGGGATCAAATGTATTAATTTAGGCTGAGGGATAACGGTCCTCTGACCCTGCGATCGTGAATTGCATTTATTTTTCTATGTGTAAAATGAGTAGCAGTGATTAAAGAGATAGCTTGATTCCTTTAAGCTTACGTTAAGCCTCACAACAATTGGCCAAATTGCAACACGACGCACTATCGTATAAAACTACTATTTTCAGGAATATATGTATGTGAATATGTGTCTGTAAACAGCATAGCTGAAACGAAAAATCGTATCAAATTAAAATTTGATATTCAAGAATGGAGACAATTAAGAGAAATTAGACGACCGAAATGAATGGGCGTTGAGAAGCAAGATATCTCGTAGTCTGCATATTATAGAGAATAAACTGGAAATTTTAGCAAGGATTATGAGCAAAGGTTTTGTGGAGATCCTTGTTCTATTTCTCTCTGCACCAGAGGCTTGACACCACTTGCGGTGTTTGCTTCTCATTAACACACGGACAAGTGCAATTGAAGGAATGTTTTATTTTATGTACGTGTCCAGGGAAAACCGAAGGTAACAAAAATTCATGCTTAGAAATTACCTTACTTTCTTGTTAAAAGCTGACGAAGATTCAGCTACCAAATAAACATATTTTATGGCGAATTGAAAAAATAAAAACTTTTAACGATTAAATATTGCTAAATCATAAAAATCATTAATTAAGCTTTAGTCGTCGGTAACAGACAACCCGTACATTAGAGGATTTCTTCAGCAAGAAGTTCAGCATTCTCATCACACGAAAATAACGATACAGATTTCTTCATGAGGCCTTGGCGGCGCGGGCAGCATGAAGGTCCCTATAAGGGATAGGTAAAACTACGAAAGATAGAAAAGAAACAGAATTTCTTCATGAACCACTCATACAGATATGAAAATAGCGTCCTACTATACGCGAGACGAACTAAGAAGGAAACCAGAAGTAAACGAAAACCAGTATGTCTGTCTCACTCTTAAGACATACGAGTAATGTGCTAGAGTGAGACAGATGTACCAGTTTTTGTTTACTTCAGGTTTCTTTCTTAGAACGGCCAGACTTTAATAATACAATAGATACAATAATATGATCCAAACAGTTAAAGCATCTCTAAACAAATATTAAAAGCTATGTTTATAACTACCAAATGCTATTCAAATACTCTGTTGCTATAAAATCAAACTGCCTTACTTGGTATTTGATTTATGATAACTGACATCGCTTACAAGTTAGTAATGCACGGAGTAGTGCTAAACTTGTAAACACGAAGGAATGGTGTTTCAATGTAAACAATGTTGCAAATTCCAATGTCAGTGTACTGTAGCAATCTAACTATCGTGTAGTACAGTGAAATTAAAAATAAATAACCTACTGCTAGTGAGCTTAGTGAATTCATAAGTGAAATTAAACTGTAAAATGCACGCTTCATAATAAATTATTATATTACTTTTCAGTGTTTGCTTTGCATCTATAGCATTATGTAGGACATATGAACACATCGGTTTGTATTATAAATTCTACAATCTACACAATGCCAGACGTAAACAAAAATTCATTTTTAATGTATAATGCATATAATTATATCCTAACCCTGTTGCAGTATACACACATTCTATCACCACTAGGGATGGGATATCGATATTTTGTTTACTATACGGACTTTTTTTTATTGTAGAAAACTTTTTGTATCCAATTCCATAGGTGCATACAATTCATATTACAATTCCATTAGCAGTGGCAAATGATTTGAGACTTGTATTAGGTTACTGTTCAGCTTCCGACATTCTAACATCGAAATTCAAAATAAAAAAATCTTTTGATTTCTGAAAAAAAAAACAATACTTGAACTGAGAAAAGCTTTTTTCAACCTCACATGAAGTCACTGAGGAAAACTTAAACCATGGGACAATGTCTGTTCCCTGCTAACTCATATCGAATATTGCAATGAATGGACAAACCCACATTTCCTTCGGAAACATTTTGAAAATTTTGCTGCACCATCAACATTATTCTAACACCTGCTTCGTTTACAGCTATTATTGATAATTCCTCCACAAGTGGGGCTTTAAGTCAATTCCATTACTCTTTGACTCTAAATGAAGGGCGGCGTTTTTTAAAGACCTTTGATATTACTGTCAATGATCTTCAAATGTTCTAAAGGCTCTTACGCAGTCAGTGAAATCATAGACTGTACCTAATTGTAGCATTTTCCCTATTGTTTGCCCACAACTCGACTGCGCTGCTGTCAGCATGGGAAGTACGTATACAGAGTGTTCGGAAATTCACATTACAAACTTCTAGGGCTAGTAGAGGGGACTTGAATAGGAACCCATGTCCGGAAACGTAACGTACTCCCTATCCGGTTGCAAAACAACACCGGCAAATCCTAAACAAGTTTCAAATGAGTTGCTACTGCTATTGTTTTCACAACTGTATGCACCTATGGAATTGGATACATAAAATTTTTCTACAATAAAAAAAATGTCAGTATAGTAAACAAAATATCGATACCCCATCCCTAGTGGGGATAGAATGTGTGTATACTGCAACAGGATTATGATCTAACTTACATGCATTATACATTAAAAATGAATAGCTAAACTTCCGGGCCCTAGTGATAATATTGGAGAGTACCGGCTGATTAGTTTAAGAAGTGTTGACCTAAGAACCATACAGACACAATGTAATTTTGCAACGATTACTAATCCTGCCATCTATATGAAATTTCATTAGAACAAGCAGCATACGTCGGACAAGATAATTAAAGAAAAAATAGAACCATAACATTTCCAGGCGATATAACGCCCCTTGAAAGGTGTATGCAGCAGCTCCGAAGTTGCCATAGGCCTCGAGTTTTTTGTACAACATTAGGTGACAACCTCCCTTTCAAAAAATAATCTGTTTATCTCTTACAACGATTCCACACGTATAGTGATCAACATTTATATCCTAAATGTTTAAATTTAAATTTCAGCGCTAAACACACTATACCTAAACTAAACTAAACTCCGTGGCGCTACATCCCTGGAGGGACTTGGCCTACCACCCGACCGCTGCGTCATCTCCCGTAGGCAGATGGCAGGATTGGGGGGCATGTGGTCAGCATGCCGACACCCACGGCCGTTAATGGTGGTTTTCTTGACCGGAGCCGCTACTTCTCTATCAAGTAGCTCCTCAATTTTGAATCACGAGGCTGAGTGCACCCCTACCAGTCCTCCCTACCTCAGAAAAATCCGAGGTACCGGGAATCGAACCCGAGCCGACGGATCTGTAGTCAGCGACGCTAACCACAAGACCACGCTGGCGGACTAAAAACACACTATACCTACACACTGTAATGTTTAGATTAACTGCTGATAGTTAATTATAATTCAGTTTTAATATTACTGGATAGTGCTGGATCACCTACATTTTGTAGGCACCTATCAGGAACAAACTTCTTTTCCCTAAACAGTGTTCAATTTCATGCAAAATAACGTGTCATATTTCTTGGAATCAAACTTTTTATGGAAGTTATCGTAGAAAAATATCAGTAATTATATTTTCTTCTACAATCTGGTTCAACCCCAGGATCAGAGTCGAATTCTCGTCATCTAGGCTATAGAAACTCGACACAAAAAATCGCCTTTAAGCTGAGATTAAATTGATGGAGGAAACTGCAACATAATTTAATATTATCTGATTCTGTACAATACAAACAGAACGTATAATCAAGTTTGTTTTATTAAATAAGTAGCTCTGAATATAAAACAGCGTTACATAGCGAACGCTAACAAAACAATAGTGATAAATCTTTCAATGAAGTCGTTTATTATACGAGAAGCAGCAAACTCAATTTCCTGCTTTTGCAACAGTAAAATGCATCTCGCTACTTCAACAGCTAATCAACTCAACGAGAACAAGTTTATGAATCCATGATAAATTTAAGCCAAGCGGTTTGAGCCGTTCCCGCAAAATTAACTGCAAAGTTACCCTACGAACATTTAATACTGGACTATTGAAAATAAATTCATAAGTTATTTCAGTTTGTCTCAGAATTTTTTTTAACTGCCTACATTGTTTGTGATCATTTTCAATAACGCCAATAACACTATAGTTACAGGAAAAACTGTCGTGGCGATGTTATCACGTTCTATAGAGTGGATTTATCTTCTTTACTTGAAAATACTTTGCTCGATTTACAGTATAAAATTGGGCCAGCCTTGTTAATAAAAACGAACAGATGAGTATTATATTCCAACATTGGCAGAAATTAAAAAATAGTATTCTCATTTCGCCCAGTAGAGCGTTTTTCATGGTTGGGTTTTGAAATAAAAATGATTAAGGAAAACTTTCCTAATTTCGGATCATTTTCAAATAAACTGCCAATTAGCAGTCCCCATAATTATATTGTGCATTTTCTATTAGAAGATATTTAAAAAGGAGGTATTTTAGCTCTATTCGAAAGGAAATATTGTAATATTTTTAGGTAGATTTCGAAGAAAAATCTACCTATTGCAATGGATACCATGCCATGATTTTCGAAAAATTCTTTCATATCTTTACGTTTCATGCTCCCCTAAGTACGAAACCACCGCCCGTTCAAAAAAAAAATGTGATATATATATATATATATATACTTGTATATATATATTTATATATATATATATTTATATATTTTATATATATATATATATATATATATATATATATATCTATACACGCTAGCGGCCGTAATTTTGAAGATATTTGAACCAAATTTTATTATGTCATTTCTAGGCCCAATAGTTCGGACAAGTTCGTTAATGAGCAAATTTGGCCCAAGGTGGTGGTCGGGGGAGGGGGTTGAAATTTTTAAAAATGTATATCTCGGCCCCTATGAAGTATAGAGGGAAACTTTGTTTGAATAAATTAGAGTACTCCCTATGGAGTTCACAGTGACACCAACGATTCGGGGATTCGAGTGAGGGTGGGGGTGGGGATGAAAATTAGAAACTTTTGGAACCACGTCTTGTGGGGTATCATTGAAAAGCTCTAGATGAGTACTCTACAAATCAATAAATAGTTTCTTGATAGCTCTCACATGACGCGAGAGTTTAATGTTTGAAAATAATAACACTTAAAAGAATTATAATATCATAATTTTGTCTTGTTTAGCGGCTTTGCTAATTTTATTCATTGCTGATCTTGCGCACGGCCTCCCAGAATATTATATCCTATTCTTGTTTTCAAAACAATTGATTGTAGGCTTTTGCTCTTTGCCGAATTCAGTCCTTATTATTGCGGGTTTGCCGTGCCAAGGCTAAAGAAGGAGAGTGCTGCGAAGCGACAATAAATTAAACCAAAAGCGCTTCGAAATCTACCTCAGCCTCTAGGCCTGCCTAGAGGGATTTTTTTATTTAAATATAGGAAATATTATGTTGATTAATTTCAGTGGTGAATACGACACATTACAGATAGGGACCTAAGTTCTCAAGTGTCCCCAGTGTAAAAAACAATAATTCGAAACGCAACATTTTTATAAATAGGACAGAGCAGATTTAATGGTTTAACTGCTTTGTTTAGTAGCCTATACTGTTTAAAACATAACATTTTTATACAATTTTGTGTGAACGTATTAATTGAGATATTGTCATTTCAATTATCTCCATTTCTCTCATGAGTGTTATCTTATTAGTGTTGTTGCTTTTTTAATAACTTTATGTGGCAATTTAGTCAGAGGAAGTCGTTTAGTGTAGGCATATTAGTCTGGTGGTTAAGAAACAAAAAAGGGACGAACTATGCATTTTTACTTTAAAAGGTCCCACTTCGCACACATCTTCCTTGACCCCTGTGGAGTATTTTAGGAAGGAGCGCCAACGCAAATTTTGCGGCGGGGGGGGGGGAGAGGGGGGTTCAAAATGGCGGCTGCACTCCATCACTAAATCGCCTCTAGCTCCTAACCCCATGGTCCGATTTCAATGTTCTTTTTTTTTTAATTAAAGGTAAAAGTAAGTGGCATAAGATACTGTAATGATATTTTAGATAAGTAAAATGGAAACCCTTTAAAAAGTTAAAAAGGGTAAAATATGTTTTTCTTTTCGCTTTTATTTTTATCATAGTTTTTCAGAAAGTGAGAATTCGTAATTTTTTCTCAAATAAAAAAGAAAGTACGTTTCTTAAGCTTTAATTTGATACCATAAAACACACATTTCCATGAACAATTAACCCCACAGAGGCCGTTAGAAGAATACAGGTACAATGTCGCGGCTCGTTTTCGGCCACGAATATCCTAGCGTAGTGCTTACCAAAGCATGCTAAACCGACCTGCCTACAGCGAACAGTGGTTCGGAACCTTTTCGCGTGTGTTGGTAGTATCCTATTGTTATCAGATTATCTGTGTGTATTAGCCTACGTCCTAGCATTCTACAAATACGCCAATACCAGTAAATGTTACTGCGGTAAGTACTGTTGAGCTGCGCTTTTCCAGTGAAAAGGATATGTTTTCATTACAATAAGGTTAGTCTCAAATAATGGAAGCATTTATGTCAAGAATCGTGTTCAATCCATGGAACTGCTCATTTTTATAACTTCGAATGTTGAAACATAAAATTTTCGCTTAAACGTTTAACGCCCGTTTAATGTAGGCCTACTACTGTGCAATTTTCAACAAAAAAATATTAACTTCATCAATTAATTTGAACGTGCTGCTAATGAAACTGATAAACCCGCTCATAATTCTTTTGCAGAGGAAATCCTACCATGTTTATGAGAAAGAAGGTGATCCGATGACCTTCAAAGACTGGCACACCAAAATGCGCTCAGAACGACCTCTGTTTCTTTACTAGGAAATACCTTGGCGCCTCTAGTTTTCGGTCATAATTATGTTTTCTCTGTGTAAGGTACAAGGAAGTATTTGAAGAATATCTAAACTTTTGAGTGGCTGAACAACTGTGCTGTGGTGATTTCTTTTTATATAGGTAAATGTGGGATGTCCAGTAAGAGGAAAGTCGGCCTTATTATTTATTAGACAACCCATAAGAAAGGCTAAAGGAATTGTGCTATTAATGGTCGCTGTCGGGAATAATAAAGGGCACGTATAGGGCAACAATAAATATATTAGAAAACTGAAAGGTAAGAGAGAAGAGAAATGATTTAGATTTTACTGATTAGATTCCTGGCAAAAACCATCACATGTGCAGAGTTGAGTTCATGGAAATCCTGCCTTGCTCAGTACAGCCACAGGGAAATTAGCTATTGACTAGATGCTGCCACTTCTAGAAGTGTCATCCATACTGGTACCCATTCACCGTCAGTCTTAGTCCAGCCCCACTTGGAAGGATCTTGGTCTGGTTGTATCGGTTTCAGAGCTTTGTCCCATATCATTCCTCTTAATAGTCTATGCTGTCCTCATTGCATGCAGTTTCAGTGCATCGGAAGTTGATGGTATATTTTCCATCAACCTGGGACCTTTTCTCTTAAGTAAAAATCTTCTCTCTTCATCGACATATTCCGCACTACAAGACCTGTCGCACAGAACGACAACATATCTCTGAATCCCAGAAGAGAAAAGTCTTCTATATTTCCTTTCGCTAACAAGAGGAAACTCTCGGTAGTATTTGGCAGACATCCATGCTTCCCATGCCTTAACTTTTCTTCTTCCATTGAACTGTGAAACAGTATTACAGTCAGTGAATGCGTGAAAGTAAGGAAGAGCCTTAGATATAGAATGTTCTAGTCCTCTTGCAATTTCATGGATAGGAATGTATTGGAAATCTTTTCTTGTCCCAAAGGCAACCCAAAGGCTGTTTGTCCCAAGTTCTTCAAAACTGGATATGGAGATAACTATAATATCGGTCTCCACTGACCGGATCTTTTCCTTCTGAAACATGGAATGTTCTAATGTTGTAATTCCTTGTGAGAGGAACTTGAAGAAAGATTTCTTGTTTTTAGAATCTTTTAAAAAGGTCTCCCAGTTTTTACGCCAAACAACATACAATCGTGACACTGATGACATTTGATGTGAAACATATGGAATGTTTTGTTCAGAGGAATGTGCTCTTGTATGAGGTAATAAGTGAATGACTGCAGCTCTAAGATTTTAACATCAACAGCTTTTGGCTCAGTTTTTATTTCTTTTTCATTAATGTAAGTCGAAAATCACTTAAGCAGACTTCACTTATTCTTACAAAGTATTGTCTTCCCACGATTTGAAAGAGAAGGAGGCCAAGGCTAATTCTCATGTCTACAAAATTCTTGGAAATCTCCTTCTCTTGTTTGACTCGCTATGTACAAATGGCTGAAGAGTGCATTGTCATTTCGTAACACCTGTAACCTTGATAAGTTTTGCTTTCTATTTCGTTCGTAGTTTCTAGCAAAAGTTGCATGCCTGGGTTTAGTTTTATTGGATCCATGATACTTTTGTCAGAGCTTTCCAAACGTTCCTGAAATAATTGAGAAAACTGTTTTACCCCCTCTTTTACAATTAACTTTACTGTTTTCTCTTCAGTTTCTGACATTATTATTTTTGTATCAATTGTAAACAGTTTTCTACACTCTTCAGAGAAAGGATTTCCAAAATGTGCCACAGTATGAATAAGAGCATCAACTTTCTCTCTGTATTTTAATTGGAACAATTTTTCATGGTGCCCAAACCTGTCAGTGTCGATTTCCCGACTAAAGGTCTCCTCAAAATCCTAAATATGTATGGCAATCTGAGGTCCAACAATCATAAACTTCCGAAAGGCGTCATCATAAAGCCAACTATTCCTCCGTCCCTTTTAGTGAAGCATTCCCCTGTTCATGTATGTGATCCAGTGCCATGGCTGAGGCTTTCATGGTTTTCCTTACAACAAATCCTCCTATGTTGAACATTTCCATCACTGCTGAATGTTTGTCTTTCAGAAGGATCATGTTACGAAAGTGTACTGAAATCCGTCGTGCATAATTTGCATGATCAAGGGCAAAGAAACACGGAGCAAGGCGAAAAACCGACTCAATACATAGAGAAAAATTCTCCTCTCGAATGAAACGCTCATAGGTGAGAATAATAAGAATTCTTTTCAAAGTTATTTACTAGTAAAGAAACAGAAGTAGTTCTGAGCGCATTTTGGTGTGCCAGTCATGGAAGGTCATCGGATCTTCTTCTTCATTCTCATAAACATGGCAGGCTTTCGTCTGTAAAGTGTATTATGAGCATGCTTTATTAGTTTCATTAGCAGGACGTTCAAATTAATTGACGAGATAATATCTTTCTGTTCAAAATTACACAGTACTAGGCCTACATTAAACGGGCGTTTAACGTATAAGCGAACATTTTGTGTTCCAACATTCAAAGTTATAAAAATGAGCAGTTCCATGGATTGAACATGATTCTTGACAAAAATGTTTCCATTATTTGAGATTAACCTTACTGTAATGAAAGCATATCCTTATCATTAGAAAAGCGCAACTCAACAGTACTTACCGTCATAACATTTACTGGTATTGGAGTATTTGTAGAATGCTAGGACGTAAAACACACATATAGTTTGATAACGAAAGGAAACTACCAACACACGCGAAGCGATCTGTTCCGCACCACATTTCGCAGTAGGCAGGCCGGTTTAACATGCTTTGGTAGCGCTACGCTAGGAGACTCGTGGCCGAAAACGAGCCGCGCCATTGTACCTGTACTCTTCTAACGGCCGCTGTTGGGTTAATTGTTAATGGAAATGGGTATTTTATGGTATCAAATTAAAGCTTAAGAAACGTACTTTCTTTTTTATTTGAGGAAAAATTACGAGTTCTCACTTTCTGAAAAACTGTGATAAAAATAAAAGCGAAAAGAAAAACATGTTTTATCATTTTTAACTTTTTAAAGGGTTTTCACTTTACTTATCTAAAATATTATTGCAGTATCTTATACCACTTAGTTTTACCTTTAATTTTAAAAAAAGAACATTGAAATCGGATCATGGGGTTAGGAGCTAGAGGCGATTTAGTAAGTGAGTGCAGCCGCCATTTTGAACCCCCCTCTCCCCCCTCCGCCGCAAAATTTGCGTTGGCGCTCCTTCCAAAAATACTCCACAGGGGTCAAGGAAGATGTGTGCGAAGTGGGACCTTTTAAAGTAAAAATGCATAGTTCAGACCCTTAACCACCAGACTATATTACCACAGAAGGTTGATAAATTGTATCAAAAGCTCTTTCTCTGAATTCTGCATAATACCATTCAGTCATTTTTATTCAATATCATAAATGTTGCCTCATTAATTGAAATTAAATGAATTTGACTTATTTTGGTATCTTAGGAGGAAGTTTAATTGTACTAATTTACACTTACCATAATCTATATTTTCTAAAACATGTGGTCTAGGTTTAATTAATTTTTTGTGCTGATGGACACACTGAGTGTTAACCCTTCCTAACTGTAAGAGTCATAGTTAAGCATGTGATATATATATATATATGTAGTTATAGTTATCGTTATATATATATATATTACTTTTGTAGCTCAAATCTAGCCTAGTATGAGTTCAGACGTGAAAACAAGTAACTTATAGTTCTGTGCAGGTGTCTTATTCACAATACCTTTCTTAATGAATTTATTATTAGCTGCCTTGAGTCCTCATCATGTCACTGATTTTCCATGTTTAGAGCTAGTTTAAAACTTCTTACTGCAAGTTTAATGATTAGTATTCCTATTATAAAACATGTTAAATTATTTTTTCTTATATATTATATAGGCTAAGCTCATAACTGCAGATACACAAATAACATGTAGGCTATAATGTAAATAGACTTATGAGCATAATTTTAAATTACACAATATGAAATTTTATATCCTCTCTAACGAAACACCAAGACTTAAACTAAATGGACAAATTAACTGAAAGTAACACTCATGAGAAAGTATGGAAACACTGGGCTACATTCATTATACAAGCCGTGCGTCATGTAAGTTTTTATCTAAAAGAGCATATTCTTTTTAAACCTACATTGCTACATTTTATTTTATTTTTAATTTATATTTTTAGATTTATATGTCAATCACGGTAACACTCATGTGTAAAAGCTACGTTTGCTGGAAAAGAAATTAACCCACTAGCCCTAATTTGGCATATTTTATTATTCCGAAAATGGGAACAGTAATGGAAGAAGAAAAAATTAGTAAGATAGAGAAGCCTCCCTCTCTGATCAGTTAGAACTATCTCTATCACTGTTCCCAATTTCCCACTAAATCCATGAACACTGTTCCCATAATTGAAAATAAATGTTAATCACTAACTACAAAGTTATTCTTCTAACGCTCAGTACCAGTTATGGCGGTGACAAAAATGTGAACATGGAAATAATGGAGATTCTTTTCCCAATTAAACATAATGAAATTACGAAAAAAATTAAGAAAACTTATCTTTAAAATAAACAAATAAATGTAAATTCGCTACGTAGGGAATGTAAAGTTTCTGATAGATTAACACTAATCATATAACTGATCACTAATGTTTTCATACATAATTCATATAAAAACGTAAACAATTCTGATTTGAACTCCTCTGGATAAAATCAAGTTGATCAGATGAAAACTGTTAAGTGGTGACTGTTGATGACTCAGCTTAGTTCAGCCTGATAATTCTAGTGTTATAACTCAATCAGTTGGAAATGAAGTAGCTAATTCTATCACATTCACTTTATAATGCCCTCTAAATGGAAAATACACACTACTTCGCAAACTAATTAGTTACATTAAGTTACTCAAAACAAGAAATGTATGTTTATATTTAATCAAACTGACATGATATCAGGCTTCTTCACACTTTGGTAAATGAAACTCATGTGATTATGAATACGTTTTTGCACTGTGGAAGCTGTCATTAATATTGGTCCAAAGTGAAGCTGTGCAGGAATTGTCAGGAATTAACACACACAGAGGCATATATAATTTACATAAAAGACAAGATCTGACCCTCACCTCTACTTGTTTAGACTGGAGGGCAGAGGCCAGCACACCCCCGGATTCCTCCACTACAGTTTCTGGCATAATGATGTCTTCTAAACTATATCACCAGCGGAATTCACTTACATAACTCGACCAGCAAGAAATGTGTTAACAAACAAGAAAGGAACTGATTCAGTACGCGCCATTGCTAGGATTATCACAGAAAGAATTTGAATTTAGTTATATTCCAAGTAATAGGATCAAGATCTCATATCACACTGGACAAGTTCGCCGGGACTTAAAAACGACACCGCGACGTCACCCATGGCAACTCGCATGCCATCTAAACAACACGCCTGAATGCGACGCGTGCGCGAACCATCACAACTTATCTTCAGAAATCTCCCCTTTCCACCAACGCAACGGTACATACGTTTTATGAATGAATGAATTGAAATGCCAAAGCGTGCTGGTCGTAGACTAAAGTCTATCCTCCCCTCCTCCGCCTCGCCTGGAAAGCATTACGACGCTCCAACAAGTGGAATTACTAAATGAGCTCCTGCAAATCAAAATTTTTCAGATTGTTGGTGGAGCTCTCGATCTATGACGTAAATTCTGCATAAAGCGAGACATCTGCATAGTAATATCCAATTAAAGGAGTAGTTATCTTATCAAACAGAGCTTGGCCATTATGATGTGAGTATATGGTAAAAATAAACTAAACGCCTACAAAATGTCACGGGTTATTGATATTTTATCGCGCCGCCTCACGACTGTATTAATGGTTAAGCGTTAGTAACAATAGTATGCCTCTAATAATGACATATGCCTTACCTGTGCATAGAGGGGCATAGACAAGCAACTTTTATTAGGAGATTTTTGCTCTATGACGTAAAATGTGTATGCTACAGGGAATTAAAATCATTATGATTTGGTGTTCGTATGTCAATAATGAAGCGATGAAGGGTTAAAATTTTCATTAAATTGACTTCACGCTTTCTTAGCGATCGATAAAAACCTGATTCTTAATCATTCATCAACAACTATATCATAATTTAGATTTTTCATAATCTACAAAATTTACAGACTAATCACATGACTGGTCGTCACTGCAATTGTTTATTTAATCACTAGCTTAAACGGCCTGGCATCGCCCAGGTTTTGTATTTTGTAATTGGAAATTAACTTATGAAGGACTTTCGATTTTCAAATTATAGGTCCTTATACAGGTATTTAGAATTTGAAACGAAGAACGATTTATCACATTAGAACTATTCACTCAGAAAACGCTTGGTATAGCTTTTTATGGATCTATTCTAGAGGATGTAGAATTTTGCATCCCATCGCTTCTACACACGAAGCCTGGTAGGAGTTGAAATAAAAAGAAACATAAATTCCGGAACATAAAATTGTATTGTCTTTGCGGAATATTTTATTTCTCACTCTCATGTTACCATACAACCGCTTCGGGGATGAAATTAAAAAGTTATTCAATATTACTTTCATATTTCCCTCCCCAAAACCCTGCGATATAATAGTATACATATTACCATAACAGAGTTCCTTCTGAATAATTGCCTCATATAAGTTACATTAAGTGCACAGTGCGTAAGTTATAAGTTTGTAAGTTATCATAGATTAATTATAACCTTAGTGATATTTACCTCCATTCAAAACCACTAACTTCGAAATACAGGGTTATTAACACGGAACAAGTTGCAGTGCGTTGTTCCGTGGGATACATTGACTTCACATTTTTGTGATTATCTTTCCCCCCCCCCCCCATTATTAAGTGTCAGTATGGTACTTTCTAAGATCGCATGGTGGAAGGGAAAAATGTATGTCCATCCATGTGTCTGTAAGCGCGATAACTCGAATACGTTTTATCATATTTTAATGAAAATTGGCATACACACTTATAGGACGAAGGCTATTGGTTTTGAATCAAATCGGTTGACCGGTACAGGAGTAACGACCAATTAAAGGTCAAATGCTTTTTAAATAGCACATTACTACAAAGCTGCGTGGCTAACTTGCTCGTTAACATAATCTGTTTGCCCACATCCAGATTAGGCCTAAACTTGAAATTTTCCATACTTATAGCTTGCAACAGACGTAGATATTCTAAAACGATTCTATTTTTAACTTTTTACCACGAAAAAAATTCAAAATAGAGGAATGGATTTTGAGTTTGGATTTTTAGTTGATTTTGAGTACAACTTTTGGTTCTGTAAATTAAATCGTATCTCCATCGGTTACACCTTACAAATAGAGTTACATTTTTCTATTTTAAGTAAAAATTGTTTATTTTCCTGACATTATGTAATTTTTGACACACCTATAGGACAGTTAGAATCGTAAGATTTTTCAGGAATATTGGCACACACAACAGCCATAAGCGTATAAAATTTGGTGTTTCTAGCTGTCCCATTAAGTATGGAAAACTGATTGGATAGCCGTGACGTCATTCTCATCTACGACAGTCAAGATCAGTTGTCTTCAACCCGCGGCCCGTGACTAAACTTTTGGCGGCCCACTAAGAAATAATAATTTTAACTACAATGAAAAATTCTGACAATTTCATGACAATGAAACAGTATCAGGTCTCACATTAAATAATTCAAGAATGTTACTGTGCTTTGTGTTATTCATTAACATTGCAAAGTGGAAGACAAAATATAATACCCACACATGTACAATGTTAAGTAATCCCTATAGATATTGGAACACGATTTATATATGTTTGTTACGTAAGTATCATGTTATTAATAATCAATAAATCAATGCAGCCCGCTAGTCTTTCACCAAAAAGAAAACGGCCTTTAGTTTAAAAAAAAAAAGTTGAAGAACACTGGTCTACACCATCCAGTTATTAACATTGAAGATGAGCTAGAAACTCGAAATTTGGCAAACTTGTTTATAGCTTCTAGCCAATAACAGGTGGGAAAATTCCAAAAAATTCCAATTTTTAAATTTTTATACCCTCCTTTGAAACTTTGAAATTTGACTGCTTATTTGTACGGCTTGAGATGTTTTGGAAAAATAAAGGTATAGGACTATTGTTGAGAGGAATTTGTTGTAAATTCGTTCTATTAATATCCTAGTTATCCCACTTATTCCTTCACATAAATAATAAATATAAATAAATAAATAAGCCCGACACAATCCCTTATAGGGCAAGGGCCTCCTACCATGGTAGGGCTGGCTCTGTTTTTACTCTCCCAAGGTGAGCTATTTCCTTGGAGAGTTGGGTTTTTGCCTCCTGGTGGGTTAAGACGTATATTATCAACACTTTCCTAGGACACTGTTTTCCTAATGAATTAAATGCTCTATCACTTGTTTCCAGTTCACTCTTTCTATAACCTATCCTGACCAACTCGTTTCTGCCTCCTCCCTGAACTCTTCTTCCCTTCCTAGATCACTGATTTCCTAATGATTTAAATGTTTTATCACTTGTTTCCAGTACACTCTTTCTTTGGCCTGACTTGTTCATCTCGTTCCTAACTCCTCCCTGAATTCGTCCTCCCATCTGCGTCGAGGTCTGCCTCTGCTTCTTTTACCCTTCCTCTGGTCCCAAACAGTTGTTGCATACGCCCATCTCTCTTGATTCATTCTGATGACGTGACCTCCCCAATTCCATTTGGTTTTTCTTACAACAATCGCTGCGTTTTCCAGTTCACTTCTTTTTCTTAACTCCTCATTTCTTATCCTTTATACCTAACAGTTTTCTTTCCATCTTTCTCTGACAAATCTCTATCATGTTAACTTGTTCCTTTTTTAATGCCCATGTCTGGCAGCCATATAGTAGGACTGGTATGATGCACATTTTTAGCACTTCCTTCACATATTCTTATCAAACTTTTTCAAGAAACCGTAGTCTAAAGCTCAATAGTTTCTTAAATATGGCCTATTAACTCCATCTGGCTCTTTGTTACATCAGTTTACCTGATTTTATTTATAATAAAAATAGGTTACATAACTTACATGTTTAGATATCTAGTCCAAATAATAAGAATTTTCGATCAGTTTAAATTTCCCATATTACTGACCTAAATACAAAAAGGGCTTGTGTGTGGCTCTCAGCTCGTGGCTTTCGACCTTCTTTCTTGTAACTTATCCATTCTGATTTTTAAAAAAAACACCCCTAAAAAGCATGTTAAACAAACCCTCTATTATACCTTAAAATAATTACTGTTATATTCTCGAGAGAAAGTATGTGTGTGGTGCTGAGACTACTTTTCCTTTAAACCAAGCTTATCATACCGTTTTCGTTTCTGTGGATCTGATAAAATCACAGCAGCATTCTTAACAGCTGTAAATGCGTCAGAAGCACCAGGACACTTATTCTTGTCTGGATGTACTTGCAGAACAAGCCGTTTGTATGCTTTTCTAATATCACTATATGTAGCCTTCTTTGAGACACCTAGAATCGAATAGTAATTCTTACATTTCTTGATCCTGTTTACTACCGCTAAATGCTCCTTATTAAATTGCTGCTGGTTTGGTTCAGCTTCTGGTCCCTCCACTCTTGGTTTTTTCCTTCTTGGTCCATCACCTTGATCATTTTGTGACTGAGTACAATCAAAATTTAAACTCTCAAGGAGATCTTTTGCTTTCTGAGATGGATATAATCTTACTGATTTAAGCAAAAACTTTTCTGCCTTTTCGCTTTCTCCTTCCAAGAGATATTTTTCAGCAAATTCAATGCATCTTTCTGCCTCATCCTTATTTGCATCCATTATCCACTCTCTTGTATGAGAGTGGACAACCAGTCCAGAAGAAATACGATTTTGATCGCCAAGAATACAAACAATAACAAATGAAAGGCTAAGCAACAAAATTTTACAGAAATTAGTATCAAATTTCTACACGGGTCATTTACATATTTAATAAATAATGCAGATCAAATGGAGAAAGCCAGATTCATACATAAACTCGTACTATCATCAACATTACTAAAACTAGCACAAATAAATGATGGTCATTAGACTTGTTACGATAAATTAACTTTCCCGTACATGCCCTTCACATTTCCCTCACTGGGGCTAGTTATTTTCCTTGACTATTCCATTGTCTTTTTCACAAATTTCCCTGAATTTTTTATTTACTTTACAGAACTCCCACACTTTTCCAGAACAATTTCAATTTCCCTGACTTTGCAGATTCTGTACAGTAGGAAGAGGAGAGTATCTGCATTTTAATACAAAACTTCTATTTTATGGACTTGAAATACATTTTTTAACAGTTTTAAGAATTTTTAGCAATACTTTTGACTAATTTATTGTATGTATAACAAGTTTTTGTATCTCTAGACTAGTAGCTTACGCTACTTATATATTATGTTGAATGTGTTAAAGTAAGTTATGTTTTTCAAAATAAGGTAAACATTTTTAAGGTTTAAATACTGAGTCTAGGTGGTAATTTTAATTTAAAAACAAAATGTACAAGAATATTTAATAGTTACTAATTGTAAGAATGTGTAAACTGAAACAATGATTCTTGAGTAAGAATGTTGTCATGTGTTGAGAAAGACCTGATTTTACACGGCATACCTGAAAAAAGGATGTCCATTTTACAATTTGCCAATTTTTTTTTCAATGAAAGCACAATAAAGCATAGTCTACTACACTTCTAATCCTATTCGGATCTACAGAATGTAGAATTATAAACTGCTAGGTCCTGCAGAGGGGGCTGAGTTGATGACTTTTAGAATTGGAACCCGTTGCGTCTATGAAAGGAACAAAGTCAGCGTTTAAATCACCCGCTTCTAATGGGGATAAAGTGATAGTAATTTAAGGACTTACGTATCAGTTACTTACATTTACAAAGAAAAATGTGATGTGAAACTCACATAACTTCTTCTGACCAAATAAAAGTTTGCCTCTTAGTATAATATATTATGTATAACATTCTCTTCATGTAAACTGGTTGTAAAAATGAATAGAATGTCGTTACCACATTGAATCGCATCCCCGAAGGATTCATAACCCAAATAAAATCTGATTAATGCACTTATGTAATTTTCTTTACTCTAAGCATGGTCAATACATCACTTCACATTCTGATATAGTATAAGAGGCCATATTGCAAAGAACGCGTATTCAGTTATTTGAACCTGATGCCAAGACTGAGTTTCTATAAACAGCGGGTGGCTTATAACTACCCTTCAGAGATTTTTTCGAAAACATGTTTCAAATAAAAGTTATAACTCTTGGTATAGGTACCCCATGTATAAAATTTAAACAAAAACATTAGAGCCGTTATCAAGAAAATAGCGAAAAATGAAATTTTCATCTAAAGTTTTTTTTTTTTTTTTTTTTTTTTTTTTTTAGAAAATGTTTCGAATAGAAGTTTTATCTCTTAGTATAAGCACCCCATGTACAAAAGTTAAACAAAATCTTTGTAGCCTTTTTTCCCCCCTAGAAAATTGCGAAAAATGAGTCGCCAATCTTCGTGTCACATCCCCAGAGGGTACCTGATCCAAATACAAAATTTTGTTTTCATATCATTTTCCGTGAATAGCTGAAATGAAAATACATTAAATATGTTGGGATAGTACTTATATTTTTAGTATAACTTATTAAAAACTTTTATTTATATTGAGTTATGAGACATGTTTCTGAAAACAGTATTTTTTGTATTCAGGGATCCTCAAAACATGTACGTATGTTAAAAATTCAACTTCGAATTTGGGGGTCGAAAACAATACTTCCTTACCTATAGTGTCTATGGTACGGGCACAGGAAGTAACAAACATCAACTTACACCAACATACATCAACTTATAAAAAATGTGAAAATTTTTAACACACCACACCCTGATTAAAAAAGCTTTTTTCATATTTATTCAGTATAATTTTATTAATTTTGCAGTTTTTCTGTCTGAGCAATAGAGATTCCATAATAACCACCTCACTTTGATCCAATACGAATTACTGGTCTTATATTCTGAAGGTAAATATAAAAAAAACCTTGAGATTTGTTATTACATATGCCAGAAAGATTCATTTACTTTACTTGCGTAATAATACCATATTTTAATTTTTTCCCCCTTCAGATAAGCACGGATAGTTGGGTTCTTTGCTGAGAATCTAGTTTCTGAGCTTCTTTTTGCAACGTATTTTTGAAATCTGTTAGGCTATCCTCTACCCACCATATGAAACAATAATGCAAAAGCCTGCCCTTATCTACAAGTGTGCAAAACTATTGACGTTCTTACGCATTATGAAATGAAAAACTAGGTGTAAAATAACATTGGGATTGGAGGAGTGGTTATTCGTAATAAAGTAGTTTGTGTCCAATGCCATAAAGGTACCGTTGTCTCGCGTCCAAATATCCTGTGAACATGGATTTTTATTCGAAACGGTGTCTACTAAGTCCTCTTTACAAGCCCTAGAAGTTTGTAATGGGAAATTTCCAACTCCCTGTTTAATAAGGTTGATAAACGTGAGAGAATCATTACTGGAAGACAAAGAAGTACTGAAATTAACAAATAAAAAGACAATTCACTTTTATAAGATTTGAAGCTTTCACGGTGCTGATTACACAGGACTGCTTCACGGGTTATCAGCCGTGTCAACATAAGATTCAAGCTTTCGGCCATCTTCCCTCTGTGGCCTTCCTCAGGAATATGTTTGAGTGGAGAAAGCCTCCTATAAATATGGAAACGCTTTCTCCACTCAAACACATTCCTGAGGAAGGCCACAGAGGGAAGATGGCCACAGAGGGAAGATGGCCGAAAGCTTGAAACTTATAATGTTGACACGGCTGATAACCCGTGAAGCCTTCCTGAGTAATTCACTTTTGTTTTTGGAAAGTGCAAGTACAAATTATGACAGGAGGAAAACTACTTTTTGTAGTATTTTATTTACTTTAAGAGGTTAAAATCCTTCTAAATGCGTAAAATATTAAGAACACATCAAAATACGTATCTTAAATCTTTGAAATAAGATCCTTTTCAGTGTAATTCGCCAACATTCTATTTTTCTCGTTTCTACATATCGATGGCTTGCTTCCAAATATGGCTATCTGCAAAAACATAATTTTACAATACAAGCAAAATAAAGTTCAGAAATAAATATAAAATCAACATTTTTCACATAACTACTTTCGTGCTTCGGTTGGTTAGTAATGCCATTTTTAAACACATCAGTTTGAAACATTGGGAACTTACAGATAATCTTATTGTGAGTCTGTTGGTGCAAAAATCCCAAAATTGAAAATTTTGTAAGCCATCGATATGTAGCCTAATTGCATAAAATCCGGATTCTAGGTTTGTTTTTGTATTCTGAGAAAGTAATGGTTTGTAATAAAAAGTGTATTTTATATACGATTTATAGCAGGCATATTCTGTCGTAAAAATATAGAGATGGGAAGAGAAAGAAGCAGCGAGATGAGGATCAGCCTTGTCATTAACTTGGGAGTTCATGGCATAATAACGAGTAGATAGGTTCGGCTGGAAATGAGCTCTCCAATTAGTGTTATCCTGCCTATGCTGCAGACAGGTAATACAACAGCACATCCGGACCTTATTGGGAATAGATACATCATGTACATGTTCTCTACTCCCGTCAGAATACAGGTTATCACAAAATACATTGAATTTCATGACTCCTTGTCTGCAAAATAACAATGTTTTTTATCCTCTCATTCATTTTAAATAAGCCTCTCCCTTCATACAAATATACAGGGTGTTAATGAATAACACCTAAATATTTTACCTGTTTATAGAGGGGACAAAGGCAAGCAACTTTTATTAAAAGATTGTTGCTCCATGACATGAAATGTGTATGCTAGAGGGCATTAAAGTCATTTCAATTTGGTGCTCATAAGTCAATAATTAAGCGAAATAGGTTTAAAATTTTCATTAAATTGACTTCATGCCTTCATAGTGATCGGTAAAAACCTTATTCTTAATCATTCCTCAACAGCTATATCATTATTTAGAGTTTTCATAATTTGCAAAATTTACAGACTAATCACATGACTGGCCGCCACTGCATTAGCTTTTTTATTCATAACTCCAGTGTTAACAACGGAGTTCCTTTGTTTTGCATTTTTTCAAATGTTAGAAGTCAGTGGCGGCCATGCAATGGGAGATTTTATGCTGTAACAGGAAAAATTGAATGTTTAGAGCAAAAATGTCTTAGGGCCGGTATTATAATCATGGTTTAACCTTCAGTTTTAGTTTGAACTTTAGTTTTCAGATTTTTGCGTATTATACACGATAACTACAAGTTAATCTTAAGTTTAACCTAACTGGACCTTTTCTACCGTTTAACCTACAGTTTAATACGTAATAATTATTTTAATGAAAATGGCTATAAAAACAAGATTATAAGACAGTATTATGGATCAATTTTGGATACAACATGCTATGAGAAGATGAGACAAAACTCAAAGTAACTCTATTTGTTTACTTTACGAAAAGGAAAGAAAATAGAAGGTTGTATTGTGAAACAAATGCTAATACAATATCATTTTTATGAGCAATGAATAGCTATTTATTTTAGCTGTGATTGAAATAAACTTACACTGAGCAAAACTGAATTCAATTTTCATTTAACCGTTTCTTTAATAATAAAATTTCTAGCTTCAACTTCTCTTCATACAAACAAACAAATACAAGCGAATTAGCACATCTTATTGTTTTTCTTTTATTTCCAAGGCCAATTCGTCTTCTTTTTCCAGCCAACAGGTCTACCAACACCATTGCACAACGGTTTAACTTAACCAGAACATTATAAAACGGCACCTAGAGTTAAACTTTAGATTAGGTTTAACTTAATCTAAAGATCAACTTTGTTTATAAAACCGGGCCTTAACAAAAGTTGCTTGTCTATGTCCCCTCTATACACGGGTAAAATATTTCGGTATTATTTATTAACGCCCTGTATAAATTTTTAAATCACACTCCAAAATATGTTCATTCCCATTCCAGCCATTTGATTTTTCTTTTATAGTGAATCAGCATCTAAAACATATTTCACAAATGTGGTTGGAAAGGTGGAGTCATACTGAAAATTCAAAGCCATAGCCGGGATTTGAACCACAGATCTTCGGCTCTCCGTGCCGCCGCTCTGCTTTTTCAGTCTAACTCTATCTTTCCAACTTAGCCTACACAGAGCCAGCGTGTAAGAATTATCATGCCACATTTTACAAATATAATTAGATTAATGTGCCTTAATAGTTACATTAATAAAAAATTGGAGAGTTATTTAAAAAATAACAAACTATTCCTGTTTCAACATTGATGTTATTTTCTAAACAGATATCTCAGTAGTTATGTATTGTTCATGACCCCTGCGGTGGCTTACTGAATGCAACCCGCAATACAGGGGCAGCCACCGTGTATTGCAGGGGCAATACAAGGTGGCGGCGTAGGGGAAGGTGGCGCGTAGGGGAAGGTGGCTTAGTGGAGGGGAAGGTGGGGTCCTCAACTACCGGGTTACCCACAAAGTGGGGCCTCCAAGCAAATAGCGCCAACTTAATCATTTATTTTTTTAATTTTATCATTTTCGATTCAGTCTCCCCACCCACTGCCCTTTGGTCACCTGGGTGTTTGATCATAGCTCTGGGTGCTTGCGCCACCTGTGTAGAATAACGGCCTAAGTGTTTTGTGGAAACTATGGGAGTATTGGTAATTATTTGTGATATTTACGAGCTTGCGCCCTTATTGAACATAGTTCTTTTGTCCATCTGGGTGCGAGCGCCCTTTGCTCCGCCTGTGTAGAACAACGGCCTAAGTGATTAATTATTGGTAATATTGGTAATTATTTGTGGGCTTGCGCCCTTATTGATCAAAGCTCTTTTATCCATCTGGGTGCGAGCGCCCTTTGCTCCGCCTGTGTGTGTAGAACAAAGGCCTAAGTGTTTAATTATTGGTAATATTGGGAATATTGGTAATTATGAGCTTGCGCCCTTATCGCACATAGTTCTTTTATCAATCTGGGTGCTAGCGCCTTTTGCTCCGCCTGTGTGTGTAGAACAAAGGCCTAAGTGTTTATTTATTGGTAAATATTTGTGAGTTTGTAATATTGCGGCTTGCGTGTTCCAGACGGGATGCAGCTGCGCGTACTAGAATAGCCCGGCTCACGGCGTGTGGGGGGTCCAGCATGCTGTCTGCTGTCTCGCACGGCAGAGCCGCATCTCTGCGTACCAGAATAACTCAGCTCACCACGCGTTGGTCTTGCATACATGTGCACGTTGTACTCTAGCGTATGCCAATGTTGCTACACATGTGATATAATATTATTGCGTATCTTAGCTAGAGTACGGCAGCCACGCGTACGAAAATAACCCAGCCCGCTTGTATACCGACGCGTGGTGACCGTGGTCCCTAGCGTGAGCCGATATAAATACACATGCTGCAGACGATTTCGCTCATTCAACGGATAGCAGCCGACATGGAAGGTACTACTACTGCGTTCTTCAAGTGCTCCGCGTGCGATGCCAAGTATAGGCATAAACAAGACCTGAACCGGCACGTGAGGCAAAGGCATACACAAAGCCATTTCTCCTGTGTTTCGTGTGGGGCTTCATTTACCCGTCGCGATGTATTGACCAGACATGTGCGGGAAGCACACTCTAACAGTCAACTAGTCTGTGTTAAATGTGGAAAAAGTTTCTCCTGTCAACGTTATCTAAACGACCATTTGGAATCTACCCATAATCCAATGAATCCTAATGAAATGTACAGACAACGTGAAGCCAAGACACCGAGACCTACGTCAATAGTCATCGAACCCGGGTCACCTGCAGCCGGGCCATCAACAGCCATTGAGCCAAGGACAGCGGTAGCGAGACCACAGACCAACCCATCGGTACTAAGCCAGCCTGATGTGTCCAATGAACCAAGTCCACGGACAGCCAGACAATCAGTGTTGAGAACAGCTTTGGGCGGACAAAACTATGATTACTCGGTACGTGTTATATATATATTAATGTGTTATATATTAGTGTGTTACTTCCGAGACAACTCGCCTCATTATAAGTTTTTTGTTACAGCCTTTCGCCGTGCCAGATGCAAACATGCATCCCATTGTAGTATCATCTCAGCAAACTGCAGACGGCGGCCAAGGAGTCGCGCCCCATCACATGCCAGATGTTAACGTGCAGACGCAAGGATCCACCTCATCGCAAGCGGTGACAGATGTCGGCAGCCATTATAATGTGGGGGGAGCTCTCACCGCTCACGGCAGCCAAGCAGTCTCGCAGTCAGTCAACAGACATGGGACCGCTACTCAGTCTGATGTGAGTAGCTTACTACAATCACATGTTTTTTACGCTAATGTTTACATGGTTTTTCTATATGTTATGCTAATGTATACATTGTATTAATTCTTACAGAATGATTTTCGCAAAGTGGACTCAGCCTTCAGATCGAGAATCGCTACATATGCAGCAACCAATATCCCGCAAGCGGACCTGGAGAGCGGCCTAGCAGCCTACAAACCCAAGATGGAGGCACTGGTGAGGGACTCTATCCAACAATTTAAGTCTGTAAAATTCAATATTTTTGTGGAATGTGGTTTTGAGAACTTGGAAGGAAAATCCACTCTGCGTAATTTCAAATCAAAAAACGAGGTAGCTGTTGTCACAACCAATGTGTCAGATATTTTAGATAAACAAATAGAGAAAATTCAACAGGAATTTCAAGACGTAGCCTTACGAGGGTCTGGGTTCATGTTCAAATCCATCCATAAAATTGAATTACGCGTCAACCATTATAAACCTTTTGCAGGTAGGAAATTCATGCTCCTACCCGAACGATTTAGGCATTTAAAATCTCTAGTGAACATTGACAACCATGACGATTATTGTTTCAAGTACTGCATCTTGGCAAAATTTATAGAGGTAGGTAATGACTTATGGGCTAGCTATCTCGGGAACCAAGAATTATCTGACAGATACGACTGGAGCTGTGTAAAATTCCCGGTAGCATTACACGACATCGACAAGTTTTCAAAAATGAATAACATATCGATCAATGTGTTTGGTTTAGACGAGCGGGATGAAGTTGTACCAATCAAAATTGCTGATAAGGAGTTGGACGACCATAGAGACTTGCTCTTTGTCTGCGATGAAGTAAATTCACATTATGTCTTAATTTCTGATTTCGACGCATTCATTAGGCCTTTTGTAACAGCTAACCATCTTCAAGTCAGAGTGTGCAAACGATGTTTTACACACTTCCAGTCGTATGAAGGTGAGTCAGCCGACCAGAGACTTGAGGCTCATTTGGCTGTATGTAATTCGTTCTCACCCGTCAGGTGTGAATTTCCTAAACGTCTGGAAGTAAGTTTCACTAAGCATGAGTTTTCGCAGAAGATTAGGTTTGTGATCTATGCGGATTTTGAGTGCTTATTGGAGCCTATTGCCGGATGTCAAAATGAACCTGCAAGTTCCTGGACTCAGCATTATCAAAAACATACTCCTTTCAGTTACGCCTATTTTATTAAGGATCTGGAAGGTGAACATTCGAATCTACGGTTGTATAGAGGCCCCGAAGCAGGAGCCCATTTTATGAGTTCTCTTGTAAAAGACGTAAAGTCCATAGATGCGATTTTAAACTGTGAAATAAAACCCATGATCCCTCTCACGGCAGAACAGAACAACCAGTATATGACCAGCACCATCTGCCACATTTGTAAGCATGGTAATTTCACCGAAGTGAACTATAAAGTCAGGGACCACTGTCATGTCAGCGGGCGATTCAGAGGGGCCGCTCACAGGAACTGTAATCTAAATTACAGAAACCAGACATTCGTCCCTGTCGTGTTGCATAACCTCTCCAATTACGATGCTCATTTCATTGTGAAAGAGTTAGGCTTTGACAAGAATAGAATTAACGTCATTTGCAACTCCCAAGAGAAATATGTATCGTTTTCTAAATTTATTCCCTCCTCGTATTTGAAGCGGGGAGGTATGGAACTTAGATTTATAGATTCGTTTCGCTTCATGGCCAGTAGCTTGGAGAAGCTAGCGGACAATCTACCCAAGCAGAAATTTATAGAAACCAGAAATTCGTTTGGTGACAAAACCGATTTGGTATGTCGAAAGGGAGTCTTCCCCTACGACTATGTGTCATCCTACGAAGTTCTAGATGAGTCAAAATTACCGCCTAAAGAGGCGTTTTACAACAAACTCAGCAATGCGGGTGTCTCAGATCGAGACTATTCTCATGCTGTTAATGTTTGGAATTCGTTTTCAGTCAACTCATTAGGAGAATATTCAGATTTGTATTTGAAATCTGATGTACTTATTTTGACCGATGTGTTTGAGAATTTTAGGCAAATGTGCCATGATACCTATGGGATAGATTGTCTCTACTATTCGACTGCTCCCGGATTCGCTTTTGCATCCATGTTAAAGTTCACAGAGGTAAAATTACAGCTGTTGACCGATATGGACATGGTGCAGATGTTTGAGCGTGGAATAAGAGGTGGAATTTGTCAGTGTGTAACGAGACACGCTGTGGCAAATATCCCTTGTTCCGCCGACTACGATGCCTCAAAGTCGAGCTCTCACCTTTACTACGTCGACGCCAATAACCTTTATGGTTACGCTATGTCTCAAGCGTTGCCTACTGGTAATTTTCGTTGGCTCGAGAAAGATGAGATAGCGTCCTTTGACGTCATGTCCATACCGACCAATTCTAAATTGGGATATGTCCTTGAGGTAGACATTGAGTATCCAGATCACCTCCACGACGCTCACACAGATCTGCCCTTCTGTGCAGAAATGAAGTGTCCTCCGGGTAGTAAAAACAAAAAGCTTTTGACAACTCTTGAAACTAAACAAAATTATGTCATTCACTATTCTGTGCTTATACAAGCATTACAACACGGACTGAGGTTATCCAAGATCCATAGAATTATTGAATTTCACCAAAGCTGCTGGTTGAAACCTTACATTGACTTTAATACGGTCAAGCGTAGGGCTGCAGCCAACAACTTTGAAAAAGACTTTTTTAAACTGATGAACAACGCCGTTTTTGGCAAGACAATGGAAAATGTACGGAAAAGGATAAATTTCAGGCTTGTTTCAGATCAAAATTTAATGAGAAAGCTGGTGGCTAAGCCAAACTTTTTAGATAGAACCATATTCAGCGAGAATTTGGTCGGTGTCCACCTTGCTAAAACTAGCTTGGTGTTTGACAAAGCAATCTATGTCGGTATGTCTATATTAGAAATTTCGAAAACAAGGATGTACGACTTTCATTATGATACCATGCGAAAGTATTTCGAAAACAAAATTAAGCTCACATATATGGATACTGATAGCTTCATATACAAGATCGAGACGGATGACCTCTTCCGTGACATGATGCATTTCCGAGATGAGCTGGATACTAGCGTCTACCCACCCGAACATCCCTTGTATTCCCCCCAAAACAAGGCGGTGGTGGGTAAATTCAAGGATGAAGGTGCTGGTCATACTATAACTGAGTTTGTAGGCCTTAGAGCAAAAATGTACGCCATAAGGTTTAACGATATGGACATAAAGAAATTGAAAGGCATTAGGAAAAATGTTATTGACAAAGATGTCAACTTTGAAGATTATGTTGGCTGTCTTCAGAGCGGACAATCAACATTCTCGGTAAATAGATCCATCAGATCGTTTAAACATAACGTGTTCTCGATTGCTATGAACAAAGTCACTTTATCTAGCAACGATGACAAGCGTTACATATTACCTAATGGCGTGGATACTCTTGCTCACGGGCATTACAAAATCAGGGATGCTGAGGAACCCCCAGCTAAAAGATGTAAAGTGTAAAAATGTATATATTGTCAGAGTCCTATATGTAAATAAAAATGTATTATGCTATATGTCTTGTGTGTGTAAATAAAAATGAAATATGCTATGTGTCTTGTGTTTAATGCTGTGTGTCTTGTGTGTATTATGCTATGTGTTGTAAGGCAAAGGAATGGAAAAAAATGAATTATGCTGTATGTTGTAAGGTAAAGGAATGGAAATAAAAACACATGACTATACTTGAGTCTTTAATGAAGTAAAAAAATACAAGTGTTCCTTCCTCCTCCTGCTCCACCACTCCACTGTTAAGACTCTGTTCATTCTATATAATTTCTATCCCTCAATTCCATTATGATATCCTGTATTTCCTTGTGGTGATGTAGTGTGGTAGCAGACGAGGACATGAGAAGCTTTAGTCTGTCAACGAGCTGGTTGGGGTCGAAGTCTATTTTGTGATTCGCATGTAAGTCCTTCCACATGCCTCCACGGTGTGACAAAACCTCATCGGAGGAGTCCTCCTCTTCCGAAAATGAGTTTGAATATTGTTCCTCCTCTTCTTCTTCCAGAAATAATTTTTTATTAACATGACACGTATTGATGGGGTCAGCCTGCTGATGAGTGTTCGTATCCGAGAGAAGATATCGATTGGAGATGAATTTCTGTCTGTCTTGACAAATTGGGCACTTGGATAAATAAAGAGAAATCATAGCCTTTGTAACGTTTGCAAATTTTCTGGATAGTTCATTATACATTTTATCGCGACCACCATGTCCTATTGCCGCATGAGCGGTATCAATAACATCGTATATGTCATCAACCGAAAGGTAATATTTTCTATCGTTTTTTGCAACAAGTTTCCTAATTCCTCCTATTTCTACCACATCAAATCTTTTCAATCTTCTTTTTTGTGTAGCCGTCTTCTTTTGTGATTCTTTAGCAGTATCTACCTCCCGCATGAGTGATAAGTAATTTTCCTTTGTTAGAACCTTAAAACGAGTAGATTTTTCACTCTCAGTTCTTAAAAGCTCCCCCACGAAACTCTCTCTCGCCTTTTTACAACTCTCATCCATGATATCGTGAAACGTAGAATGATACCCAGGGATGATGACTTTACTCTACGCCGGTCTATTCTGGACTGGTGTAAAACATGTCTGGGCTCACTTATTTATAGGTAAAATTAATCTGGACCGGTTAATATGAGTCTGTAGCTGGTCAATATCGATCTTGACCAGTCAAGATCGATCTTGACCAGTCAAGATCGATCTTGACCGGTCAAGATCGATCTGGACTGGTCACTACTGTTTAACAGTTTCGCTACGCCGGTCTATTCTGGACTGGTGTAAAACTTGTCTGGGCTCACTTATTTATAGGTAAAATTAATCTGAACCGGTTAATATGAGTCTGTAGCTGGTCAAGATCGATCTGGACTGGATAATATCGATCTGGGGTTGGTCACTACTGATTAACAGTTTCGAATGGGTCTAGGTCTTATGTATTTACCGTATCGTGCTAGAACTAACAAAAAATTATATAATTTTTAATCACATCTTACACCTCACAACTCACTGACAGCTGGTAGGTCTAGGCCTCGCAAGACATCAAGAACTTCTGCGATGCGTAAAGGAGCACAGTCTTGGAGTGGTCTTGATATGGCAGTCATGATCTTGGATCTAAAGGGCTAGTTGATTTTTTTAGGTTTGCATCTTGTTATATTACCACATACAATTCAGAGGTGGTTTTGTACACCTCATGTTTCTGTGAAATTATATTGCACTCGATGAAGTATATAGCTATCGTTTTCCAACGGATGAACAATTTATACATGATGAAATGATACAAACAAAGTGGAGTGTGATGAATTTGCATGGCATTTGATGAAGGTTAAAAGATAGCTCCAATGGATATCATTAAATAAGAGCAATTTTTTCGCATTTTTCACCATTTTCAACATTTTTTAGGTCATTTTCAGCATTTTATGTCATGTTTGAGTGGGGGTAGAGAGAAGCTTTCACACAATAGACAACAGAATCTCCGTTCATTTTTAATTCAGGTAAACACCTCAGATTTTCTTCTTTCTAGGGGCAATTTGATGGGCGTATCAGTTCAGAAAGATTTTTTTTCGCTAAGTACTGTAGTGTGTTTTATATATTAACCAATTCAATAATAATTGTACATTTATTGACCAATATTTTCACTATTTTATGGTTTATGCCATAATGCCAAATGCCACAGCTTTAGTACACATCCCATGCATCGTCAGATTGCATCCAAAGTTAACCGTGAACGCTGTAATCCTATAACTTCAGCGGGTTTGCGGCTTTGTGTAATCAACTCTAACACGGACAATGTTAAAAAGTTAGGAATTTTTCTCAGAATACATTAACTGTAGTTGGTTGAAATTCTTACAGAACATTAGGGTTTTCATATCTATGCTTTATTGTAAGAATAATTATTATTTTTTACAGTAGTCTATTTTTCATTATAAAAAGTCATACTAATCACTTACTATCTTCACCACTATATGGCTGCCTGAAAATTTCAGTTTTCTATGTTCAATAGTTTCGCGGAAAAAAAAAGGTATTGAGATATGGAGCTTTAAAGAAAGATATAGGCCTATCAGTTCTACCATGGCTACCCAGTGTGTTTACTGAGTGATTTTTGTTATAGATGGAATTATTTTGTGGATATTTCGAGTAATGTTAAAATATTTAATCAATATTTTACAATGCTAGGGTGTTTAAAAAGCGGAAGAATGTTACCACAATTAGACCAGAACCAGAAATGTATGTAGGCGCTCTGAACAAAAATTAGTTTTTTCAAAGGTGATTGTGAAATATTGTGGAATATTTTTGCAGTGGTCACGATATATATATATAATCGATATAACACCGGGAATGCATCCTTCACGAAGCCTAGAAACAGAAAAAAAGTATATTTTGACCCATATTCAACCTTCTGGGTCCCCTTAAATGTATGTGGTTCAGCGCTGTAAAGAAACTTCGTGTAAGATGAAGATTGCAATGTCTCGCGTTGAATTGTATGCTTGCGGGTGGGGTGAGTTATATGAATCCAGATGTGTGGAGTGACAGCTGTTACAGTGATGCAGATGATGTACCCGCTAAGAAAGGATGTTGCATAGCATGCAGTTCCAACGGTCTGTGAGATTTATAAAAAATAACGCAGACACATAACAGAAGGGGGGCGTATGTATGGTGAATTCCATCTTAATTCTCGTATAAGCTTTGAAAAACCCTACTGCGATGATAAATCACAAGCAGGGTGTGGCTATTCATACTTATATATTCGATAATAGCCTTGTGACTTATCATCACATGGTCTCAAAGTATAAGTGAAACGATATGAATTTGTATAAAGAAGAACGTCTACATGTGTATGTGATTCTCTCTCCATCTCGCTCACAAATGGCAATCTATATTAATAAAAGGATGTGTTTGTCTGTCTGTCCACGATGCTCAGCGAAATCTACTGAACGCAGAGATCTGAAATTTTAAACATAGATGGGCTGAATGCACATCGAAGCTGGATTTTTAATTTTAGCTTTCGTTCGCGAGTTGTGATTTTAGCGTTTTCAAAACATAAGTTTTCAGTTATACATTTCAATTACAGTTGGCTTTGTCTATTTTTGGACATAAAAGCATCGCGATCGCTAGAATGTTGTAAGCCCACGCTGGTCGATTCATTTGTTTATAATGTCAAGGCACAAAGAAATTTTCAACCTTCACGGAAGAGGGTAGGCCTAAATATGGTTAAACACCGTTCGATTTAGACGAATCTCACTATACAGGGGTTTTCTTGGTCAAGAAACTCGAATCTGAGGTTGCTTTTACCTATCTGATCGTGGTATGTAATTCGTGTGATTTAGGAATTAATAATTATAATTTGAAATAATATCGCTGGCGAAGCCGCGGGCACATGCTAGTCTGTTGTAATGCATGCATAGATAGGGCTCGGACCTTTAGGTGCTTATAAAACCGAAAATATTAATTTTTTTATGTGGTTAAAGAGGCGAAAATATGAAAATTTACAGAAGTACTCATCTATCTGCTAGCGTAGAACTGTTGCAGCAGATCTTAAGTTGTGCATCTTAAAGCTGCGACGATTTTCACGGAACAGAGAAAAATGTTCGTTCAACATTGCAGGATGTTAATCTTGCATATTTGTAAGAAAATTTAAAGTCGATTTTGATGTACTTCTATAAAAATCCAACCACATTGGAATTATTTACATTCTCCTCCACACCCCGTAGTTTAATGTGAAGATGTCTTAAAAAAAATATCCGTTGTTTTAATTTTGCCAAAAAAATACAGTAAAATAGCCGAACCTAGGGATGCGTTCGCACCTCTCCGGTCGGGGACAAAGGATTTTTCCTCGCCTGTGAGACAAATGTAGGCCCAGGCTGTCATTATTATCCTCACCTTGTTCAGAGTGAGTGCATCGGAGGTGGCCCCCCGGCATTATACTGATAATCCTTCTCTCGCGGCCCCTGTAAAGGTCCTAAGAGTGAGAGGTAAAAACTAAGGTAAAGAGAGAAAAGATATGGTAAATAGAAATTATTATTCTTTCTGCACAACGCAAATTACCTTGCAGACAGAGAATATCTTTCAACTTACACAAAGAAATTACATAATGACAGGAAAAAAATGATGATGATGACGTGGGGGCTGTATGGAAATACTGTGGACAGCCAGTCGGTGAAGAAGATGGTGTGGGGGGCAGTTATATTTAAAAGCCTGCCCTATGAATCCAGACAACTGTTTCAGTGACAACTGTTACAGTTACGTCATACCGCTGTGCATGTAGTCTGGTGCATGATTTATAAAAAATAACACAGTCACATATGTAAGGCAAATTTCATCTTAATTCTCGTATAAGCTTTGAAAAACCCTACTGCTATGATATAATCATACGTAGCATCTGGATATTCACGGCAATAGGCATTAGGCATATCTTTTTTTGTGTGGATCTCTCGTTTATATTGTCAAGCAATAAAGAAATTTTCAACCTTCACCGAGGAGGATTATTATGGTCAAACGCTGTTCAATTTAACTCACTATACAGGGGTATTCTGAGGTCTCTTTTACCTATCTAATCATGGCATGTAGTCCACGTGATTTAGGTGTTAACTATTATGCTTTTGAAATAATTATCTCGGGTACATGCTATCTTAAAATAATATAAGGATGTGTTTGTCTGTCTGTCCACGATGCCCAGCGAAATCTACTGAACGCAGAGATCTGAAATTTTAAACATAGATGGGCTGAATGCACATCGAAGCTGGATTTTTAATTTTAGCTTTCGTTCGCGAGTTGTGAGTATAGAAACGTGAATTTTTCGTAACATAAGTTTTCACAATGTCAAAATCAATTACAGTAGGCTTTGGTTATTTTTTGGACATAATAACTATCGCGATCGCTTGAATGACCTCTATCTCAATTTACTGTTTAACAGTTTCGCTACGTTGGTCTATCCATTTGTTTATAATGTCAAGGCATAAAGAAATTTTCAACCTAATCGCGAAGAGGATTATATGGTCAAACGTTGTTTTATTTGCGCATCTTAAAGCTGTGATGATTTGAAACATTGCAAGATGTTAAGACCTAATCAACCCTGACTTAACATAACAACACAATGAAAATATGCCGCAATTTTACAAAAACAGTAAATATATATTTCTAAACAAGATATGTGGTAGCTAGCTAAAATATTTATTAAAAAAAAAAATATCGAAAATATATTTCTTTATGTGATATACAACTCAGTATTTTGAAACCGAAGGTCCCAACCGGAACTTTGACAAAGTCCTGAAGTAATAGCAAAAAATATGTATTTACCTAAAAAGTCTGAACCCTATACAACCATTGTCTCATTGATCGTTAAATCACAACCTTTATGAAATTGAATGAAACTATCATTTAGAATGAAAGTTCATGAGATGCAGATGTTGTTTAATGACAGACAGAATGTTGACTGCACAATGATAAAAAAAAGTATACTCGTGCCAAGTACATCTCTAATGCTATGAGACGTAGTGCAATGGCTGCGTGATCACAACAGCTGCAAGCAGATATGAATGGAATACCCCCCATCCCACAACCACCCCACCTTTATGTTAAACACCAAATTATTATTTTCAATGGAGTATGACTTATTCAGCGTGGAAGATTCCTCACAGCCTCCTGTAAAAAATTGAGAGAACATGCTTGGGGTCTATTGTTTGGAATTAAGGAATGGAATTAATTTAAGGATATAACCGACCTTTTTCATTCATAAAAAATGGAAGAGCTCGATTTTTAAATAATTTTTACACAAGTATTCATTTATATCAATATTTATTTTTTTAAATCACAGAGAAAAGAATAAAGAAAATAAAAAAAATAAAAAATTTTTTTAAAAATTATTAATGTTCAATTGTTGACGCATCTTCTATCTCTCTTACCCATTGCTTTATACGAGCAGCCCGGAACATGTCTGATATATTCTGAAACATATGAAAAAATACAAAAACGTATAAGAATGGTGTAATAACATGGATTGAAATCACTTAAAATTTAACTGTATGACTATACGAATGTTATAATCAGGGGCTGGATTCTGATGACCTAAAATTGTTTGAAAAAGACCTGTAAAATGACCGTAAAGTGACTTAATAATTATTAAAAATGGCCTAAAACTGATATTTTATTTATAAAAATTATTATACACTCAAAGCTATAGACTAGTTTGTGCATAATTGTAAAAACTGTAATGTTGTGAATGTTCTTCTCTCACGGAAGTTTATACTGGCACTGAGTCAAAATTCGGCACTATCTATTGAGGTCTGCCGGATTATATTGTTTTTTTATTATTGAGGGCAAACAGTAGTTTGCACTCTCAGATCCAAGCAGGTGGTAGACTCTGGTGTCAAGTCAATCTAATAACAATAGTAATATAATACAAAATTTTGACGTTTCTTTGATTCTCACTTCCGACTGAGACATGACAACACTTTTCCTTCTTGCATTAAACAGACAACACTTCAAAGACACCACCACTAGCGACGAAAAAAAAAGTTAATACACGCAATGTAAATGCATGAAACTGACTAAATAAGGAGGCAAATGACACGAAAATGACCTAAAATTGAAATAAATGCCCTAAAAATGACATAAAATGGCAAAAAACTACCAAATAAAAATGCATTTCTATAATCTAGAGGCCATTATTTTTCTACAAGTTGATGCAGCATCAATAAAAAGATGACATGTCATTAGAATCCGGGCCCTGATTCACAATAACGTGGGATGAAATCGCTTAAAATGGTGATTGAACATTTATGACTATACACGAATGTTATAATTCACTGACTATAATAAAAATGAAGTACATACCTTTAGACACTGGTTTTTGAACGTGGTGCACCACCTGTGGCACCCACGCCCCCAGGCCTCGATGGATGGTGGCCCTGCCGGCTTACAGCATATGGTGACGTGGCGGTCACCGTCACATACCTCCATGTGATGTTGGGAGGGGTGAGACTCCACGTCGTCAAAGAACTCCCTATCACCCCTCCCGCAGGGGTGCACGATGACGAATTCTTCCCGGCGATGATCAGAGCTGGTTATGATTTGGTATATTTCGGGGTGCTGCTGGAGCCGCACCTCGTGGCCCACCATATCAAATACGGTGATCTCCATTGCAGTAAGTATCAAGAAATAATAAGCTCGTGCCGTGGAAAAATCTACACTATATATATGGAATCAGTTTACCACACGCTAAGATTCGCACAAATAACCACCAGCTGCATCATTTACGCTTGCGAATAATGTTTTGACTTCACAGGTGGGGGGTATGCCATCAACACATGCAGAACGTTAACATGCCATCGCGTATCTCACAGCTTCACCATCTAGGTCTGATAACAAAAAAATGGACACGTATTTCAGCTTTCAACTATTTCATCTGTATCGGTCGTATTCTCCACCGACGCCTAAGTAGCGAGGTTTATCCTTCCATTGCTTGAGACGATGACGGCCAGACATGAAGTGGGGGAAAATATTATTATTTAAAATACATAACAGATGCAGGATTCGAACCTGAGGTGTGGATAACGAGCCGACTTGGGCTGAATATTATATCACATGTGTGGCAAAAGCGATACATGTGTTGAGCCATGGTGTATACCTGAGTATACCACGGTTATAACGAAAATCATTGTCATTGTTTCTCCCAGATTATAATAGCAATGTTATAATTTAGGATACGGCGATGCATGGGTCACACATTATTCACAGATTACTTAGTAAGGATAAATTAGACTAGTTTCTATTGGTTGTTGATGAGGTCATAATTATGTCGTTATTTTCCGTTGCTTAACGCAAGATTTAAGCTTTTATTGAATTAAGTCAATTCAGTAATATTTATGCAAATAATAGACGATTCGCATACAAGAAAGGCATATAGTACTTTCTTATGTTATTTTGTTAAACCCGAGGTTTGGGTGTGGCAAGGATGGTTATATAAACCCGACCGAAACAGGCCTCAGTCTCTTTACTTTCCATGACGTCGCAAGACGTCGGAAGCCATGAAGATGAGGATGGTTGTGAAGAACTCCGTAAAATGCGAGTTCAAGGAAACATATTCACTTATTGACTTTTAGAATAAATATGTAAATTAATTTACGAGTGTTTTCTTACGAGAGTATAAGATCCTGATCAATCCGATTAATAGTTTTATTTAAGTTAAATAAT
This sequence comes from Ectobius pallidus, assembly GCA_964059195.1. Classification (NCBI taxonomy): domain Eukaryota; kingdom Metazoa; phylum Arthropoda; class Insecta; order Blattodea; family Ectobiidae; genus Ectobius; species Ectobius pallidus. The sequence continues at coordinate 87,844,343 of CAXKWD010000003.1, read as the reverse complement.
TAAAAGAGTAAAATTATAATTGTTGATGTTAGAAATAATATTTATTTCAGAAACGAATGAATGGTAATTAAATAAGAAGATAACTAGCGTAGCAACATGCAACATGTGTTCCGCAATAACACATCTGGTGCATGACCTCACGGTGTGTTTATTTCTGTATGCTGTGTTGAGACGCAAAGCTGCGGTCCTGTCTACATCCACACTAAGACATGCAAATATTATATCATCACAAATAATTACCAATAGTTAGGCCGTTGTTCTACACAGGTGGCGCAAGCACCCAGAGCTATGATCAAACACCCAGGTGACCAAAGGGCAGTGGGTGGGGAGACTGAATCGAAAATGATAAAATTAAAAAAATAAATGATTAAGTTGGCGCTATTTGCTTGGAGGCCCCACTTTGTGGGTAACCCGGTAGTTGAGGACCCCACCTTCCCCTCCACTAAGCCACCTTCCCCTACGCGCCACCTTCCCCTACGCCGCCACCTTGTATTGCCCCTGCAATACACGGTGGCTGCCCCTGTATTGCGGGTTGCATTCAGTAAGCCACCGCAGGGGTCATGAACAATACATAACTACTTATCTCAATAGTTAAGTAAGAACAAGTGGCACTCCACTCCACTAGACCTACTAAGCTCACTTATGATTTGAATTATCCTATTCCATATTTTGTGTGCTGAGAATGTGCTATTTATAACACTAATTATTAGTCCAGTCAACGAATGCTCAAAAAGAGGTGTAGAGGGAAATAGAAGGAACACAATTTTTTACTTTGGGACTTTGTTCGGACTAGTAAGGAGGTAAACATACTAAAAGTCATCACTCCTAGGGGGTGAGCGTGGGGCCCTTAGAATGTCCCTTTTTTCGGTTTTTCGCTTATATCTCGGAAACTATGGGTCCTAGCGATAAGATATTTCTATACAAAATTTAAGATGATAAAATTCTCCACAAGATTGATTCCACTCATGTTTTCGCTATCTCACCTAGTTTTCGAGATATCTGCGCTCAATATTAGCTAATTTTTAAAAAAATAAAATTGCCTCGCGTTTTTTGTCTTATTCCGTTAGCTAACTTTTCGGCCCTTTGTCCTACGAAAAAGTCATAAGGAAGGAAGTTGTAGAGCATTAAATTTCCGTTAAGAATATATGTTAGTTTACTTCTTTATCTTCAACCGTTCAAAAATTAGAGCAATTTTAACTTTATGTGTAAATTCCGGGATTTTGCAGAAAAACTTAACTTTCGTATTTTCCATGATTTCACTGCTCTAACTCTGTATAAAAGTCAATATTACGTATTTATATGTATAAATAGTATGTACTGTATATAAGTTGTACATAAATTAATCAATATATATGTATATATATATATATATATATATATATGATGTATTTTGTAATATATTTTCAAGTAATATATATGCTTATGTATAGTCCAGTCAATGATTGATGAATAGAGGGAAATGGAAGGAACACGGTTTTTGACTTTGGGACTTTGTTTGGACTAGTTAGAAGTTAAACGTACTAAAAGTCCCCACTCCTAGGAGGTGAGCGGGAGGTAGGGGGGGCCCGTAGAAGGTCCCTTTTTTTGGTTTTTCGCTTATATCTCGGAAACTATGGCTCCTAGCGTTAATACCACTCTATACAAAATTAAACCTGATAAAATGTTCTATCACTTTTTCGCTAACGGAAAATCTGAAATGTGATCGGAAATTAATTTTCAAGAATAACAACTATTTTTTTCTAGAGTTTGAAAATAAGTATCAAACTGTCTCGGAAAGATCGAGCACTCCCCCTTTCGAATGTTAGCTCGTCAATCAAGATTAACGACGAATGGGTGTCTGTGGATCCTTTTTTGCTATTCCAGCGCAAATCCATAAGTAAGAAAACCGACGAAGATTTGAAAACTTATTTGCAATATGAATTAGCCCCTTTCCCTTTGGCCTTCTTCAATGAGGGTGGGATGAGGAAATCGACGAAGTCAGTTTTCTCTAGAAAGAGCTCAATCCAACTATCAAAGATGTACGTGTGACACACTTTGACATTGTTATGGACGGAGGACTTCTCCTGCTCAAAGTTATTTGGCAAAGAGGTTCCACGATATCTGGCATTTGCTCATCCTTAAGTACAAATGTCGCTGAGCAGCAAAGGCGGTACCGTCTCAGTAAGTCAGCGGACATACATTTCAATCAGGAAACAGTCATAACTGTGAAGCAGGAAGACTTCCTGTCAAACGTCTACAAAAAAGTCTGCTGATTAACATGCTGAAAGTCACACTACAGGCACATGTAGTCAGAACCCTGCAAGCACGGAATGTTGCGGATGTCCTCATTGTAGACATGGCTATGGAGTTGTCACATACCACCGCTGTTGCAGTTATTGGTGAGGATGTCGACCTAATAGTCCTAGTGACCAGAACATAATTTTCGTCTAGCCTGGGCGTGGAAACATAAAACCTACATTGTTTTCTACCCAGGGGCTGCGAGACATACTATTTCTGAATGCCTTCACTGGGTGCGATACCACCACAGCAGCCTTCCGAAAGAGTAAGCTGGGATTTATCAAACTGCATTTGAAGTCTCCAGATGTCCAGGGAACTGCTACAGTTTTCTCAGACCCTTCCTCAACCAAGGATGATGTAGAGGAAGCTGGGGAAAAGTGTATTTTGAGGTGGTACGGGGCCCCACCTAAAGAGAAATCTCTAAACGCTTACCGTTACCAATCCTATGTAAAATCGGTAGCCAATATCAAGCCGGACATCTCGTGCCTCCCACCAACTGAGGGGGCAGCGAAGCAACATTCTGAGGATATATGACAAAATCGAGATGTGATTGGGACATGAGCCGCCTCCTCAGATGTACGGGTGGGAGTTAACTAACAAACCCCGGTGCACAGTGAGCAGCAGGCTGCACCGGATGAAATATTAATGTTTTTTTGTCGGTGCACAAAGGATTCTGCCACCACCAAATGTGGATGCAGAAAGGCATCTCTCAAGTGTTCCCCTGCGTGCCAAAACTGCCACGGGAACTGTCTTAATGGGGGCCCCCTCTTGGTCAATGAGGATGAAGAACTCGACATTGATACTCTGCCAGTTATCCTAGAAGATGTATCCCCTTTCTCAATGGATGAAGAAGAAAACGAAGCAGAACAATACCCAGGACCAAGTTACCATGACGAGGAAGGACCCTCCGCTCCAAGAGAGTCAGGAATTTATAATAATTATTGATGTTTATTGTACTATAAGGTATAAATATATTATTAAATTAAATGTAACACAGTTTCAAAAAACATTTACGAGTTAATGTATTAATAAAAAAAAAAGTTATGTACAAATTGTTGTTTACTCTGGAATCATCCTACCCCAATGCCTTTCCGGAGCGAATGTGTAGTTAATATAGGCCTATATATTATGACTGTACATTGTATATTATATACATTGAATACAAGTATTATTGCCTATGTAGAGGGCAATTATGGCTCCTAAATAACAATAAAGATTCAGCGCTCCTCGATAAATTGTCAATTTTGAGTATTATCAAAACTTTCCATCATATATTATAGTAATTGTATTTCTGTGGGGTAAATGATGGAGCTCTCAAAGTGGTTCCACTAGGTTCGGGGTTCGAAATTAGTATTAAACGACACCAAACAATAAAAATTTGAAGAACTCCATATATACCGGTACTTGAAAATATATTATAAATACATAGCCTATATATATATACACATAATGTCTTTATGTGCCATTTATATATATATATATATATGTATAGTACATACTATTTATACATATAAATATATATAATACGTATATATTGGATTTATATAGAGTTTCAGCAGTGGAAGAACGGGAAATACGAAAGTTAAGTTTTTCTGCAAAATCCCGGAATTTACACATAAAGTTAAAATTACTCTAACTTCTGAACGGTTGAAGATAAAAAGTAAAGTAACATATATTCTTGAAGGAAATTTAATTCTCTACGACTTCTTTCCTTATGACTTTTTTGTAGGACGAATGTCCGAAGAATTAGCTAACGAAATAAGGCAAAAAACGCGAGGCAATTTTATTTTTTTCCAAAATCATCTAATTTTGAGCACGGATATCTCGGAAATTAGGCGAGATAGCGAAAAAATGAATTGAATCAATCTTGTGAGGTATTTTGTCAGCTTTAATTTTGTATAGAAGGGTCTTAACGCTAGGACCCATATTTTCTGAGATATAAGCGAAAAACCGAAAAAAAGGACCTTCTAGGGGCCCCCCTGCCCCCCGCTCACCTCCTAGGAGTGGGGACTTTTAGTATGTTTACCTCCTTACTAGTCCAAACAATGTCCCAAAGTCAACAATTGTGTTCCTTCCATTTTCCTCTACAACTTTTCATTGACTGGACTATATCTTTAAAATTACAGTTTTATCACATCACCTATCATAACGTAATTATCTGAATAATGTATTAATTTAAAATAATTATTTATTGCTTTTTATGCAAACCAGAAACAAATTACCAGGGTGTTCTAAGTTACTATTAGTACTTTAATAATTTAATAATCTGTTTATGAAATTTGTTGTTAATACCTATTTATTATTTTTGTAAATCTGCATTTACTCAACCGCTGCACCAATATTCTATTAATTTACTACTTCTGTTGAATTAAATTATTTTGTTAATGTATTTTTTTGCTATCATTTTGCAACACAATGTACTGTGTAGTTTGAGAGTTTGAGAAATTGGGTGACTGTATCAGATTCTTTATATGATAAAATGAAGTAACAGGTTCAGTGTTTTCAGAAAGAGTTGAGGAGTGATTTCCTCAATGTCTAAGGATTCAAAGTAAAAATAAAATATGACATACGGAGAAAGAAGATATCGGTGGAAACCCTCCTAGACCCTTCTCCCAATCATGGAAGATTAAGGGTGTCAAAATTAGGAAGTAAGCCTATACTTGCACTGCAGAGAAAAGAGATAATTTCACTGCGAGGTTGAACGACAGTTGTGCTACATTGATGGATCTAGGAATCATTTTTTTTTCTAAAAGAGGATAACATTAACAGGGCATATCATTTGCTTAACAAAGTGAATGGAAGGGCCGGAGTGTGCAAGGTAAGTAAAGGTGAATAATTAAGGAAAAGGAGGTTCGACGAGGAGTGGAATCTGTTGAGAACCCAACTAAGACCGACATATACAGCAATAACAAAATTTTCCGGAACCGTAAGGGTTTAAAGTCATTTTCAGTCCATTAAGATATTAAACACGTTTTATTTCTCGTTTCAGTAAATTGACATAATTAAATAATTATTTACGAATCATTGAAAAAAAAGAGAGTTGTGAAGGGGAAGAGAACAAAAGCTTAAATTCTCAATGCAACATTTTATTCTATTAATCTGTAGCGTTTGTAAGAATAAAAATGTATTACAGTATAAATTTCAAGTTCAGATACAGTATTAAGAGAGAACAACAGGTGTAGCGAGCAGCAAAATCAGCATTCGTGATTAGAGCAGTGTTACATTACAGAACTAGAGAAAATATTTAAACCACCAGGCATCCAATATATTATGGAATAATTGTCTGTATAGAGTGATAAACTTCTTGTAACGCCAAGGAGGTAAATTGTTTGATACAAGAGTAAGTTACAATTACAAGTATATTCAAATTGTCCCTTAAAAACTGCTTGGAATCCATAAAAGTAATAAATGTCCCTTTATTATCTTATAAACATGCACAAATTTGTTTGATATCTCTAATTTTGTTAGAAAGGTTAATGAATGTTAGAAGTTTACATATTTTACAGTCATTACGTTAATTATGCATTTTCGGAACATTTTCAAAGTCATATAGAAACCCTTTCTTGGAGTAAAAAATCCCAACCCAAGTTCTTGATGCTTTAAAACGACTGCATTTTGATAAAGATGTCTTTTTATATTCATCCTTGATTGACATAGTATCGGATTTCTATAAATCCCTGACTATACAATATATAAACTAAACTATGACATATAAGCGTGAACTTATTCCTCTGACAAATTAGGGGAATATAAATCAAACAGTGGAAAATATAAAACAATCTCATCACTCGTGAATGTACATGTAGAATGATAAAGAATAATGGACGCATGGAGAATTTGCGAAAATTCACTGAGAGCGGCGCCTCTGTTTCATGCTGCACAATGCTGTTATCTCGCGGAGAAGTGCAGAACTATCTGGTATAAATGGCAAGTAGTGAAATTTTCAAAAATCAATAGATACCTACCTCCATGCTGTAAATATGCAATAATTGACATTATTAATTTTCCATTAAAGTCAAACTATAATCATGGAAAAACGCAAGAGTATGTTGAACAGTTTTTACTTCCTCTGCCCATAGGTAAGGTAGGTAGAAGACAAGGCTAGTATATATACTAGCCTTGGGTAGAGGATGTATTGTGCTCGACCCCGAAATTCGAATTTGAGTTAATATAAATAGAGCCTACATGATTTGAGGTCTCAAGAATCAAAAAAATATTATTTTCAGAAACATGACACTGTGTGTATCTGTGAACAGCCTAGTTCCAGAATGAAAAATCAAATCAAAACAAAAGGTTGTATTTGTACATGAAGATTGGCGATGACTTTTCCTATTCCTTTTAATGCCACTTTACATGAAGAAATGTTCGTTTTTCCCGAATTTCTCAGAAACTGTTCTAAAGATTTTATTTAAATTTTGTACGTGATGTGCTTACACTAAGAGCTAAAATATTTAGTTCAAACATTTTTTCGCAAAGATTTTCTGAAGGATAGTTATAAGCCACCCACTGTTTGTAGAAACTGTATTGCTTGATGAAAACTAAAGATTTGTATCAGGTTTAAGTAACAGAATACGCGCTCTTTGCATTATGGCCTCTTATTCTATATCAGAATGTGAAGTAAGAAAGGTGCTTAGGGTAAAGGAAGTTACTTGAGTGTATTAATCAGATTTCATTAGGGTTGTGTATCCTTCAGGAATGCGATGCGATGTGGTAATGATATTCTCTTCATTTTTACAACCAATTTACACGAAGAGAATGTCATATATAATATATTACACCAAGAAGCAACACTTTTATTTGGGCAGAGGAAGCTGTGTGTTTCACATCTGATTTTTTTAATAACTCCAAGTAATCTTCCATCTTGAGTTTGAGGCATAACAATCTTGATAAAATACTCCACTTCAGAAAATCATCAAACCCACGTTCCTTTTATTGTAATCTAGTCTATGAAACCCTAAAAGCAATATCCAGCTTTTAAATATACGCTTACTTACAAATCATACCCTTTGTTATTTTGTCGAATTGCAAATTTAAACCTGTTAATAATAAACAACACCATTAACAACTGTAAGAGTTGATTTTGAACGACATCATTCCCTCGCACATAGTTTTATGCTTGAATCATGGTTTATATAAATGTAGGTCAGACTAGCGTCGGAAATCCGAAAGTCCCGGGTTTGAGTCTCGGTGTCTGAAGGAATTTTTATCTCCTATAATATTCTCAAATATATTTAGGCGTCAAGTTCCAAACAAATAAATGGCATCAAATTTCGTAAGCAAAATAATGACAATAAAATTACTGTAACATTATATATTATTTCGTATTCATTCGGATTAGCAAACCTTGCTACTCCATTCTTGGTCAGTTTTTTACATTTTGCCTCCATCCTATATTCAAAGAGAGTATAATCATTAACCGCCTGTGAATAACTTACACTCTTACAGCTTAAAAGTCTGATTTTAATATTTTATAAACCTCACAACTTCAACATTACTTTTAGTTTTCAGTTTTCTGCATGGCTGAAATGTAGCTAGTAGCGCGCTTTTGCTGTTTCGTAGTCATTTCCTGGTTTTCAAATGAACATATTTTAAAGATGAGTGACTTTTATTTATGTTAGGGTGATATTACCAGCTACAGCGGCAAAGAGATTTTAAACCTTTTCACTGATACTGATTGATAAATTCGTAACCTCAAAATACGAGGCGCGTCCATAAAGTAACTTCCCACAGGCCATTAACGGAAACAAAACAAAGCATTCAGCTATTTTTAAACATATTCGCCACCGGAATTGAGACATTTGTCATAACGTGGGGCCAACTTTTGAATTCATGTGCTGCAGAAGTCTGCAGCCTGGGATTTGAACCATTGTGTGATAACCATCTCTGTTTCTCTGTCAATCTCTATCATTCTCTGTCATTCACTGTCATTTCTTGAGGGGTAGGAAAATATGAAAACCTCTGGGTGCGCGGTCCGAGCTGTAGGGTGGAGACTTCAACACCTCCCTGCAAGTCTCCTGAAAAAGTTCGGCTAGGAGATGTTTCAACATCCACTCTACAGCCCGGACCTCGCTCCCAGTAATTTCCATCTTTTCCTACAGCTCAATAAGTGACAGAGAAGCGGAGATGGTTGTCACACAATGGTTCAAATCCCAGGCGGCAGACTTATACGGCACAAGTGTCCAAAAGTTGGTCCCACAGTACGACAAATGTCTCAATTCCTGTGGCGAATATGTTGAAAAATAGCTGAACACTTGCTATATCTGTTGCAATAAATATTTCCATGAAATTTTGTTTTGTTTGTGTAAACGGCCTTAAGGAAAATTACTTTGTGGACGGCCCTCGTATTGTATGAAAGCTCAGCTCGAAGAATAATACAGCATTGCTTTTCACAAAATGTGAGGATTATTATGCGCATGTTAAGATTAGACTAGAACAGGAAATCCTTTCAGGATAGCTGCCTAAAATTAAGGGTGCCAACTGGACATAGCCAAAACAAAATTCTAAGAGCTACATGTTTTAAACTATATTAAAAGCGCCCAAAAATGTGCGCCCTTTGATCTAGTGTCTATGTGAAAAGTTTATCTTGATAGTACCGTCGGTTCGTTCAAAAAAAATATTTTTTTGTGCTTTCGGTAGTGTTTTGTCATGTTTTGTGCTGCAGTCATGTATTAATGGCATTGATATTGTTTTGTCATTATTTTTACAGTTTTCTTTCTGCAGTCTTTACACAGACTCCGGTCATCTGCCAGGTCATCCGGGCCAAGTTTGACAGAGCTCATCCCTGATTCATCCAATCATTAGGCACCATAACAAAATTACGACGGATGTTAGGAGCAAACAGGCAATCATAACCCTTCTTATGGAAACAACCTCAGTCTTTGCCAAGCATGCGTTCCAAGCGGGTCGTGTATGTAAGACATGCTGTTCAAAAAGCAATTTACACGTTACAGTCGGTTCGGTCAAAATTTAATTTTTAATTTTGGTTAAGGTTATTTGTTGTGCTTTATGCAGTGCCGCACAGTCATGGTATACGTTCCATATAACGTACTCAAGCTTCGGTGTTGCTAAATTGTAGTATTGTGGACTTATCGATCATTCCTGTTTCGGAACCACAGAGTTGTATCGGTAAAATTCACTTATTACTAAAATTATTACTTTCCCAGCTCGTGTAATGGCTTAACCATCTAGTTATTTGTAAATTCTAGCTGTTTACTGAAATTTTCCTCACCGATTTCAAACTTGAGCCCAATGATTAATTCACTTGATGATTACTTACTTCCGAACATTTAATTCAGCTCAGAAAGGATTATTGTAATTCAGCCGTCGGCATGTGAAGATTTTTTTTTAATGCTGTAGAACTCTGTAGTTTTTTTTTAGTAGAATAATTATTATTCTACTAAAAAAGAGCTACAAGTAAACGACTTAATACACTGGCTGAGAAAAGATCCCCGCATAATTATATCGAATAAATTTTAAAATTGTTAAGTTTCAATTTGGTGGGATAAACATATAACAAAAGACAGAAAATTACAAATACACAAAACAGTAATTCAAAGCATCCTCACCTATGGTGCAGAAGTTTGACAAATTTCTCCCAGAAATAAAAACAAAATATTAGCTACAGAAATGGATGTTTTAAGGCCAGCAAGGAAATCAAGAAGAGAAAAAATAAAGAATATGCAGATAAAAGAAATTATGGAAATGAGGGGAGAATTAGACATCATAGATATAATAGAGACGAAAAGACTACAATGGTACGGACATGTTAAAAAGAATGTCGGAGAATCGACTTCCACGACAAATTATGGAATGGACACCACCAGAAAAAAGGAAAAGAGGTCGTCCAGCAAAGACATGGATAGAAGGAGTTACAGAAAGCAATGATTTCAAGACACATAGAACCAGAACAGTGGAAAGACAGAGAAGAGTGGCTTTTGGTTTCCGGAAGACAGCGTCAGCAGTCATGAAACCGGATTAAGAAGAAGTTACTGAAAAGTATAAGCGACGTTCGTGCACATTATAAGAGAAATACAAATCGCATTATTGTATAATCACCTACGAAGAGAACCCCATTCCCTTCTTGTTATTATATCAGCCCCCAATTAATTTTATCTCCAAGCTCTCGCAGCGCAAACATATAGGCCTATTGTATTTATAGTGCTTTGGGTCTATAACGTAATTTGTTTAAACGAGGGGGAAATGATTAAAGCACCATGACCCTTGCCATGATTTAAAATAGTGACAAAAGAAGTTCTAAAGTGAATTATCTCTTTCGCTAGGTTATGAATACACGTCCATTCAAGTAATAAACTGTCATCATTACAAGTTAGAGTTTTTCTTATTTTAAAATAATTTGTCCTTCAGTTATCTGATACCCTATAAATTATTATGGGGCTCCGAAAAAATATTCGCGGGGGGGGGGGGGCTCAAAGTTTAGCACAGCCAGAAGGGGGCTGGAAAACAAATGCAAGGGTTACTTCTAAGAAAAAAAGTAGGAAGCAGGGCCGGATCCAGAACTTATTGAAAACAAGGGCCAACACAAACTAAATTTTGCAATTATTGGGGGTGTAGGGGTATGGAATATCCCAAAAACAGGGAGTCCAGTGGTCTTCCCCCAGAAATGTAATAAAATAAGGCGTGAAAAGTAATGAGTTTTTATTTCTTCTGGGCGAATCCTCCATATTTTTCAACAGATTCTCCTTTTGCCCAGAGTTTAGTTCTGTTGAGAAATTTGTGGGTTTTAGATATTACATAATAAATTCAACTTGCATTTTAAAATCCTCTTGTTGAAATGGGTCGGGTACATAACGCTTTTATTTCATTTCGTTTTGTATTGAATTAAATTTTAATGTCATTTTATTAGGGAATTAGTTTCGACGAATAAAAAATGTTAAATCAATTAAAAAGAAAAACCAAGGAGGGGGCGCAGCCCTACGGCCCCTCTCCTGGAGTTACTGATAAGAACAAGGTTCGGTACACGTGGAAAGATTGCTAATGCTCTCCCTAGCTTCGGTAGCCCACTCCAGTAGAGAATTGCTTTCGAAGAATAAAAAATGTTAAATCAATTAAAAAGAAAAACCAAGGGGGGGGCGCAGGTTCGGTACACGTGGAAAGATTGCTAATGCTCTCTCTAGCTTCGGTAGCCCACTCCAGTTCGTACCGCAGGACCAAAACCACTTCTCGTCATTATTTTGTGACCTACTCAGTCATGTGAATTTAGGTACGTATTGCGTGACATAAAAGATAGGGTGGTATAGAAGTACAGTCCGTTGTCATTTAAGCCACCATACCATATTAAGATTTCAAGGAGGTCTCTCCTGATCACAGTCCAGATAGCCGAAAAGACAGAAAATGGGCACGATGAAATCACTTCCAAAATACTGTAATTTTATTCAAAACTAGTGTTCTTTTCCTACTCCTTCTAGAGGCTTCTTAGTGTAATAAAAAAAATTTGAAGAAAGAAAAATAGTCATGAATTGCAGCTCAGTAGACCTACTACGTAATGTTGCCTCATATAGCCTACTACTGGCTGTCTACAACTAACCAGGTCTGGAAGCCAGTATTGGCTACTCTCATTCTCCTCAGAAACTGGCCCGGTTCCGACAAGGACCTGTTAAATAAATAAATAAGATAGGCCTACTCGTTTAATTCCTTCGATTTCGGCACTTGGTCCTGGTAACGACAGTTAAAACAAATAACTGATACCCTTACTGGCTTTCTTAATGGGCCCCCTACATCAAGCCTCCATTCCTATAAAATACTGTATAACCAATCCCCGAAATTATTCACTTCCCAGATGATGGCAGCAGAGCTAGCTTCCGGAAGTTCAAATAGGCGCACAATATTACCCCATCCATCCGGTTGGAATTTCAAGAAACCACGATTGAAGAAAAAGAAAAGTTTATATAAAATATCCTCGTATTAAATTTCTACCGGGTCCAAGTCTAGTATGAGTGAAGCCACCTTTTCTGCGCATCTAAATCGACCAAATAATGCCAAATTCATGCTGTCGTTCTAGTGCAACCCAAGTGGAATATGAACATATTGGCAAACTGGAACATCGATAGTACAGATAACTAAACTATCCCAGTTGTATAGCGCTATTCTTTTGGGCATATTTTTACAAGCCTACTTATTCCATCCCATTTTCATCCCATTCCACAAATCTAGGAAGAGAAGACTACTTGCTTCATGTCCAAAATAATGTAGTCAAAAAAAATCTCAATAACATAACCCTTACAGTGTTTCATTAATATTTTAAATCTAAAGATGTATGGTACTTAACATTAAGAAGAACCTCGGAAGCAGAGAGTACACGACATATCAACTTTTTCGTAAGTTTTTATACTTCTACAGTAAAATAAAAATACTCAACAGACACACAACGAAGAAGCCACAGAAAGAAGATGTAACTGAAGATGATTCAGTGCTAATGTTTTTGTAAAACTTTTAAACATTTTAATGTTTATAAATGTAACTAGATATAAAGCAATGTAGCTTTTTATGTTAATTATTGAGGCATAAAAATCAGAAAAAGAAGATGCCCTGAAGATGTCGTAAATACGCCGAATGGCCTAGGCAAAGACTAAAATATTGTTGAGCTGCTTATATAAGGTCCATTTTTTATTTTTTTGATCGAGCTCAAAGGTCTATAACATGTATTTTAATACGTTCTACTGTAAACTTAAAAAGGACAGCATATTTTGAGAATAAGTACCGTAATTCAACTTACAGGTCCAATTTTCACAACAGAACACCATAATTCAAAAAGAATTCAAGTTTCTATCCACCTTAAAGCAAAAATGTGCACACCCAGTAGTGCAAGCAACTTATAGCTGCTTCAATGATCAAAGTCGAGTGTAATGGTGTATAAGCATTGACCTCCAATCACTTTGTTTAGCCTACACCATACAAGTAGGTGACACATAAAAATTAATCGATACTCTGAATTCCACACCAGTCTACATATATACTCATCTTTGTTATCCACTAGGTAGTTTAAATTACGGCACTCATTCAGTAAAAACACTGTTCTCACAATAAAGCAGAATATACGCCAACTTTTAGTTTTGTGATCCGGGTACAAAGTTTCTTTTTCTTTGCCGGTGAAACTTTTTTGTAGATTAATTGTGTCAACTTGATTACGGCGATGATAGTAACATGAAAGAATATTTATTGCAGGCTTTTCCAAACAGGTGGTTCCCAAGCTGCATTCGGCTAAGCCGTACGGTTTTATTTATCACTATTATTATAATACTTTCAATGAGAAACGTCTTCTCAGATTAAAAATATATTACATCACGTTAAAAATAACTCAAATGACTCTTTGGAGCCTGAACTCAAACAATCGCTACGCTTTGGAGGTCACGAAGGAAGGGGAAGTAGGGGAATGACTTCACACCTTGGGAGTACTGATCGACAGTCCTGATCTACCTGTTCGGTCCCCTATGGTAACCACGCTCAGAACACTGGTCCTCGTGTGTAAAAAGCTGACTACATTAATTCACTGCGATCGCAGCATGTAATGTATATATTAACATGACTGACTGACTGACTGACTGACTGACTGACTGACTGACTGACTGACTGACTGACTTAATGTAAGTCAGTAGTAATGCCATTGTCAACACGAATGAATGTACACTAGCAATATACTAGTTTTAAAGAAGAAAGTTAATGTATTTTACATCCACTAAAAAAATAGATGAATTTTACGAAGTAACGGGATTTAATGAAACAGTTTTTACCATTTCATGATTGTAGGCCTAAGGCCTATGACCTATGTCCTGAACACTATAGAAAATACTATGTCAATAATAAAATCAATGGATAATGGAAAGAAATTGAATACCGCTGCGTCACCTACCATAGGCAGATGGCAGGAATGGGTGGTATGTGGTCAGCATGCCGACACCCACGGCCGTTAATGGTAGTTTCCATGATCGGAGCCCCTACTTCTCTATCAAGTAGCTCCTCAGTTTGTATCACGAGGCTGAGTGCACCCCGTTCCAGGCCTCCCTACCTCAGATAAATCCGAGGAGGTACCGGGGATCGAACCCGGGCCGACGGATCTGTAGTCATCAACGCTATCCACAAGACCACGCCGGCGGTCATTTAGTCAATGCCTAATTGTTAATTTAAATTATTTATTTAACAGAAAAATTATTAAAACACATTTAATACCACTGATGTTATTTATTTAATATTATGTTTTCATATAAATAGCATGGAATAGATAATTTTATTCTTAATGATATTGTTTAACGTTAAAAATATAAGTAATTAAACGAACAAAATGAATCACTTGCTGTCATATGCACATACAAATTCGAAATGAAGTGATTCATAAGTACTACAAATGCATCAAATGCATGAACCTTACTCGAAAACAATAATAAAATATTAAAAAATAATACAAATCCATCCATTTAATACAAATTTAAGACAAACACTATTTCTTGTAGGATACATTATGAACTGAACAGTTAACTGAAAAAGAAAAATGTTTTCACACGATTTTTCCCTTTTGAACTACGCTGTATACGGTCACAGAGACATTAGACTCAGGGAACCTCAAAAAGTGTATTAATGATGGAAACTAGTTAATGAAATTCAAGGTCTAATATCTACTCTACCTAAGGCAGAGGAAACAAAAATGCTAGGAACGCTAAGGACGGCCGGCTTCGAAGTGCATTTCAAAATTAAAGTGAACCGCCATTAGAGAAACTAAGATCTGAAGATTCCAGTTCCCTAGTTTAAAAAAAAAAAAAAAAAAAAAAAAAAAAACCTGCATAGTGAGTTTTGTCAGTGTTTCCCATTTAGGCATGTATTCATGATCCCCTTCTGTCCACCTATGTAAAAGAATTCAGATCTCTGCAAGTCGTAAACAAATGAATCAAGATAGCAAACCGAGCAAGACCGCCTTCAAATAAGCTCACAATTAAATACTCTCTTGTTAATAGGTGGTCCGCCTCCGTGGGTGAGTCGGTAGCGCGCCTGCCTTCCACTCCGGCGGCCCGGGTTCGATTCCCGGCCGGGTCGGTAATTTTTTAGTAGTGAAAAATTCCTTTCCCGGGTTTAGGATTGGGTGTGTGTATGTGCCCTTAGGTTTAAGTAGGTAGGGGACTGGCGCACCCCGGTAACAAATACGCTGAGAATATCCCCTTACGGGATCACCAGGGGTCGCTCGCGAACCTGAGAATAACTTTTTAATAGGTGGCGTTGGATGCGCACGAAAAAAAGAGTTCACATATTATTATATCTGTTAGAATAGTAGCTAAAGCTGATGAAAGTTCAAGAATAGGAAAGGAAGAAAAGGAGAGAAGATACGCCCTAGTGTATAGCATCTCTACATCACTGCACAGCCCCTTGCAGGTGCGAGCACTTCTCCTGCATCCGAGTAGTGCGTGTAGTCTAGTCGCTAGTATTCAGTCGCTAACTTTCCTAACACTCGCTAATACTCTCCATATGTTCTGTTTCCATGACAATCAAATTTAAATATTGAAAAAGCATAATAGGGTGAAGTAAGGTAATTTGGTGATAATTCTTGTAAGTCGTGCCATCAGATAAGGTACATATTTTATGACATGGCTCGCAGTGCACATGTTACCTTCTTCATTCGCATACCTCTCTCAGGGTGTCCACCAAGTAATGCTGAAGAAATTCCCGGCTTATTCCCTGATTTTCATTGATCATTTCAGAAATTCCCGACCAAAATATGAAGCACTTTCTAATAACTGTGTAAGAAAAATTATAGGATTATACATACTTTAAATAAAAAAACTTTTAGTAACAAAAGTAATTGCAAACAATAATTACTTAGGCTATAACAGATACAAAAATTAGGAACAATAAAATAAATTAAATATACTTTCATATAGGCCGATTATTGTCTAGAAGTCTTTTTGATCACACTTTGCAATTTTTAGAATTTTCCCGGATATTTTAATAAATTCTTTGACTTTTCCCGGATTTTCCCGACCATACGAAATTCCCGGCCTTTTTCCGGATTTTCCCGACCAGTGGACACCCTGTTAATAATAGACAGCTAATTTATTTTATAACTTTTTAGGACCTGACGATGTCGGAAAAAGCCGAAATATATCGTGCGTCCCTCAAAATTCAAAATTTTAATGTTTTATAATATTGAAAGTTTTAAAAGAAATTTTAATGTTTCATAATATTAACAATTTTAAAATAAATTTTAATGTTTTACAATACTGACAATTTTAAAAGAAATTTTGATGTTTTACAATATTGACAATTTTAGAAATGATAAAGCTATTAAGCTGATAATAACAAGACATTTATAAAACCAAATTCGAGGGAATAGGTGTAACTATTTTACGTAGTATACAACACAATTTATATCCCTCATAGGAAAAAAGAAATACGAAATTTATCAACAAAAATAACTATATTTTCAGTATTATCAGAATATGCGTGGAAAAATCGTTCTTCACAAACATAATAGTCTATTCATGTCAAACTGATTATCTAAACAGAAACAATCACATGACCACAGAGTATATCCAGTGTGGGTAAATATTTCCACACGCTAAAGTCATGCCTCCTGAACAAAACACTTATAATAACGGGCTAAGGTTTAGAACGGACTAATGCTATATAGGCCTAATTGTATTTTACTGTTTCCATTGTCTATTGCAGCCAGGTATAATATTCTAGAGGAATAAAAATTTCTAATAAAGTTTTCAGAATACAAAGAAGGGTATTAAGTATCGAGACCCGATAGCTTGTAAGAAATGCCTTTAAAAAAGCTGATGTGAAACTCACATAACTTCAACTGCCAAAATTAAAGTTTGCCTCGTAGTACAATATATTACGTATGCAGTTTTTTCATGTAAATTGGTTGCAAAATGAAGAGAAAGTCGCTAGCACATCGTATCGCATCCCAAAAGGATACATAACCCAAATAAAATCTGATTAATGCACTCACGTAATTTTCTTTACCCTAATTAAGGGCAGTACATCTTTCTCACTTCACATTCTGATATAGAATAACAGGCCGTAATAATAATAATAATGTTTATTAGCCTATGTCCATACAGGTGAGGCATCGTCAATATACATAATAACAGTTCTTATAAGACAAAGTCAGCAGTAAAGAATTCGTGTACAGAGTAAAATGGTCTCCTTATTAGCCATGCATATACATAATTTTTAAAACTATTTATGGGTAAGCAACGGATGCTTAAAGGCAGTTTGTTGAATACATTAATTCCATTATAAAAACAAGTGTTATAAGAACTATTTAAACGACACTTCGGTAAATTTAAATCTGCCCTATGTCTTGTATATGTCTCGTAATTATTAGAGACCGGATTTTAAAGGGAATTCCTTTTTTTATATTTCATCACAAAACGTGATAAAATTGAACAGGACATTACTGAGTAACTTTCAATTGCAAATGACCTGGTTTTAACGTCCCTTTTTTCCCCTTTTTTAGGCCCATTTCCCTTTTTTTTATGAACTTTCCCTTTCCAGTACCCTTTTTGCTAATTTATTTTGAAAAATTCGTAAATTACCCAGTATTTGGTAATATGAAAACATTAAAAATTGTTTTCACTGATTCACCATTGGAAAAATAATTCATCCCAGCAGAATAGAGCGTTACAGGGAAATCACAGGCTTGGCATTGCCTAAGTTTCCCATTATAACAAGGTGGGGAACATGGATTTCGTGTGCTATTTTCCTCTGTGAGAATTTCAACAAGATCAAAACATTTCTTCAGTCATTAGATGTGACAGAATCAGCAGCTGTAGAGCAAGCAAAGGCTTTACATAAAACAAACATGTATCTCTCTGTTGAATTTTTACACTCTCTTACTTTTATATCCCTTTTTTCCCACCTTTTTTTGGCAATAATTTTCCCTTTTTTCCCCACCTTTTTTTGGCAATAATTTTCCCTTTTTTCGTCCTTTTTTGGGGGAAAATTTTCCCTTTAAAATCCGGTCTCTAATAATTATGCATTTCTATATCAGTAAAACCCTCTAGATTATTCTTGACAAATAAGATACAATAAAATACATATAAGTTAAAAACTGCCATAATATTCATTTCAGTAAAAAGAGGTCTACAGCTTTCTCTCTGACTTTTGTTTGCCATTATCCTCAGGGCCTTTTTTTGGAGAAGTAAAATCGAATTTGTTTCCCTGGAATGACCCCAGAGATATATTCCATAAACAATATGGCTTTGTAAAAGAGCAAAATACACAGTCCTTAAAATTTCGAGTGAAATGCAATTCTTAATTCTTCTTAGAACAAAAATACCTCTCGCCATTTTCTTACAAATATTTTCAACATGGGGCTTCCAAGTAAGCTTAGAGTCCAGGTGAAAACCAAGTAATTTAATATTGTCGCAGTTATTAGGTATCGTGCTTGTAAGACCAAAAGAGTATTTTTGAGTCTTTGAATCATTTAGAGCAAACCCATTTCTACCAAACCAGTCCTTTGCAGCTTTGAGGCCATCCATTTCCATATGTTTCATCTGATCGAAGCTTTTATCAGAAGATATAAGAGTGGCATCATCTGCATATAACACGATATCCACTGGTATATTATAAGTAGACCTGGGATTTTAAGGCAAATGCCTATTTTGTTCCTTATGAAATAACATGAAAATGTTTAAATATGTTGACGTTTCATGATAAATCACTTATACTTATAGAGATTTATAGTGCCCTAAAATGCCTATTTGGACCTTTAGAGCCTATTTTACTGTTTTAGTGCCTAAAATACCTATTTTGTACATTTAAAATAAAATTAAACTTCTGTAATTTTTACAATCTTATAAAGGATTTTATGTAAGCAGGATCTCCTGTTCTCAATGGAAAGCAGAACAGCAGAGGTGGGTTTTTCACTGAAACTTGATTATTCGAAACAATTGTCGCTAAAGAATGCTGACTGACGGGGGAGGGAGAGGATTAAGGAGGAAGGACTACTGTGTCAAATCACCAGTGAAAGAACATCTGTTTAAGTGAATGTAGTTCGTGATGCCTAATTTTGCAGTTAATTCTGTTAAGAATAAGTATACCACGTTTCTTGCAGTTTAAGTGTATATTGTAATATTTTGAAGTCTTTTTTCTATCTATTTACACATTTTTAAAGCATATTTTTAGTGCCTATTTTATCTTTTAAAAGCCTATTTACTTGTTTTATAAGCCTATTTTAGGTGCCTAAAACTAATTTTTTTAAGGGCCTAAAATCCCAGGTCTAATTATAAGACAGATCATTTACTGCAATGAGAAAAAGTAATGGTGCCAGTATAGATCCCTGTGGAACTCCACAGTTATGGATCGAATATCGGAACTTTGGTCGTTTATACTAACAAACTGTCCTGTCATATAGAAAGGACTTAATTAAGTTCAACTCAGCGTTATTAACCCCATAGTATTGCAAAGAGCGCGAATTCAGTTGTTTCAACCCGATGCAAAGCTCTGTTGTTCACCAGACGGGAATAATACGAGGCAGGTCCTTAAAATAACTTTCCCTGGGGTCGTTTACAGAAACAAAACACAATTTCGTGGACATATATTCCAAAAGATACAGCAAGTGTTCAGTTCTTAATCAACGTATTCGCCACCGGACCTGTCATACCGTGGAACCTACTTTTGAATGCCTGTGTCGTACAAGTCTGCCGCCAGGGATTTGAACCACTGTGTGACAACCAGCAATTCGATTGTTGTGGAAAACAATAGCAAGACAGTATTAAATTGTGAAATTAATTCAATATGGCCCTACTCAGTTGCTTCTTGATTCATCTGGTTACGATTCGCAGAGATATGATTTTTAAATATATGTGTACAGAAGGGGATCTTGAATATATGCCTAAATGGGAAAACATTTAATGATTTGGAAGAAATTCACTATGCGAGGTCGAATCTGAGGCCCCCCCCCCCCCCCGCGGCACTTTGTGAAATGCACCTCGAAGCCGGGTTTTTAGTTTTTAATTATCAATCGTTATAATAAAATTGTTTATGCATGAATTGGGTAAGGTTCATGAATCCATGCTTCATTTTAATCGTTTCATTTCGAATTTATATGCCAATATGGCAGCACAAGATTCGTTTGGTTTGATTAATTATTTATATTTTTAACGCTAAATAATGTAATTAAGAATAAAATTACGTAATTCCTGCAATTTATGGAAAAAATATGTCATAGTTAATAAATATAAGGTTTTAATTATTTTTTTGTGAAATAAATAATTTAAACAAAACACCTAGCAGTTGAGTAAATAATCGCGGACGAAGCCGCGGACACCTGCTAGTACTGTGTATATGAAGTTAAAACTCTATAGTGTAACTTCATGGAAACTAATGGTTGCAAAATGTTAAAAATGGGCTTAAATAGAGCAGCCCACCACGTGAAATATGAGGACGACACAACAGGTAGAGGTCGTTGCGGTTCACAAATGCGTGTCACGAACAATAGCACCATGTTGTACCACGTCCCACTATCCACACAGAACGATATTACTATAGCAGTGCATTTGCATAGCATATTGTTATCCGGAGCAACTACGAGACCAAACTTCAGATCGATTCATAATTTAGCAGTCCCACCACCTTAATAAAGAGAAAATTTTATACTACAAAATGAGGATATGAGCTCCAAGTCTTACATATCATACATAATTATTTTTCGTTTCATGCATCCTGTAGTGAAGTACATAAATCTTATAGCCTACTATCTAGAAAAGACTAAACTACGTATATAAACATAAAAATGGCTAATGCCCGGTTTCTATAAACTCGTGAAATACCTATGGGTAAATTATCCATGGGCAAATTAGTTCCATTTCACCCACAATGATATAATGAGCAAGGCCTTGGAGTTGTACAGTTAATTTAATTCAGAAGGCTTTTATTCTCATTTTTTAAATTATTATTATTGATCCTACATCCATGAAAGGATAAATTAACCCGACGGTTTACCCTTGGAAAGATCTAGCCCGAGTTTATAGGAACATTATTTCTGTCATTTTCATATTTACCCAGAGGACATTCTAGAAACTCGCCAGAAGTGTATGTGATTGCCTTCTTTAAATTATTTGTGTTTGTATGGTGTTATTCTTGTGTAAATTCTGTCCATTGGATAATTTACCCATAGGTATTTCGCGAGTTTATAGAAACCGGGCATAAATGACGCAAACTTTAAGTAAGTCAAAATCATCTGAAAACATACGTAAAAATGTCAGTGGTAGGCCTTATTCCTGAGTAGTAGTTTAGATCAGTTAACTACCGGTAATTAAATTTGATTATCTATAAGGAGCCCTTTACAGTCTATACTTAATAAGACTTTCGAAGATCATAATGGGACATTCTCAAGTTTACCTATTCATTTCGGAGGCATGGGAATTAGTAGGGTACATAACAATATTGTCTGCCTGCATTGTTGGATTCTGCTTTTCGCGTCTATAATTTAGTCAAGCCAATGCTTTCTTTTAATGCTGATGGAACCGCAGTCGTTCATTTGTCAGATGCTTTTTTTTAATGGACAAATTTTACTGGCAATTATAAACCTCCAGCCCACCCTGCCGTCCAGAAACAATGGAATGGCATTGAGATTGAAAATTTATAAATCCTTAGTTGAGTCTTCTACATCTGATATTGATTATGCTCGAGTGCCAGCAACATGGGAACGTTTTCCGAGACCTCAAGGCTGGAATTACAGCGACAGATTTATCCCATTGCTAGATTTGTGACTGAAAATTATATGCAACAACTATGAAAGTAGATGAATTAGTTAGAAAGAAAACAAATGAGATAGTAAACCTCTTTCAAAGAAATCTCCTTGTAATCTTAAAATTGAAAGAAATAAAACTTTCAGGAACTAATGGTATATTTACCAAAAAAAAAAAAAAAAAAAAAAAAAAAAAATATGCGACAGCTGCAAATATCCATAATCAAAAATACATTTATGAAGTGCACACAACATTCTATAAGGTGTAGGCCTAGATAATGTCACACTATATTTCAAATTTTGGAAAAATATTGCGAGGTACATTCCATCAATATCAGTAGATGAACGAGATCTCTGGTATGCCTCTCAATATATATACACAGAGTGTCCCAATAAAATGTATACACTCTTTGACAGTTCAAAACAACCACACTTTTTGTTCTTTTATGAGTTGTGACTGCTTAAAATAATGGCTGGAGTCAGACTAAACTTTGAGGGGAAAAAAATTCAAAGTGCTACTGGAAGACTGAGAACATAAGTGAAGTGCAAAGACGATTTAGAATGGAGTTTCAACGAGATGCACCAACGAGACTCACAATTACTCGTTTGGGAGATAAGTTTGAGGAAGAAGGAACTGTTAAGGATGTCCATAAGAACCACCACAAAACCAGCTACAATCAATGAGTTGAGAGCAGCCATTGAAAGAGAATGTGCCGAAATACCAATTGAAATTATTAGGAACGTTTTGGAATCAATCAGTCAGCGTTATCAGCTGTGCATGGAACACAATGGCCAACAATTTGAACACTTTCGATAATTGTATAATTATCACTGTATGTAGAAACACTGGTTTCTACATTTGTTCACATTGTTTTGATTTCAGATAATTTTCTGTATTATAATAATTGTCAGTGTTATAGTCATTTAAAGAGTGTATAGGCTACATTTTATTGGGACACTCTGTATATAACTTATCCTCCGGAGTAATTGGAGGTATGGCAGCAGACTCGAGAAACTCCTATTTAGACTATGGGCAGCTACCATGACCGACATACATTTTGTAATTCATTCAATCATTCGTTAATGCATTCTCTGTGGGAGAGTGTCACTTGCGTAAAATCGTATTATTATTATTCTCTTTATAGGCGTATGGCTTGTTTACTTTCCCTGCATTGTGTATTCTATAAGCCGACTGCCGGTGGCTAGGCAGAACCTACAGCTTTATGTGGAATCACTAATGTGAAAGCAGTAGATATTCACATAATTTCTATTGCGGGCTAGTGTTGCTTCATTCGTTCAAAAACTTGGAAGTGCATAGTCCATAAGAGATTTAGGCCTACTCCGTAGCAATAAGCCATTTCTAAGCAAGCTAAGGAATACCATCCATTTTATATAACCCGGAGGTTCATTGCCGCACTTACAATAGCTCGCCATTCAATCCTATTCTACGCTAACTACCTTCTAACCACCCCTCGCAAATCCTACTTCCCTTAAATATATTCTAATATTGTCCTCCCACCTACGTCTGGGTCTTCCAAGTGGTCTCCCAGTCAACATTTTTGAGACATGTCTTTGCTCCTCCATCCGCTCAACATGTCCAGCCCATTTCATCCTTCGTGATTTAATTACCCTTATTAAGTGCCAGTATGGTACTTTATGAGATTGTGTGGGGGACGAAAAATGTCTGTCCGTCTGTCCGTCCGTCCGTCCGTGTGTCTGTACGCGCTCTAACTCAAATACGCTTTATCGAATTTTAATGAAACTTGGTATACGCGTTTATAATGTCCATGGGAAGAACCCTATTGAAATTGGACCAAATCGGTTCACCGGTACCGGAGTAAAACCCAATTTGGTGTATATTTTAAAGGCGCCATAACTCACATACGATTTATCGGATTTTCATGAAACTTGGAATACCTATTTATAATGTCCATGGGAAGATGTCTATTGATATTGGACCAGATCGGTTGGGCGGTACCGGAATAATGCCCAATTTAGTGCCTTTTTATGGTAATATATCACAAAGGCGTGGATAACTCAAATACGCTTTATCGGATTTTCTTGAAACTTGGTATACGAATTTATGACGTTTTTGGGTACAAGCCTATTGAATTAGGGCCAAATCGGTTGATCGGTACCGAAGTAACGCGTATATCAATATTAATTTTGTAATCAATATTCTTTCAAGGCCCACAATGTAAGCTTATTAAAAAAACTTAACAAATTGCCAATCGTTTATTCATATTGTTAGCAGCCTTCATTGATGTGTTTCTTCATAACGATGTCAGTGTGGCTAAATAATAACTTAAATAAACGATTTATAACAACTAGCCGTTGAATATTGATATTATAATGTGTATTCTATGGTTATGTAGACTACCGATATTTACATTAGGCTATATTTTACTGTGAGTATTTTTCTTATCGTTCCTGTGCAGCAATATACCTAATGTAATTCCTGACAGATAGATTTCATATGCTTATTATTCATTCATAACCTTTAAGGCTGCTTTAAATTGAAACAGAGATATCAGCGAATCGTAGGTCTATTGCATCATTATTATTATTGCCGGCACATTTTGTTTTTGGAGTTAACTCGGACATCTATTACAAAAATAACTTTTATGCATGGGCCTATCATAATTGCGTGTATCACTGATTAAAAAAAAAAAAAAACATACTGGCACTTGGTTATATCAGTTTACCTGATTTTATTATATTCGGTGAAGAGTACAGGTTATGAAGCTCGTCATTATGCAGTTTTCTCGAGTCCCCGTTTTCACCTCTCTTAGGTCCAAATACTTTCCTAAGCACTCTGTTTTCGAACAAACTCAGATTATGTTCTTCCCGAAGAGTAAGGGAGCATGTCTCACATCCATAGCATATAATACAACCGGCAGGATAATTATTGTCATATAAATTTTTACATTTCTGGACAGAAGACGAGAAGTTAAAAGTTTCTGAATTGCATAAAAAGAAGCATTTCCTTATTTTAGTTGACACTTAACTTCTAAAAGGGCCGGGGAATTTGGTCTAGAGGCGCTTATTTAGGCTTGAAGTTTTTAATGTGCCCATAAATCGACGACGGGAACCCAGTTTATAGTCCCTCCCAGAGGACTTAGAGCCCAGGACATATACGTCCTTAAAAAAAAATCATCAACTGTAATTATTGCCCGCAAATATCTGAATGTCTCCACTTTTTCGATTCCTTTATCAGCTATTCTAATATTTTGTAGTGCATTATTGTCCATATCAGAGATTGGTATACAAACTAAATTATCGTAATTATGCTGGTAAAACCACATAAAATGTAACGAACAAAGTTACGAAACTTACATTCAATGACAAAGTGGTTTTATTTCAACTCTTCCATGGTAAGTACAAAAGTCAAAACTCATAAACTCTTGTCAAGCTGAAATGGAATGGAGAATCTGTTTTAATTCCCCGAAGGTTATAACTGTGACATAGACAGCGAAATTAATTTAAATGTTGTTTGAGGTCGCTGTGTTGCTACGCTTTTGTCAGTGCGAACTTACAAAGACGAAAAGATCGATGCTACTGGATCGTTATCTGCGCTGAGAGAGCGCAACAACTTTTCATCTCACTTCCCTGCCGCCTCTCGGGTTCATATCCCACATTCTTTCTATCGAGATGCTTGTGTAATGGAAAAGAACAAAAGTATTACAATGGGCTTCAAAAGTTGTATTCCACACTGAAAGACACATCATACGTTTTGAAAAGCCGATAACAAAAATTATCTAATCTGAAAGAGTAAACTGACGGCTAATTATTGCTTGAAGGGGAGCCTCTTTCGGAGATGACTATTCTTTAGCTTCTCTTCTTTGCTCAAATTTAGAAGAATGAAACGAAATTTAAAATCTCGAAAGAATAACTTATCTGACCCAGAAATAAAATCTGCAGACTTCTTCTTAAAAGCAAGATCCTTTTCCACTGACGAACCTAGCAACCAAGTAGAGAACGAAAGGACCAACTATTCCATCTGGGGCGTGTTTTCCTATAAGCCTGTTTAAAAGCTGATGCATAAACGTTAAGATAAGCCTTAAATTTCTTGTAAATGTTAACTAACATTCAAGTTGATTAAGATTTATATGGTACACCGGTACCAATACCCAACATAACTTCTTCACTCTATCTGTTTATAATTATACAGTGATTGCCGATTTATAGCTACGTAAAATAACTCAGTCCGCCGCCGTGGGTGAGTCGGTAGCGGTCCTGCCTTCCACTCCGGCGGCCCGGGTTCGATTCCCGGCCGGGTCGGGGATTTTTCAGTAGTGAAAAATTCCTTTCCCGGGTTCAGGACTGGGTGTGTGTGTGTGTCCTTAGGTTTAAGTAGGTAGGGGACTGGCGCACCCCGGTAACAAATCCGCTGTGAATATCCCCTTACGGGATCACCAGGGGTCGCTCGCGACCCAGAGGAGTAACTTCCTTTTAAAATAACTCATAGGGAGGTCAAAAATATCGGCATACCGGCTACTGTTAAAGGTCTAAGTAATAGTACATGGAAGGATGACATTCATTCCACTCCAAACACGGAATATGGGAGCCTCCAAGTGAAGGTTTCATTACCGAAAACTGATTTAGTTACGCTTATTTTTCTTGTAGAAGACAGTCGTTTGTATCGACGACTAGCTAGAGGAAACTAAGGTGGTAATACGGCGTGAACGGACCAGGGAATTTGGTCTAGAGGCGCTAATTTAGGCTTGGTGGGTTTTTAACGTGCCGTAAATCGAAGACGGGATCCCAGTTTATGGTCCCTCCTAGAGGACTTCGCGCCCAGGATTTATAGCCTACCTCCTAAAAAAATCCATCAACTGCAGACAGGTCTCGAACCGCGACCTTCGGATCCAAAGGCGGGCACGTTCCACCTGCACTACAGCGGCCGACAAATTGCAGTACATAACCGTCGTAAAAAAAAAAAAAAAAAAAAAAAAAAAAAAAAAAAAAAAAGAATAATCTATCAACACTCATTCAAAGTCGTATTAAACACAAGGCAAGGCTTCAAAAATATGAATTTGTTGATGACATGGATAGATTGAAACTATCATTCTGAGAATTTATATGAAAAAGTATTTCAGTTAAAAGTTTCAGCTCTACAAAATTATGTTTGTGATCAACATTTCAAGCAAATCATTAGAGACGCTTGCTAGCAAATCGCACAACATGACATTTTATTCACTTAAAGTGGCAACGCTAGTCCATATGCCCAGAAGATACTTAAACCAAATATAAAATTTATCTTAAGATTTTTCGTTTTTGCTTATTTCACACACATGTTTCCGAAAATTGTATTTTCATATTCATATCAAACTAGACAGATGTTAATTTCGTTGATCAAGTTGAAATGAGCATTACATGAATACTGTTATATACAGAAGGTATATTACAGTGAAATAATTAGCCTACTTAAATTAAGCTGAGTTCTTTGCCAGTGCGTTTTGTGAAATGTTGACATATTTTGAGAATTTCTTATATCAGCGTATACGAGTATGATTTAAGGTTAAGTATCAAACTTTAGCTCTTTGTTCTTCCGCAAGCCCTACCTTATAAATCGATCTGGAGATTAAGTCGGAGATAGATTACATAAATAACTTCTTTTCTGCATATCAAAATTGCAATTATCACTGATTACACAAAAGCATTCTGGCACTTTGTTATATCAGTTCACCTGATTTTATTAATTTATTTAGTTAATTTTGCATATTTGAATGGTTATATTGTGTAGGCCTAATATTTTATATTAAAGAACAAACAAAAGAGTAGTAGTTTACAAACATTTTCAAAAAACCATAATACTATACCATTATAGTACAATAATGAAAACTAAAATTCTTATGCCTTCAGGCTTGAAATTTCGATGCCCTGTCTACATTAGGCCTATTAGTGAGAAAGTAAACATATTTGAGTTGTACCTTCCGATGATGGTAGTAAAAACTGTCCTGGAAAATTTACTTTGCACTCGTACATCACGAAAATAAATAACGACACGAAGTACACGGAGTAATTAAATGCCTATGAATTATGAAACGTAACTGTTATATTTAAAGTACCGGTATCCTACCATTCTTATGCATGAAGGATTAGCCGTTCAAAAGAAGCACCTCAATTAAGGAGGGATGTTATTTTTCTCGCACACTAGGTGGAACCCCAGCTACTGTGTTAATAAAGTTTGTGCTTGTGATAGGTACTAAATGTGCTCACTTATCCCTCGAGTTCGCTTCCCACAATCACATTACTCTTACCCATGTGTACCAGCATATAATGTAATTATCTGCATAACGAAGTAGCTTCACATCTTCTCATAAAACATTGGCAGTGGTGTTAAATAAAACGTACTTTTCTGCTTCACTGCAAATTGCTAAAAGAAGCAACAATTTGCTGTTTTTAATGCTACATTGGATACGAAAACTGTCAATTTAGTGATAAAAATATGTTTATTGTTTATTAATTAGCAATAAATTTTAACTCTATGTATTTAAATTATTTAGTTGAAAATAATTACAGGAGTTTTAGAACGCAAACTCCAATACTACAATAATTATTTATTCTACAGTACGGAGATTGAAAAAGCTATTCACGATTAATCGGTTACACTTTCACGTGAACATCGCTATCTAAAATTCAATGTTCCACCTCCATTAATTTACTTTCCACAGTTATATACGAAGGTAACTCAACAAGTATCCGCACTTTTTGTTAAATCTTTTGTAGGTTGACTGTACCGCTTTGTGTTCGCGCACGTCGATATATAGTTCATTTATCTTCGCTTGTGGATGTTTGACCGTTATGATTCCACTGGGTGTTGCGCTGTTGCACATTAAACACGGCTGCACCGTTCAAAGTTGCACCAAAGAGGAACAGCGTACAGTGATTTTTTTTTTTTTTTTTTTTTTTTTGTCGTCTGAAGGTGTATCAGGAATCGAAATCCAAAAATGCCCTGGGTTATACACACATTTCCGAAATCAATCGTATTTCTGTTGATAGCAATACTAGTTACTTACGACGTAAAACCACCATTAAGAACTTAATAGCCAAGCACGAAGTTATTCGTATGTGCCTGATAAGTTCTTATAACGGTCGAATATCGTACGACTTTTAGGTTATTTCGAAACGTAAATTTTAAAACTAAAATAATTTCAGTTCGCTTGTGCGTAGAATAGTAATCGAAGATATGTTTTTGGTAATTTAGTCTTGTAGCGGAATTTAGGGTCTTTCGGTCGGCACAATTTGTTTGAAACAAATCACGTATGAAAACAGCTGACATACCAGAAACATCTGCGGAAGACTGAATCGTGATCTATTTCTAAGAAATTTATATGTCTCTTGAAATTATAGAAAACACAGAGGGAAAATCCAATTCTAAGTCACACCTTGGGATGAATCGATCCCACCCTCCACACCCTCACTGATGCACTTTTTTTTACACCACGATCTAGCGAATTCTTCTGTCCTCGTATTATGAAGAAACTCGTGATTGGACGTTGGAGGTGTGACGTCATACCGCTAGACGAGCGGTGACAGGCTGACAAACCTCACGGGAGATATTTTCGAAACATACAAACAGTGCTGCCGCCTCCGCTTCGCGCATTTTTCTTGGCTATGATGTTAGTGTTATGCATTATTTAGACTGTATGCAGAGGTGGGTACAAGGCACTTGCGACAATATACCAGGACAGCTGGTCACCCTGCTTCGCTCAGAAACAAAATACATCACACAGTCCGTGCAAATGTGAATATCGAGTGGGCGGAGCTTAAGGGGAGACTTATATTTGGATTTCGCCAAAACAAATAACGAACTAATAATGAAAAATCTTTTGCTATGATAAGGAGTTTAAAATGTTTTAATGAATGGAGAGAAATTATGTTCGTAAGTAATGTTTTCAGCGGAATTAAATACTGTTTTGACTTACGTGTGTATTTTGTCAAAAACTATCTAGATGATGGACCAAATTCTCAATGTTGAAATACTTATTTATGCTATGCTGAATTGTAAATGATTAATAGATATACGCTAATAACAGTAGTAGTAGTGGTTAAAATGAAGGAAACGGATAATTATTTATTTGTACGTAAGGGAAGAAAACAACAGTGACATCTGGTGAAATCCTCAATAATTGTTATAACGGGCTTTCACCTTTTTCTTTATCCTTAACGGTCTAGCGCCTTTTTCTTTTACAGCCCAGCCCATAAAATGTAACTTTACATAGACAGAGAGTTCTGTTAGACCATGCTTATGATTCAAAATACTATAAACGTGTTAACAGCATGATGTTTGTTTTGGTTTTTTATTCAGTGTGAAAATAGTCAGTACCTCCATTTGGCTACCTCATATGGGAGGCAGTTTGTTTGTTTGTTTGTTTGTTTTTGGAAAATTATTAAACTCTGGAAGGTATAAAAAGAATCTTTAACTTCGTTCACAATAGCAAACACTTTTTAAGGAGTGGGGGAGGAAGTAACGTTACCAAAACATCGTATTTACATCCCAAAATAACTTCAACGATCCTGGTTATAATTATGTTTGCTCATCAAATTCTAGGTTTTCATCTAGAAACACAAATATCAGAGATATTCGGTACTCACATCGTCTGTGACTTGACCTGCTTTGAGCTGAAGCTCCTGCAGATCTGAGCGAGGACCGCCATTCTCTGGTGCTGCCGACGCGTGGGTTGGCATCTTGGCGTTCTCTGAAAACAAAACATACATCAAAGTTAAAACATAAAGTAGATTACACACCTTGAGTACATCACTCAAAACAGGACGGTGTAAATAAAGTGTGAACATATGAGTGAGGGTCTTTTAAGTCCTTATAAACTAAACTCCTGTTGCAGGTGATCAGGAACCTGTTACAATTCACTCATCAGAGTAAAATTCCCTATAGGATTGTATTCCGACAGTTACAAAAAATAGAAACAGTTATAATTCGAGACACACTTTTCTTTGGACCTTGCATTTAGATTTAGCCTATTCCCTCTCAAGTAACTTACAGCAGGATAAATAAAAATCCCTAAGTCAAGTCTTGAAATAGGAATTAATACAATCCGTTCGTAAATAGGCATCGTTTATAAAAGGGTATACGTAACAGTCAGTAATTTTTGGAGGTTGGAGTTAAACATACAGGGTATTAATTATAAAACCGAAATATTTTACCTGTGAATTGAGAGGACATAGACAAGCAATTTTATTAGGAGATTTTTGCTGTATGACGTAAAATGTGTATGGTACATGGCATTAAAGTCACTACAATTTCGTGCTCATAAGTCAATAATTAAGTGAAATAGGGTTAAAACGTTCATTAAATTGACTTCCTGTCTTATTGATCGATAAAAATCTGATTCTTAATCATTCATCAACTGCTATATCATAACTTAGAGTTTTCATAATCTGCAAAAGTTATGGGCTAATAACATGACTGGCCTCCACTGCATAGGTTCTTTTATGCATTAACTACAGTGTTAACAACGAAGTTCCTTTGTTTTGCATTTTTTTTAAACGTTACAATCAGTGGCGGCCATGCCCTCGGAGATTTTATGCTGTAACATGAAAAATTGAATCCATAGAGCAAAAATCTCCTAGTAAAAGTTGCTTGTATATGCCCTCTCTATACACAGGTAAAATATTTCGGTGTTATTTATGAACACCCTGTATAACTTCTAATACAAGATACACGAAGTAAAAGTTGCACATATCGCACTAGTGTTTAAAAGATCCATTGTAACCAATTATGGTTTCAATCACATGAAAAACACTCTTTTAGTTAAGAATATTGTTATAGGCCTAACTCAAACAGCCGAGATTAAACTCTCAATCTGACCCTCTCAGTGACTGAATTGACTACGATGAGGGTAATTAAAGTTCAATTAATCTTATAAACGCAGTATTTCAACTCTAATAAGATTTATTACAGCATTTATTCCAAGCAATTATTCCCAACGTTACGTAATTTCTTTTGCAATGGGTAAGCAAAGATTATCTCTCAGTTCTTTAGAATTAGCGGCCTAACAAATATTTGTTCTCAATTTGTAGATTTATTTCGGTATAATTGTGTATCTCACTTCTCTGAAGTGGCATTTAATGTGAAACAAATTTAACACATGAAAATACGATCGTGAATTGTACCGTTGAGGGTGTCTAGCTGATCAAACTATTTCATGGGCCACCGAGACACAGTTTGAAATATTTCGGTGAAGATAACTTTTATGACCAGTTTCACGAGACATTAATATGTTCGTATTTTATGGCTTTATGTTTTGTGGTCCTAAAGTTATACTCTCGTGCCGCCCATTTACATTAGATGTAAAATCAATTCTGTCGTTATACCAGCTCCCACAGTATAAACTACTACATCATTAAGCAGGAAAAAAATTATGTGAAATCGATGTATTGATTGCATGGTCAGCCAATAGTGTCATTGAAGTGGTATGATCGTGCACGGAAGTGTTCTCACCAAATAAACCTTCCACAGCTGAAGCGATAATTGAATCAGGCTGCTTTTGACTCATAGCTAGGGTCCGGATTCTTAGGTTTTAAACTATTTTGTTCCTTGCTAGCTAACTGTGATATTTTAACATAATTATGCGTTTCATTGTCAGAACACTCATATAGTCCAATCAAAACCTAAACATTGCTAAATAAGACGTTCAAAACTAAGAATGGTTAAAACTGCTTCTCAAGTGAAATATGTTAAAATAACGATAATGATAATAATTAATCCAGTTATTATTCTACTAAAATTACGTTTTAAATGTCTGCCTAAGTTTGCATTTTGCTTATTGATGACAGTATATTATTTTGTAAGAGAAAATAGTGTTGAATGTTGTCATTTTGTACCCCATTGTCTCGGTTAAGGAAAATCCCTCGTGGGATTACTATGATTATCTAATATATAAAATCGAAAGTGTGTATGTATGTATGTATGTATGTATGTTTGTTCCTTATACAAATCTACATTTCTTTACCAATTTACACGACATTTTGCACACATGCCCAGTTAAGCCCGGGAAGTATAGCTGTCGACATTAAAATTCAAACAAAATACTCCTTCCCTTGAAAATTATATAATTTCTGAGAATTTTATACTGAAAAAATGAATTGCTGTTTAGTTCACATGGCAACAGTAAATTGTTTACTATGATTACATAGGGCCTTGGCAAGTATATAGCCTAATGCTTTAACGAATTATGATTCCATCGATGTAATATATTGGCGAAAATAATGACTGAAAATGAAATCCACGAAAATAAAGCACAGTGTGATGTAGTCACATAACTTTCTCTACCCTCGACATAAGAAATATTTACTCACTTCACATTTTGATGTAGAATAAGAGGGACAACTTAAGTGTGTGAGTATGCTATATCAAAAGTCTATAAATAATCCTTTCCGCTGATAAGTTATCCATACCTGTAGGCTTTGTATTAGTTGAGAAATAGGGATGTTTATCATAGGCCCTAAGCATGGGATGGAACATTTTGAGTCCTATGCTCGCAGTATATTATGTCCCGGGTTCTAGGGGAGGAAAGTATGAAAGTGATACTGCATTTCTCTTTTATTTCAGCTCCGAAACGATTGTATAGTAACATGAGAATGAGAAATATTATTTTCCGTCAAGTCAGTACAATCTTATGTAATTTGTGTTTCTTCTTATTTCAACCCCTCCCAAGCATGATGTGTAGAAGCAACGGAATGCAGCATTCCACATCCTCTATGAGCCATAAAAATTTATATCCAGCGTTTTCTGATGGAATAGTTTGAGTGTGATAAATCGTTTTCTTCATTTCAAGTTCTACATACATAAAGTCCTTCATAAGTTAATTTCAAATTAAAAAATACAAAGCCCGGGCGACGCCGGGCCTTTTCAGCTAGTCTAATATATAAAGTCGAATGTGTGTTTGTGGGTATGTATGTATGTATGTATGTTTGTTCCTTATACAAATCTACATTTCTTTACCAATTTACACGGAATTTTGCACACATACCCAGTTAAGCCCGGAAAGTATAGCGGTCAACATTAAAATTGAAACAAATCAGTCCTTACCTTGAAAATTATATAATTTCTGAGAATATTATGCAAACAAAATGAAATCCCATTCAGTTGTCAAGACAACAGTGCATTGTTTACACAGTTCATATAGGGCTCTGGACATTACATAACATTGGACTTTTACGAATTCTGATGCTAACGTTTTGTAAAAATAATTCTTGAAGAATAAAATCCACGAGAATAAAGCACATTGTAATGCAGTCACATAACTTTCTCTACCCTCGACACAAGAAATATTTTCTCACTTCACATTTTGATGTAGAATAAGAGGTCGTATTGCAGGGATAACTTAAGTGTGTGAGAAGTAGGTAAACAATCCTTTCCGCTTATACGTTATCCATAGCTGTATGCTTTGTATTAGTTGAGAAATAAGGATGTTTATCATAGGCCCTAAGCATGGGATGGAACATTTTGAGTCCTATGCTCACAGTATTTTATGTCCCGGGTTTTAGGGGAGGAAAGTATGAAAGTGATACTGCATTTCTCTTATTTCAGAACCGAAACGGTTGTATGGTAACATGAGAATGAGAAATAAAATTTTCCGTCAAGTCAAGTCAAGTCAATACAATCTTATTTAATTTATGTTTCTTCTTATTTCAAATCCTCCCAAGCATGATGTGTAGAAGCAACAGAATGCAGCTTTCGACATCTCTATGAGCCATAAAAAGCTATATCTAGCGTTTTCTGATGGAATAGTTTGAGTGTGATAAATCTTTTTCTTCATTTCAAGTTTTACATACATGTTACATAAGCACCTAGAGTTTCAAAATCGAAAGTCCTCCATAAGTTAATTTCAAATTACAAAATACAAAGCCCGGGCGACGCCGGGCCTTTTCAGCTAGTCTATGATAATGATAAGGCAGTCATGAACAGAAATTATCAGAGGGCAATAAGTTTGAAATCGATGGGGGAAATTTATGCAATAGATATTTTCTGTAAATAACAATCGTAACACATGGATAAAAATCCTCCTATTTTACATAAAGCATTATGCTATTAATCTTAATATTTGCTTTTATACTATTCTTCAGGTGACGCATTTATTCGTCAGTAGCACTGAAAAGGTTAAGTTTATACTTAAAAAAAACATTGTGTACTTAGTTATCTGACATCTTTCGCAATAAACACCATTTATCAAATGTGTTGCAGAACTATATTTTTAAAATCTTGTACTACAATCAGGGCAGTAAGAAAACTCTGACACTGCATTCAAATGCTTTAACAGCGACGACCTGGATTCGTCTTACTTTATGGCACAGAAGTGCAGTTGTATTTCTTTTTCACATTTACAACTTCAAGAAAAATATGACATTGTTTTACAAGAGCGTTTCAACATGAGTTCTCAGGAGGCATACAGCTACTTTAAAAATAAATGGAGAATATTGTCGGCCCATTTCAATTGCATAATAAGAAGCTTCAACATTAATCATGGAGGCAATGAAAGTGAGCAGTAATTATCCATAAAATGCGAGGCTATCTTCCGTAATTTTTACTGCATCACTTGAATCCGGGTCGTTAACTCGTTATACGGAAAGTTTGGTTTAAGGAAATAGTTATTTATGAAACAAGTGGTAACAAGTGGTAAAAAGAGATTTTTTATTTTGCGAGTAGGTATGTTTGCGAAACGAGTCCATAAGTGGGAGTGAAGCAAACCTACGAGCAAAATAAAGCAATTTTATCATGTGTATCAGACTTTCTTCTAGACAGCCGTTAATATTTGTGAAATAATAATTTATCGCGTACCGTGCAGCAATTTTGGGAGTCTTCCAGCTGTCTTGCCACCTAGTATGCACATGCGCAGACAAGAGGCTATTTATTTTCTGGCGTCAACTTATGGGATGGAGTGCACAACTCTTTTCAGCCACCAAGTTATTATATTTTGCAACTGCCATGAGAAATTTAACATTTAAAAAAGTGTAGGCTAATGAATTTTAACATTCAAAATTTTTAACAAACTGAGTATAATCATATGCAAATATTTTTACCTAAAAGAGTATTTCCATGTGACTGAAACTATGGTTGGTAACCTTGAAATGTTATAATCTTATACCACTCAGTGACATATTTTCTCCTATTAATTAACATCGTCTAACGTTAATAAAAGTGCTTCTATTACCTTCGTCTGTCTAAAAATGAGGGTTTAGGTCTAACAGTATACAATAAAAGCTAATCTTTAATAAGGATTACTCTTTGAATCGTTTTACAAAACAATAGCCGGATCAAGCAAGAAAGGCCGGTGGTAACTACACAAACATCAGTATCTGTTTATGCTACTGTTTGCCATGAAGAAGCATCTTACGTGTAAAAATTTTGTTAAGAAGACTTACTTGCTTTCGATCCACGTCAATTGGGTTATTGTGTCAACTCTAGAAAATATGAATGTACTACATACAGACCCCAGCATTGAAAAAGCGATCTCTGTTTCCCTTGTTCTTCTGGATACTATGCAATAATGAATTAAGTCAGGACTGTTCAAATTTTACGATAATTAACGACTATTTTCAACTACTTCGGACATAGCAAAAATGTTATCCCATATAAGTCCCCTCACTGGTAAGGACATAAGACCTACGGACATAAGACTGTCACATTTGGACACGAATTAGTCGGGTTCAACTTCGCTGTCTTGGTAACAGAAGGCCAATTTACGAGTAAGACCAAATACACCACGGGCGATAACGCAGGAGGTATTATAAGCATTCATTATTACAATAATTTATGTCCACTTTCTTTCCTTTCACTACTGCGCTCAAGCCCATCCAATATACAAAATCATGCAGTTAGTGACATCTGCTGAAAATTACATTCATTAATGATAGGGGTAATACAGTTCACCACACCATGCTGTTGCGAAAATATTAGTATAGAATTACTGTACTGTATTCTAATAGAGGACAGTGTTGCATTTAAATTTACAAGTAACACAATCTTATTTTGTTACTAACAAAGCAAGTAAATTAATGCTACTTATACACACTGTACGAAAAATAAACATTATTTCCGAACTGGCATGCCTTTCAAATTGCTCCTCTAGGAAATAGATGGCATTTAAAATGAAATAAAAATATATTTAATTATTTATTGCTAGAATGCAAACTGCAGTGGCTGTTTAAAGTAAACTATATTGAAATGAAGCATGAAAAATTGGCATAGATTCACAAATGAAAACTATTAATAAAGTAATAATTTGAATCTCCACTGGAGGTTTTTTTTAATGTGTAGTAGAGTTCAACATACATATGCCCTAAAATAGGGATAGCTGCAGTCTGTTTTGTTTCCTAGGGATGTTATTTACTTATAAAATTATAATATACAAGCATTAAAACTGATTGAAATAATAATTAAAAATTAAAAATATAGCACAATGTAACACACTATTTCTAAAACCTTAAAAAAAAGACCGAAAATGTAATAAACTGACCTATCTCTTCAAAATGACGAAAAATGCAAAACACAATGCCGTAGCAAATTGCCTTTATTTAAGCAATGAATAGTTATAACTTACACATTGTATACATTTCAACCTTCATATAAAAAGATTCAAAATCATCAAATGCCTGGCCCTAATAATGATGTTATACCGTTCTAAAACAGGAGTATCTGTACATTTAACTTATGTATGGCAAAAATGATTGAAACTCGCGAAAGTCTCCAGGTCTCCAAACAATCAGAAAGCAACCAAGCGGAGTACTGAACACCCAATTACAGTACAAATAGGGGGAAAGAGAAGAAAGCCCTCCATTCTTTTTTATTCAAAGGAACAGGTTCAAAGAAATTGCGATGGTGGAATACAGCATTAACGAAATGTTCTATAAAGTATAAGCTTATATTTTAAAGGTACGGTACATAGTTACATCAAATTCTGCTTACACCATAGAATATTGTAACAAAATACCATTGCAGTGAGCTAAATCTGATGACGAAGTAGCCTAAGAGTTATTTGCGCACGTACTTAAATTTGCTTCGACAACCTATATAAAGTAAACTACACTTCTTTACACGTTTCTTCTGTACGGTGACTTCTAAAATATACTTTGAGGTTTTCCTCAATTATATATATATATATTGCTTTGAATATAAGAAACGAGAAACCACTCAAATTTATTTTACTTATTTTACTGAAATATTGTTCTTGTCTGCCGTTTTGTTTACCTTCTTTTTTTTTCCTTTGTCTTAATACTTATCACTAGGGGGCGGATTTCTATGACATGTCATATTTTCCCCCTTTGCATTATTTCAGAATTCCGACTAATTTAAACCCGATTCCAAGCATCCTGGTGAAAATGGAACGGCTTTTATTATGCATATAACTGCATATTTAGGAAATTTTCAACTATTATAGCATATTTAGTATGAATATGCGTATTTAGGACATATTTTTGGCATATTTGTGTGCATATTAAAGAAATTTTGAAGTTTCATATCATATTTTGTAAATTTTGCATTATAATGGTACTTTTTGAGAATTTACAGATTTTTAAAATAATTAACACTATATTTTAATAAAATGTATTGCAATGAAACTTTAAAAAAATATACACAATGTGTAAGTGGTCAAGTCATATTTTAATGTTTTTTACGTCCTAAATGCATGCATATATCCTATTTTTTAGGTCATAAAAATCAGCCCCTACTTATCACTCATAAACGCCCAAGCCAAAGGCTGAACTCGAACACGCAGCCTCCATCACCACGGCTCCAAGGGAGCATGCCTTAGCTACTGCGGCTACAAACCACTCCTTTCGCCTCTAGCTCCATGAAATCTGGAGGTCCTCACCAGGATTTGAAGCCGGCACCTCTTGCACCGTACGCATATACACTGTAGTTGAGCTAATCAGGGACCTTTCAAAGTTTCAGGGATGTTTCTGTCATGTTAAGAGCCACGATTGCGTTGCAACGAGTCACGAACCACTTGTTCCGCCAAGAGCTCCATGAAATCTAGAGGTCCTAGAATCTGAACCCGGGACCGCTTACACCAGGGTTGGAATGTTTAAAACAAAACTTTAAAACAAGTGTTTAAAACAAGTGCTTGTGTTTTTTTTTAAGTTTGTTTAAAACGTTTTAAACAATCTGTTTTAAACATGTCTTTTTAGCATATGTTTAAATCATTTTTAATTGCGTGTTACATTTAATTATGAAGACAATTTACATTTTGTCAAGTCAGTGACACCCTGTTAGTGTTGTAACCAGAAAAAAAAATAGGGTCAGAATACCAGAAAATCATGTGAGGTGGTGTCTTTTGAATCCTTTTCCTCCAGACTTCCCTATCCTCTGCCGCCAGCTTCCAGTTTCTTTTTCGAGTAATTGATTTGAATTTTTTCTGACTGCATCCTACCATCTATTTTGTGGTCTTCCTTTTTAAAGAAATAGGTTATTTATATTAAATATTGAATGTGTCCATTTGGCAACACTGTAGTAGGATATGTTAAAAATTGAATGTGCCAATTTGGTAACACTGTAACACTATTTTTTTTTTGCCAGAAAGAAACTGTTATTAAAAATGTGCAACTTGAGTAGTTGCACATTGTAATTCTTTTTTCATAAATGTATGATTCATGTTTTTCGTTTTTGTCAGATCCAGGATTTTAGTTTTTGATTTACATAAACAGAACAGTTCATTGCACTTTATGGTATAAACGTTAGGCGAGTTTTATCTTTTATTTTTATAAATGTATTACATGTTCCTCGCATCAAAATTTTCACTGTGATGTAGGCCTATAATCGAGTTGCACTGTGTTCTTAACAGAAGCTGTTCCCTTTCAAAAATGTTTGCATAAATATAGTTTGTAAACATCTTCCATTTCATTTTATAAATGTTTATCCTTACTATCCTATCATGTTTTTAATTATCACATGCAGATAATAACAGAGTTGTTAGTATGTTGAAGGAAAATATCCCTTGTAAGTTTGATAATGTAAGGCGGCTAAGGCCACGTAAAGCATGGTGAAAGTCAATCATCAGTTGAGCAGTAAAGGCAGTAATTAAACAATAGTTTGTATTATTTTTTATTAATCATGAACTATGAAATCATAAACAAATACTACTGGTACAAAATGTATTTTCAAATACTATTAAGTCTACGACTCGTAAATCTTGAACATCTTAGAACAGGGTGTCATTGGCTTGACAAAATGTAAATTGTCTGCATAATTAAATTTAACACCCAATTAAAAAGTGTTATAAACATATGCTAAAAAATGTTTAAAACAAATTGTTGAAAATGTTTTAAACTTTTCAACCCTGTATATATATATATATACATAATAGGCCCTATACATTAAAATGGTTGTTTCAAACAAAATGAACAATTTAAACTTTTTTAAAACAAACAACATTGTTGTAAACATAAAAAACGTTTAAAAAACACAATTAAAACAACCAACATTGTTGTTCACATAAAAAAAAGTTTTAAACAAAAAAAACTTTTTTTTGTGTTTTAAAAAACCTTTTTTTTTCTGTGTTTAAAAAAAAACATGTTTTTTTCCAACCCTGGCTTGCACTGTAGGCACAAACGCTATCTTACAAATTTTTTTTGTATTAATAGTGCCTAATGTGGTAAGTGAGATTAGCCTACGCTACAATCCTAGTAAAGCTATAAAACGCTACAATACTCCAAGAAAATTATTAGTCAAAGTCTCAGAAATTGTGCCATTTTAGCAGTCCGGATAACAATTAACATATAGCAGGATCGAGGTTCCTAGCAGGACAGCTTGCCGGTGTTAATTTCCTTCTATTTCGGTGGATATTTCGCGAAATAAGATAGTTTATACTTCACTAGAAATGGTAACTGTTGCTTATTTTTAATATTTAAATGTGAAAAGTGAAAAATACAATCAAACTTATAAATCAATTATTTAGAAATGAAAATAAATTTTAGTTTCAGTGTTGAAAGATAAAACATTATTGCAGTTTGTCTTACGTAGAGACTTTTTCATTTTTGGATTACTATATCTGCGATATTTCAATTTTCATTTTAACTCAAGTTCTGTTTTTTTACAATACAAATTATAATAATATTTACAATTTTCGGCTTTAAAAATGTCACTGTCTATGTGGCAACCTCTAATGAGAAAAGTTTAGTTACTTAAAAATAACCATTTGCAAACGGAAAATATTTCAACCACATTTCATGAAATAGGAATAATGGGGGGGGGGGGGAACTCAAACACTAACAATTACGATTTTAAATCATATTTTCGTACACATTTCTCAGTATTTCTCCTAATTACAATTCGCGCTTATTTACATTTCGTGAAATCCAACAAGCATCTTTAAAGGTAGGAAAAAAAATATAGCAAAGGAAAGCGTTCTGTAAAATTTTGCCCTTATCGCTGTTATCAAAATAATACACTGTCTACTGTACACTTTGTTAAAGTAAATAAACTGAATGCCCCAAGAGGTACGACCAGAATATGTATTTGCATGTTATTTTATTAAATGAATTCCTAAAATTCTCTAAATTCTAGGCTAAACGATTGACTCTTTAATATTCGAAGCAATAAAGTATACGGTTCTCAAAACGATGCTGAATGGCGCCATCCATATGCTACTAGACCTGCTGCATATAGATCAGTCGTAAACAAAAAGTGGAACGATACTTAAATTTTCGGTTCGATACCTCACAGCCAGGAGCAATTTTTACTAACAGCATAGGCTAAACATAAAACATACCCTTATATCAGTGTCATCAGATTCAACAAAACACAATTCTGGAAAGCAGGATTCTGAAGTGTAAACAGTCTAATCGGATCAGACAACACACATCACCAACAACAAGCAAATAGGCTATAGTCCCCGCAAAATGTTAAGTAAAATCCTAGTGGAACATAGTGAAAGTAAAGGAATGTACACAGGCAATAACAATTCATTTTACTTGGATATAAGTATCTAGTTAATTTCATCTCTTCGCCTGGTACATTCAATTAGCCTACCCGCACAGCAATAATTTCATCTTCGCCTTGTGCATTCAATTAGCCTACCCGCACAGCAATAATTTCATCTTCGCCTGGTACATTCAATTAGCCTACCCGCACAACAGTAAAGCCCATCCAGAAATATATCGCAAAAAATTAGTATCTAAATACGAAAAAAGGAATGGAAATTCACAACAAATCGGAAATTCCAATAATGAATCACAAGATACTAATGGTAGCAATGATTGTACTACAATTAATAGTAGCAAAGAGAGTATCACTAATAATGTGAATAACGATACTTTATCAGCAGATAATGCTTTACCCAATGAAAATGACAAAGTAATCAAGCAATTTGAAAGTGCATTAGAAGAACTTGTAATAAATCCTAACCTTGAAGTACTTCAAGATTTATGTGTGGAGATTTCAGAGTTCTTATCTCATGCTATTCATTCACTTCCAGGACCAAAGCATCCTGCAGTTCATTATTATAAGATGAGAAAGAACAGGCAAGGCAATCACAGTAATTCATATTCCATAAGTAATAACCCAGCTAGGTTAACCAAAAGGCAATAGGCAAAAATACCAATATGAGGTTGCTCAATACTTGTATTATAATCAACGTCGGAAAGTTGTGAGACAAGTAATGAATAAACATAATTCTCCTCAGTGTAAAGTATCAACTTCCACAATTACTCAGTACTATCAAAAGCTATTTGGAGAAGCTAATAATTTGACTAACATGCAAGAGGTTGATCCAATTTCTGAAGAGGATATAGAAATAACTCTCGATGAAATTAATTCTGCTATGAAAAGAATAAAAGTTGACACTTCACCTGGCCCAGACAATGTTCTTATTAGGGCATTAAAAGAGCTGCATACAAACAAAATGTTGTGTTTAATAGCCAATGCAATGCTACGCCTTAAGAAATGCCCAGAGATATTTAAAAGGGCTAGGACGATTCTAATATTTAAAGGCGGTGATGCTGAGCAATTATCCAATTGGAGACCGATCTCAATTTTTTCGGTGATACGACGTGTAATTGAAAAAGCAATTGACTTGAGATTACGATCATATTTAGAATTTTCAGCACACCAAAGAGGATTTATCTCCCTTCCTGGTACTCACTTAAATACATCTATCATTAATGGTTGCCTTAAGGATGCCAAAATAAATAAGAAAGATTGTAGTGTAATATTCCTTGATATTACAAAGGCCTATGACAATGTGGGACACGATCATATTAAAAGGTGTTTAATGCATATTAGCATGCCAAATAACCTAAGAGAGTTAATTGCTGATCTAATTCAAGGAAATCACATTCAAATAGAATGTAATAAAAACAAAACGACGTGCATTGAACTAAGAAAAGGAGTTGCACAAGGATCGCCTATTTCTCCCGCATTATTTAACTTAGCCATAGATGATACCATTAAAAATTTAACAGATCATGAAATTGAGCAAAGCCACGGCTTCAAGATAAATCACTCTGCTAAAAATATATCAGCATTGGCATTTGCAGATGATATAGTTATAGTTGCTAAGAATGAAACATCTGCCCAGTCACTACTGAATCTAGCAACAAGCCATTTGACTGAAATTGGATTCAGTCTTAATTCAACTAAATGTAAAATGATTAATATTAAAAATGGTAAACTTAGTCAAGATTCAACTGTTAAATTGGGAACTGCCAACCTAAATTGTTTAAAAAGTGATGAAACCGTAAAGTACCTAGGAGTTACATTTTATGATGAAATTGTTTTTGATCAGAATAAAATAATTAAAGATTTGGAAGATAATTTATCATATCTGTCAAATTCAAATCTTCTCAATCCAGACCAAAAAGCGAACATAATCAATCAGTATATTTGGCCATGTATTGTATACCCTATCCAAAGTACTCCATTAAATAAAATTCCAACCAAGTTCTTAGAAGATGTTGACAAACTCTTACGATCAACCATAAAAGAGATTATTAGCTTGCCAAATGATTGTCCAAATGACATGATTTATTCTCCGAGGAAATTCAGGGGATTGGGACTCGTTAATGCCGAATGGGAAGCTCACATTCAACAATTCAACATCGCTCAATGCCTTAGTAAAATATATGATGAACACCTTCCCTTTTGTAGAGATTTAGATAAAGAAAAGGAGGACATACTGTCACATTTCAGCATTAGGTGTGACGAAACAACACTAACCAAGACAGGCCGATGGTTAAGAAATGAAATGAGAAAAAGATCTTTTGAAAAATGGTGTGGACTCCCTCACAAAGGTAAAGGCGTTTCAGTCTATAGTGAAAATCCCAATACCAACACATGGATATCCAATAGAAAAGGTCTCTCTTGTTCACAGTGGACTAATGCAATCAAGATGTGTTGTAATATCTCTGCGGTGAGGTCTGTACCTGGAAGGAGTCAAACTACATCACTCTGCCGGCATACAGGTTGCAATAATCCAGAAACCTTGGGCCATGTATTGGGTAGTTGTAAAAAGGGTGAATTATTGAGAAATTCTCGCCACCACCGTGTCCGTTCAGCGATTGCCACAGCCCTTCGACGACAAAAAGACTGGGAAGTGTATGAAGAGGTGCATTGCATCGCGGAAGATGGCAGTAATCGAAGAGCCGACATAATAGCCATCAATAGAACTGTAAAACGAGGGTTAATTTTGGATCCTACAGTTCGCTTAGAAGAAGATAGAGAACAAGCTAAGCGTGT
Organism: Ectobius pallidus; assembly: GCA_964059195.1. Lineage (NCBI taxonomy): Eukaryota > Metazoa > Arthropoda > Insecta > Blattodea > Ectobiidae > Ectobius > Ectobius pallidus. The sequence continues at coordinate 87,799,668 of CAXKWD010000003.1, read as the reverse complement.
GAGTGCGGAAAAGGAGGCCATATACCAACCATGCATCCCTCACCTTAGTGAGAGCTATAACTTACCTGTCAATGCATGGGAGGTGAAGGGTCTGCTTTTCGGAGCACGCGGTGCAAGTTTCACCTTTGTTAATTCATTTCTTCAGTCTCTCAATATTTCTAAAGACACTGTTGTTAAAATATGTATTAGGGTTTTAGAAGATTCGCTATTTTTATTGCACAATCATTTATATGGTACTTAGAATTCTTATGTTCCGTTTCAATTCAGTTCATGTTACTATGTAATGTATGATTCTTTTTCTTTGTTTATTCTGGATCTGTATGGTCACCTGGATTGCCAGGCAGATGACTTGAATAAAGTATTTCTCTCATCTCTTCGCCTGATACATTCAATTAGCCTACCCGCACAACAATAATTTCATCTTCGCCTGGTACATTCAATTAGCCTACCCGCACAACAATAATTTAATCTTTATAAACCCTTTATATCCCAGCATCCTATTTTGAGGACACGTCATTATGTTTAATTCTAAGAAAAAAGTAATTAATTGACAAGTGTAAATATTCATTAACACAAAAAAGTTTTGATTATCTGTCTAAAACATTTTTAATCGCATACCTCAGAATATTAGCAATTTACCATTGCCTCAATTCAAGAAGGCAGTCAGAAAAGCGTTAATGGTCAACCCTCTGTACAATTTAAACTAATTTTATAATCTTACGTGTTTTTAAATCTAAACGTATGTTGGCATTGAGCTTTTACTGTCGACTTTTTCCATACTAATTCGTGTTTACGGAAATAAAGGTATCTATCTATCTAGCGGTTGCAATGTGAAACATGAAGGGTCCTATTATTTATGTTACTATTTGGTGAACTATCTATTACTTTAATGTCATGTATATTTAGACAAATGGAAATATAATGCAAAAAAACCATCTGTAACTTTTTTCACCTAGAGCAAAATGGTTGCTTCGCCAGAGCAGTGCTAAGGCACTCCGTCAACATCCACGCTTGCTGTACACCGTTTACTTTATGTGGGCCCTATAATCTTCACTAATTTCATGGACGCTCTGTACATACTCTACTTTGTACTTTTTAAGCACTGGGTAACGCTAACTGTTGTACACAGACATTTTTTCGAGTGCCGCTGGAGTGCCTTTAGCGGCCGAAGACTTGCTTCCAGGCCACCTGACCGTGCGTTCTCAGCACATCGTAAAAACAATCTCTCTGTATATATGACTTCGCCTGCTACATCCGATTAGCCTACCCGCACAACAAAAATATTATCTCTTCGCCTACTACATTCAATTAGCCTACCCGCACAACAATAATATTATATTTTTAAATCACCACGAAAGCCCAAAGGCAACGTCGGAAGAAAGAATGTAAACTGGGTAGGATTTTTTTTACTCCCATTACACTTAAGCAAGCAAATAATATAGTTACTTAAGGATGAAGAGCACCCAAGCAATAACCAATTCGTGAAATCAATTGGATTATGTTCCAACAATTATTGCATTCATAATTAACTTAACAGCCAGTGGCCTATGTTCGATTTGTATTAAAAAATGAGTAGTTAAAAGAGCAATTGCATAAAACCCAATAAAAGAGATGATACTCTATGGCTCAGGCAATAACGAATTTGACTTGCAGTCGAGAGTACGGGATTGCTCGGACCAATAATAATAATAATAATAATAATAATAATAATAATAATAATAATAATAAATATTATTATTATTATTATTATTATTATTATTATTATTATTATTATTATTATTATGACTGAGGTTTTATTCCGAGGTTTTTGCCAACCGTTAAGACTCGGCCATTAATTCGAGTTAAACGAACTACATATTAATTTTCATAGGTTGATGCTTAAGGAGATTCGGAGATAATAAAAAGCAGCTGTAGTTGTGTTTCTACGGACTTTGGACACGCACAGACTGGCCCAGAAAGTAACTAGTCAAGACCACAGAATTCAAATATAAGATATATAAAACGCAGAGTAAAGCTAACACCCAAAATGAGCATTGCTCGTGTGCGGGTGCCGTTCATTATTAAGTGCCAGTATGGTACTTTATGAGATTGTGTGGTGGACGAAAAAATGTCTGTCCGTCTGTCTGTCTGTCCGTCCGTCTGTCCGTGTGTCTGTACGCACCATAACTCAAATACGCTTTTTCGGATTTTCATGAAACTTGGAAAACACATTTATAATGTCCATGGGAAGAACCCTATTGATATTGAACCAAATCGGTTCACCGGTACCGGAGTACTGCCCAATTTAGTGCCTATTTTAATAGATTATGGCGCCTTTCTAATAGAAAGGCGCCATCACTCAAATACGCTGTATCGGATTTCCATGAAACTTGGTATACCCATTTATGACGTCCATAAGAAGTGCCTTATTGAATTTGAACCTAATCTGTTGACCGGTACCGGAGTAAAACCCAATTTAGTGTATATTTTAAAGACGCGGTAACTCAAATACGCTTTACCGGATTTTTATGAAACTTGGTATACACATTTATAATGTCCATGGGAAGACGTCTATTCATAATGGATAAAATCGGTTGACCTGTTTCGGAGTAATGCTCAATTTAGTGTATATTTTATGGTAATATACGTATTCGAAAGAATTTATAAAAAAATGAAAATCAGTTATCTTGACAACATAGCCTATTGTTTTACTGTGATCTTATAAGGCCTTGGAAATTAAAATACAGGTAGCTATGACAAAAAACATATTGATTTACATGCGCTTATCCAACTAGACCGTTAAAATGACCCAGGTGGCCGAGATGGTAGACCTTTCTTCTTCCGTAAGCCCTGCTTAATGAATAAATCTGGAGCTTAACTTGGAAATCAATTTTTAAAAAAACACATTCTGCATATCATAATTGCAGTCATAACTGATTAAAAAAAACATACTGGCACTTTGTTACATCAGTTTACGTGATTTTATTAATTGTGAATAAATATCATTAACAGCCATTAATAATAATTACGGTAACTACTGTATTAACAAAAACTATGTGTAGATTACATAACAATTTGAGAACAAGGCGGAAATTCACAAATTTACATATTGATCCCTAGAACTAGAACAAAAGAACCTTACGTAACATAATTAAGTATACTGTAAAATTAAAAGTAATATTCAGAGAGGCCATGCAAATAAAACGTGGAACTAATTCGTGAGTATAAGTAACAATGTCAATCATGACTTTAGTCAGGTGCTGTAGGCCTACATGAATTCTTGGTTTCTCAGATCAAAACACTAGCAACATATTCTAGACCGAGCGAAAATTCAAGAAAAAATTAATGCTGCAAAAAATGTTGCACAAACTTTCTCGCATATACGTGTTAAAGGCCAGCACAGAAAAAAGTAAATTATAGAGACAATTAAATTTTATTTATTACATTTTCTTAAACTAACAAGTAGGGCCTATCTAGAACGGAAAGCATCAGGATCGATCTTTATGTTCAATGCTTTCACCGTAAAATAATAATAATAATAATAATAATAATAATAATAATAATAATAATAATAATAATAACAACAACAACAATAATAATAATAATAATAATAATAATAATAATAACTTGGGGTTTGCATGGTTTTCTGAATCTCAAAGGCAAGAAAGAATGTAGGATACATTAAGATATAGCCGAACAATAGAAGCAAATGCTGCACGAATGAGTTATTACAAGAGCCTACTGGTAAATTTGGGTGGCCACGAAATTTAATTTGAACCCAGGACCTCTTCCCTATTACCCTATACCACCTCGCTCTGATTGATTTTGGTGTGTTCTGGTACTACTACTACTTTTGTATTCTTGTTACTATGGGCAACAGAAGAATATTCATATTTTAATCAAAATGTATGTTCTGAAATTCGCATTTAAGTCATGTTATTGCGTTTTTTTCTTGATACCTATAAATTTATAAAGAAATTTATTCAACAAAAAATGTTCTTTTTAATTTTCTCTACAATTTCACTGCGCCAAGTTTTCATGTATCGCCCAATGTGATGCAGATAGCTTAGAAAAATTGAAAATGGATACGAATAAAGTACCCTCTAAGTCATTTTTTGCAGAAAAACGGATATAGCCATTTTGTTAGTCATAGACATGAGTTTCCAATTTTAAATTTTCACTAAAATCGTTGGAGCAAATTTTTCCAAAAAAAATTCATAAAGGTTCCGTTAATATTTCACGTATAAAACTCAAATTCTGGGTGGTACGATAAAATTCCGAAAAAGTCCTTAATTTAAAAAAATGAAGTAAATAATACAATGAACCGTTTACCCGCAGTGCTTGTCCACAGACAGACGGACAGACGTCATTCCAAAAGCACTTTTTTCGGTTTCTAGGCATCGTGAAACATGTATTTCCGGTGTTATCTCGATTTCGTTTTTTTGTCACAATCACATTACACTACGTATATGCGAGAAAGTAAGTTAATAGAAAAAGCGAAGTTTTTGTACCACTGGAGGCGATTACAACTGTTCACTTCCCTTCACTGTAATCTCAATTATGATTTTTTTGACAACTTGAATTAAAGTAGAAATTCTAACACAATTCACACGAAGTAAAAGTTACACATTACTGCACTAGTGATATATAAAATCTTTAAGGCAATCCATTGTCACCATCTATGATTTCAGTCACATGGAAAATACTCTTTTATTTAAGAATAATAAATTGCATATGATCATTAAATAGACTCAGTTTGTTAAAAAGTTGAAACTGTTAAAATTCATTGCTCCTTTTTAAATGTTAAATTTCTCACGGTGGTCGCAAAAATAATCACTTGGTGGCTGGAAAGCGTTGTCCACACCAAACCTTATGTTGGCAGCCATGTACCAGAAAATCAATAACGTCTGCGCAAGTGCATACTAGATGGAAAGATAGATGGAAGGCTCCCAAAATAGTAGCATGGTATGTAAATAAAATTACTTCACAAATATTTACGGCTGTCTATGATACACATGATAAAATGAACTAATTTTTTCTCAAAATATTTTTTTTACCACATGTTTCATAAATAACCATTATGAAACGGATCAGAAGCCTTAAAAAGTTGTGAAACCTTGATAAACGTACATGGACGGACAGGCAGACAGAGAAGAAAAAAATGAGAGGAAGGATAGATCTATGTGAAAAGGAAAAATTGGCATAGATTTAAGAACAAAGCGCAGTAGCGCTGCTCATTTTGCAATTTCATTTTGTTTCCTCACGATATTCAATTTACGAACGTTTTAATTTCCTACAGGATAACTGGCGTCCTGTTTATTTTACTTCACTCGCTCAATGGTTCGAATAGCAATACAACTTCGAAAACAGATACTCGATAACGATGCTCTCATTGCTTTCAAGGGAATCAATGAGCCCAGAACCATTACAATGGAGCTGAACAGTTTGAAATTGGAAAATCAATTATGCAGTATTAATAGGAAATAGTCCGAAGCGTCAGGTGTAACATAATACAGACATAACATCAGCTGATAGTCTAACAAGAAGGATAATCTGGCTAAAAACTACTAAATCCAATTTAATACTATAGCATTAGCACTCGACGTAACTACATATAAAAGGATATTACGACAGACTGCAAGAACTGAAAAGCAAAATAATTAAAGTCTTACAACAGATTTTTTTTATAAAAATGCGACAACTATAATGAATAAAATAAATGCCCAAGAGAAACACCTGCCATACTAAAAATTTTGTGATAAGGAAGGCAGGCACGGTTCCAGAACGAAGTCGTGGGATGATGAACATGACTCATCCAAACCTCTTTCAGGGAAGGGCAATACCGCGGATATTTGCCATTGCCTCTCGCGGGATAGGGATGAAGGGGCAATATAATACCCAGCCCAGGCCCAGGAAGAAAAATTTTCCACACCTGAATAATCCCAGCCGAGAACACAGAAGAAATCCCACCAAGTTCCAGATATTAACGATTCATTACGCGATTCTTGAATCCACTTAGCTTTGCTTCGTTTTTGTTGAAACTGCACAACACGAAGATAAACTTAATGCCTATTGCGTTTACACTCTCGAAATTTACATTAAGTTTCATAAATAATCGGCGAGACCAACTGTACATAAGATGAAGAGAGGGGTACGTTTCGACTACTCAAATTGGACAGATATTAACTATACTGACATCTCTTTATGGGAACTGAGACTACTGTTAAACTGTTCAATTGGTCCAGCGAAGCGAGATTTAACTCGACCGTCATTTCGTCTGTCTGTCAATATGTAGGCCTATGTTACCCCGTTACGACCAAACGCGTTGATCATTTCCTTGAAGCCATTAAAAACGATGTGTGTATGTGTGAGGATTTTTTTATTTTTTTTATTTTTTAGAATGAAGAGCAGAACTTCGATTTTTATTCCTGGACGCGAGTTCTACCGTTCACAGAACTACTAGTATGAATTTGTACGCTCACATGCTCCAACTTCAACTCTGACCTTTCCAACAATAGAATGTAGCCAACACAATGAACAAAATATCAACGTAATGCAAGCAATAAAACCAATTTGCTTAGCATCACATTGTTAGTGTAAAAGAATTATTATTGGACATGTTTTAGTCAATATTGCATGTCCACATCACAAAGACGGGCATTTTGAATTTTGCGTTTTACCAGATAGGATCGAGTTTTCGGCTATTCCTTGGTATTATCAAACAAACTACATAATCAAATGGAGAATTGGACTGAACTCAGAAATGAATTAGAAAAATAATTTATTTTCTGCATATCATAACTGCAATTATCACAGATTAAACAAAAACATTCTGGCACTTTATTACATCAGTTTACCTGAATTTACTTTTTAATGGGAATGAACTTACAGCATTTGTTTTACAATACTTTGAAAGTGCACACTCCAATTTATTTTTTTCACATAGTTTCCAGCCATATTGAGACACTTGTCATATCTTTGACCAGCATTGAAGTTTCCGCAGTCGTAGAATTCGGCCGCCTGCGACTGAAGCCAATCTACGTCGTGCTGCATGCAGGCGGGCATTGTCATGCAGTAAAACCACCCCAGAACTCAACATGCCGGAACGTCTGTTTCGAATGGCCCTTCTCAAGTTTGCTAGCGTGTTACAGCTAATTCTGGCATTTCTCTCCGTCAACTCACTAGCAAAATTCTTGACGAAGAGTTGAAAACCAGCGTAGGTTGTCTTCAGTCGCAGGCTTCCGAATTCTACGACCGAGGAATTTCAAAGCTCGTCAAACGTTATGACAAGTATCACAATATGGAAAAATAATAGAGTGTGTAGTTTCAAAGCATTGTAAAACACATTCTGTAACTTCATTGATATTTTTTTAACAAAACCGGAAGTTGCTTTATGAATAACCCTCGTATATTGCAAAATACAGAGAAATAGTTTCGTTCGGGAAAATAAATAAATATTATATTATTCGATTTAAGCCCACAGACCTCACATCAAGGGATCAAGATCACGTAAATGTATAATTCCATGGTCGAATTTCAAACAATACTTGTAGAGAAAGTAAAACAAATAAAAAATCGACATACGTTATTTCTGTGGTAAAATTCCTTTTGGTTCCTAATATAAAAATATAGTCCTGCATATTCCACATAGGTTATAAAACTTTAGCCCACTATCGTAATAAGGTACAGTACATATGTGTTTCTAACACCACTTCAAAGTCATTTGAATAAAAGTAAATCGGAGAAACTGATACTGAAGAATTTACGCGAAATAATTCACATGTCTAGATATCCTGTATAGGACTTTTTAAATAAAATATCTAGCCCGCTATCGTACTGAGACGTGCAACTATGTTTTCAATACAGCTTGAAAGACATTTCAATCCAAGCAAACCAGACAAACTATTTAAAATACTGAAGAATTTCCGTGGAATATTTCGCAAGGTTCAGCTAGTGGTACACGATAAAAACAAAACCTTTGGCCCATTAACATATTAAGATAGAATTCAATTTTCAATTCACGTTAGTCATTTGAATTTTAGTAAACCAATTTACTATACAAAGCATTATTCAAAATTTCCGTGTAAAGTAATCCCCATGCACATAGTAGCATTATTTTTACGAACTGGGTCAAAATGCTAGGTAAATATAAAACCATTGGGCCTGATGTTATCGAACATCACTTAAAACAGTTATTATGATCCTATTATGATCCACGTGCAAGCTATTATCCTATATGAAAGTACAGTTCCATCATCACCGTATACTGGGGCATTAGATTTTACAGGACAAAGCGGCAGCGGGTGCTGTGATAGTACGATTACCACGAGATAGCGTAGTATTTTCCCGGCAAAAGCGAGGCTGGCGGTTTTATCATGTGGCGGGCGGGCTATTGATTTTCCTAACCATGCAGGTTCCTTGCTACTGCATGCGACATTGACCGGGTCGCGGTGTGCAAGTGCTGATGAATGAGACATGAATCCAGGACACCCTGCCAAATCCCGCCAAACACATTTCCACAATCAGGTTATACACCATAACACCATCATCTCATTATTTCTAATATAGTGTGGCTTGTTATTACTATTTGTTGAAATAAGCCCTTACTTGAAGACAAATATACAAGAAGACACTTTTAAAAGACATTACTCAAAAGCGTGTATGTGTGTGTTGTTTTCATAAGGGTGTATGTGTGTAAAGGCCTATGTGAATTATGAGTGCGTGTGTATATTAAGATAAAGTGTGCGTGAGAAAAAGAGAGAGGTAAACAAGACAAGAATCAGAAAGCATGAGTGACAGTGCAGGTATATGTTTTTAAGCACAATAATAGAGTGCGTGTATGTGTATGTGTGTGTGAGAAAGAAACCGAGTGTTTTTTTAGCACAATAATAGAGAGAGAGTATGTTTGTGTGTATGTGTGTGAAAGAGAAACAGAGAGAGAGAGAGAGAGAGAGAGAGAGAGAGAGAGAGAGAAAGAGAATGAGAAAGAAATAAATAAATAAATAAAGAGAGAAAGAAAGAAAGAAAGAAAGAACGAAAGAAAGAAAGAAAGAAAGAAAGAAAGAAAGAAAGAAAGAAAGAAAGAAAGAAAGAAAGAAAGAAAAAAAGAAAGGAAGGACAGCGGAAGTGATATTTCAAGTTCATGAGTGAGTGTTTGTGTGCGCGTCGGTATGAGTGTAGATATGAGGGGTCTATTAGCAAACTTGGCAATCTCCATTTTGAGAAAAGATAGAAATGCTAACTTCTGATGAAAGTTTAATGTATTTCTTGTTAAATATTTAGGATATGTGTTGCAAATCCGGTTTCCCACATCAGGGAGGAAATCAGACTTACAACACATACACTAACATGTACCAGGAAATGCATTCAACTTTCATTAGAAGTTACCATCTCTATCTTTTATAAAAATGGAGATTGCCGGGTTTGCTAGAAATGAAAAATAAAATCTTACGAAAATTTCACTAAATTATGCACTTCTCATTTAGTATTCTCTCACGTAGAATAGCTCACCACGTGAGTTAATAGTATAAGCTTTCCCTCTTGTAGGAGGCCCTAGCCCTTCAGGGACACAGTGGGCTCATTCATTCATTAATTCATTTAGTATTCTTAGATCAAGTGTTTTATTACCCTCATGGCATTTTATATTAGGCTAACAGTAATTATTAACAGTTGTAAAATCAAGCCTTCAAATTTCATTTTAATGTTTTTTATTCAAAATCTTATTATTTTTTAATAATAGGAAGTGCTATGTGTGTTTTGTTTGTAACTGAAAAAAGACGTTAAAATGAAATTTTAAGGCATAATTTTACCAGAAAATCGAATGGGTACCTTCGAGACCTTCCACTCGGTCCCTCCCGAATCAAAATCCTGGCTACGTGCCGAATGTGGGTGTGAGTTACGTGTCGATGTAAGTCTGGGTGTCCTGAGTCGATGTAGTGCGGGTATGCTTATGAATATGGATGTAGTGTGGGTGTTTTTTTTTTATTATATATTTACAGCATGCCCCGTTACAAGTAACACTATATGCTTCAGTTTACATTCTTATCCATTACATACACTTACATTACATTCTGTTATCTAATTTTACAATGTATTAATATTTACAAAAAAACTCAATGGCTACTACGATTAGCATTATCCTTTGCCTGTTTAAAAATGTTACTTGCTCTTGGTATCACTACTGCTAAGTGTTGGTTGATTGCTAATCTATTATACACTGCTATCTTAATCATTATCGTTCTATATTATATTGAGTGTGACATACTAGTTTTCTAACAATTATATATGTACTATTTACATGAAGTATTGTTGAATTTTCTACTTATTTACATCTTAGTTTCCACAGTTTTACACTTCAACCAAGCAGAACTATATCAATGAATGAGATTTGAAGAGATGTTATCCACTTTATACTCTCAAAAAATATATAACCTACAAATTGTAATTTTCGAAGCCATCCCAAAATCATTCGACGTTTTGTAGGTTATATATTTTTTAAGGGTACAAGGTGGATAACATATCTTTAAATCTCATTCATTGATATTTACCCTCAAAAGGAAAAATGAAATTTATCAATATGAACCATATATCTGCTCTTTACATATCTGTAAAGTTAATTGATTTTGCGAATTTTACGAAGGCTTTCAGGTATTTACTCACTAGTTGATCAATGGTTACAGTTTTCTTTATCTCGTTTTCTAATTCCTTTCTTTGCTTTGTTACATTATTACAGAGTAGTGTGGTGGTTGGTATGGGAGCGTGTTTGTGTGTGTGTCCACGTTTGTGTGGATATGAGTGTGGGTGTGGGTGACGATGAGTATGGGTGACTGTGTATTGGTATGAGTGTACTTGATACATTTTTAGGTCTCGGTACAAGTAATTAGTGTACAAAAGTAATCAAAACGGTTAGAGCCGTTTTCAAGAAAATTAAGGGAAAAAATATGTACAGTGGTAGGCCTAGTAAGAGTAAGAGAATGATATGTATCTTGTGACATCCTCAGAAAATAACTAACTCAAAATACAGTAGAGTCCCGCTATTCCGAACTAATTGGGACCGAACACCGTTCGGTTTAGCGGTAATTCGGAATCGGCGGATTTCATGAATAATATCAACGTATTGACTTGTTAAGGCGTAAATTAAGTGCGGGGAATTTTATAAATGGAGCCGACATGTGCTGTAAGTAACCAGCTTTCATTCCAATTTGGTTTCAGGCGTTTTCATCAAGCTTAGGCTCTATGTACATGTCTCTATTTAACTTCTTTGAATAACAATAAATGTACGTTTTTTTCACGAACGTCTTTTTAATTTCTCCTGTTTTTAAGTTTAAAAAATCGGTATTTTTTCTTAACTCTGTTCGGATGAAACAGATGAAATCAATAAAATGATAATCTCACTAAAAAATAACGTTGCCCCTGGTACGGACGGAATAACAAACAACACCTTGAAAACAATTTCTAAATACATATCGAAGCCCCTCGAACATATTTTTAATCTTTGCTTATCACAAGGAACTTTCCCAGATGATCTTAAAAAAGCTGTCGTAGTACCTATATACAAATCCGGAGAAAAGCATACTTTAAATAACTATAGACCTATATCCTTACTCCCTAGCCTATCGAAACTGTTAGAAAAATGTATAAAAAATAGACTGGTGGACTTCTTAAATAAAAATAATATATTCAATTCAAATCAATTCGGTTTTCGAAATAACTTGAGCACAGATGATGCCATAATTAATGTTACAGGAAAAGTTATCGAAGAATTAGATGCGGGAAATAAAAGTCTAGGTATTTTTTTGGATTTGCAAAAGGCTTTTGACACTGTAAACCACAAGATACTTATAGAAAAATTAGAGCAAAGTGGAGTAAGAGGTACTGCACTAAATTTATTTCGGTCTTATTTACAAAATAGAACGCAAATAACCAAAATTAAGGATCAGTTTAGTGATATCAGAGATGTGGATACTGGTGTGCCACAAGGAACAATTTTGGGTCCAATTCTTTTCATTATTTACATAAATGAGTTGCTGCATTTGGACTTAAATAATTTCCATGGCCGTCTTTACTCTTATGCCGATGATGCCGTATTGCTATTTTCCGCTCCAACTTGGCAGGATACTTACAAATGGGCTAATAAGGGATTAAGAGTAGTTAAAAGTTGGCTTGACTGCAATAGGTTAGTATTAAATATAGATAAAACAAACTGTGTTCCATTCTCATTAACAACTGCTGGTACTCCACAATTAAAAATGGATCAAAACTTGTGCGTAAGACTACATGATATCAACTGTGAATCTGATTCATGTACCTGCCAGGCTGTGAAGGAGACAAATCAGGTCAAATACCTTGGTATTATTATAGATCGTCATCTGAAATTCGACAAACACATCACATATTTATGTACCAGATTAAGAAAAACATTATACAAATTTGTCTGTCTAAAACAATATTTACCGACTGAAGTCTTAAGAACAGTCTACTTAGCTCTAATACAATCTGTCCTCCAGTATGGTATCATTGGCTGGGGGGGAAGTGGCACATCTGTATTGACTCCTTTGATTCTAATACAGAAGAGAATTATAAAAATTTGTTTAAAAAAGCCTATAGAATATCCAACAGAATTGATATTTCCTGAATTTAATGTGATGACTGTAGAACAAATTTATAAGCTCACACTTTTAGAATACTTTCAAAAATACCGCAACGTACATGTATCGGATCCTCATAACTACAATACTAGAAGAAATAAAACATTGCCTTTAATAGAACCAAAATACTTCACCTCTTCTGGCTCTAAACATAGCATTTATTATGGTCCAAGACTCTATAACTCTATAATTAGGTCACATCCAGAAATAGTACATATGAACAACAAAAAATTCAATAAGTTTATCAAAAATCTTATTTCATAGTTCAAAAGTTACTTCACTCTGTACTTAGTAGACAATTAAGGAACGATTTTATTTGTAATAACTCAGGGTTTCAATTTTTGTTCTTACTACTTTTCCTTTTTTCTTTTTACTTTTCTGTTCTTTCTTTATTATTATTATTTTTTAGGTTTTGATTTAATTATATTTTCTTTATGTATTTTGTAATTTGTATTTTGTAATGTAAATGGCTGAACTGTGCCCGAGCACGAGCGCTTGCTCATTCGGGTGGTCTTGTTTTGTTTTGTATAAATATTTTGTATAAATATAAATAAATAAATAAATAGAATAGGCGGATTTTCGGAATATCGGGGTTCGGAATAGCGGGACTCTACTGTATTTCGTTTTGATATTACTTTTTGTTTTCGTTTTCGATTATGCCCATAAACAGGGAAACAATAACAAACAGGCACAGATCCCAAAATAGTAGTTTTGTACTGAAGGACCTCAAACCAAGCAAAAAAGTTTTCTCGAAAAAGGCTTTATTTTTTCTCTAGCTATCTACCGTTAACATAGTTCCCCTAACACGGTTATGTTTTATTATTACCGATATCACAGTTATTGGAACAATGAGGAAAATGCATAAAAGATCGTCAAACGAGTAATGAAATTCTGCTGCAATGCCCAGTGGTTAGCCTTCTGATTGCAGCGAGTGCAGCCGACCGTCCTCAGGTTATTTGAGAATTTCAGGAAGAAGGACGACCTTCCTTGTAGGCTGGGAAATGATATTTTCGTTCTCTCTCGTAAAATCTTTCTCAGATTCTGCAACATCGTGTTATGAATAATGTAAACCAGCAGCTGTCGTTGTTTGTAGTCTGTGAGCGGTTCATTTTTCTTTGTGTCTGTTTCAATGTTTTGTTACAGTCCTTCGTAAATTATTCATTTTTTTTAAATTCATGGTATGCACATTTGGCCTTTCTCCGTTATGAGGAAAATTTAATGTACAATAGAACAGGCATGCATGGACAGCAGCATAAATTAATTAACCGAGTGAAGTGAGGTCCTGTTTCAACTCGACCGATCAGCATTTCGTGCGTTTGTTTGTAAATATGTGTATGTATTACGCAGTTCAGTTACGACCAAACGCGTTGTTTGATTTCGTTCCAATTTCACACGTATCAAAGTCATCAAAATTTATATATATATATATATAATTTTTTTTAGAGAGAGGGGAGAAACGGAGAGAGAGAGATTTTTTTTTGGCTTGGTTCTAAAAGGGCCAATGTTAATTTCTTGCAAAAATTATATCTATACATTATTGAGCTCAGATAGTCTTTATCTTTCGTTTAATCAAAGTGCCAATGTATGTTGCTATTAATAGACGAAATACAGAAACCTGAGAGGCCAATGTCGGAAGTTCTCTGCAAACAATATTACTTCTACAAAGGCTTCAAAGTCAATTATCTCTAAAGCAAGTTTTATGACATTGGCCCTTTTAGAACCAAACCACATATATATATATATATGTGTGTGTGATTTACATTTTCTTATTCCGTTTCAAGATGGCGGCCGTTTTAATGATTCGATTTATGTGGACCTAATGTTCAGCTTCTTTTAATGACTCCAGCCAAATGGTCCATGCAAAACTTTCTACGTAACACTAATGGTTAACCGGCATTTCGTCTGTTTCTCTATAAGTTTGTTTAAGCTTATAGACGCATCCAAACGCGTCGTTCGATTTTTTCCAATTTGAAATAAGTCATTAAAAACAACGTATGTAGGCCTAAGGATTTTAATTTTGTTATTCCGTTTCAATATGGTGACCGTTTTAACTGACTATTCAACTCATACGCCGCGAGTGAGTTTGATATTGACCAATAACGTTTAGCAATTCCTCGGATATAGACGAATCACGGCTGTTTATCCTACAATATTCTTGTAGGAATCGCGAGGATGGTGTTTTATCGGGATAAAATCGTCTGCTCGTTACTGGACACGCAAGTATCAGTGTGCAGTGATTAATAGTCAGATGCTGCCACTAAGCGGCACGAAAACATATTATTTTATACAACATAACTTGTTTGGAAATTGAAATAATAGAAATGTACTTTGATTAAGAACACAATTTCGATTCTGTGCAAGCCAGTTCGTGTGCTTTTATTCTGTTCTGCTATTAGCTTACCTGAATGAAGTTAACTATGTCTTATATGCATCATTGGTAGCACTGGTTAGAACATGGTAACTCGAATCGATTCATGGATGGTTGATTCATAGTATGCCGTGATCTCACAACTGTTAGTTTTGTTTTTATACAACATAGCACGAAAGTAATTATTATTTTATAATCCGTTCCATTTTATTCATGGAATAGTCTTAATAAATCCAACTCAAGTTGACGAGTTTCATGAGATAAATTCGTCAACTCTCATGGGATTACCTATGATAAATAGCAGATCTTATATTTTTGGACCGTTTCCCCTGTAAACAATGTTGCCTTCACAATGAATGACTTTTACGGAATTCTAATGGTTTACTGGCATTTCATATGTTTCTCTGTATGCTTTGTTCGATTATCTTCCAATTTGGCATGAATGTTCCTTGAAACATTTCGTTCTTTCTGCCAATTGATCCGTATCGGCACAACTTTCTTGTGTAAAGCATTACACGCAACCATCCTACTTTTCAATAATAATTACAAAATCTCTTTAATGAAGTTTGTAGTTTTCAAAGCAATGTAATTCCAAAACATTGTGATGATATTGCACTTTTATAACCTGTATTTTTAAAACATATTTTAAACGTAGAGTTGATTTCATTAATTAATATCTCTACTGAGGCAACAACAGTTCACTTTAGAGTCTGCAATCATGTCTAGCGATAAGGCAACTTCTCACAATTTCCATGGCTAAGGAACAAAGCCAACACAAAGGCAATGCTTTTAGTATACACAGGATAGTTGGCAATGAACAGCTTGAAGTTCTGATAGTTGGTGATTCTACTAATTGCGAAGTTGATTATGGAATCTCGGAACTAGGTCTGTCGGACTACTTTAAAGGTGGGGATTGTCTTTTGTGATGTAAATTTCGTTACAAAACAACTCGACAATAAATAAGGTAGTACTGAATTGCAGGAATCAAGACAAGTATTCTTTCTTTATTAGACTGTTATTTTTGTTAATGGATCCTTTCCGACATCCTTCATAAATATGAGTCAATGTAGTGTCTGAAGACAAAATTCTATCTAATAGACTGCTGTCAAGATTAACCCCATATGCGGACGAAATCATGGTCCGGATAATTATGTAATTACATATTTTCTGTTAGCATTAAGATACTAAGATACTTAAGTTAGCATTAAGGTACTAGATTTCTGTTATGCCAATTAGAGCCTAAAAAACACAAACTTGAAAGTACATATATTTACATAATTTGCTCTTAAGTACATATTCTCACATATTTTACTCTTAAGTAGAGACATTTACACATTTATTAATATTTACGTAATATTAACGATATATTATAGGGTTACGATAGAGTTGGCACTATCTTCCCCCGACCCATTCAATTCATCGTATTGTTGCCGAACCCCAATAAGCACAATGATAAGAATGCTTTCAATTCTATTGTTATATAAGTTTCCAGTACAAGAAACTCCCCACTTAAATTGTCTATAACCATTACAGATCTGCCGTAATCAAAGTTACAGAATCCAATTTTGGAACCCATCCAAGCATTAACTCTGCTGCTACGAAAGCAATCCAGAACTAAAACTTTTATGTGGAACATTTTTTCGTAAAAATTCTCTAAAGGGTAATTATAAGCCATCCACTGCTTAGAAACTCCGTTTTTCCTCGTAAACAATAAGGCCTTGCATCAGGTTAAAATAATTGAATACGCGCTCTTTCACGGCCTCTTATTCTATTTTTGGCCATGCTTTGAGTAAATAAAGTTACATGAATGCATTAGTCAGATTTGATTTGAGTTATGTATCCTTCGGGGATGCGATACGATGTGGTAACGACATTTTCTACAATTTACATGAAGAGAACGTCATGCATAAAATATTACATTGAGGGGCAAACTTTATTTGGGCAGAGGAAGTTGTGTTTCACATCAGATTTTTTCATGCTCCTTTTTAAGAGACCAATCATAATTACTTCGTCAATGAATTCTCATTTCTCTTGATTCCATCACAACCAGGCAACGGTACAGGCCTATCCGGGTTTTAGTAACAATGTTAAAAGTCATTAAACGACTGAGCCGAGCCTTTCTACAGAATTATCTGGACCCGCACGACTGCTTTGCACAGAAAAATTAACCTCGATGATGTAGTTCCAATAGTCTATTTTAAGCGTTTAGATTTTTGGTTAAAGTTGATGGAAATTATAAGAACATAAAATTGTGTTGGAGGATTTTTCGTTAACGTTTTTTAATATGTCTGTTTATAACAACCTTTTTTTATTTTTATACAGACAGGTCAAATAAATTTCACGAAATAATGGATTGTAATTTAATAAATACAAATGTGGAGCTATTGCAATTAGATTATATTTTAGTATGAAATGAAAAATAAAACAAGGTTCCATTAAAAAATATAAAAAAAACGGGTAAAGTTATCACTTTTATGAAGTCCCGTACGGATTAATACTCATTCACTGATCAAAGATTCGGTTTATGTTATCACATTTTCCTTTTTGCAGTTTTATTTCCAAGTATTGCACATCATTCAAAATGTTGTTTCTAAGGGTTTCGTGTCTACCTCAACTGCATTGTGTTGTACTGGAGGTAGCAATTCTGTTCGCAGCTCACAGGATGACCAGTTTTAGGGGGTGACATTACGTAACGTTCTCTTTTAAGCAATAAAATATGTTTCACCCTACAGTTCAGCTGCTACTTTTGATTTATGAAGATGACAGTGCTGACATTCAGTGATGGCTAGTATAAAATGAAAAGACTTGAACAGACAGGCGTTAGATGTTTTGCTACGCGGTATTCACCACAGATCAGTATATACTGCCAAAAATACTCGTAATTCGTAACTGAGTATGGAGTATTGGTTAATGAACTCCTAAAGGAAAGTAAAAACAATTTAAAAAATCTGATGTGAAAGTCACATAACTTCCTCTGCCCAAATAAAAGTTTGCAGCATTTACGCTAATTATGCTATAAATATCTTATAGCCCCTTCTTTGAATGTTGCGACTAAAAACGCAGGCTATGGGGAAAAAAACAAGTGACTGCAAACGTTTATTGAACTTTCCGCTGTTAAGAATAATTTCCGAAATGTATCAAATATACCCCTCAGATATTTCTTTACTGTAAGCAGGGCCAAGAGTACATTTTTCTCACTTCACGTGCTTATATAGAATAAAATGCCTTAAATGTCCGTGTATTGAGTTGTTCACCAGGAAAGTTGGTAGGTTACAACCACCCTTCAGAGAATGTTTTTGAAATGGTATAAGCAATCCATGTACAAAATTTAAAGGAAACTGTTAGAGCCGTTTATGAGAAAATAGCAAAAACAAAATATTCTTAATGTAAAGTCCCCTTAAATATAAGAGAAGGTTGTCGCCAATCTTCACAGCCTCAGAAGGTACCTAACCCAAATACAAAATTTTGTTTTCGTACGATTTACAAGAAGCCGTATTGCAAAAAGTACGTATTCACAGTGGGTTGCTTATTACTACCCTTCAGAGAATTTGTTCGAAAAAATGTTTCAAATAAAAGTTTTAGCTCTTGGTACAAGCAATCCATGCGCAATATTTAAAGAAAATCGTTAGAGCCTTTTTCGAGAAAATCGCGAAAAACGAAAATTTCTTCATGTAAAGTCCCCTTAAAAATAAGGGAAATTTTTCGCCAATCTTCGAATCACATGTTCAGAAGGTACATTTTGTTTTCATACGATTCTCCGTTTCGGAGCTAGCCTGTTCACAAACTTCCACACAGACAGACACACACACACAGACACACAGACACACACACACACAGACATGTTTCAAAAAATAGTATTTTTGGATTCAGGGGGCCTTGAAACGTGTATATAAGCTAAAAACTCAACTTCGAATTTTAGGGTCGAAAACAATACTTCCTCTACCTAGGTATAGTACCTATGGTACGGGCAGAGGAAGTAAAATGTGTTGCTGGTTGAAAAAATCTGATGTGAAAGTCACATAACTTCCTCTGCCCAAATAAAAGTTAGCAGTATTCACATATCCTTGTACAGAATCACAAGACACAATTTTACACTAATTATCCTATAAATACCTCTTCTTTCAATGATGCGACTAAAAGCACAGGCTATATAGGCCTAACAAACTTAAAAAAAGAACAAGTGACTGCAGACGTTTATTGAACTTTCCGCCGTAAAGAATAATTTCCGAAATTTATCGAATATTTCCCTTAGATACTTCTTTACTCTATACCTGGCCAACAATACATCTTTCTCACTTCACATTCTTATATAGAATAAGAGGCCGTGAAAGAGCGCGTATTCAGTTGTTCATCACGCAAGACAATTTCTACAAACAGTGGGTGAACAGTGGGTGGCTCGTAACTACCCTCAGAGAATTTTTTCGAAAAAAAGTTTTAAATAAAAGTTTTAGCTCTCAGTAAAAGGAACACATGTGCAAATTTTAAAGAAAATCGTTAGAGCCGTTTTCGATAAAATCGCGAAAAACGAAAATTTCTTCATGTAAAGTCCCCTTAAAAATAAGAGAAATTTGCCGCCAATCTTCGAATCCATCTTCAGAAGGTACCTGACCCAAATACGAAATTTTGTTTTCATACGATTCTCCGTTTCGGAGCTAGCCTGTTCACAAAGTTCCACACAGACAGACACACACACACACACAGACACACACACACAGACATGTTTCCAAAAATAGTATTTTTGGATTCAGGGGGCCTTGAAACGTGTATATATGCTAAAAACTCAACTTCGAATTTAAGGGTCGAAAACAATACTTCCTCTACCTATAGTACCTATGGTACGGGCAGAGGAAGTAAAAATAGTTGCCTAGAGTCCATTACTGTATAAGCCTATGAGTGGTTCAATGATTCACAGTTTTGTATTATTTTATGAATAAATAGCTTTTAATTCTGTTTTGTAGCGCATTAACTTATATATCAATAAATAACCTTCATTTAATTCATTCGGCTACTGTTATCAATCTGTTAATATCAGATTAGCTGCGTCCCGAAGTGATCACAGTAAGCTGCGTGCACTGTATTTTACACACATATTTCTAACTATAATAAAACTGAATCCTTTTGAAAAATGAGAATATGCATTTCAAGGATGTTAAAAAGCTATTTTTAATGGAAGTTCCTGAGTGGAGTATCATCAAAGAAACTCGTAACCCAACATGAGCACAGTCCCATGTGTCCCGGTCAGAGTTTCAGTTCTCAAATTAAACGCGGGCATCGAAGAGTTGGTAGACCAAGAATACTTGAAATTAAAATTTTTATTATAATGCTGGAAATAGTGTTAGGACATACCAGTATAATACTGTTACAGCACTACTTCGTTTGTAAATGTTTACAGTGCTAATACCGCATATGTTCAAGTAACTTGTTTTATTTAATAAAAATCGGCAAAACTTTAACTCTATCCTATATCTCTAAGCGAGAAGCTTCCTAGTAACTAACTTACAAAGTTGCTTTCAAACTATGTTTGTAGTGCTTCTCATACGTAACAGTAAAATACTGACAGGATGTCCCAATTCACCGTCGACAATGACAATGGATGTTCCTACCTTGTAGCTTAAATTATAGATTATGTTACTGGAATTTAGCCGCTAGGATCAGCTTCGAAATAGAAATTTAAACAGCAGTGCTACCTAGTTCTGTCAATCACAACTGTTTTCACAGACAGATATTTCCATTCCAAACTAAATCAAGCTATTACTTGTCTCTCAGCCTTTTCAAGCGAATGAAGTCACTATCTTGTGAGCATGCATTTACCTCCTTTTCTCAGAATACGTAACTGTACACTGAATTTTGCAAGAAATGTGCTTTTGATATGATTGAATCAGTAAGGTGATCGGCTTTGCAATGGAAAGTCCGGGTTCGATCCTTGGCAAAAGTCAGAGAACTTGACTCCAGTTGTGCGCAGAACGTACAAAGATTAACTTAGTCATGTCAAAACTATTTATAGAATTTATTTTGGATATCTACAGTTATAAAAAAAAAGTGTGCGTGGAACGCCTCGCGACAGAAGTGAAACTTGTTTTAATTTATTTTATTTTTAATATTAGGTTTTTGGACTACTTTAATTTTGGATTTTTGATTTTTTAATTTTTGATCTTATAATTTGTTTATAATTTTGGATTTTTTAATTTTTGATTTTTTAAATTTTAGATCTTTGAATTACTTATTTTTTGGATTTTGTAATTCTCGATTCTTTTATTTTTTTAAATTTGGATTTTTAATTTTGGATTTTCTATTTTTTAAATTTTGGATTTTTTAATTTGATTAATTTTGAATCGTTTGATTTCTTAAATTTTGGATTTTTTTATTTTTAATGTTGATTTTTAAAATTTTGGATAAGCTTAATCATTTAGTTGATTGTTTTCTGTGCAGTCCGTTCTGTCACACCTCACTAATTTCGTGACGTCTTGATTTACCCGGAGAAGCGAGCTGGCCTTCGAAGAGGAAGGACGTGCACGCTGGAGCAGCGTTAACAGGCAGACACCGTAATTATCTCAGCTGCAGGGCAGCCCTTGTAAGGGTAGCTAGGCTTTCTAAAGCCGGCAGTTCTTCACAAAAGAGCATTCCCCCCTAGCCCACCCTGGGCTAAGCCGTCACGGCCTGTCGCCCGTCACGGGCCCGCATAGGTCCACCTGTTTTGAAGACAGCAGTTGCAAGACGCCAGTGATTTTGTTTTCTCTAAATAAGGTGGTAAATCTTATGTGTAAGTCTGGTCTGAAGTACCTGCAGAAACCTAACGGTGACAACAAAAGCAATCTTCTAGCCTCCTTCATCCGCTGCGGGTAAGGCGAGCGGTGGGGGAGGGGACCAGTGTAGTAACTAACATCCCCCTAACATATATATTTTTAACGCTTAACAATAATAACTCCCAGGTTCTCTTTACTCCAACATGGTAGTAAAGAAAACCAATAAATCAGTGAAGGTACTGGACCCCCCCGGCATCAGACGAGAGTTGAACTTCACACAAAATACATCGCCATCTACACAAACAGCAGAAAAACACGAAACAACAGACAAACGTGTTACAAGGAGCACAGCACATGTAAACACATGCCCCCCTTCCGATAGCGTTGACACAGATGAATCTGTTCAGTCAGACACTTCTGGAGTCCGCTATGCTACGCCCTTAGGCAGGAAAAACTCGCACTCGGCTTCACCGGCTCCCCCACCCCCCAATTCACCGCCAAGGGACACGCTTGCATCGGACTCATCCTCCGATGAGCAGGTACCCTTTAAAACCGTAGTAAGAAGAAAACGTAAGGGCACGGCCAGTAAAAATTCTAGACCCTCCCATAGAATCTCGGAATCACACTCCGAGAGTTCAGGCCGGTCCCCCACCCACAACACTGAGTACATGCAACAACAAACACGGGACTTGCCTCCCATCACCATACTCAGGGAATATCGAGGTGATATGGTTCGTCTCAACAAAGAGTTCGAAAATCAGTATCATCCCCTTAGTATTACCTGTGTACTAAATAAAGTAGGTACAGCAGTGAGTACTAGTACCAGGAGAGACTACACGAACCTCCTGAAATTCCTGCGCGACAAACAGGTCCCATTCAAAGTAATCAACGCGCAGGAAAAAATTCTCAAAATTGTCATCCGAGGTGTCCCAGGGGAAACCAGCGCAGACACAGTAGCCGAGGCCCTTAAGGCCAAAAGCTACGCAGTAAAAAACATCAGAAATATGACGTCGCGTGAAGGCCATCCGTATCCTATGTTTGCAGTGGACCTGGAGGATACGGAACACTCCCGCACAATCTTGGATTTGTCAAGACTGTGCTATCATACCGTAAAGGTTGAAAACCGGTATGGACGTCAAAGCCCTCCCCAATGTTTGAACTGTCAGAAGTTCAACCATACCAGGGCAGTGTGTCGCGCTCAACCTCGCTGCAGACGCTGCGCAGGGAAACACTCTGAACAGCTGTGCAGGCACCCTGCGAACGAGCCTCCGAAGTGTGCCAACTGTAATGGAAGCCACACTGCGGATTCGAGTAGTTGCGAGTATCGCAGAGGTGTGATGGGAGAGAAACCAAGAACCTCGAAACGCCCCTCACACTCACAAACCACTAGACAACTGCCTCCTAAAACAACACAGACACCAACCACTTCTGCCATACACGCCGATCAGGCCCAGGCACTGAAAAGTGTGGAGGTAAGAGGTGAAACACAACAGAAAACTAGAGCTGGCTATAATCAGGTTGTAGCTAGAACTTCAACTCCAACACCAGCACCCAGGCACACAAAACAGCAGTCACCAACACACACACACGCCAGCAACACAGATGCGGTACCTGAACCTGATGCGACCAGTGCGCCAGTGAGTACACTGGAGAATCCAACCAGTCGGCCTGAGACGCACTCTCATGAAAATGAAGTGCAGACAGAACCGAGGGAGAAGGTTGTCCAGGAAGTGCGAAACAGGCGTAGGAGGTCGCGGGAGGGCCGCACCCATGTAAGCAGGCACACTCAAACCACACAAACACAACAGACAGAAACACTCCTACAGCAACACCAGCAGCAGCTTGAGGGGCAGCAGCAGCAGCTTGAGGTGCAGCAGCAGCTGATTATCAGTCAGCAGCAGCAGCTGAACGAGCAGCAGCAGCTCATAAGGCAACTGCGCAATCAGCTCGAAGTTGAAAGGCGGGAAGCCTTATTCAGGCAGCAGCAGCCCGAACAAGCGCAGCAGAGTCCACCAACACAAGGCACAACAAGATTTCCGAAAACTTTCAAACCTACTTACGCACCCACAATGCAATATCATGCATCCCCTTACTATGATGGCTTCGTAAAGGACCACAGTGAGTGGATACATAATAAATTGCGACAGGCAGACCCCGGTATTGCCATACGCAAGCTGACACTGGCTCTGCATGAGACAGCTGACATGCTTTCGGATATCAAAAGCTGGGAAATGGTACCCGCAGTGGCCTCGCACTTCTTGTACAGGCTAATATACTGAGGTCCATACTGCCTGTAAAACACAAAACAGAACACAAACACACACCCACACACACAAACATCTAAAACATGAACATTAAACATAACATGAAAATACTATTCTGGAACGCCCAGAGCATCAGAAACAAAAAACACGAGTTCCTCCAACTACTACAAGATAACAGAATACACGTAGCTCTCATTAACGAAACACATCTAAACACTAATGATAAATTTACACTTCGAAACTACAAAGTACACAGGTCAGACAGAGTTAACAGGAGAGGAGGAGGGACAGCAATAGCGGTACACAAATCCATCCAACACACAGCAATTCCTCTAACTCAACTACAGAGAACGGAAGCCACAGCCGTAAGGATTATCGTCGACAATAAACCGATCACACTAATCGCGGTTTACAACCCCCCAGGCGACATATCAGTAGACGAAATAGAAGCACTATTGCGAACTTCAAACTCCGTAATAATAGCCGGTGACGTAAACGCAAAGCACACATGCTGGAACAGCAGGAGTGTAAATCAGGCGGGTGTTGCATTGTTGGAAATGTTCGAAGAAACAGACACGCCCTTCGGAATTATAGCACCCAACGAGGTCACATACATTCCGCACAACGAAAACCAACAGTCTGATGTGCTTGACATAGCCCTTGTTAGGAATGTAAATATGAACATCCAAATTAGAGCTTTGAACGAGCTAAGCTCAGACCACTCACCAGTATTACTTACACTTTCGGGAAAGCTCAAGGAAATCAACAAAAAAGTGGTCCTAAATTACGCGCACGCGAACTGGGAACAATTCCAAAACGACATAATTGAAAACTTGCCTAATGGACAAATCGAGAACCAAGACGACCTAGAACGCAGCGTCCACATACTGACTGGCGTAATACAGAATGCGATAAATGAAAACATACCACAAAAGAAAATAAAGGAACATCGCCCTAGCATTACAGCCGAAATTAAGTGCCTCATTAGGCAAAGGAATGATGCGAGACGAAAATGGCAACGCCATAGAAACCCACATCATAAAGTACTAATGAACCGGCTAAAGTGGGACATCAGCCAGGCCCTTCAGGATCACATATCCAACACATGGGACAGTGTCCTCTCAGAATTGGATACGCGTAATATGAGTGAAGTCTGGAACCTAACCAAACGAGTAATGCATGTCCACACGCCGCTGCCTCCACTAATCCATAACAATGAAACAGCATACACAGGTGAAGAAAAGGCCGCAGTATTTGCAACACGCCTTACAAACACATTCACACCCAATGAATCCCACCATAATAACAATTTTATAAGAGAAACCGAACAAATCGTAACGAACTTCATGAACACGCCAAACACCACAAACATTCGAAATACCAGTGTCGGCGAAGTCGCCTGGCAAATCAAACATCTGAAAAATCGTAAGGCACCAGGCATCGATGGCATCCAAAACCAAGTATTAAAGTACTTACCACTTGTCGCGATCAGATACCTAGTGAACATCATAAACGCCATGTTCAGACTGAAACACTTTCCCCACATATGGAAAGAAGGAAGAGTACTCCTATTTCCCAAACCAAAAAAGGACTTATCGGATCCAGGCAATTACAGGCCAATAACACTACTCGATACAATGAGTAAAATAGCAGAAAAAATACTAAGTAAGCGCCTCAGTCATAATCTCAAAACTCTCAACGTAATCAGAAACGAACAATGTGGCTTCCGTCCAAAACACAGTGCGACGGCCCAGCTCATGCGACACGTTGAAAACATTTCAAGAGGTTTCAACGAAAATCGTTCCACCGCAGCCCTTTATCTCGACATAAAACAGGCCTTCGACAAGGTCTGGCATGATGGCCTGATCAGAAAGATGATCGAACTGAATCTCGACGACGGTATAATCCGACTCGTGTACCACTATCTTAGCAACAGACGTTTCCACGTAACTTGCGAAAACAAACATTCTGACCTAAAAGATATCAGAAGTGGTGTGCCACAAGGAAGCATCCTGGGCCCCAGCCTGTTCAACATCTTTATAAATGATATTCCTCATCGGTCACAATATAATAATAGCAACATACACATATTTGCTGACGACACACTGATCACTGGACAATCAGTCAAAGCAACACATGCAGCAAACCAAATACGCCGAACAATACCTCTATTAGAGGAGTGGCTAACAAAATGGCGCGTAGAAATAAACACTGACAAATGTCAAGCAGTGCTATTCACTAAGAAATGGTCACAACTCACAATCCTACCTCCTGAATTAATAATAACCGGAAAAGCCATCCCATGGAAAACAGAAGCCAAGTACTTGGGAGTAATATTGGATCAAAAGTTACTATTCAGGAAACATATAGACTCCTTGCGAGCTAAGGCGTATGCCCAATTAAGGAATCTATTCCCATTGTTGAACAACACTTCCAAACTAAACATTCGTACATCCTTAACGATCTATAAAGCATTGGTTAGGAGCATCATAACATATGCTAGCCCAGTGTGGGGCCACGCCAGCAAAACTCATATGAGTAAACTGCAAAAACTACAAAACAGAGTATTATACACTATCACTAAACTTCCGCGAGTCACTCCAATCTGGACCCTCCATAAGGAAACTAACATGGACACCATCCAAGAATATATAGCGACAAGCGCGGCGACATTCTACGAGAGTTGCAACGGGCACGAAAATCCCCAAATCGCGGAGCTGGGCCGTTATGACATAACACACGACAAACACAAGAGGCCGAAGTCACTCCTTCCACAGGAGATGATTGAAGCACTAGGACTCTAACAGAACACACAAGACCTTATATAAGGCGGATAACTGGTAATTCGGACTGGCAATACTCTGAACACGAGCCAAATAGCAGGGGAAAATTTTTAATTTGGTTCCCCGAGTAGAAATTAATAAGCATTTTGTGTGATTTCAGGAAATGGATCTCCAGACTAGAAGTCACCATGCATTAAGCCTACACTAAATAAAATCTGGTCCTATTGCTAAATCACTAAAGTCAAGCTATTCTGCCAAGGTTTTTTGCGGTTTTCCAAGGCCTCGCAACGAATGTTGGAATAGTTCCCTTGCAAAAGACGGGCCGCAACCCGCACAATAACACCCCCCCCCCCAAACTTCAAAATTTTTAAATAAAAGGACCCTCTGACCGCGTAAAACAAAATTTTAGAGCAAGAAATTGGATATACAAAATTACAATAGACTGTCTTTTCGGCTACAACAATAGAATGGAACATTCCTAACCCCCCCTACTTTACAGCTATGACACCACTTCCAAATCATACTCAAAATCATGGGGCAAATGGGCTTTGCCTAGGTACCCATTGCCTACTACATAGTAGTGGGCATAAAAGAGGAAGGAGCCACGTATCAAAAGTACGTTGCAGATATTCTCAATTCGATTTCGATTCGATTCGATTGATTTACCCCTACCGCGGCTAAAGAAGTTTCACTTCAAAAATCCTGTAGGGGGTTGCGGCTGGACCAGTATTGGCCATGATACTTCCATATTATATGCCAATAATTGCTATGTTGGATGTCATACGGTACCTCCCAAAATCCCTTAACTTTATCTGTACCCGGCCTTTACTTGGGCTATATATTTTCCATTGTGCATGTTTAAGACATCCGCCAACGATAAAGGCAAGTGATTTGGATAATCGGAGATCGACACAATATCGAATGAACAGAATGAGACAGAAACAATTGACACATTTCATCATATTCACCATTATCGATACCGGTACTTGACTCGTGTCATCACTTCGCTTAAAGTTATCTTGTACTTTATTGTAGACCTTGCATCAAGTTCACTTCAAAAAATTCCTTGTAACGGCTGCCACCATAATTAATGATTACTGCACTAATTAAAAACTACAATAAATAAAACTTGATAAATTAAGTTTATTGTGAAACTGGAACAATTTCCACTGTGCCTCCGCACATTGTGAGTACGCCGAAGAAAGAAAGAAAGAAAGAAAGAAAGAAAGAAAGAAAGAAAGAAAGAAAGAAAGAAAGAAAGAAAAAAAGAAAGAAAAAGAAAGAAAGAAAACAACGCGCGCTTACGTAGCACAGCGAAAATGACAATGTGCGCATGCATCGTGGGGTTAGACAGTACATTCATTAATCTTGGGAACAAACCTATTATAATCTTTCCCCTTAAATAAAACACACTTCATTAGTGTTATATAAAAGAAGTATAATTAATACGCCTAATGCATATACAGAGTGCTTCAAAAAAATGTACACACGCTTTGAACTGTCACAGAAAATTTATTTCCCGTTCTACAAGTTAAATTTCTGGGAGGAAGTAATGATATATTTCTTGAAAGGTGGCAGCAGAAAAGTTTCAACAATCGTCCAACAATCGTGCCAATAATCATCCTACAATGCAAAGTACCTAACAATGCTTGCTGATTCCATATACCATGCCATTCGTGCATTATACGGTTTTATTACCAACAAGATGGTGGCCCGCCGCACTATCATAGGGACGTACGAACATACCTGGATCGAAATTTTCCAAGGCGCAAATCGAGTTTCCTGCACTCTCTCCAGACTTTACGCCGCTGGATTTCTTCTTATGGGGCACAGTAAAAGATGAGGTGTATGAACAAAACCACATAACCTAGACACACTTTGGAATGAGATTCAAGCGGTGTGCGCAGAAATCTCATTGGACACTTTGGTGCGATGTACGGAATCAGTGGTGACTCGTACTCAGAAATGCATTTATGCTGAAGGCCACCATTTTAAACATTTGAACATTAATCCCATTTTCATCAAAAATTCATTTATTTTTCAAATTCGACTTTAAGCTTTCCATTTCCAGAAATTTAACCTTGTAGAGCGGAAAATAGATTTTCTATGACACTTCAAAGCGTGTATACATTTTTTGAAGCACTCTGTATATACATATTCTTCCATGAAAAATTAAACCTCGTCTAATGTAGGAACACTGTTCAATAACGACTTTGAATAAGCAATTAATGCTAGACTACTTCTAAAACAGGCACCACCCACCTACCCATTACCTAATATAATTTTATCTTACTTGAACTGTTCACGATAAAAGTAGGGGTAAGCAAATAGCACTGTAAAAGTTTTCCTTAATTTCGCAAATGTAAAAGTAATTCCTTGGATCCCCATACCTCCCTTTAATTATATGCAACGTAAGAAGCTTATAAGTTTCATGAAGATTTATTACAGTAGCTTTTAATTTAACAAGAAATAATCTCCTTACATGACCTGCAGGCAGGGATAAAAAGTTTCCATTACTAAGATTAAATGTCTCAACAAAGACAGAGGTGAAAAGGAGAGGGAACACAAACCTGCGGGCTTGTCCTCGACATGAAGCTTCATGTTTACGACTGAGGGGTATTAAATGCAGATGAGAGAACGTCAATGTAAGCGTATCTTCTAACCAAAAACCACTTTTCTTAAACCTCGGTATTACACCACATAAATACACATGCGCACCATGCCAATGTAACTTAGCCGAAGAACGGACTGTAACATTATTTGCTTCACTACCAATCCCAACTTCCCAGACACAGTCACATATCGATATATACGGGGGATAAATCTTAAGTCATGGCATCTATTTTTCCCCCTCAAATTAAGGTGATGGTACCATGAGACGTTTGCCACGGGAGAGTGTGGCACCTCTAGTATATATATATGGTCACTCATTTGGTAGCATGTGAAGTACGGTTATAAGAATTGAATAGATGGTAATTTAGTTGTGAGTCTGCCGCCCTGCAGAATGGATATGAAAAGATGTGAACAGCATTATTACGTCAAAATAATCACTATCCGAGGGAGAAATGCCAGAGAATGCCACAAGGAGCTGATGGAAGCTTTGGGGAATAATGCCCATCCGAAAAGAACTTTAAGGGATCATGGAGTGGGTATGAGTGCTTTCATTATTCAAACTACTGTAATGCATTTCAGTGGCACGATGCAATTGCGTATATGGGTTTATGGGTGTCTGTTTCTTTCACTATTCTATATCTAGTATCCATAATCTGCATTATACGTGCATTCCAGACCCTGGCTTTTCATTTTTATATTTCAGAATTTTTAAATGGCCCACATTTTTAAAAGAAAAAAAATAATTGCCATGACTTATGCCTCATAGGCTACCTCGCATATTCAGAGCAATAAAGGGAAAGGGGAATTCTATAACACCTATAAAACCGGTGATACTCGACAAGATTCGTTTGTAAGCCTTATCTTATATTACACCTATAACTTTTTTCATAAAAAATTCTGCAAGGTTTCCTAGTAGAATAGCCCTGAACATGTATTACAAAGCTTGCAATATTGTAGATCTACATTATTTATTAAAATATAGCGTAGGCCTGTGCATGCAGTATAATGACCTACAAAAAGGATGGGAACCCTATCGATAAAATTTGATTGTTCACGGCGGAATGATTCATAATAAGAGAACAGTACATTTCATTTTAATGTTTTATCTATGTCTAACAAATAACGTACCTGTATCAAACCCTATATGAAAAAAAGAAGTCGGGAAGTGAAATATTTGAAAACTATTTAGGCATAAATAAAAATGAAACAACCACAGACAATTTTCTTCACATAAAAGGATGAATAAAAATAATTTAATACTCAACTCTCCGTGGCGCTACATCCCTGGAGGGACTTGGCCTACCAGCCGACCACTGCTTCATCTACCACAGGCAGATGGCAGGATTGGGGGAAAGTGGTCAGCATGCCGACACCCGCGGCCGTTAATGGTGGTTTTGGTGATCGGAATTTAATACATAGTAACTGTAATTTCAAAAGTCAGAAAATAATAGGGTCAATCCATTAGAAATGAACCAAATTTAATAAAATTTGTTGCTCGACATTTTTTATTTTCCTAATTTTTTTACCAGTTATTTCCCAACTAAAGGTGAGTTCAAAACTATGGTAAAAAAATTTTGGGCTCATACTTTTTTTTTTGGCGGCCATTTTAAGTTTGCTTTTTAACCATATTTCAGTCGAAAACATGTTTTGCACAAATGTATGTAACTCTGTTAATTTTATAGATAACAAGACAAAATAAACACCAAAATTATCAGAATGAAATGCTCTACATTTTTGTTTTAACACAATAATACCTAAGTAGTGAGGAAAGTGAAGAAAAAAATTCAAAACTACAAATTGAAAATTGACTTAAAACGGGAGTTTTAGTGCCGCAAAATTATTAGAAGGAAGAAAGACTCGCCCTTAATTTTATTTCTGGTGTAGATCTACTATAGGACTACTCGCTGTAGAAGTTTAAAGCTTGAGAACTTTGCGGTTTTTTTATACAGTTTTTCAAAAATGCCCAAAACCATATTTTGGCAATATTTGAAGTAGAATATCTCAAAAGGGACTGAGTGAAAAATTATGAAATTTACATAGATAACACCTCTTTATGATATAAAGATGTGATATAAATTTGATGACTGAGACTCAACTGGTTCCCGAGTTATAGTGCATCGAAGTTGGCCATAACTGCAAACTTTGCACCGAAATTTCAACACTCTTCAAAGCTTTGAGGAAACCAAAAATTTGTCATGTTAACTGATGAAATGTAGCCTACATATACAACTCTTTTTTGTAACAAACTTAGGCTCACAAAAATTTTATATTTAAAATTACAAAGTGAATTTTTACTATTAAATTACCGTTAAATTTCGTGTGCCTATAACGCAATTTTTGGCCAAATTCAAAGCACTATTACTCTGGAACCAGTTGAGTCTCAGTCACCAAATTTATATCACATCTTTATATCGTAAAGAGGTGTTATCTGTATAAATTTAATAATTTTCACTCAGTCCCTTTTGAGATAATCTACTTCAAATATTGCCAAAATACGATTTCGGGCATTTTTGAAACATGTATAAAAAAAAGGGGCAAAGTTCTCAACCTTGAAACTTCTACAGCGAGTAGTCCTATAGTAGATCTACACCAGAAAAAAAAATTAAGGGCGAGTCTTTCTTCCTTCTAATAATTTTGCGGCACCAAATCTCCCGTTTTAAGTCAATTCTCAATTTGTAGTTTTGAAATTTTTTCTTCACTTTCCTCACTACTTAGGTAATATTGTGTTAAAACAAAAATGTAGAGCATTTCATTCTAATAATTTTCGTGTTTATTTTGTCTTGTTATCTATAAAATTAACAGAGTTACATACATTTGTGCAAAACAAGTTTCCGGCCGAAAAACTGTTACAAAGAAAACTTAAAATGGCCGCCAAGAAAAAAGTATAAGCCTAAAAAATGTTTTACTCTAGTTTTGAACTCACCTGATATTGGGGAGTAACTGGTAAAAAAATTAAGAAAATAAAAAATGTTGAGCAAAAAATTTTATTCAATTTGGTTCATTTCTAATGGATTGACCCTATTTTGGCACTATTTGAAGTAGAATATCTCAGAAGGGCCTGAGTGAAAATTATGAAATTTATACACATAACACCTCCTTACGATATAAAGATGTGATAATAATTTGGTGACTGAGACTGAACTGGTTCCAGAGTTACAGTGCATCGAAGTTGGCCAAAAATTGCAAACTATGCACCGAAATTTCAACGCTCTTCAAAGCTTTGAGGAAATTGTAAATTTGTCATGCTAACTGATGAAATGTAGCCTACATGTACAACTCTTTTGTGTAACATACTTAGGCTCACTAAAATTTTGCATTTAAAATTACAATGTGGATTTTTACTATTAAATTACCGTTAAAATTCGTGTGCGTATAATGGCATATTTGGCCAAATTCGATGCACTGTAACTTGGGAACCAGTTGAGTCTCAGTCACCAAATTTATATCACATCTTTATATCATAAAGAGGTGTTATCTGTATAAATTTCATAATTTTTCACTCAGTCCCTTTCGAGATATTCTACTTCAAATATTGCCAAAATACGGTTTTGGGCATTTTTTAAAAATTGTATAAAAAAAACCGCAAAGTTCTCAAGCTTTAAACTTCTACAGCGAGTAGTCCTATAGTAGATCTACACCAGAAAAAAAAAATTAAGGGCGAGTCTTTCTTCTTTCTAATAATTTTGTGGCACTAAATCTCCCGTTTTAAGTCAATTTTCAATTTGTAGTTTTGAATTTTTTTCTTCACTTTCCTCACTTCTTAGGTAATATTGTGTTAAAACAAAAATGTAGAGCATTTCATTCTGATAATTTTGGTGTTTATTTTGTCTTGTTATCTATAAAATTAACAGAGTTACATACATTTGTGCAAAACATGTTTTCGGCTGAAATATGATTAAAAAGTAAACTTTAAATGGCCGCCAAAAAAAAAGTATGAGCCCAAAAATTTTTTTACCATAGTTTTGAACTCACCTTTAGTTGGGAAATAACTGGTAAAAAAATTAGGAAAATAAAAAATGTCAAGCAACTTGGCCTGGTTCATTTTTAATGGATTGACCCAATAGCTAACTGCGAGTTACTCATATTTCTGTACTTTAAATTTCCCATTTTACATAAGTGTTCCCTTGAGACCACCCCTCTCAACGATCAATTTCTTATGGTACCATCAAAGGTCCTTTAATAGAAGTTTACTGTATTTTCATCTTTGATTTAATGATCTTGCAGTGGAGGCAGTAAATGCTTCTCTTGCAGCAGCCCTGTTACAGAACACTGATTCTACACATAATGTTTCAAGTAGGCTTACGTTTGGGCAAGACGACGTTATGTTGTAGTTCGAACTAAAACTCATTGAGAACAGAGTTTGGTTTTGGAAAATATCTCCCTTTTTCTGTTTATCCAGAACAAATATTTCGACTCTAATTCACGTAACACGGGCTTGAGAATACCTCAATCATTATATTTATCTTTTTGTATTGTTTCAGATATTTTTCATCCTTTTTTTTATTTCTTTCTACTTACCGCTGCTATATATTTTATCAATAATGAATTTCAATTCATTGCTCGGGGCCCGAATTCTAATGACCTAAAATTGTTTGAAAAATGTCCTATAAAATGACCCTAAATTTAAAATAAAATTACTTTAATTGTAAAGAATTACCTAAAAACTTATATTTTATTTATAAAAATTATTACTGTACACACAAAGTTATAG
The DNA here is from genome assembly GCA_964059195.1 of Ectobius pallidus. NCBI lineage: Eukaryota > Metazoa > Arthropoda > Insecta > Blattodea > Ectobiidae > Ectobius > Ectobius pallidus. Next base: position 87,765,560 of record CAXKWD010000003.1, on the reverse strand, counting down.
AATAATTTGAACATAATTTTAAAAAAAACTGTAAAGGACGTTGTAGGTCTAAAAACTTTGTTCCATGTTCTTGATTGGAGCATTTGAGAAGAAAAGTAAGAAAATAGTTTTTAAAGTAGATCCTACAAAAAATGTTGCATTATACTAACCTAGTAATTTATTTAAATATCACCCTATGAGAAAAAATGACGGCAAAAAGTTAATGTACTCAATGTAAATGCATGAAAATGACTAAATAAGGAGGGAAATGACATGAAAATGACAAAATAATGACGTGGAATTGAAATAAATGCCCTAAAAAATAAAATTGCATAAAATGACAAAAATTACCTAATAAAAATTCATTTCTATAATCTCGAGGATATGATTAGGATTTATCTACAAGTTGGCAATGTCTGTGCAGCATCAATAAAAAGATGACATGTCATTAGAATCCGGGCCCTGAATGATCATGACCATAATCATAATCAACATCACACGTTTCTACCAACTTCGTTAAATAACCATAAAGCCAACCAACTACCATCACCAAGATCATTAAGATCAAGTACCAACATTTTCGGGGTCGGTGAATTGCCACAAAATTTCTGTTAGGACAGTGCGAAATACGTGAACTGCAACGAAAGTATGTGTGAATTGCCACAAGATGTATTTGAATTACCACAAAGGTATAAACATAATCCAACCATTTCCCAGCTTCACCTGCGGCATCAACTTCCAATTTTACTATCTGGAAACACTTTTTCGATGGCTATCTTTGTAAGAATTTCAAAATCAATAACAAATTTAACAAGGTGATTCCAAGATTTTTCAAAACGTCTAACAGCCTATATAAGTCCCAAGTGTCTTATTTGACAAAAGCGGGAACATCATAGGTAAGTAGATATTACTTAACAGGTCATGCACGGTTAGGTTACAATTTATAAAAGTGACACACACAATACCGGTACTAAAAATTTTCCATCCATGTAGAGTATAGACAGTTTCTGCATCTTCCAGGGCTTCGTATGTGTGGTACATGAAATCAACACTAGCGCAGGTGATTTTGTGGCAATTAACATATAATAACCTGTACGCTTCACCGGACATAGTAAGGGTAATTAAATCGCGAAGGATGAAATGGGCTGGACATGTTGCACGCATGGGGGAGGAAAGATATATCTCAAACGTATTGACTGGGAGACCCGAAGGGAAAAGACCACGCGGAAGACCTTGACGTAGGTGGGCAATCTTAGAATGGATTTAAGCGAAGTAGGATTTCCTAGGGATGACTGGATGGAGTTAGCACAGAATAGGGTTGAATGGCGGACTCAGGTAAGCGCAGCAATGAACCTTCGGGTTCCATAAAATAGATAATATTCTTTTAGCTTGCTGAGAAATTGTCTTATTGCCATTGAGTAAGTAAGTAAGTAAGTAAGTAAGTAAGTAAGTAAGTAAGTAAGTAAGTAAGTAAGTAAGTAAGTAAGTAACATATACCGCAGAAACCAGCTCTAAAATTGACTACATGCAATTATGTGGCAATTACATAGGCCTATCTCGATATTTTAACAAACATTACTTGTTCGCGTATTGTGGTAATCCACCTACACCCATTATTTCCACTATCAGTATCTGTGTGAAACCATTCCAAGGAAATCAAAATAGCGTCGGAGTACATAGAACAATTTTTAAAACACCCCTGTAACTTTACATTTTATTTTACATTTTTTTTATTAAAAACCTAGATTACAAAAAGAGTATTATCAACTTCAAACGCAAGCATTTGATGGTACAGTTTATGCCCACGTTCCAAAATACAATGGCGTAGAGAAGAAAAGGTGCTTTGAGAAATCTGTGAGACGGTCTCAAAATCAATTTTCTGGCTAGCTGTTTACTACATATGACACGAAGAAGCGAGGAGTTTCTACCCGATAACGGAAGGTGTCATGCGAGAGTATCTTATTTTAACCACTAAATCGCCATGTGCTAAGATGCTCCGGGCAATTTAAAGCACAAGAAGGGATAGCTCACAAGATAGCCGTTTTAACGCCTTTTTATGCATGTTCGACATATTAAGTGCAATAGGATCTCGATTAAGCAAGCCAACGTGCATCAGGCCTACTTCGTATAGCCAAAAACTCGGGTAATTCGGACGATTGCTCTTTATATAGTCGTTTCATACAACTGGCATTATTAGGTATAAAGAAAAATGAAACTGCTGAGCACACCTATATAGCTGCTGACTGCAATAAATCATGATCCTTCACTAGTAATAGGCCTTCATGAATTTACAATAGAATTTTTAAATAAATATTGTATCACTTAAAATTGTATGAACAAAGTGCTTAATATTATTTCATAATTATACTTTGTTAAAATTTTAAATTTAAGCTACAATTATATATTTTAAATTTTATATGTGTTTAGTATTTTTAGTGTGGTGCCTTGTTAAATAGGTCTAAGTCGAGGTAAAAATTGTAGTTGAAACACTTATCACAGACTTTCTTCAAAACTGCCCTTTTTGTTTTATTTTTGTTTTTGTAAATTAAAAAATAAACACTTCTTAAGTAAAAATTTTCATATTTTATTGCATACTAGCTGAAAAGGCCCGGCATCGCCCGGGCTTTGTATTTTTTAATTTGAAATTAACTTATGGAGGACTTTATGTATGTAAAACTTGAAATGAAGAAAAAGATTTATCACACTCAAACTATTCCTTCAGAAAACGCTAGATATAGCTTTATATGGCTCATAGAGGATGTCGAAAGCTGCATTCCGTTGCTTCTACACATCATGCTTGGGAGGATTTGAAATAAGAAGAAACATAAATTAAATAAGATTGTATTGACTTGACGGAAAATTTTATTTCTCATTCTCATGTTACCATACAACCGTTTCGGTTCTGAAATAAGAGAAATGCAGTATCACTTTCATACTTTCCTCCCCTAAAACCCGGGACATAAAATACTGCGAGCATAGGACTCAAAATGTTCCATCCCATGCTTAGGGCCTATGATAAACATCCTTATTTCTCAACTAATACAAAGCATACAGCTATGGATAACGTATAAGCGGAAAGGATTGTTTACCTACTTCTGATATAGCATACTCACACACTTAAGTTATCCCAGCAATACGACCTCTTATTCTACATCAAAATGTGAAGTGAGAAAATATTTCTTGTGTCGAGGGTAGAGAAAGTTATGTGACTGCATTACAAGGTGCTTTATTCTCGTGGATTTTATTCAAGAATTATTTTCACAAAACGTTAGCATCAGAATTCGTTAAAGTCCAATAAATTATTATGTAGTGTCCAGAGCCCCATGTGAACTGTGTAAACAATACACTGTTGTCTTGACAACTGAATGGGATTTCATTTTTTTTTGCATAATATTCTCAGAAATTATATAATTTTCAAGGGAAGGACTGATTTGTTTCAATTTTAATGTTGACAGCTATACTTCCCGGGCTTAACTGGGTATGTGTGCAAAATGTCGTGTAAATTGGTAAAGAAATGTAGATTTGTATAAGGAACAAACATACATACATACACACTTTCGATTTTATATATTAGATTACTCGGATAGGCCTATTCACTGGTACGTATCAATTTTGCTTCAGAGAAACATAGATTTTAGTTCCCAACCATAATGAATAGAGGAGAAAGTGTGATGACTAGACCGCGGATCTTTAGGTTTTTACCTATTTTATTCCTTGACAGATATCTGAAGATAATTAAGTTTATTTATGTTTCAGACTTATCTACGTCTATTAAACACAATTTTATAGCACCTAAAAATGCCTATTTCAACGTTACGGACTATTTTGACCTAATTAACACAAAATCCCGAAAACCTTAGTTTTTTATTTCATATTAAATGGAACGTAAATATAATTTTTGCTATAATTGCACGGAAAATTATAAACGAAGACATTTTAGATCAATACACTGTATTTCGATTTTAGGGACACACAGTGATCCAAGCACGTTCCACTCTCCCTACAGTTGCAGCTGTCAAGGACAAGTCTTATTGTTTAAAGGGTGACGAACCAATGCCTAACGGTACTTCCTGACCACGAGCCTCCAAAAATGGTGTTCGCTTGCTTTACACCAGTTTGGTGGAAGATTCCAAGGTGTGAATGTGTGAACTGTGAAGTGAACAAAAATGCCGAAAATCGAGACTTCAAAGTCAAGTTTGATTCGTCAGTGGTTGAACGAGTTTCCGTGTTTTACATCGGATGGGAAAGTAATTTTCTGTCAAGCTTGTAATAAAGAGGTATGTAGTCTAAACATTTAACAAGTTTGTACTATTTTTATTAAATTCAGTAGGCCTGCAATGAACGTCACACTCCTAGAAGTGAACTTACTTTCTTCCCTTTTTTAACTTTCAAATTAATTTAGTCTGGTGGCATATTTAAATAAATCAAATCTCTTTGTCGAAAGTGCTAGGGTTAAACATTTCTTTGCTCCGTAAATCAGAGTTACTGGTAAACTGACGTGTATAGAACTCTTAGAACCCAGTCTAAATTGCATTTCGCTGTTTTTGTTGTTGTGCCTTTTATGGAAACAATGAAAATCGCTTAAGTTTGTCATACATTAATATTAATATAAAATATTACATTAAAGTAGAAGTAAAAAACCACCTTACAAATTTTATATTTTGTTTTAGGATTCAAGTGACAAAAAGTCCCATCTATCACAGCATGTCCAGGGGGCATTACACAAGGCCAATGAGGAGCGCAAATCAAAATCTAAACAGTTACTCTTAAGTCAATCCTTGGAGAAGACGAGCAACAAAACAACTTCTATGCAGAATTGTGTCATGCAATGATAGCGGCCAATATTACATTCAGAACAATTGAAAATGAAGCATTTAGGAAGTTCTTGGAGAAGTATTGCAATCGATCAGTTCCTTCCGAATCAACAATAAGGAAAAATTACGTGCAGCAATCTTACGATGACGCAATGAGTAAGTTACGGGAGGATATAGGGGAATCGTATGTTTGGATCTCAGTCGACGAAACCACCGATGTTCATGGTCGATACGTAGCAAACCTGATTGTTGGAAAATTAGACCCAAATTCATCCTCTAGGGCATATCTCATCTGCACGAAGCAACTTGAGAAAACTAACAAACAAACTGTAGCGAACTTCGTGAACAATGGTCTGAAAGTGTTGTATCCAAATGCATAGACGAAAACAGGGTACTTCTTGCATACACAGATGCGGCAGCGTACATGGTAGCAGCTATGCAGCCCCTGAAAGTTTTTTATCCTGCACTAGTACACGTGACTTGCCTTGCGCATGGTATCAACCGCATAGCAGAGGAAGTCAGGCCACAATTTCCAATGGTCAACAAATTGATTGCCACCATAAAGAAGGTATTTCTAAAAGCTCCAACTAGAGTTCAGGCCTTACAGGAACAGCTACCTGATGTCCCTTTACCCCCTGAACCTGTACTTACTCGTTGGGGTACGTGGCTGAAAGCTGCTGAATACTACAATTGTCATCTTCACGAGATAAAAAGTGTTGTAATGCAGCTGGAAGATGGTGCATCGACCTACATTACAACAGCAAAGAAGCTGTTGGAAGATTTCTCTATTCCGCATGACTTGGCATATATCAGGGCTCACTTCACATTCCTTGTGGAGATTATTTCAAAATTGGAAAGAAGAGGGACCCCCTTATATGAAAACATTGATTTAATTCAAGAAGTTAAAGACAACATTAAGAATGCGCCAGGTGAAATTTGGGAGAAAGTCAGGACAAAAATAGACAATGTGCTTAAAAAAACACAGGTCTACAAATTCTCTATGCAGCGGCAGATATACTCAGTGGAAAGGGCAGTGACATAGATCATCCACTTGTAATGCAACATACTGCCAGGCTCAAATTTGCTCCTGTTACGTCAGTGGATGTGGAACGTTCATTCTCTGCCTATAAACTGATTTTAAGTGACAAACGACAGAGTTTGACAATGGAAAATATAGAAAAGGTACTTGTAGTCTATTGTGCGGCTAAGTATGGTGTATGAGAATTAATCTAACTGAATCAAAATACTGAAAAATGTGGATTAAACTTGAAGTGAATTTAATTATTTGGTTAGTAGTTAGTATAAAACACAATAATGTGAGTTATATCAGATTTTAGATATGATTGGCCTATTCATATTTTAATAAAATTTACGCTGTCACTCTATTTCAAAGTCGTTTTAGAGCCTTTTTTGTAACCTATACAACCTAAACAAGGTATAATAAACGCCTAATTTAGGTGCCTAAAGCTCAAGTTTTTAGTACCTAAAAATCCGCGGTCTAGTGATGACTGAGGTAGTTCACTGGTTCCGCCGCTAGGTAGCAGTTACTCTGCTTGTGAGTCGCGGGAGCAAGATTACTACGGGCGGTATAGGAAAAATTGCAAACATTATTAAACAAAATAATACATTAATCTATTTCAAAATGACTCGCCTTATCTAAATTGAATTGTTAGATACTTCTGACAATTTTCGGGCTGCTTTACACGTCTTGGAAGATCTCATCTCCAAAAATAAACATGGCCGTGTGTAACAGTAATTTCTCAGATTCCAAGAAGCTTGACCGTAACATTTCGTTCCACATCTTTCAAAAAATCGAAGATGTTCACAAGCAATGAACAATTATATAATATAGGTATGAAACAGCTTAGGGATGATTTGATCTAATATTTTATTGCCTAGAAAATAGGGTAGATGGTATGTTAGTATAATTTGATGAGAATTTGTTAAAGAATGTACATTTGTATAGAAATAACAACGTATAATTAGGGTAGAAAACAGCTAAGGGATATTTTATAGATTAATATTAATATTACATTGTATAGAATATTACTGAGTATTAATTTGTATTAATATTGTATTAATAGAAATATTATTTATAATAATATTAATTTTCTCCTGGCTGTATGGGGTAAGTTATGTAGGTGAAACACGGTCAAAAGTGTAGATATGTGTACAAATTATGTGAACAGAGATAATATAAACTAAGGGGTGGTTTGTGAATTGCAGGGCACGGAAAATTTCATAAGCAGCACTACAAAAATAGGGCGCGTGATCTTTAAAATTGGCGTTTCAACATCCGATAAAGACGCACATACGCAAAAATTGTTTTGCAACGCATTCTACATATATCACACAATATTTCAAAGCATTTTCCCTGATTTTTTCATAAACAAATTAAATCCTCTTGCCTTAACTACAGCCCGCTATTTGCTCAAACCCTCGACCATTCGCCGTTCGCTGTAAATTATGTGCATCTTATGTTGTTAAATTATATTATAAAAAAAAGGAACAAGATATTAAACTAATAAGACATTTGTTATGATAATTATACATAAAAATTACTAACATAAGTGAACAGAAAATATGATAAATAAATAATCCAATAAATGCATAAATAAAAGTAGTGCAGACTTACTAAGTTAGAAAAAAGCTTCATTCACTCCCTTCCTCAGCGGGTCAATCTTGCAGTATGGGTACAAGTAGTTAGTTAATATGGTATTATTATTGAGACCACGAATAAATTATGTAAATTTTTTTACGTTATTGCTGGTATTTTATGGAAAAGATGCCTGCTAATACCTCAATACCATTCTGATAGCTTTAGCTTTAGAGTATTTACTATTACTCGTTAACCATTATAGATATATAGGTGGTACTCAATTTATAATAAGATCCAAATATTTCACTAAACCTTACACCCTTAATCTCTTTCTGGACACAAAAATAAAATAATAAATGTCGCATAGTCAAATTTGCTTCACCCTCAACATTTCACGATCGTCCCACATCATTCAGAGAGCTGAGCGCCCGGAATAATTACCACTCAATTACTCGTAAACCATTCAAGATATAAAGGTGGTACTGAATTTAAAATAAAGTTGAAATATTTCCCTCAAACATTCTCGCTTGAAGTTTTTACGGGACACAAAAATGAAAAAAATTGTCGCATAGTCAAATTCCGTTTCACCCTCCATGAATTTTGTGTAATTGGTGATGTTTATATAATGAAATAAAAACATTTATGTCCGCATTTTTTAAGTTTCTGTTTTAACCATCAGAAGGACTGTGTTGTGCAGATTATTTCTGCACAAATTTCACAGAAATAGGACCAAGGGTTAATTAAAGATTGCGAGTTTAATCATAAGATGCCAAACTATCATGACGCAGCATTGAGAAGTTGAAACGCAAACGAAGGTGCTGCCAGTGTTTCGGTGGACCGCCGCTCTCCCTATACCTACCATTGTATTAGCGGCGAAGTCATCACACTTTCTCATTCTATTCATTATGTCCCAACTATAGACCAACGTTTACGAATTGCGTGCGAAAAGGAAAATAATCTTCATAATTGTGTGCCGATGCTGTCTAGGAGGTACCCGAATTGCTTGCCATGGAGATATGCACAAAACAATAAAATAGTATACACTGTTGGCTCCATAATCCAATAGTCCATGTTCTATTAGGTACTACAGTATAAGTAAAAATAAATCTTGTTTTCGTAAACTGTTGAAAAGTTGTTTCAATACTTAACTGAGATTGAACATTGATAGTTATCTGCTTGGAATGTTCAATTGAAAAATAAATTATCTATAAATATAAATATAGTATATCTGTTGAGGGTTTAATTGATTTTACGTCAAATAAGCGTTACTTTGAATTTAATTTTAGGTGATAAACTAAAAATAAATTGTAATTACTCTCAATGGGTTTACTTTGTATGGTTATTGCTGTGTATTTTACTACCTACATTTATGGGTATATTGCAAGGCCCACCTTGTTCTGTTCCAATGCCAAAAAGAACACTACTTGTTTCTCCATTATGTGCTTCGTAGCCTAGTTCCTACTCGACTATTAAAGGGACGTCCAAGGGTACGCCAGCATGCAATTCAAGTGTGTGTTTAGAAGTCCCCGCATGAAATTCGGTTGTATTCTTTTTTAACCTGTCTGATTCCGCATGCAATTCGAGTCCCCTATGGACAGTCAGTTTTGTTTCATCAGTTCCAGTTTTTTTTATACGACCTTTTTCGAAATTCCTATGAATCTGTATTTAGTTATAACGCGACCTGATGAAAAATACAAATTTGCCTTGACTGAAACGAAGAAAGCTTCGTAGTTTTCGTTCAAAATCTTAAGTGAAAATTTACTATGTAATTACAGGCTGAAATTACAAGGAAATTGCCGAGGCAATGTAAGCTTTAGAACTCTGGTTACAACTGTGAATGTAACTTTTAACAACCATGCTGACTATTTCCCCTAAAAATCTTGGTACGATGAGCGAGGAACTGTGTGAAAGATTTCATCATGAAATTACAAGGATGGAATCCACTGAGTAGGCCTTATTAATGCTTTAAAAAACTCGAAATCTAACTTCAGAATGGAGCACAATTTCCTCTACACATATAAAAAAAACCCTTAGCAAACAGGGATAGCAAGTGGGGCCAGGTAGGTTCTTTCAGCCGCAAGCACCCTCACATTTACAAGAGCAGGGGATTAGGACCGACCGTGATTCCCGCCTAGTCTACTTCAATCAATCAATCTTAGATTTTTTTAATATGTCATTTTATCTTAAAATGTTTGTTATATATCAATTCTACACATAATTACAAGAAAAATGACACCAAAATATGTATAATTTACTTTAATAGGAACATTTCAAACAAATGATGAAGTAAGTAATGATGAAGTCGTGACTTAATTCATCGTTGTTAGAAATGTTCCTATTAAAGTAAATTATACATTGTTTGGTGTCATTTTTATTGTAATTATCTGTAGAATAATTATATATAACCGACATTTTAAGCTAAATTACATATTTAAAAAATCTAAGATTGACTGGTTGAAATAGACTAGGTGACTCATGGGGCGGAAATTGCGGTCGGTCCTAATCCCCTGCGCTTGTAAACGTGAGGGTGCTTCCGGGTGAAGGAACCTACCTGGCCCCACACGCCATCCCTGTTTGCTAAGGATACAGTACATAATGGTTCGTAAGAAATGAGCTCATGGTCATTCACAGCTGATGGACCACATTTCTAGCATGGCCCTATAATACAAACCTTTGTTTTAAGGGGCACAAAATAAATCGTTTGTTTTCTTAACGAATCCATCATAACTAGAGACATTAACCTCATTTTGTAAGTTACACAGTGATCATCTGAATGGTAATGTTATGGTAAAGTGATTCTTCTTCAATTTTATACTGCTAGCAACCTTGTCCGTACAAATTTGGCTTAACAAATTAATGCCTTCAAGCTTCATGGGGGAAACAACTTGCTACTCATTCTATCCAGCCTCAGCGTGTCAAGTTTGCAACGTCCTGTATTTTTCATGGGATCATTTTAATATTACATGTATGCGCACGAACATAATGGGATAGTTCATTAATATGACATATTCATAAAACATCAATACCAGATTTATTAATAATTAGTTCTCATTTGTTATGGACGCGCATACACTAGGAATGAATATTCCCATAATTCATTTGCCTCCACAGACCATGCCCTGCATTGCAAAATAGAATGCGAACCGAATGGTTATTAATAGCTCATGGATGCATTAGTGGCACAACTCCAAATATATATTTTAGATTACTTTTTGGATCTCTTAGTAGATTATTGAAACGCATAAATCATAGGCCTAGCCGTTAGTAGATTAATGGAACTGAGGTAAGTGTTACTAAGCGGGTTCATACGAGTTCAGTTATAAAATGTTAATCCTTCACTCACCTTGAAGTTATGAAATAGTTGTTTATATGAGTCACTATTGCTTGAATTTATTTTTAACGGCATTTTGGACTATTCTAGAAGATGGTGGTTCGAATTAACGAAAGAAATTTACGGAGAAGAAACTAAGGTTTAATAAAATATATTAGCAAAATAATATAGCCCGGATTCTTAGGTTTAAACTAGCTAACTCTGATATTTTAACATAATTATTCCTTTCATTGTCATGGCAGCCACATAGTCCAATCTTACAAAACCTAAAAATGGCTAAATTAGACGTAAAACCTAAAAATTGTTAAAACTGTCTAAAAATACTTGACTGAAAAAACGTAAAGAACTAAAATAAAACATTTTAATATGATTTAAAAACTAATAGGCCAATAGAGTTCACAAAAACCTGAACATCCGAGCCCAAGATTAGACCTACAAAAATGTGAAACAAAACAAATAATAAGCAGAATATTCTGGATTTTTCAAAAAATCATTAAGTTATCACTAAAGCCCGGATTTCCATGCAAATGCATGTTTTTATATACTTTGGTTACACTTCTCAAACTTTGTAGTTACACATTACATGACTTATGGATTCCAAATAAACATATTTTTTTCGTGCATGTTTGCATATTTCGGCCTTTTTATGGCAACATTCATGCATAATGCATATTTTGGATTTTTTGGGCTTAATGTAGCATATTCAGACGTTTTTAATGCATATAAACCCTCATTTTTCTGGTTTTAGTGCATAATATCAAGTGACCATGCATAACTGTGCATATTATGAATGTGCCTCCCTAAAATCTTGGCTTTTCAAAGAAACGTAAAAATGTTGTATTGCATTACCATTGTTATATTTTGATTGACTTGGCAACAGAGTCTGCCACCTGCACGACTTTGAGAGTGCAAACTACTGTTTACCCTTAATAAACAGTAATATAATACACCAGACTACAAAAGAAAATGCCGACTCGCCAACCCCTACCACCTTCCATTGAAAGAAAACTGCTAAACAGAGTGTTCACTGCTTGAATTTGTCAGTCACTAGCCATTGTTTAAGACTGAAAAACGATATCAAAGCCATTTCCAGAGGTGATTCCACAAACGCGATCATCCCCACACTAACAAGAGCGGAAACCATTGTAAGATCCGCAGGCGTACACCCTAAGGATAACCACATTGACATAAACACAACAGGAGAAGTTGGTAAAGCGGATATTCTCATATTCACGGACGGGTCCAAAACCGACAATCATGTTGGAGCAGGCATGTATATAGAAGAAAACTCCAAGGAGATCCATATTGAAGTAAGAAGACTCAGCGTGGAATGCTCGGTCTTCCAGACAGAACTCTTGGGCATCAAAATGGCTCTCGACTGGATAAATAACCAGAATAAGGTACTCGCAACCTACGCAGTACATGTTGACTCTCAAGCTGCGCTCTTGGCCACCGCCAACAAAAAGACAACACAACCCCTAGCTGTTGAATGTAGAAACAGACTTATGGAACTCAAAAAGGACACGCACATAACACTCCACTGGGTTAAAGGACATGCCGGTCTCCACGGAAACGAAAGAGCAGACTATCTTGCCAAAATTGCCGCTAATTATAGACCAACCACGGATTACGAAGCTGTCCCGTTATCAAGAGCCAAGCAACTACTGACAGTATACTATAACAATTTATGGAATTCAACATACATCAACTCCAACAACGCCTCAGGCACCAAGCTATTTATTCCAAACATACCACATAGACTTTCCTTATCCCTCTGGCCCAACTTCATCCTCACTCAGTTCCTCACAAACCATGGTCGATTCCGTTCATACCTATACAAGATAAACAAATCCGTCTCCCCACTATGTACCTGCCCTGAAAGGAAACCTCAAACAGCGGCTCATCTTATGACCGAATGCACCTTGTTCTCCAACACCCGACCAGCATATCTAAACACAGCACCTCTGCCAGAAATAACTAAACACCACTTCAACACAACTAGACTACAAGACTTCATTAAAGACATCTACAGCTTCCTCCAAGAGTAACAACATTCTGCAATTCCGAAGAACTATCACCGGAGCATCTCCCCATGTTCAACACCCCGCTAAGCTTATTGTGTATTTCGATTCATGCCAAACTCTGTAAATACCTCGTGGTATACCTGTTGGTGAAACACGAGTTGTATAGACTATCTTCTTCTTGTAAATAAAAAAAAAGACTTTGAATACTTTAGAATTGTGTTGTGGAGAAACGGGTGTGACAGTCAGGGAAAAACTTAAGAAGGTACCTAGTTCAAACCCTGACCTTAAACTTCTGAAAACGTGAAAGATGTATTATGTGGAGAAAATGTAAAAGACATGGAATTCGATCTCATCCTCAGTCAAATTTTTTCCCCTAAGTAGGCCTATGCACCTGTTACTTCTTGTGAAGTAGATAGATCCTTTTCTGCGTTCAAGAATGCCCTAACTGATAAACACACGAGTTTAAGTGAGGAGAATTTGAAAAAAAACTCGTATATTGTTTTAAGATAAATTGAAATATATTGCAGTACAGTGCGGATTTTTGATAGTGCATGTTTCGCCCTTCATTGTGCATATTTGGAGATACGATAGTGCATGAATGCATGCATATTTTTAAGTTTGATAGTGCATGAAAATCCGGGCTTTAGTTATCACCATATATTGCAAAGACAAATTAATGCCAATAATATCCTTAGCTTCATGTAAATATAAGATAAAATCCATTAAAAATAACTGCTAAAATTGAGAAGAGTCCCTGTTGCAACCGTGTTGCAGCTGAGGGAAGAGAAGAGAGTAGAATGCTGAGTTTGCAATGAAAGACTGCTCCTGGGCAGAACACTATGAATGAATCTTAAAGTTTCTCGAGTAAGGCTAAAAAAAACCGTGCAAAATACTTTTTCACCCGTACAAAGGACGCGTAACCAGCTAGTATGTCTATAAATCTTCAGGGAAGAATTTTTCTGTGTCTGAAGAAACGTCATTCGAAGTTTCCTCTTTTATTATTGTTATGATCTCTCCCTGTTATTTCATAATCACGCCTTGAGCTGAGTAATGGAAAAGTTAAGAGAAACACTGAGTCTCTGGCTTTAAAACATGAACTGTATTGACCTGCCATCTAGTTGCTAAGGTAGGAATCCTGCAGTAGTTGCGTGTGTTCTCGACAGATGGCGGGAGCTGTCTCTTCCTTCTCTGTATGCAGTCTCATGCTAATGGCGGCTTTCCTACATCAGTTTTACATAGCAAAAATATGTAAACAGACTCTTATATAGCTGTTTCATCGTTCATCATTACTTAAAATATTTTTCTTGTGTAATTTTTGGCGAATTTCTCCCTTTATTGTACTAGTTTTGTGGCTGTTTGGTGTGCATGTATGTTTGGGGTTTGAGATTATCTTTGTCTAAACTGGTTAGCCATGTCGTCTGCAAGAAACCTTCCTCTGGTGAGGAAAGGCCGGGTGTTTTTCTATCTTATGCAGGTCTTTGATCTTGGAAAGAGGTGAGAATTTGTAGTTCATGATATCTTCTTTAATTTGAGCTAATTAGTTTTGGTTTTCTTACCCCTTGTAATTCAATATGTAGGTCACTAAAATAGTGTGGGTTCAGTTTAGTGGAATTCTTGTTTCCTTCCCCTTTTAGTCATGTAATCCATCCTGGGGCGTTCTTAATAGTTTATTTCTCCCCTGTAATTCGAGTTGCCTTTGTGCATATTATTTTGGCTTCCCTGTTTCCTTTTAATTTCATGCTATAATATGTAACACGGCTTCGTAAGTTTGCCTGCCAGCCATTTGTAGTTTTCAGTTATCATTTCATGATGTACCGGTAATGATATAAAGTATTATTCAAAGTTTTGGTACTTTAATTTCCCTTGTTTGTTTTGTAAATTTTATCTGGGGGAATTTTCCTTTCAGTTTCATTTGTGCCCTCCTTGTCCCGTTTATTCTTTAGCTCTTTCCAAGTATCTGTGTAATTATTCTCCTGCTGTAATGTAGTTTGTTTTGGCAACCAGTTTGTATCCGTTAACATCCCAATTTGGTGGCGGAATGTTAATGTATTTTATATTTTAAACAAAATGAATTAGTGCCACCTACAGTAGGTTAAGTATTACCTGTTTTAATTATTACCTGTAAAAGAAATGTATTTACAATTTTAATGGTTTTAATTAATAGATGTCAGATAAAGTAATGAAATACATATTAATGTTTAGTATCATTCGGATTTTAAATTAAGTGACATCTTGGAAGGAAATTAACAAAGCCTAAACTACTACTATTTGTAAATTTAGTTTAATAATTATTTTAATGTGCTTCCTGTTTTTTATTTTTAAAGTAAGCATCTATATTTATCCAAGTATAAATATAGATGTTTCAGATTGCACCGTCCCGTCCTGGGGTATCCTTCCTTGTTAATACCTTTGGGTGGGCCCAGTGAACAACACTTTGAATTGTGGGAGGGTTTCTCCATTTAGGCTGCACGCTTTAACAAGAAGAGAGGTGAAGGAGCTGTCTACCGGTGAAGAGCTAAGGGTACCAACCGAAACAACTTCTTCTGACCCAATTAAGGTAACAAATTTAATAAGTGTGGGTTTAGTTAATTTTATGGGGTGACGGTGGTGCAATCTTTTGGTAGCAGAGCGTGGTTAGTTAAGAACCATTCTCTGTTGTGCATTAGCTGTGGTTCTCATCAAGATCCACGTTTTTGTTTAAAGTAGCAATTATACTTTAAGTTGAATTAATTTTTCATAGTTGGTGGCAGATTTTCTGTTTTCACCTGTAAAAATAAGCATAGAAGAAAAAAAAAACCTTTTTGTTTAGAAGCATTCTGTGTATATATATATTTATAATTATATATTTATTATTATGAATTTCATTTGTCTGTAGTTTATTGTATTTATTCAGTGCGTTAGTTTGTCTCTTTGCTAAAGTTTGTGGAAAGTTGTGTTGCATGTAACTGATACCATGGAGCGCAACAATATTGAGCCTCAGTATCTGCTGAAAAAGGATTTACTGTATGAACTCGGGATAAGAGGCATACAAGTAAACCAAAAGGAAATGGCGACCATGCTGAAAGAGAAATTGACACAGAACTGGGGCAATAAAGTCGATCTACATTTGATCGGTGAGTTGAATGTTGAAAGTCATTTAGAATATATACAAGAACGCGTGGAAACTCTGCAAAGCATGCTTGAGTCACCGGCCGGGACTCTTTTGCAGTGTGTCAGATTACAAAAGCGTATCTTGCATGTTCATGACAGACTTACTGATCTGGCACATTTAGTGCATGATACCCCTAACCAAGCAATTTGGGAGGAACTTAAAGTTAATTCTAAGGACATGTTGGACAAAGTAATGAGTTGGAGTGAGGAATTAAATAAGCGGTCTTCTTTGGGGGAAGCGGTCGCCGGACGCGACCCTCCTGGAGAAGCAGGTCAAAGTGACCAAGTAGTTCAGTCTGCCCCTTCCTTGTTAGGAGAAGCCACACCTAGTGCATTCAACAAGGAATCGGTCTGTATGAATTTCTTCCCAAAACATGACAACCCTAATTATGACTCCCCGATTAACGACAATTATGCTGCATGTAATATGCATTCCAAGGCACAGTGCCTGGATCAAATAGGCTCATATGGTAGAGACTTTAAAGTTGCTCCCCAAACGCTCGAATTCCAGACTATGACCTTCAATAAATTACCCCATCCCCTTGCTTCTAAATTAGACTCAATTAGAAAATTTTCCGATGATTCTATTGACAAAATAATTCAGTTTCTAGAATTTTTGTGTGAGATCAAAGAACAAACCGCTTTGCTTAGTCTAGATGGAAATTCTCTTCTGGCTTATATTTCTTCTAGTCTCTCTGGTTCTCTAAAGGATCTTGCGTTCGAAACTGTTAGTGAAGGACGTGGATTTGAGGAATTTCACAGTAAAATACTACGCATGTATATTCCGGTTCGAGCTCGAGCCTCTTTGTTAAACAAGTTTTGCTATCGCACCCAACATTTTGATGAGCCATTTTCTCAGTACGTTAGGTCTATTCGGACATATGCAGCAGTGTTCCGATTAGACTTATCAGAGCGGGACATGATTCAATGTATTTTGGAGGGCATGGCTCCTAAAACTAGAAGCCAAGTGGCTTTTGAGAGTAAACCCACATCATTCGTTGAGCTAGAGCAGTTATGTGCGCATATAAACGCCATGAATTTTTCTGATTCACTTAGAGTGAATGATAATGAGACAGTACAGTTTGATAGGCCTAGAATGCCAAATCATAATAATACTAGATTTGATATTGGTAGGAGTGATAACCGGTTAAGATGTTACAAATGTGATAAGCCCGGTCACTTTGCTCGGGAATGTCGAGTCCGTGACACAAGGACTGTCGAAAGAGGTAGGGGCCGTGGAGGCACTACTAGGGGTAGAGGCCAGTATCGGTCTAGCGAATGAGGAGCGTCCCACCTTAGAGCTCGAGGTGGTGCAGTGTTTGTGTGTGGAGGTGCCAAGGGATATGACAGATTGCATTTTGTGGGAAAGACTGACGATACGGACTATGCTGACTTGGGTTCGCCCACTGGAGACGTGCACATCTCCAGTGACGCTGGCCCGACTATACGTACAGACAGGACAGACAACACAGTACAAAAGGTAAAGTTGGACAGGACATTTCCTACACGGACTTTTATTAACAAATCTTTCCGTCGGCATCTCTACAACAAATGTCAGGCTCCTAAGAAGAGTGAATTTGAAAAGGAACAAATAATAGGTCCGGACCTAAGACAACAATTAATAGAGTCAAAAGGCAATAAAAGATGTAGAGAGAGTAAGCGACTAAACCGAAACACAATAGGGAACAGTGGTCGGAGTTTTTTTCCAATGTGTAGTGTTAATGATTTTAAGTTACCTATGATAAAGGCCGAAATATGTGATCACACATTGTCCGCCCTACTGGATAGTGGAGCAGCAGTAAGCTTGTTGTCTAGTGACGCATATCGGAGTATGTGTTTAACAAATAAACACACTCCAAAACTTTCTGAGAGTGATGCCAAATATAAAACAGCTGATGATCGTTCTTTAAAAACCGTTGGGACGGTTAATCTTAAAATAAGAATAGGGAATTTTACTTGGAAATCTCCTTTTATTGTGACTGAAAGTTTGGTGATGCCAGTTATTTTAGGATCACCTTTCTTAAGCAAAACCGGGTTATTATTGGACTTCAGTTCACACAAGGTTTATTTCAGATTTGCGCAGAATGTTAAAATCAATATGATTAGTGGTCCACCCTTTTGTAATCTTACTCGACTTGACAAGAATGAACCTAGTTATTTAAATTCTGAACCTTATTATCCAGATGTGGTAAATGCAGTGGAAATTGACTTGTCCCATTTGTCTCCTTCAAATAAAAGCAAAGTAAATTCTCTTCTCCAGGAATTTCCCGATGTTTTGACTAAAGATTTAGGATTGACCGATATTCTTGAGTATGAGATTGAGTTGATCGATACGCAACCAGTGCGCAGACCGCCTTTCAGATTAAGCCCGCCAAAAATGACTGTTCTAAAAGAACATATCAAGGACATGCTCGATAAGGGGGTCATTCGTACTTCCTCATCGAATTACTCCAGCCCTGTCTTTTTGGTGCCTAAGTCTGGGGGCAGGTTCAGGCCGGTTATCGATTTCCGTCATCTCAATGCTAAAATTAAAATTGATTCCGTTCCCATTCCTAACATTAATTCTTCCTTTAGTTTTTTCTATGGAGCAAAATTTTTTACTTCCCTTGATTTGAATCAAGCCTACTATCAAATACCCCTTTCTGAACAGTCTAAGAGATTCACAGCATTCGCCACAGACTGGAATTTGTACGAGTTTAATCGAATTCCTTTCGGATTAGCCACAGGAGCCCAAGTCCTTACCCGTCTTCTAGATCAGATTTTCTCGGACGTCAAGTTTAAATTTGTTTTTAATTATTTGGACGACCTTGTCATTTACTCCAATTCCTTCGATGAACACTTAGTCCATGTTAGAGAAGTGTTCTTGCGCCTAAGGAGCGCAGGACTGACAGTTAATCCTGAAAAGGTTAATATAGCCGCGAGGAGACTGTCCTTCTTGGGTCATTTGGTCTCTGCTGATGGAGTTTCCATTGACCCAGCGCGTACGGAAGCTATACAAAATTTTCCCCCTCCAAAAGATGCCAAGGGTGTTGCTAGGTTTGTAGGTATGGTGAATTACTTTAGAAAATTTATCCCTAATATGGCTCAAGTTTCTGCCCCCCTTAATGATTTGAGGAAAAAAGGTGTTAGATTTTCTTGGACTCCTGTGCACCAGGAAGCTTTCGAAAATCTGAAAACGTTAATTATGAATCCCCCTGTTTTGGCCATGCCAGACTTCAATAGAAAATTTGTTATTCAAACCGACGCCTCACCAGTGGCCCTGGGAGCTGTCCTCCTGCAGGAGTTCGAGGAAGGTCGAAGGCCTGTGGCTTATGCCTCTAGAACTTTGAGCGGTCCTGAACGCGTCTACTCCATGTACGAATTGGAGGCTCTCGCTGTGTTATTCGCAGTCGAGAAATTCCGATTGTATGTGGAGCACGTTGAATTTCTGTTGGAGACAGACTGTCAGGCCTTAAGCTGGGTCCTAGCAAAACCTCGGACAACCGGAAGGATTGCTAGGTGGGCGGTTCGTTTGTCAGCTTTTAAATTTAAAACTGTACATATCAAAGGATCTGAAAATTTAGTAGCGGACTCTCTTACTCGTATGTTCTGTCCTGAACAGCTTATTGATAGCTCTGTTCAAGCATTAGATGACCCTGTTGAACTATCTGGCATGGTGGGAAACATTTTGTACGATTTTCCGTTAGCCTTTAAGTCGCTAGAAGATCATCAGCTGAGCGACGACATATTAGCTCCTCTCTTAGCCCGAGTAAAAGGCGGGGAGAACATACCCAGGTATGTTCTCAAGCATAACCTTTTGTATAGTGCTCCCTCTCGTAAAACCCCTTCACGTATTGTGCTGCCATCTGCTTTAATAGACATGGTGTTTAAGTATTTTCATGAATCTGCAGTTGGTGGACATTTAGGTTTCGAGAAGACTAGGAGCAAAATTAGACAAATTTTTGTTTGGGATGGTATGGATGCCGCCATTAGAGCTAGGATTAAAGGTTGTCAAAAGTGCGCCTGTTCAAAGCCAGCTCGTTGCACAAAGTTAGGGTATCTAACTTCTGAAGTGCCTAAGGCTCCTTTGGATAAACTACACATTGATTATGTTGGTAAATTACCTAGATCTCGAGCTGGAAATGCCTATATTCTGGTTGCAGTAGACTCGTATACCAAATTTGTTTGGCTATTCCCCGTCAGGGAAGCCACAACTAAAATCACTATAGAGTGTTTAAAGAGGATATTCGCCGTTGTGGGATTTCCGCGCTCTATAGTCTCGGATAACGCGTCTTACTTCATATCTCGAGCATTCAAGCATTTTTGCTTCACTCTAGGCATACAGCATATCAGAACCTCACCGTTTTATCCAAAAGGAAACCATTCTGAACGATTTAATAGGAATTTGAGGGCTGCGCTAATTGCGTATCATTCAAATGATCATGCTTCATGGGATACTGATTTGTACTGGCTACAGTTTGCCTTCAACTCAGCCCGGCATGAAGCCCATAAAGAAACTCCACTCCAACTCATGTTTACTTTTTCTCCTAATAATCCCCTTTCTAATCTTTGGCACATAAATGATCTGCTGCCTGAAGCTAAAGATGCAGCCCAAGTAAAAGAGATGTGGCGGAAGGCTTCCGCTAATCTCAGGTTGGCGCATGACAAGACAGCCAGGCGATATAACGCAGACAGACGGCCAGTAGATTTTCAAATAGGCGATGTGGTGTTTGTTAAGAATTTCCCAAAGAGTGATGCTGCAGTTAAATTCTCAGCTAAACTCGCAGAAAGATATTCGGGCCCGTATCTGGTGGAAAAATTCTTAACTCCTGTGACTGTCCAAGTAAAACAGGTGGGAACAAACAAGACGCTGAAAGCGCATGTTTCCCTCTGTAAAAAACCTTAGTATCCAAGTTCGAATATCTCCCATGCTTGCTGAAGCCAGTTAGTGCATGTATCATGAGAAAGGTTTTCTTCTGTTGGTCGTCCGATTCGACATGGATGAAGTGAGCATCTCATGAATGCCTCTGGGGCAGATGTAAAATAAGGTCCTGGGCGCGGCGTTCCCCTAGGTTTTCTCCTCCAAGCTGAAGGAATCGCAGGACGAGCGGGATTCAAACTAGATAAATGTTCTGCTGTCTTCGTAAGTAAATGACAATGCTAAGAATTATATGGGGACTCCCTAAGAAATATTTCCACAAACAGATAAACAGTTAATAAGTAATGTTGTTTCATTACTAATTTTAATGTAAATACACTTTCAATAAATGTAGTTAGGTTTGTCATTAAATCTGTTATTAGTTTACTGTTGATTGTTAAACAATGAATTATTTTTAATGCTTAAATGAAATAAGGGTTAACTAAAATAGAATTTGTAATATGTTAATGTTATAATGTATGAATTATGGGTTATGTGTGTATGTAGTATAAAATTTTAATTAACTCTCAGCCATTGTAACGGCTGATTCAAATTTTAAAATTTATTTGTATTATGTAAAACACCTTCGTCGTAAATACATAGAAGACTGGGATTGGGAGTAGATTTGCCTTCTTGAAGAAAATTTTTCTGCCGCAGTATTATGATGTTTCAGAAGCAGCTGTCTGGGAGAGATGTGACCTCTGATCTGTGGCCGGGAGCATTGACCTGTGGCACAGCTGTTGCTTACTGACTTGCAGTATCTGTTTTGCTGGAACCTGGCCACTTCCTCCAATAGCTATCTGCAATACCTTCCATGATGGACTGAGCGTGAAGCTGTCCGCTGCATCAATTTAGCAAGCTGTGTGTGTCGTGTGCAATACTACTACTAAAGGTTTGGACAATGGACTTGCCATTCCATGAATCAGGTATGACGACACATATCCTTTGGTCATTCACGCAACACGTATCAAAAGTGCTCCCGGACCTGAAACATTTACCTTCCTATTCATGTCACACTCTCTTTCCTTCAATTTGTTGGAATATATTTGGAAAAATATTCCAAGACAGGGCGGGGGAGTGATGAGCTGAGTAATGGAAAAGTTAAGAGAAACACTGAGTCTCTGGCTTTAAAACATGAACTGTATTGACCTGCCATCTAGTTGCTAAGGTAGGAATCCTGCAGTAGTTGCGTGTGTTCTCGACAGATGGCGGGAGCTGTCTCTTCCTTCTCTGTATGCAGTCTCATGCTAATGGCGGCTTTCCTACATCAGTTTTACATAGCAAAAATATGTAAACAGACTCTTATATAGCTGTTTCATCGTTCATCATTACTTAAAATATTTTTCTTGTGTAATTTTTGGCGAATTTCTCCCTTTATTGTACTAGTTTTGTGGCTGTTTGGTGTGCATGTATGTTTGGGGTTTGAGATTATCTTTGTCTAAACTGGTTAGCCATGTCGTCTGCAAGAAACCTTCCTCTGGTGAGGAAAGGCCGGGTGTTTTTCTATCTTATGCAGGTCTTTGATCTTGGAAAGAGGTGAGAATTTGTAGTTCATGATATCTTCTTTAATTTGAGCTAATTAGTTTTGGTTTTCTTACCCCTTGTAATTCAATATGTAGGTCACTAAAATAGTGTGGGTTCAGTTTAGTGGAATTCTTGTTTCCTTCCCCTTTTAGTCATGTAATCCATCCTGGGGCGTTCTTAATAGTTTATTTCTCCCCTGTAATTCGAGTTGCCTTTGTGCATATTATTTTGGCTTCCCTGTTTCCTTTTAATTTCATGCTATAATATGTAACACGGCTTCGTAAGTTTGCCTGCCAGCCATTTGTAGTTTTCAGTTATCATTTCATGATGTACCGGTAATGATATAAAGTATTATTCAAAGTTTTGGTACTTTAATTTCCCTTGTTTGTTTTGTAAATTTTATCTGGGGGAATTTTCCTTTCAGTTTCATTTGTGCCCTCCTTGTCCCGTTTATTCTTTAGCTCTTTCCAAGTATCTGTGTAATTATTCTCCTGCTGTAATGTAGTTTGTTTTGGCAACCAGTTTGTATCCGTTAACATCCCAATTTGGTGGCGGAATGTTAATGTATTTTATATTTTAAACAAAATGAATTAGTGCCACCTACAGTAGGTTAAGTATTACCTGTTTTAATTATTACCTGTAAAAGAAATGTATTTACAATTTTAATGGTTTTAATTAATAGATGTCAGATAAAGTAATGAAATACATATTAATGTTTAGTATCATTCGGATTTTAAATTAAGTGACATCTTGGAAGGAAATTAACAAAGCCTAAACTACTACTATTTGTAAATTTAGTTTAATAATTATTTTAATGTGCTTCCTGTTTTTTATTTTTAAAGTAAGCATCTATATTTATCCAAGTATAAATATAGATGTTTCAGATTGCACCGTCCCGTCCTGGGGTATCCTTCCTTGTTAATACCTTTGGGTGGGCCCAGTGAACAACACTTTGAATTGTGGGAGGGTTTCTCCATTTAGGCTGCACGCTTTAACAAGAAGAGAGGTGAAGGAGCTGTCTACCGGTGAAGAGCTAAGGGTACCAACCGAAACAACTTCTTCTGACCCAATTAAGGTAACAAATTTAATAAGTGTGGGTTTAGTTAATTTTATGGGGTGACGGTGGTGCAGCCTGGATTTTATCGTTAATCTTTTTATGGTTGAGGCTTCAGAGTAAAAATCGAGGAAACGATACGGGATTTCTAGTATACTATGTTGTATACATCTTATCATGCATTCTGCATGACTGCATAACACGCCTCACATCATAATCGACAGCGAAATGCTTACATTCCCATGTAACACTATTTCACTCATAGACCTATTTCGCTATTTAGATAAGGACCAACAACCTAATGATTAAGAACTTGTTCGAATCAGTCACCAAAGTGTTCTATTTCGATAACATGCTCCACTGACTGATCATTCCTGGTGTAAGTTTTCCTAAAGTTGAGCCATTAACATAATGAACTACAAAACCAAACCTCGCTCCTTTCATAAAAAAAATACTAATATCTTAATTGCAATTATAGACATGTTCCACACGTCTGCTTTTGTTCGACCATAATTAAATGTCTAAGTTTTTAGTTTTTAGAATACCTTCTAATTGATCAACCCACTTTATCTAGGCGATCAACTGTTAGTAAATTCTCATCTTTTGCTACATATGGCAAGTGACGAAGGTGTTCAGGGAGCAAGGCTTCTCTTGGCATTTTAACCTCAAACAACGAACATTAAAACACAAGAAAGGAACTCAATTTAGTATAAGTTAATATTAATGAACAGAATTTATTTTATTTGTTCCCAGTACGATATTAGTCGATGGCTGGACAACAGTGTTATAATGAAATTTTATACTTCAATGCATGTCATTACATACGGTTACGTCATATATACAGCCAGATGTTTATGACCTTCAAAAGCCAGAAATATGCACGACATTATCTTCTAATATATAAAATTGAAAATTTGTATGTATGTATGTATGTATGTATGTATGTATGTATGTATGTATGTATGTTTGTATGTATGTACGTACGTACATATGTATGTTCCCTACACAAATCTACATGCTTTGACCAATTTGAACGAAATTTCGCACACATACCCACTTCAATCCGGAAAGTAACATGGTCAACATTAAAATCCAAACAAATTACCCCTTCCCTTGAAAAATTATATAATTTCTGAGAATATTACACTGAATTAGTCAAAATGCAATTCAGATCTCATGAGAAAAAATATTTGTTTGCAGTGTTCACATAAAAGGCTTTTGAAGTTGCAAGTAACTTTGCTTTGTCAAATTAGAGAAGTTATCGATATAATTAATTGGTTAAATAAATAATGGAGAATGAAATTCACGAAAATAATGCACAATGTGATGCAGTCACATAACTTTCTCTACCCTGGACATGGAGTATATCATTTTCTCACTTCACATTTTGATGTAAAATAAGAGATCGTACTGCAGGGACGGTTTAATCCAGTTGTCTCAGCCTGAGTGTGTGCCAACGAGTATGCCATGTGAGAAGTCGATAAAAATAAAAATAAAATCCTATCCACTGCTACGTTATTCATATCTGTAGGCTTTGTATTAGTTGAGAAATATGGATCAGGTTTTGGGGGATGAAAACATGAAAGCGATATTCAATTTCTTTTTTTATTTCAGCCCCGAAACGGGTCTATGGTAACATGAGAGTGAGAAATAAAATATTCCGTAAAAGACAGTATAATTTTGTTGTTACAATTTCTGTTTCTTCTTATTTCAACCCCTCCCAGGCATGGTGTGTAGAAATAATGGGGTGAAAATTTCAAGTCTATGCATGTTCAAGCTGTCTCCCAACAAAATCATAAGCCGCATATTCTGCTTCCACTAACTTTTCTGTGCATACAAAGGCATTTTAGGATGAAAAACGCTTACATAACGTCATGCTTGTCTGTTTACCTCCCAAAATCATTCTTGATATTGAATTTGTCTATACTTTTATTAAAATCAGAAGAAAACAAATTAATCTAGCTCATGCATTCAAAGTGGCAGCTATGGAAATTCAGAAACTCAATTAAGTTACTGTCGTTTCATCTCAGGATATCAAAGTTTCTTAAAGAACTGAAT
Source organism: Ectobius pallidus (assembly GCA_964059195.1). NCBI lineage: Eukaryota > Metazoa > Arthropoda > Insecta > Blattodea > Ectobiidae > Ectobius > Ectobius pallidus. Next base: position 87,740,130 of record CAXKWD010000003.1, on the reverse strand, counting down.
CTTAACATTCCTCCTACATTAAAGATAAAATCAGCTTCTGATATCCCGCCATAGACTATTAGTAACCCTACTCCACAGTCAGGGGGTACGTAGTGGTTGAGGCGCTACGCTACAAACCGGAAGGTAGCGGGTTTGATTCCCGATGAGGTCGTTGGAGTTTTTCAATTGGCCTATCCTTCTGGTGGCACTATAACCCTGGGGTCGACTCAGCCTCTAACGGAAATGAGTACCAGGAGCAATCCTGGGGGTAAAGGCGGCCGGTGCGTCAGGCTGACAACCTTACCACCTTCACGTGCCGAATGTCCAAAATCTGGGAGCCTCAACCTCCTGGAACCCTCTGGGCCTCCTTGGCCTGTATAGGAATCACTTTACTTTACTTTACTCCACAGTCAACTTGGAACTAGTTAGTTGGTAGGCCTGTATGGTTATTTAACGACGAGGATGTACTGCAACTTAGGTCTGTAACCGTCGCCGGTGTGCCGGAATTTTGTCCCGCATGAGTTCTTTTACATGCTTGTAAATCTACAAACATGGGCCTATGACATTTATGCGCACACAAATGCCATCGACCATTTGGAACTATGCAACGGTGTTAAAGAAACTATTTAATTCGACAACTATTCAATGCAATTTGTGACGATTAACCAAAGCACGATGCTATATAGGCCTACACTGACGGATCAGTGTGCAACGAAGAAATGGTTGTGCAGTGATATATCCTGGTCACATGATGATGTATAAACTGCTTGATTTCTACACTATATTTTCGTTCAAATGATCTCTTGGCAATTAAACAAATCATTCCTCTGATCCATTCATAATTTTGTGTCCTCTTATATATGTGTTCTATTATGTTTATGCAGTAATTCTTCAACCAATGTTTTTATAAAAGAAGTTAAACTCTCTAATTCATAGTGCTAAAAACGCAGAAAAATATGTTGTATTAATATGGGTACCGTTAAACGGTGGAATCCGTGGAAATTAATTTGCAGATCAGGACGGTGAATGAAACAACAAAACGTCCCATAAGTGATGAAACAATAGCTATTTCGCAAACAGACTATACCGCATATATTAAATGAACGTTGCGTCAGCAGTGAAGGACTAATTGGCAGAGCAAATCAACAAGCCAATTCCATGACATAACTGCAAATTCCTAGAAGCAGTGCCCAATTAAGGCTTTATCTCAGAGAAATCAAATCTTGATAGGCCTATCTCAGCTCAGAATAGGACACCGTAAAAAAAAATCATAGCTACCGCCTGGAAAGAAAAGAGCCCCCCCTTAGGCCTATATTGTAAGAAGGTGTTAATCAGTAAGGACCGTATTTTTTGGTACCAGCGATAAGCGCGAAATTTTACAAAACAACTTTCCTTAGCTAAATTTAGCTTTGTAGGCTACATGCATAAAATACCACTATTAGACCTAAGCAAACTGAATCCACGAAATATCGCGAGATTTGTTGGACTGTGAGAAATGTCTAAATAAGCCAGAAATACTACCCTTCCATACATAAATTGAGAAATGTGCACAAAAATTTTATTCAAAATCGTATTACTTTGTTCATTTCTTATAGTGTGCTTTCTTTTCTGCTATTGCTATATCCGCCGAGAAGTTATCGATACATAAGACCGATAAACCATAGTGAGGAATGTACGCTATTCAGAGATCACAATACACTCTCCTGCTCTGTGCAGACTTTGGGATGCCTATGAGATCAAATGCGGCAGAAGGCGTAGACTCAAACAGATTTCGTATTTTAACCACAGTTGTTTTCACTTCTGTTTGCAAATGGCTACCTAAAGTTGTTTAGTAGTAGTTTAATTATACAATGTGCCCAGTCATAAAATACACAAACGAAAGGACGTGAAACTAGGCTGAAATTTATCCTAAATAAAAATAATTTAAAAAATCGGAAATAATTTGTTTGTTTTTAAAGACTTTTTATATTTCTCCTGGCAATAAATTATAAATTATCAGGGTTATTAAGCTCAAATAAACACAAAAATAATCGTAAATAATGTGTATTGAAAATGAAATTTAAAAAATATCCATAAGAAATCATTTTAATTAGAAAAATAATAAAAAAAACATAATATCCCAAATTTTTGCAGTAATTTTTCAATTAAAGTTATTTTTCTTGGAAAAACGCACTGTAATCCCAATTTTTTTATTAGCCTACTTTTGTTAATGTGCATCTAATTATCTTTCAATAAAAAAGTTATGATTTACAATTTACTACCTTAGTTTCTTAGCTCATAGGAAAATAAGTGATTTAAATTTAATGTTACTTTTTTTCTTGAAGGATAATTAGATGTAGATTAACAAACAGTAATAAACAAATGGGGTCACAGGGCCGTTTTTCCGAAAAAAATCACCTTAATTGAAAAAATACTGCAAACATTAAGGATATTATTTGTTTTATTATGATTTCTCTAATTAGAAATGATTTCTTATGGCTATTTTTAATATCATTTTCATTACACGTCATTGACGGTTATTTTTGTGTTTATTTTAGCTCAATAGCCTTGATAGTTAAAAGTTATTGTCATTTATTGACATAAGGAGCTCATGCGTAAGGAGAAATAAAAAAGTATTTTAAAAAAATTACTTCCTAATTTTTTTATTATTTTTTACGATAGCCTAAATTTCGGCATAGTTTCACGTCCTTTCGTTTGTGTACTTTATGACTGGGCACATTGCATTTCTCACTATATTTGTACATAATTAGAATGCAAAAATCTAAATTTACTATTCATACGAGAGCATTTGAATACAGAAATGACAGAATTTACGTACCAGACGGCGCAAAGAGTACTACTTTAATGTGTAAATACTACATATTTTATTTCAAGAAATAACCACCGAAATAGAAGGAAGTTAACACCGAAATCAGTCATTATTAGGGCTCGGACTTTTAGGTAAATACATATTTTTTTTTTGCAATTACTTATGATTTCAGGACTTTGTCAAAGTTCCGGTTGGGACCTTTGGATTCAAAATTCTGAGTTGCATATCATATAAAAAAAATATTTTTGATATTTTTTATTTGAATAAATATTTTTGGTAACTTAATTCTTTTTTACATATTTTACCACATATCTTGTTTAAAAATGAATATTTTGACTGTTTTTGTAAAATTACAAAATTAAAATGTGTTGCGTTGTTATGTTGAGTCAGACAATAAATCAGGGCTGATTAAGCCTTTATTAGTGTAAATTTCTGTTTCCTCTCAAACTGCATTAATAAGTTGGAAAGAACAAAACAATTGTTGACAGAATCAATAAAAAGAAATCAAACACATTGAAAACAAACTTAACAAAATCAGTGGTTCAAAAGCAAACAAAATTATAGAAAAATTCCTGTCATGCCTAAATAAGAATGAAGGGTTACAAGTGTTGCGCAAGATTTCAGCTATTTTAATGTTTAACAGTGTAGAGAACTTGGAGCAGATGGAACATCTGAGTGTCAGTGAATTATTGTTACAGTGTCAGTGTTACAAATATGCAAGATTAACATCCTGCAATGTTGAACGTACATTTTCAAGATGCAAGTCTCTGTTCCGTGAAAATCGTCACAGCTTTAAGATGCACAACTTAAGACCTACTATTGTCGTTTACTGCAACAGTTCTACACTTGCTGACTAGAATGACTAGATGAGTACTTCTGTAAATATTGGTTAAATAAATAAATTAATTAAAATATTTTCATATTTTTTAAACATATTTTCGACTTTTTAACCACATAAAAAATAAATATTTTCGGTTTTATAAGCACCTAAAAGTCCGAGCCCTAGTCATTATATTTTTAAAAAATACAGCCCCTAATAATCCGACATAATATTATCCGAATGTCCTCAGTACCACCGAATGTGACAGAAGAACAGAATCTCAAAGATCTCAAGAGGCGCTGAACTCACCACGCACCACCTTTAAGTAGTAAACTGTTCAAAAGACTAAAGACTGCACAGTGAATTACAAAATAACGTAACGTTTATTGTATCGTTTTTATACTGTAAACAATGTTACATGATTGTCTATTACTTTATGTCTAGAAGCCGCGATATGACCAGTTAAGTCAAAGCGACTATAAACACCTTAAATTTACAAAATAATAAAATTAAAATAACAAATAAATAGGCCTAATTTACTGAAAATTTTCAACTATAGGCCTTTGCCAGCCGAGTCTAGGTTACACTTAAAAAAAATCCCTTTAGGCAGGCCTACAGGCTGAGGTAGATTTCAAAGTGCTTTTGGTTTAATTTATTATCGCTGCGCAGCACTCATCATTTTTAGCCTTGGCATGGCAAACCTGCAGTAAAGAGGAAGAGCCTACAATCATTTGTTTTGACAACAAGAATAGGATATAATATTCTGGGAGGTCGTGCGCAAGATCAGCAATGAATAAAATTAGCAAAGCCGCTAAACAAGACAAAATTATGATATTATAATAATTCTTTTAAGTGTTATTATTTTCAAACATTAAAATCTCGCGTCATATGAGAGCTATCAAGAAACTATTTATTGATTTGTAGAGTACTCATCAAGAGCTTTTCAACGATACCCCACAAGACGTGGTTTCAAAAGTTTCGAATTTTCATCCCCCACCCTCACTCGAACCCCCGAATCGTTGGTGTCACTGTGAACTCCATAGGGAGTACTCTAATTTATCCAAACAAAGTTTCCCTCTATACTTCATATGGGCCGAGATATACATTTTTAAAAATTTCAACCCCCTCCCCCGACCACCCCCTTGGGCCAATTTTGCTCATTAACGAACTTGTCCGAACTATTGGGCCTAGAAATAACATATTAAAATTTGGTTCAAATATCTTCAAAATTACGGCCGCTAGCGTGTAAAGATATATATATATATATATATATATAGGCTATATATAAATATCAATTTTTTTTTTTTTTTTTTTTTTTGAACGGGCGGTGGTTTCGTACTTAGGAGAGCATGAAACGTAAAGATATGAAAGAATTTTTCGAAAATCATGACATGGTATCCATTGCAATAGGTAGATTTTTCTTCGAAATCTACCTAATAATATTAATAAACACCTACCATCAGAGCAAGATGCATCTCCGTTATATTGAGGTATACTAGCTAAGGTAAGAGTTTTCTTTTTAATTGAGTTCTTTAATTACAACTTGCGTTTTACCCTGAAGGTTTACCGCAGGGTATTTGGCCTAAACATACGTAATATTTACATGGTACCGCTAACAGTGGCTGAGTTAGTGCTTTAGAGTTCAGTAGAGATAGACTAGAGCAGCGTTTCTCAACCTACGGTCCGCGAAGATGGTGCAGATGGTCCGCAGACATAATTAAAAAATATAAAGCAAGTGGAAAGTAAAGAAGTAAAATGTTTTCACATATTTCGTTATAATGACCTATAATTAATACCACAAATATCAAGAATATAGGCCTTCTTTTAAAAATGGGATGTAAAATTGGGGACCGTAAAATTGTTTAGGCATTTTAGAGGCCCTCGGGTTCAAAAAGGTTGAGAAACTGGACTAGAGGAATGCAGTACAGCAGCGTTTCTCAACCTATGGTCCGCGAATATGGCGCAGAGGGTCCGCAGACATAATTAAAAAATATCATAAATCAAGTGGAAAGCAAACAAGTAAAATTTTTTCATATATTTCGTTATAATGGCCTATAATTAATACCCCAAATATAAGAATATAGTCCTTCTTTTAAAAATGGGATGTAAAATTAGGGGTCCGTAAAATTTTTTAAACATTTTAGTGGTCCTCGGGTTCAAAAAGTTTGAGAAACGCTGCAGTACAGTATTTGGAACAGGAACGGTGCCGGTATGTTCCTGAACTTGGTAGCAGCATACTAAGTAGAAACCCCAGTTCACTTCCCGCCCAGGATATTTTTTTCTCTATAGGATAGAAACCATTTCGTGTTGTTTACTTACTCCAAGTACAGTGATGGACTGCTGCAGAATCAAGTAATTCAGAAAGGTATGGATTATCAACTCCACTTACCTGGAAAAGAAGAAACAACAATTAGACAAGTCGGGTTTTTAATAAATTGTAACGCTTGGAAAGTAAGTCCTTTTCCATATGTGGCTTCTACAGAGGGAACAAGATACATTTTTAGACAGAGAACTGCACGGTACAACGCAGCACTGGAAAAATTTGTATGGATATGAAGAAATAGGTGGGTAGTGTTATTAAGTGCCAGAATGGTAACTCAAATACGCTTTATCGGATTTCCATGAAACTAGGTATACGCATTTATAACGTCCATAGGAAGAAGCCTATTGATATTGAACCAAATCGGTTGACGGTACTGGAGTAATGCTCAATTTAGTGCCTGTTTTATGATAATATATTAGAATTTATCAAATGCAAATCAGTTCTCATGACAACATATTGTTTTACAGTATGCATATAGAGCTTTGGAAGTTGCAATTCAGTTAGCTTTGATAAATAATACTAACCACATATTCCTTCACATATGCTTATCAAACTTTACACCTTTTTAATCCATTAGCCCTGCTTAATGAATCGATCTGTAGCTTAACTCGGAAATCGATTACAAAAATAACTTATTTTCTACATATCATAATTGCAATTATCACTGATTAAACAAAAGCATTCTGGCACTTTGTTATATCAGTTTACCTGAATTTATTTATTTGATTATTTAATTTTGCTTCTTCTGAGAGAAAAATAATTGTGTTTGCTTATTCTGAGAGGAAAATAATTGTGTTTGCTTATTTTAAGATTCTGAATTTAAATATCATTTTTTACTCAAAACTATGTTTATTTCACCGTCATTATCACCTATTTCCTTTCTTTTGTCACCTAATAGAAGAGTAACTTCAGTCAAATGCATAAAGCAGCAAAGCTAGGCTACAAATCTAAAAGGAGGAAGCCCCAGGGATAATGTGAAATTATATTTCAAGCTGTTATGATTTGTATGATTAGGAGAGATAACTCGTATTCCTTGCCGAGCTGCTTCAACAATTAAGCAGGCCAATCGGGTATCACCACGTTATCTCCAGGTTGGTCAATCCCCGGTTTTTTAAGTCAATAGTCACTTTTTCTACAAGATTATTTTTACTAACACGATCTTCAGATACTCACGGTATCGCTACAATTGCATTTGACTAGCTCTGTCAGGTATTACTGGAAAATCTGGGTTATAAAATATTCTGAATGATTTCTAAAACGTTTTCTGGTATTGAATAGGAATTCGTCGAAGAACAGTTAGTTTTCACATGCACTTGCGATGTCCTGCTACGTTGAACGAACATTTTCACTTGAAAAATCGTTCATCACTGGCAGATGTAGGAACTTCACACAATAAACCTGAGGATAACCTTCCTTACATACTTGTAACAGCCGTGAATAAGGCAAGTTCTCTCCGAAACTGATAATTGGTTTTACTTTAGTGTAATTTATTTTTTCTTATTTTGGTATTATTTTCTTATTTGGCCAAGAAGTTGAATGCTGCTGGCTTTGCAATTTTACAATTAAGGTATATCTTAAATAAGAACATTTTAATTTCTATTTATTATTCCTTGGTATTTCCATATTTATTGTAAGGAGTTTTTCTCTGGGGCAATTCTGTTAACTATGGAAGACTATTCGTTGCTCAAAAAAGAGTTATACGACTAATCTTTGGGCTTCAAGGACAAGACTCATGTAAACAGTTTTTTAAGGATAATTACCTACTTACTCTTCCATGTATATACATTTTTAAATGTCTCGTATTGTTCTAAAAGAATGAAAATTATTTCCGTAAGCATCAGCAGGTTCACACCCATAACACACGCTTCGCCTATTTATACTTGACTGATCGCCATAGATTAAAAAAGTATGAGAAATCCTCCTGCCATGTTGGAATGAAACTTTTTAATAAATTGCCTAAACAAATGCAAGATCTGCCATCGCCTGTTTTTAAAAGATCAGTGAAGAAATTATTACTTAACAAATGTTACAACTCTGTGAGCGAATTTTACAATGATAAACTTTAAGTTGTGTGATCACTGTGTATGGTGTACGATTTCTTAGATTTTAGCACTTAATCTTTTGGCTTTTATAAATATATCAGTGTTTTATTTTCTATCTCAATTTGTAAATACTGTAAATACATGTTTGACGTGTCAATCTGTTATTATGTAACGGCAATCTGACAAATAAATCTGAATCTGAATCTGAATATTAATTAGATTTTTCGTGTTTATTTGCTTTCTTATTTTACTGTTTTATTTTGCTCATAAATCAGGGCTCTAATTACAGTTTCGGAGCATTTCAAAATTGAAATTAACTCAGGTTGCATTTTACAACAGTAATAAATTTTTCTAACATAAAAATACCCAGAAATGTAGGCCACGACATAGTTTCATTTTTAGAAAGTTTAGGAGACTACTATATGCCCATTTTATTTGTTCTTAGTTTGCAACAGATACAGTGCGTTCCACGTAAGAGTTGGCCAATTGTGCGGGTTTCTGCGTCGCGGCGGCCGCAGCTCTAACTCCCGAACGATCGGGTGAAATATCTAGGCCTACGCAAAAAAAGCCGCTAACGGTGTAATGATCCACGTTCTCGAAGTTAGTTAAAATTACAATGAACCATGTACCTCATCACAAGATATGTTGGAAATGTCCTCCTCTTGCATCCGCACAACTCTGGCAACTTTTTAGGAAATTTTCTTTCACGCGCTTCAGCTTCCGAGATAGAATTGATTTCTCTTGTGATACTGTCTTTAAGCTCTTCTAACAGTAGCCTATGTGACTCTTATTTATGGGGGAAGTTGAAAAATAAAGCGTATAGGTCAATTCCCCGTCATACACGCATATTATAGTAGCCTACTGTCTAACAAAAAGGTCACTGTCTGATTTTTCATATTAAACAATACCAAAAAATGAATAGGTATTGATAGCAGGCATTATATAATATAATCCTAAAGTTTGTAGATAATTATGTTGTACATTCACTTTTTTAATTGCATAGTTCAATCATAGCACACTTCAAAGTAAGCAAAAAATTGACGCTTCGAGAAGGTATAGTTAATTTAACATTATAATTTACTTGTTTCATTTGTTCATCTTTATAATCTTCCTATAAAGGATTTGGCCCTTCAGACTCCTGTAGACTAGATGCGGTATGACAGCTGCGCTACATTATCCATAATTATATTATGAGCCTCGGTACCAGGACCTCTCTTGGGATTCGCCACATGCCTTGTCATTATCTAGATGTAATCCTTTAGGATGCGGTAAATTACCATTAAATTATTCATGCACCAGGTCACACTGAATTCGTACTTCCCCAGCCTTAGGATTATGCAATTTTCTTGTTTACATACTACCAACAAGATTGCATTCTATGTGAATTCTAATCACAGAATAAGGAAACAGCTTCATAAGTTGGCAAGTGGTTTTGTTTCCTCACTCCTTACCAACATTGAACAATAAATTATTTTTAAATACACTTCGCCAAGCTTCTTAACACAGTTGTCAGTTGTTTTCCATTCTATTCTCTAACAGTTATGCTATTACATTAGTATTAAGAAAGAGAATATGCGATGATTATTGAAACGGAATAACCTATCTTTACAATGTAAACTATAATTACAGTTATATTATAGTGCATTAAAATGTACTTTTTCTCAAAAACTAGGCACTTTATCTTTTTACAGTTTCTAGATACATATCCTATGTCTGTACTGAAACAATGATTTTCATACATACACTTATTTACTTACTTAATTGTTTTCTTTATAACCAATTTTTATCAACTTTTTAAGTACCATATAACCTGTAAATAGCTCATAGAATAACCGATTAATTAAAAAAAAACTTGTTTCCTTAAGTGAATCAATCAAGTTAAATATATAGGTACCATAATTGATCGACATTTAAGATGGGACATGTACATCGTATATTTATGCAAAAGATTACGTAGAGTCGTTTATAAATTTGTTATTCTCCGTTCATGTTACCAACTCATGTATTACGTACAGTTTATTTAGCCCTAATTCATTCTATTATTCAATATGACATAATTGGATGGGGAGGAGTTGCAAAAACGATCCTCAGCCCTTTGCTTTGTCTTCAAAAACACATAATAAAAATTTGTTTATCAAAGCCTTCCGACTATTCTTCAAAATTATTTTCTGAATTCAACGTATTCAGCATAGACCAAATTTACAAGTAGGCCTACGTGCTATTAGGTTTTTTTCATAAACATCGCGACAATTATATGTCAGAAGGTCATGAATATCACACGCGAAGGAATCAATTTAATTTTGTAACTTAACCAAAAAATGTTACAACTGCTGGAGTTAAGCACGATTCAAGTTTCGGCCCAAGACTATTCAATTCATTTATTAGCAATCATCCTGAAATAACTGGCTTAAACAACAAACAATTTAAGTCTAAAATTAGAAGTTTTTCTATAATTCCTTTTATTTCCTCAATTCTGTCATTACTACAACAATTCCAATATTAAACTTTAAAATATAAATATAATTGCTTTGTCTTATCTCAAAATCTGTTTAACAACAAATATATATTATTGTATTTATTCGTACATTTCCATGTTCTGTCCTTACTGTAAATAATATTAACTCATGCTTTTTTATGTTTTGTAAATCAATTTTTTGAATTAGTGTAAATAATTATTTTAGTCTAAGTTACTTTATTGTACTGAACTGAACCGCCCCCGAGCACAAGCTTTGCTTCTTCGGGTGGCGTTCGAAACCACATTTGTATACACTTATATTGTAATTTGTAGCAATAAAATGAAATTGAAATTGAAATTGAAAAATTGAAGTTTATGTAAGATATCTGATCAACAGACCCTGAACATTTTATGTTTGCACGTTAACTAGGAACTGAGAAAAAATATATATATTTTATATATAAAAAGTAAAATTACGGAAAACTTGATTAAAATTAAAACATCCCTGCTCGATAGTCTGGATCTTTTAAAAAAGATAGCATGGATAGAATTAAAGTACAATGATGTATGATAAACCATTTTAAAAAGGAAAGTCCAGAGAATAAAATACAATAATAAAGAAAATAATTTTCATCCAAAAACCAATTCTGTTTCCCTTAAGAATACTGTTACCTTTACCAAGTTTCAAGTGGTATGGACGAAAAAAGCAACAATGAAAAATCAGGTAAACTGATAAAATAAAGTGCCAGATGGAGTGAATAGGCCAAATTCATATGCTTCTGATATACATGGCACAAGCTTTCTTCTATTAATATTACTATAGGCGTATCTAAAACATAAATGCTTATTATGAATACAAAGCCCTATTTAAATATTATAATAATACGTTTAGTAAGCATTTTTTTAGAAGTAATGTAAATAAATACCCTTCACATAGTATAAATCGCAATTACTACCGCCGTACAGGTTTAACAAATACTGACAAGTATTTATCATTAACGTGTGTTGACTTGCCATGAGTTATCTGAAAGTATAAAAAAATTCATTTTGGGGGAATTTAAACACCTGGACAGACTCTCCGTTAGCATTATTATTGCTATAGTACAGCCAGGAACACAACACTTATTATAGGCATTTTCTCTATTTCTGTATAAAAAGACAATTTTCATCCAGCATAATGTAATGTCTGACTCATGCATTCGGCCTGCTATTAATCACATGATGTGATGATGTGTACATTATGACGTCTTAACTGAGGTGGGAGACTGTGGTTATGGATCCCGTCCAACATACAATCTCATCAAGTACCATACTGGTACTTAATAAAATCAGGTAAACTGATATAACAAAGTGCCAGATGGAGTTAATAGGCCATATTTCAGAAACTATTAGGTTTTATACCACGGTTTCTTTAGAAAGTTTGATAAGCGTATGTGAAGGAATAAGTGGAATAACTAGAATATTAACAGAACGAAATTACAACAAAAGCCTCAAGTCTAAAGCGAGACGTGATAATAAATATACAAATATCTGACTGCACTGTAGTCAAGGCCCTCAGTATTCAATATTAAAAACAGAATAAGACTACCGATGCCATGGTTTCTACAATAAATTGTCTATATTTTGGCGCGGTAGTGATGACTTGATATTTTTAAACCGTTAATTGTTCGTTACTCGGGTACCGGTCACCCTATTTGATCCAAAATCGTCATATGGACGTTATAAGTGCGTATACTAAGTTTCATTAAAATCGGATAAAGCCTATTAGAGTTTTCGCGCGTACAGACACATAGACAGACGGACAGAAATGTTTCCCGTGCACTATATTATAATCTTAGAAAGTACCATTCTTGAGCCATCCGGACATGGTTGTAAAAAATGAAAGAATTTAAAAAGTTGGTGAATCATTAAATTATATTTAACAGCGCGTAAGACAAGAAAACATGTTAATTTTAATCACGAAATATTATACAGCCTCCATATCTAAATTGTATTAAAAATTTATTACTTGCAGGTTGTTTGATTAGTACCGATAATTCAATCCCGCTTCTATCGTTTCTATATTTCGGTATCGCTATATTCCGGCATAATTCGGCATATTTCTATTTACCCTATTACATTCCGTGGCGTTCTATGAGCCTTTTCACAATTTCTCATGTAGTTAGTATCTAGCCGGACCCCTACTAGAGGAGAGAAGATACTACAGTGGGTTAACAACACCTTTCCCCCCCCCCCCAGTAGCTGAAACCTACGGGGTTATTTTAATAAATTTTACTCCGAGGGTCATATTAATAGTGTTCGGTTTTTATCACCTTTGTCCTCAATAAGATCCATTGGAGAGTATTTTGGGCACACGGCACTAGTAGATCGATATTATTGTATACTGTACTTGTATATCACTGTACTGTACTGTACTTGTTCAGATTTTTGTGTAAAAGTTGCACATTTTTTGAAACAATAACAAGACACCAGCAGAACATATAGTGACTTTATACTTATTTTCTTGTATTTTATGTTCTGTTTATATGGACGATCCATTTTTACTGGTTTTTAACTTTTAAAAGTCACAACTGTAAATGTGTTTGACATCAACAAGAATAAACTAAACAGAGTTCGCTCGGTCAATTATAGTAGATATGCTCAAAAAATATAAGGCTTCATTCTCCTCTTTCTCAATTACAAACACGGTTGTCACCCGTCCAAGATTTAATTATTTGTATCAGTCGAGAATACTATGTTCATAAATTATCTATCGGGTCACCCCATTGCGGTCTATATAAAAAAGCAAATTCATTCCAGAGGCAAAACAATTCTATAATACTTTTCAAAACTGTTTTGAAACACGAATTTATTTATATACTATGTGAAGGACATGTGTAGGTCTTGAATTTAGAAAGAACGAACAAATAGAATTTAGTCATAAGAAGTAAATATACACTATCATAAGAGACAGCTCCTTGTTCTAAAAATCACTATAAAATGCTTGTTATATTTATTTCATATAAAATTAAACGTTATCAGTTGTATTAACCAATTCATATGGAAAATTAAATATTAGCTAAGTTAGTTTGTTTTTTAAGCACCTTAATTTTCTGTAGGAATTTAAGATTCATGTCACCAAAGATCGTTTTGTTTTATTTTTACAGGCCTTTTGAAAAACTTAACCTATCCAACCTTCTAAAAACTCACAAAAATACAAGAACTTTCAATACTGAAAGCAGACAAATAAAAATTGGAGCATGGAAATTACTCAATACATTTCTAATAAAATCAGGTAAACTGATATAACGAAGTGCCAGTATGCTTTTTTTAATCAGTAATAATTGCAGTTATGATATACAGAAAATAAGTTTTTTTTTTTTTTTTTTTTTTTTTTTTTTTTTTTTTTTTTTTTTTTTTTTTTAATAGATCTCAGAGTTATACTCCAGATCGATTCATCAAGCAGGGCTTACGGAAGAACAAAGGTCTAAAGTTTGATTCTTAACCTTAATTCATATTGGTATACACTGATATACTAATTCTTAAAATATGTAAACATTTTACCAAATGCATTGACAATGAAATAGTACAGTAAGCCAATAAGAAGAGGATAGTTCCACCTAGCGGTATGCAGTTTTGTTCTGAGTATAGGCTTATGCAATTTTAACGCAAAGCAATAACTTTAAAGCTAGTTTCTGTTCGTGAAATAACATTTATAGGCTTATGTTATTCTTTAGGAATGATGTTGTAGGTCAATGAAAGACAATGAATTCCCAGTTTTTTTAAAGAAAAATGTAATACCGGTACTTATTTTAGCACATTAACAAAATAGGACACAAGAATGGAATAGGCTCAATTTAACACAACTGATAATAATAATAAAAAAAATTTGCTTTAGGGTGGACTCGAACGTGATATTTCTTGATTACTAGACAAGCATCTTACCCCAAGACCAAACCACACTGCGACTTTTGAGTGTCCAATACCAAAGAATACTATCTCGTCGTAGCTCACAGAAAATAAAAATCACCGTATTTCGAAATTAGGCTATATTTCGAGCCTTATAGTTTTCTTATGTTACAATATAGTATTATTTCATTCATTGGTAACATAATATTCGCGATATTCGAGTCATAAATGCGGATTTGGCCCTCACTAAAGCAGCGTACCAACTTATGCAAATTCTCAGAAGTTAATGTTTTTATTTATTAAGAGGTCAGGGATTATAAATCTAACATAGGCTGAAGTAAAATTCAATGCTTTAATCTAATTGTAATCAATTTTAGCAAAATAATTAGTCATTATACAACAGCATTTCATCTATAATCGTACATATGGGAACATTTGTTTTTCATGTAGATGTCAACTGTCCATGGCAACTGAAGGAAGCTTTATAAGCTGTCATTAATTGATGACGCTATAAGAAAGAACCGAGAATTTGATTTTGCATTTGAAGAAGGTGCCTTCTTTTTACCCTCCTTTACTAAAGAAGGTTTCGGCAGGAATTGAAGGCTTGTTCCAGAATTCCCCGTTATTTACCTTAGTTACGGGACTCGCCCGCTGATTGGTTGGCCGCGAGCCAATCAAAATGCTTCGAATTGAACCAAAATATTATAATAAATTTGACTGATAATTACTCTTTATTTCGGTACTGGACAACCGATTAGGTCCAAATTCAATAGGCTTATTGCCATGATTGTTATAAATAAGTATACGAAGTTTCGTGAAAATCCGATAAAGCGTATTTGAGTTACCGCGCCTTTTCTTATATGATACCATAAAAGGGCACTAAATTGGGTATTATTCCGGTACCGGCCAACCGATTTGGTCCAATATCAACAGACATCTTCCCATGGACATTATAAATAGGTATTCCATGTTTCATGAAAATCCGATAAAGCGTATGTGAGTTATGGCGCCTTTAAAATATACACTAAATTGGGTTTTACTCCGGTACCGGTGAACCGATTTGGTTCAATTTCAATAGGGTTCTTCCCATGGACATTATAAACGCGTATACCAAGTTTCATTAAAATTCGATAAAGCGTATTTGAGTTAGAGCGCGTACAGACACACGGACGGACGGACGGACAGACGGACAGACATTTTTCGTCCCCCACACAATCTCATAAAGTACCATACTGGCACTTAATAAAATATAAGGATTCCAAGTTACTAAAATTAATGACAACATGAAGTTATGTAAGCTATTCAAATGATTGAAAAGGAAACTCATTTTCATCAGAAACAAAGTTATTTTGGGTAAAAAAAAAAGTGTCGGGTAAATAGCATCGTAGCCACTATTGTTACTGATATAATTATCCTTACTATTTTCGGTTTCCTGGAATTATTTCACTGAAATATGGCAACTCTAGTTCAATTTTGTACACTTTATTAGCAGAATCAATTATGAACCTTTTCATGAATGCTCGCGAGAGTGGTGGTTAGTTGGTCCCCCTAGAGAATAGGAGGGATACCATTATAATGGATTAACAATAATTGAAGCTATTATAATAGCTAAATAATAGTAAATAATTATTTACGTTACCGGATACAAAACGTTCCATGTAAACGAATTACTGTACCCTCCTGTAATTTCTACTTATCTGGATCTCTCAGTCGTGAAGGCAACTGCTATCTATCCATAATTTTCCCTGATATAGGCCTATTATTGCTTAACTGGTTATCAGCCAGACAATATATTGAGAGCAGCCTCTCATCCAAGCTCTCTAAGAGCGCAGATTTGCTATTCCTAAAATGATGGCAGTTATTCGTCACCTCTACGTAGAGCGTTCCAACTGATACCTAATGACTGGGGCAAGGCATTTAATGACCACAAAATAGTGAAAATGCAAAAAAAAAATGCATTTATGACCTAAAATTAGGGAAAATAACACAGAATTTTAAAAAAATTACCAAGAAAGTTACCATTATTACTTATAATTAGTTTTTTAAGTAATGAATTGCTAAAAGCAATTTAATGGATGCCAGTGCGTTATATATTTAAATCTACAATATAAAACATACTTATTTTGTTACTAAAAAAAGTAAGTAAAATTATACTGCTTGGACACTCTTAGCGAAAAAAGCTATTTTTTTCTGAACTGGCATACCCAAGAAATTGTCCATAGCAAACATGTGCCACTTAAAAATAAAGAAAAAATCGTTTATTGCTACAAGACAAACTGCTATGGTGTTTACAATAAACCTGAATTAAAATGAACTATGAAAACTTGGGGGAGATTCTCAAATAAAACGATTGTCTGTTGTCTGAAAGTAACGATTTTTACATGGAAAAGTTCCTCTCTACCTCCACTGAAACGACCTAAAATGCCGAAAATGGCCTAAAATTTGCCCCCCAAAAATTTATCTCTTGAAAATTAAGAAAAATGCAAAATAATGCAAAAATGCAAAAACAAATTGCCCTTATTTAATCAATTATTTCATGATACACATTTATATATTTTGGAACTATCTTTTAACCTTCAAACAGAAAAAAATCTTTTAACCTTCAAATAGAAAAGATGCAAACCCATCAAATGCCTTGCCCTACTAATGAATGACTTACATGTAATAAATAGTAATGCAAATACTATCAAAATGAAACTAATAAGCAGTGGGAAAGTAAGATCAACTCTAAATCTTTTTTTTTCTTTAAATAGACATCGATGAAAAATATTAAGTAACATTATCGCCAACAGTTTATTCTTGGCGAATCAGGTGCCTGAAATTTTTATTGAATTTTACAAGTCAACAGTGCACACTGGGTGTAGAAGTTAAAAAAACGAATGACGGTTGTCCATTATGAAAATGTGACCACTAGCGACCATATTCTTATTTTCATAAGTTTTATGCCGGTTGTCGACCAAGAGCTAAGCTAACAGTGAGGGATTTCATATATAGTTGTGCCGGATTTCATATGTAGTTTTGTCGGCACAACTACATATGAAATCCCGCACTGTATGTGAGCTAAGCTAAACTAACTTAGCTTAGCTCTTGGTCGACAACCGGCATTAATTTTATCTTAAAATGAAGACTGTTAAAATTAAAATGTTCACATTTTATATTTATGATTATATTTATAAAAAATCTCTTTATGTGACGCGATCGGGATAGGCCTATATAAAAAGCATTTAAAATATACAACCAAGACTATGTTTATTTACATTTATGCATTCAGAATTGTGAGGAATATTATATAATGTAAATGATGACTCGAATTAAAAACAATAAGATGAAGGTATACTTTCAATATCTTAATAGTAAAAATTCAACAATTATTTCCCATTCAATAAAACAATTAAAATTAGGCGCATGTTGTTAATTTCAATTAATTATAAAAGCCTTAACATTTTAAATTAGTCTGCATGCTGCTTAAAGGCTTTTTAAAACAGTAACCACGATTTTTTTTGTGATTTTGTGAGTACGCTAAATGTTTGGTGCAATTTGGTTCACAAAATAATTTGCAAGATGATTTGCTGGGATTCCTACAGAAGTTAAAGTGCTAACTACTATAAGTATAATATTGTAACAAATTATTATCGTTATTGAGAAATATCGTAAGCGTAAATCATCCAGCACACCAGAGAAGTAAGATCAGCGTTGTCAACAGTCAAGACTAATAATGTATTGTCGTTAGTTTTGGAGTTACTCTACTTGAAAACAAAACAAAATTATACAATTACACAATTTTCCCCCTTTACTGTAAGTAGTTTCAATAGTATAGAAATAGGCTTACGCCATTCTTAAGTAAGGTTCATATTTTTTTAAATCTTAACAGGCAATAAATACGTGGGACCCCATCTGTTTTTAGATTTCACATTTTCTCTCCAAAGAAAAAGTTCGCAGAGTTTAAAGTCAGTAATTTATATCCATGTACTTACAATCTCTCGAACGGAGGAGGAAAATGGGATGAGTAGAGAGATGCTTAAGTATCTTGCCACTCCACAATCCACACCAAAGCCTCTCTTCTTATGAAAATAGTGCTTGAGCCCCGGTGTTGTGATGTGATACGTGTGAACTCTCCGGCTCCGACTGAACCGTATTGGAGAGGCGGGAACAACCCTCTCTGTCTCTTTGCCCAGGCGAGACGTGTGCTAGTCTGCCTCCAGCCGCCGCCGCCCCCACCGCCAACCACTCGAAATGACGCTTGGCCCAGCCCTCCACTATCCCCCATTGATCCGATGGCGGGTGCGCTATTTCAGTTAGGGCTCACGATGAGTATCGGGTCGTTCCGACTATTCTAGTTGCAAACTTCTCGAAAAGGGCCATGCACATTAAAGACAAAGACGTCCTACTGAGATTAACTCGGTGTACGGCGTAGTTTATAGTTAGCACAGATTTAGCGAATGAATATCCTAATAATATGCACAGTTTCGTGTGCAAAACCCTAACAAACAAAGTTACTAATTTCCAAGTGATGACAAAACTGCTTTACTTATATGCAATAATAATAATAATAATAATAATAATAATAATAATAATAATAATGTTAATAATGTTAATAATGTTAATAATGTTTTATTTTGCCTGGCAGAGTTAAGGCCATAGATATCATACATAATACTGTAATACAAAATGCTAGCAACAGAATAATAATACAATATTAATCTGCCTATATTATAACTAGGGACCGGATTCTTAGGTTTTTACCTATTTGTTTCCTTACTTCCAAAACAAAAAGCGCTCATACACTTTTTCGAATCATGACCATAGGATTCACCCACATTAATTCTGTGGCACCTAAAAACACCTAAATGGGGTATAAAAACCTAAATATACCTAAACGGGATATATAACCTAAAATATCTAATTTAGGCTACTTTTTGTCTTTTTTGTTAAATTTCTCAGTTGAGAAATCGATATTTTGCGAAGAGACAATTTTTGTCGGGTTGAAATTAATACCACCAGCGTTTCGTTCAACCCATTGTCGTCTAGGATGGACAGTATCAAAAGAGAAAGTGTAAGAGTACCGGCGTATTCCTTTTCAAATATTCGTACGAACAACCATTGTTGCCGTGTATGAACAAGGGTATAGATTTCCATGTTTTAAAGCGCTTGTTGGCCTTTATATACTACCCTCTTATTCATACTGAGTGGTCACAGTGTGAGGTTTAAGAAGATGTATTAATTATGCCGAAACAAATGAAATCGAGTTTATTATTGCTTCTTTTGATTGTTTATGCTTTCTTTCTTCAATTGTCTATAATATTGTCCTAAAGCGAGTTTACACAAATTTAAGTCAATTTTGTTAAGTTAAACTTTACAAGTATTATGTATTGAATCCTGTGTAGCACATTCAAATTCATTAAACCAATTATTCTACCCGAAAACGATATTTTTGACAAAAAACCTAAAAAAAACTATTTCACCTAATGGAAAACCTAAAACGGTGTTTTTAAAAACCTAAAAATCCTGTCCCTAATTATAAAATAAGACAAAAATGCGTCCAATAATGTGCAAAGAAAGCAAAGTGAATTATAGTATATTGCTATACTACTTCCGTAACCGGTCCATACGGATAGTCGAAAGAGTTTGAAAATACGAGGCGCTTGCGCCGAGTTTTTTTCAATTTCCGAGATCCGTTATGCGTTTACGGAACGAGTATTGCATGCTATTTTTTGCACGATGATTATTTATAACAATTTCATTATATTAATTGATATATTAGCTGAAAATATTATGTATATACATTATTGGAAATAGATGTTATATTTTAGAAAGTTGGTTGTTATGGGGACTGAATATTTGTCCTGTCAAAGCCGCCACAGCAGGGGGGCCTTGGTTCCGACTTTCGATAAAGGCTTGTATTATAATGGTTTTACTTACGGCACGTGTGCTTTTTGTAATTTTTACAGCACTGAGATTTCTTTTGTTTTCATAGCAACCAGATTGTGTGTGGGAATGTCAAGTTACGATCCACGGCAACAATATTCGTAAGTACCACTAATTAGTTACGTCGTGCAAAAAATAATATAAATTGAGTGTGTGTATAATTATAATATTACACTGAGCTAAGCCAGAGTTCACTTCACAGCGCCAGATGACTGATTGCCCTTAATGATCTACCTCACTGACACAAGTTATGTCATATGCAGTACCGGTACTGTGAGAGAGACAGAGACAACAATCTGTGGTTCATGAATGCATATATGTCCAAAATTCAGTGTGTTACACGCATTACGTTCACTATTTTAAACAGTACGTTACATTTAACATGAAATAACAACGAAGATATGGAACATTCAGTACGACTCTCTCCTCAATTTACGATATAAGACATGTACCAAGATGATCGCCTTTGCTGACGATCTCCTAGTCCTAATAAAAGGTGAAAATGTGCTGGAAATTGAAAACATAGCAAATATAGAAATGAATAAAATCTCAAATTGGGCTAAAGAAAATAAAATGTCGTTCAACAAAAATAAGTCTCAAGTCCTGTTGGTCACAAGGAAACAGACAAGAACTGTGAGACAGCTAAACATATTCCTCCAAAACGAGAAGATAATAGAAACTGATAGAATGAAATACCTCGGTATTTTAGTTGATAAAAGATTCAGTTTCAATCTACATATAGATCTTGTCACTGAAAAATCGATGAAACTAATACAAGCTCTGTCCAAATCAGCCAAGATAAGCTGGGCCTACGCCCAGACGTCACAAGAATCATTTATACTGGAGCAATACTACCGCTGCTCTCCTACGGAGTTCCCATCTGGATAGACGCGGTGGATAAGATCCACAACGCTAGGAGACTTAAACGTGTTCAAAGATTAGTTAATCTAAAAATGGCCAAGGCCTTCAACACCACGTCTCATGAAGCTCTCTGTGTTCTAACTGGATTGACCCCCATCATTATTAAACTACATGAAATGGCTAGATACTACAATATAATAAAAGGAAGACAAGATCCAACTCAAGAAACAACGGCGCTCGATACACCCGTAAAGTACAAAGAATGGGCTCACCCTGCAAGAAACATTCCAATATTACTAAAAGATGATCACAAAAACTACTGCGTCCAAATCTATACAGACGGAAGCAAAACGGAATTAGGAGTGGGAAGCGGAGTCGCAGTTTACATTAACACAGAATTAACACATCAATTACGTTACAGGCTAGATTCAAGATGCTCAAACAATCAGGCCGAACAGCTAGCCATACTAAAAGGTCTTGAAGTTCTAAGCACCATAGACAACGCAACTGAGAAATCAGTAGCTGTACACACGGACAGTAAAATAACCATGGATCTCCTGCAAAATAATGCCAAACATATTAACCTCATAGAAGAGATAAAAATGCACGTAGAGACGCTAACCCACAGTGGTTGGGAAATTCATTTTACATGGATTAAAGCGCATGCAGGGTTTGCAGGAAACGAACTTGCGGATATGTTGGCCAAACAAGCAACAACAGACTTAGAACTGGAAATAGTGTACACTTCAATACCGATAAGCACAATAAAATGCGAACTGTGTGAAGAAAGTGTTCAGGCATGGGAAACCGAGTGGCATAAAACGGTAAATGGAAGAACAACAAAATCATATTTTCCAACCGTGAAACACAGACTAAACAAATCCCTGAGGTTAAACCACAATATCACAGCTATGTTGACAGGGCATGGTAGGTTTAGCGAATATTTTCACCGTTTTAAAATTAAGGAAGATTCAACTTGCGTGTGTACCAGAAATTCGCAATCAGTGGACCACTTACTGTGGGAGTGTGAACTACTGAACTCGGAAAGAGCTCAATTCAGAAAGCACATCTTGGAAACTTTTAAGTGTTGGCCCGTTGAGAAAAGTGAACTGATACAAAAAAATCTAAAGCAATTCGTGCAATTTGTGAACAAAATAAATTTTGAAGCTCTACAAACAAACCAAATACATAATTCAGGATAATATTTATAAGTGTACATATGTAGATATTTTTGAGTAGTTAAGATAAAAGGAATGCATGTAGTATTGCTGCATTGCAATGGAGCATGTTGTTTAATAAAGATGATAATAATAAAAAAATAAAATAAAAAAACAACGAAGATAAAAATGTCGACATAACTTACGAGTATGATAGGCTTATAACGATATACAACATATTTATTTCTTGTGTTACAAACAATGCAGTATATGCCACAGTGAAGCTCATTAAGGAACTGCGATACAAACTGAAAGGTAGCTTGTTTGATCCCAGGTTAATAGGGTCTTCTTATTTGGCCAAATCCTTCCCCGGTGCCGACTGCCTCCAATAGAAATGAGTAGGTTACCAAAAGCATTGTGAAGTTCTGTGCAAAGAACTACATTTGTTTTAACCTAATACCACAGTATACGTATTAATACAGTAACGAGACTCAGTCTGTTTTTCTGCCAGACGAACAGGCGTGCGCATACACCTAGCGATCGTAGCGGCCATTAACTAACGTTACAGTAACTACAGTATGTAAATAAATAGGAGTGTATGAACAAGCGTGTTTAGAAAGGACCTTATTGTCCTGCTGTAAATTGCAGTAATAGTAAAGGAAAAAATTCTGAATTGCAATGCTTCACTTTCCCAAAAGATCCAGAAAGGTAAGAACAAAAATGCGTAATATTTATTGTAGGCTTAATCTTAACACGTGTTCTGGCGTGGTTATGTATGTAGTATTTTTTATATTTCATTCTGTTGTAATTATTTCTAGTGTAAAAAATGGGTCATTAATGGTCGACGAGACCTACTAACAAAAGATGTAAAATATTTTAGTGAAAATTGCCGTCTATGCTGGGAATAAGTCGAAAACAGCATACTTATGAATTCCTATAAGAACTCGTTAATTATAACGGCTGTACCAACGGTGTTCTTAATTCCAAATGCTTCAGGTTTTTTTTGTCTTGTTTAATGGAGTTTATCCTGCAGTAATTGAGGGTATGTAGACCTCAATTGCCATGTATGTTGCCATGTAAGATAGAGAAACAAAATGCACTCTCAACAATGAAGTGCAGGATGAACAGCGTGACAAATCTATATTCAAAGACTACCCTTTACTTATTATAATTTAAATGGTAATTTTAAAGGAAAATACTAGGCCTAGATAAAGTTCTTAACAGTAGCTTATTTAGGTACTGTTATCTGTTCTTACCTACAATACAATACCTGTTTTATTATTTCTTAAATTTAAAATCCAGATTTGCAATAAAGAAGAATATTATGCATTTTTCTCTCTTAATATAACATAACTTTTGTGATGTGTTCATGTATTTTTCCCAAGTCATTTGATGTGATAAGAATGTAGTTTTAGTTAGGCCTACTCGCCGCATGGAGCGCTAGCGACGTCCAGTTAACACGCTGTCATAGGACTTTTAAAACAGTTTCCTTACTGTATTAATATTTATACTGTGTTAATACCACTTTCATTTACAGAGTGCCTGAAAATTCTAAAAATTTAACTTCAAGAATCCGAAGGCTTCTGAGGCCTCCACTGGAAGGTTTTTTCCCCCTTTCTTTAAATCAAATTACTCTTAAGTGTCACAGCGATCTTAAAAATGGTCATCTTACTTTCCGGCATGTACAGCAAGTTATTTCGTTTCCTTCTGTACCGGTACATATTTCTTTACCAACACTAATTAACACCCAAGGTATGTTAGTAAAAGGATCTTATGCACACAGCGAAACAGTTAAGCTACAGACCGAAGATGATGGAAATTTATGTTTCGCAAACTCTACTACATTATATTGGTCTCCAGGAGTGTGAAGGAGCGTAGGAGCAACATGGCCTGATATAGGTAATCAGCAGAACCCGGGTTCTAATGACCTAAAATCGTTTGAAAAATGACCTATAAAATGACCCTAAATTTTAAAGAAAATTACTTAATAATTGTAAAGAATAAGCTAAAAACTGATATTTTATTTATAAAAAAATTATTATTGTACACACAAAGTTATAGACTAATTTGTACATCATTTTAAAAACTGTAAAGGATGTTGTAGGTCTAAAAACTTTGTTCCTTGTTCTTGATTGGCGCATTTGAGAAGAAAAGTACGAAAATATTTTTTTTTTTTAGTAGATCCTACAACAAATGTTGCATTATACTATCCCAGTAATTTATTTAAATATCACCCTAAGCGGAAAAAAAGACGATAAAAAAGTTAATGTACTCAATGTAAATGCACGAAAATGACTAAAAGGAGGGAAATGACAAAATAATGACGTAAAATTGAAATAAATGTCTCAAAAATATAATATTGCATAAAATGACAAAATAAATGACCTAATAAAAATGCATTTCTATAATCTAGAGGCCATGAATAGGAATTATCTACAAGCTGGCAATGTCTATGCAGCATCAATAAAAAGATGACATGTCATTAGAATCCGGGGCCTGGTAATCAGCCATACAAAACTGCTAGGTTTTTCTAACAACTTAAATGAATATCCACTAACTGGATGTTGTACATTATCATAATAAGCAGCCTATTTATAACAAGTTATTGCACAACATCGATATTATCCTATAAAAGACATACACACCATTGCAGTTATATATGATTATACTCATGTTGATCGTTTTAGCCCTTTTTCAATATAAAGAGAAGTGAGAATGATGCTTAAAATAACCATCGAGAAGCATCGGTTTGCTCATAGAAATCGCCACGATCGTGCGGCAATTTCTCTGACTGCTGCGTAACGCCTGTAGTCTAATCAATCCGTTGCAGGCGCTACGGTGAACAAAGTTTCCAAGCCATGAAAAATTCACATCGAAATAATTATCTGAATTACAAACTAAAGGGCGTATACTACTACCTTTAAATAAACCTCCGGTTACGGAATAACATTTATTTTTCAGATTGCACAATATCCTAAAATTTATATTAGAAATATGGACTATGGCTTACATCCAAATACAATCTGAAACAGTATCCTCTAGTGCAGCGTTTCTCAACCTTTTTTAACTCGAGGACCACTAAAATGTCTAAAAAAAAATTACGGGCCCCTAATTTTACAACCCGTTTTTAAAAGAAGGTCTATATTCTTAATATCTGGGGTATTAAGTATATGTCATTACAACGAAATATGTGAAAAAATTTTACTTCTTTACTTTCCATTTGCTTTTGATATTTTTTAATTATGTCTGAGGACCATCTGCACCATCTTCGCGGATCACCAGTGAAACTCACGTAACTTCCTCTGCCCAAATAAAGTCTGCCTCTTAGTATGATATAATATTATGACATTCTCTTCTGGTGAATTGGTTGTAAAAATTAAGAGAATGTCGTTACCACATCGTATCGCATCCCCGAAGGATGCATAACCCAATTAAAATCTGATTAATGCACTCAAGTAACTTTTACTCTATACAATACAAGTTTTAGATCTTGGTGCAAACATCCCAAGTCCAAAATTTGAAGAAAATCGTTAGACCCGTTTTCGAGAAAATTACAACAAAAAATCCTTGATGTAAAGTCCCCTTGAAAATAAGAGGTCATCGTTAATCCTCGTGTCACATCCTCAGAAGGTAACTAACCGAAATACAATATGTCATTTTCATACGAATTTCCGCTCGGAGCTAGACTGTTCTCAGACACACACGTTTCCGAAAATAGTAGACTACAGTATAATTCCAATTATCCGACCTCCAACTAGCCGGATCGCTTTGAGGATGTATTCAAGTGGTTTTTGCAGCAGTGAGCTTTGGTAAACCTTCTTTCAGGCCTGATTATTATAACATATATAACATGTTACTAAAACAACTGACCGATATGTTTAAGAATTGACCCTTTATGTAAGTACAGCAATGTACAATTTAGATTTTTTTAAATTACCTTTTTTCATGATTTATCCAAACATCCGTGTAGTGATTTAAATATATTCAGATCGGGTCCGGTTCCAATTAAGCCGAATAACTGGAGTTCCGCTGTATTTTTGGATTCAGGAGACCTCAAAACTTTTATTTATGCTAAAAACTCAATTTTGAATTTGGGGGTCGAGAACAATACCTCTACCTAAAGCAGAGCAGACCGAAGGCAAATCTTTTCAAATTACCGAGATTCTCTAATGTAATTAACGAATGTCTATTGCACACTATGTTTTTACGATAGGGATTTAGCGGATAAGAGTGAAAATAAATAATAACTAACAACAGCTGTTCTAAAGTTGCAAGGTCCACCAACGTTAAAAACTAGTAATAATTTAATCTTGGTGGTGATCGGTGCATCGATTACATAAGAGCAGGCGCAAGTTCTCATGTCATAGCTTAGCTGCTAGGAATTAAATCGTTCGGATATTAAAATGAAAAAAAAGGAAAGATTCTCGTACTTGGCTAAATTATTGTCAATACATTATTAATCTTGTTTTATTTTATTTTTATTTAAGTAGAAAGAAATCGAAGTAGAAGTAGAAATAGATAGAAACCCGTAATGCTATTAGGGTTATCCTTTGTGATGGAAGGCAATGTATGGATTGATTCCAGGAGTTGAAGGATGACGTTTGTAAAAGAACTACCCAATACTACTACATTATTTAAGCATAAATTATATTTGAAGACGAAAAGCTCAATGTGAAAGACGTGCTGTTCCCCTTTGCTATCAGAGAATACTGTGGAACCAATATAGTGTAACCAATCGTAACTAATTACTTAAAAATTAACGTGGTACACCATGAAACATTTCGAGATTGATTGAGTGAATGACCTAGTTGCTTTCCAACTATGTCTTTCGGATTAAACAATTACCTAGGGCAAACGAACGTGAATTAGCAGATGCCTCTGTTTTTCCATCATAAATTGGCATTTAATCTAGAAGCCCGGAATTCAGTGAAGGGCCCACCAAGCTAGTGTTTATATATTAGGCCTTCACTAGTATTGTGTGTGTGAAATACTCTTATACTGGTTTTAATGAGGATATAACATTAAAGAAACCCAGCACTACTCAATATAACCCTCAATGGAATAAAATACAACAACACTGAATCCTATGGGAACTCGAACTGCACTGTTGGACCAAAACATTACTGTTTTTCTCCAACTTGAGTAAAAGAGATTCTATACTTGATCCAAGATGTATATGGAGCAAACGTAAACAACCTAATATGAAAGTACAAAGCACAGTTCACAAGAGTTCGCTTTTGAGACTGTTTAGTCGATTACATACAGTAAAGTCAATTTAACTTTCTTTTTTATATTAAGCGACAAGGGTCCCGGGTTCGATTCCCAATTCTGCCAAGTGATTTTTTGTCTCTGATTTTGGTGACTTGACTCCTCCTGTAGATCTCTAGGATTTTGAAAACCGTACTTGAAAGCATCAAATGGACGACGCCACTTTCACTCTACATCTTGCAAAGATACTTCAGGGTTTTCTTTGAATGTTTTGTATATATTTAAAATCTGTATCTTCTCGCCGCTGGACAAACCTTTTTCTCGCATGTTTCTTTATTGGTAATGTTAGTTCTGAAAGCCCTGGCTCGCAATTTCTTCTATAATACAAATTATTACAGACTATGCCTATTACTTTTCCTTGTGATGTACTTCATCGCCCATTATGTAAATGAAAAGTACAACGAATTAATTAATTAATTAATTATGTTATAAAATATGTCTTGTATTTAGTAACTTACGTCAGTTGTTTTTCTTCGGAATCAATAAATTTGCTAAGGCAACGATAAAACAAATGAAATCTTGTTTGCTAGATACATTATGTCACGGGGGTGAAAGTAACATTGAAAGAATAGCAACAGCTCATTAGTTCACTGCCCGACCGGTTTGGTGCACTGTGATCGCTGTTGCCATGGCGGCAGGTTTGTTTCGAAACATATGACAGCAATATACGAAAAGGCGTAATATCAGGTTTTTTTCTGTATGCATTAGTGTTTGGAAAAGGAGGAGATATAATTAACATATTATAAAGATGCCAAGTAGCGAAGGTAAGTTAAAATACATTAACTACTTAAAACAATCCTGAATTAATATTTATTCCATGTTCTACGAATTATTAAGATTAATGTTTCGTATTCTTTGTTTCAGAAACGAGTGAAATATTCCTGTAAGTTCCCTGGCTGCGGAAGTAAATACTTCAGTATGAAATCCAACGTGAACTACAAAAACAAACATTTCTACAGGTTTCCGAAAAAATCAAACGTGAACCAACTGAAACATCAGTGCAATTTAGATGATAATGTGAATTGTGCTAATTATTTCATGTGTGAAGACCACTTCCTGGAGAAAGATTTCGTTAACCATACTAGACAAGTTATCCCAAAGCAGCTTGCGACTCGTGATTTACAGAGACCCAATCAATGTGAATTCCCAATCAAATGTGGGAAGTGATCTCAAGCCTCGCCTAGTTTTTGTGAAAATAGAAAGTAAATTCATACTTCTGTGTATGACTGAGGTAAAAGAAATTCAAGTGACAGGAAGCTACTAATATTTATGGTAATGTAATATTTTTAAAATCAGTTTTTATAAATATAATTCATTAATCAAGGGTGTTTGTTTTTTAATTATAAAGTCATCTAAAGTAATACATATTTCAGCAATCACCGAGACATGTATGTTGTGAGTAGCAGAAATTCTAGAAGGTATTCTACACTACGGTTTTTATAAGATCTGACGCATATTGTTTGCAAATTATTATTTTTTCTTATTTAAATTGTTCATCATTTAGTGCATTTTGGGTTCAATGCTTTTAAAAGATAATTGTTTGTATCACTATAGCCTGATGGTATTAGTGAGCTATGGTCATTACCGTAGCCCGCTAATACTAGTGGGCTATGGTTTTACAGAATTTGGAATGCATTTTCATACATGTGTTCTGGCACGCAAATTTTTCATTCTTACAGCTTAACTGCCCGACCCGTTGGAGCGCTGTAATCGCTTTTTGTTTCCGAGTTTTGACATGCGCTGTTCACTTCTAATAATAATATTGGTGTTCTGTGCATTATGTTGTAAAATATGTAAGCCTATGACATAAATACGAAAGCAAACAACTCAATAGAGCATATATTTTCACTGAGTTTTTCGCACTATCATGAAGTACATGCGCTGGTGCGATTAACCAAAGAAACGACAGAATATAGTTAGTCAAGGGAAGTCTGTTGTTTACTTCTGCTCAGTACACATCTTGGATCAAGTATAATTACAACGATGGAGATAAGTCAAACCGCGTCGCCTAGCGACAGTGAATGTTATTTTAATGTCTCAAGTTGGAGACGCTATCATTTAGTACACTGCCTTCTCCCTATAAACCCGTCTAAAGAAGCTCACCATATCCTTACAATTCATGAAATTAGCAATAAGGTCATTATAGGTCTTTCTTAGCACAAGGGTTCATTACGAAACATCACGAAATGAAACATCAGTTGAAATTTTAAAAACAAAAATATGACGTGAAACACATAACTACCTCTGCCTAAATAAAAGTCTGGCTCTTAATGCATTATAATTTTAATACATTAATACATCGTAAAATGTGGGATTCGTGTAGGAAGCAAAATCGTACAGCCGTTTTTCAGAAATTCGGCAAAAATAACATTATCTTCATGTAAAGTTGTAAAAATGAATATCAAGCCGTTATCACATTTCAAATCGCATCCTCGAAGGATGCACAATCCAAATAAAATCTAATGTAAACTTTCTTTACTCTAAGTATGGGCAATTCATCTTTCCCACTTCACATTCTGATATAGAATAATAGGCCGTGTTGCAAGGAGTGTGTATTCAGTTGTTTCAACCTGACGAAAAAGCTTTACTTGTTCACCAGGGAAGACTGAGTTTCTACTAACAGTGGCTGGCTTATAACTACCCTTCAGAGAATTCAAACAAAAAATAAAGTTTTAGTCTTAGCATAAACACCTCAAAATTTTTCATTAAAATTAATTCATAGGTCGCATTTCAGTTTTCGCCTCGTCAGCAAATACTTAATTCCTCTTTCATCCAAAAACACCACAGAAATAAATATTTTTTTTAAATGCTGCGTTTTGGAAACAGAATAATTTCTCGGTCATGATGTCATTACTGTTATTTCATTAGGACAGTGTCAGAGTAAGAAAGGTAAGTTATAAATCCCAAGAATGATAACCAGCATACAAATAAGTTATTTCTTTTAACTGCTGTGAGTTAAATGTGAACTCAGTTTCTGATTTTATTAAATGTCGTGCTTGTCAATGTATATAATGCCTAAAGTCTGACCGTTCTAAGAAAGAAACCTGAAGTAAACAAAAACCAGTATGCCTGTCTCGCTCTAGCACATTACTCGTATGACCTAACAGTGAGACAGACATACTGGTTTTTGTTTACTTCAGGTTTCCTTCTTAGCTCGTCTGGTTGTAGAAAATACACGTAATGCTTAAAAATTGTGTAAAACACACACAAAAAATACTTTTTAAGTACTTCATGTTATACTTTGCCAAAAATATCTTGCATTTTTTACAATTCTAGGTATTTTATTTGCTGCCTGAATTTCAAACTTTCACGATAGCATAATATATAAACGGTTATTTAACAATACGTCCCTAGGAAACAGTCTGGAAATGCTCAAACCGAGTGGGTTTTCCAGCCGTCTTAAGATAAGATAACTAGGAATATTCCGTTTCGCCTCTCTATGCTTATTCAATCATTCAGTTTGTGTGCCTCATCTTACTGAAACCAAGCACTGATATCCAATTCCCTTTGCCAAGTACCTCTCATCGCACACGATATGTACAGGTTTCATAGAAAATACTCCTCGGAAAGATCAAAGGTCATAATCTTTAAGGTCCCATATTACAATGCCTATAACTTACTTTAGTGACAAGTCCATGAAAATTCCAGTTTCCCTTAGCTTATTACTTGCAAGACCACTATAGTTATTAAGTGCCAGAATGGCACTTTATGAGATTGTGTGGGGGACGGAAAATGTATGTCCGTATGTCTGTCTGTCAGTATGTCTGTACGCGCGATAACTCAAATACGCTTTATCATATTTTCATGAAACTTGATATGCGCATTTATAACGTCCATGGGAAGAAGCCTATTCATATTGAACCAAACGGGTTGACCGGTACCGGAGTAATGCCCAATTTACTGCCTATTTTACGGTAATATATTATAAAGAATTTATCGAATGCAAATCATTTCTCATGGCAACATACTGTTTCACAGTGTTCATATACGGCTTTGGAAGTTGCAATTCAGGCAGCTTTGACAAATAACACTACCCAAACATTCCTTCACATATGCTTATTACCAAACTAGACCTTTGTTCTTCCGTAAGCCCTCTTAATGAATCGATCTGGAGCTTAACTCGGAAAAGATTACAAAAAAAACTTATTTTCTGTATATCATAATATTGCAATTATCACTGATTAAACAAAAGCATGAGATCGTGTAACTTGGTTACATCAGTTTACCTGGTTTTATTTTAAATAAAAGAATGCTTGTGCTATTAGAGCTCGTTAAACTTTCCGACAGTGTTGGACTGAAAGAACGTTTATCGTTTTCAAGTAGCTCTCCAACTGGATATTCTAAACTACATCCATCAACAAAACATATTAGTGTTAACAAACTTTATCAACCATTAAGGCTTTCCTGACAGTTGCCAAGTTTTATACAGTAGTAGACTATACGGCGCACGGCGAATGCAATCATGTAAGCATTCTCTTCGTGTAAATTGGTTCTAAAAATGAAGAGAATGCCTTTATCAAATTGCTTCGCATCCCCGAAAGGTACACAACCGAAATAAAACCTGATTAATGCACTCGCGTAACTTTCTTTACCCTAAGCATAGGCAATACACCTCTCTCGATTCACATTCTGATATAAAATAAGAGGTGTATTGCAAAGAGCGCATATTCAGTTGTTTCAACCTGATGCAAAGCTTAACTGTTCCCCAGGCAAGACTGAGTTTCTACGAACACCGGGGTAGCTTCAGAGAATTTTTGCGAAAAAATAAAGTTCCAAATAAAAGCACCTCGCATACAATATTTAAACAAAATCATTAGACCCGTTTTCGAGATAATTGCAAAAGAATATATATTTTCTTTATGTAAAGAGGCATTAAAAGTGAGAGAAAATCGCCGCCAATTTACGTGTAACATATCGGTACCCAGAAGATAACTAACCCAAATACAAATTTTTGTTTTCATAAGATGGGCCGTTCTGAAGCAAGGCTGTTCACAGACACAAAGATACAGACATAGTCATGTTTCTCAAAATAGTATTTTTGGATTCAAGGAATCTAAAAACGTGTAGGACTATACATGTTAAAAACTCGACTTCGAATTTCCGGGATCACAGGGTACGGTACGGTACGGTAGGGTAGGGTAGGGTAGGGTAGGGTAGGGTAGGGTACTGTAGGCACGAGGTAATGAAATTAGGTACACACGTTTCTCACTGGTCGACTAAAAATTATATAGGTCTAGGGTTAATTCAACCCTGGATGAACAATGAACCCCTAACACTCCTGACCCACCCCGTTGGTAAGGCACCAAGCTCTAAGCACATAAACGTAAACAGTGTGAACACAATTCATTTGTGCTCAGTCCTTTGTTCTGAGAGCATATTGAGAAAATATGACACTGATTTTTCCCCTCTTGATTTCAGCCCCTAAACCGTCGTATACGAACAAAGGAATGAAAATCCATCTCACTATAATTTCACGTTCTGATTTCGACATATTTTGTAGCATAGTCTGAGTGTGATACTTTTCCTAGTCATTTCCTCTAACGACTATTAAGGACTACCAGTTGCAATTCGAAAGTCCTTTAAATCTAAGAACCAATCAGGTTGGAAGTACAATGAAAATAACCACGTACCTCATCACAAGAGATGTTGGAAATGTTCTCCTCTTGCATCCAGACAATACTGGCACCTTTTTAGGAAATTTTCTTTCACGCGCATAAGTTCAGCTTCCGAGACAGTTACTTTCTCTTTTGATAGGCCTATGTGATATTGTCATTAAGTTCTTCTAACAGTATGTAAATATTATTTATGGGGAAACTTGAAAAATAAAGTGTATTTCCCATGCATAAGAAGAACTTAAAGACAATATCACAAGAGAAATTAATTCTATCTCGGAAGCTGAACTTACGCGCGTGAAAGAAAATTCCCTAAAAAAAGTGCCAGTATTGTCTGGATGCAAGAGGAGAACATTTCCAACATCCCTTGTTGTTAGGTACGTGGTTATTTTCATTGTAATTTTAACTATAAATGTGAGAACCTGAATCATTACAATGACCGCGGCATTATTTGCGTAGATATTTCACCCGATCGATCGGGAGTTGGAGCTGTGCCAGCCGCGACGCAGAAACCCACGTCATTGGCCAACTCTTGCGTGGGACTCACTGTAGAATAAGTGAAAGTTGACAAATTTTAAGTAAAATTGAGAGTATAAGGTGAATATATTTGTCAACTTATTATAATTGACCCTCAAAGGTAAAAACAATGAAATTCATTAATTTTTGGAAGTAGAACTTTTTAAAAAATCGGGAAACGCTGGGTACTTTAAGCTAGGCCTCGTATTCACTGTATTATTGAAAATGGACAAACAAGATCAATATTTTGTTATAGAACTATGGTAATTTAGGTCTGTTTGTTCCTTTTGCGATTCATAATATTAAGAGAGACTCTCCGCTTAATTAAACGCGTTGACATTTACGGCATTCTGCATCCATTACAACCTCTTCACAGCTTCCTCCCTACATATTAGTCTACTACAACATAAATTATTACTGATGGTGACAGTTTACACGCTTACAACAGTTCTGCCTGGCACCACGGACGCCCAGGGGATAACACGGTGTTATAAAATTTATAATTATTATCAACTTTTCCACTTATGCTTAAGGTATCCATCAATCCTAGTTATAAACAATTACAATTTCCTCTTCATCACTTTAAAAATTTGATCACATATTATTTGTCATAAAATGAAAGGGTTTCGATAATAAAAGCTAAAATTTAAAAAAATTGGGGGGCACCAGGGGAAGATTTTTTTTTTAAATAATGTATTTTTCTTTTTGGCAAGCATAGCCTATCTCCACTTCCAATTAAGCTAGAACAGTGATTCTTACACTAAAATAGGAAGACAAATAAGTAAATAAATCTTAAAGAAAAACTACGATCAGCTTATAATTATTTTGATGTATCTGAACAACCATTTCTAAATATCTATTTTGTGTAAAAGCTTAATTTCAAATTAGTCAGATGTCAAAACACCGCTATTTGTTCTAAGAAACTAATGAAAGTAAATAGCACATGATTTGGGGGTACATAACCTTCTATTATATATAGGCCTGCATAACTTTTGTAATTTATTGTTATTCCTCCATTTCCCTTAGCCCTATTTCTCCGAAATTTTATGACTCATGTATAAAATTTGCCTCTCGATCTAAGCGAAAAATATTCTTACAAATCAATAACTTTTGAATTATAAAATTTGGAATGTATCACTGTTTTGATTTATACAATACTAAATTGCGTTTACAAGTTAATCCCCGGGACTTTTAATATATTTTAAGAATTTTTGTTTCTCATATTCGTAACTTTCAGATTTCCCAGCTTCAGAACTGTTAAAATATCTGCACTGCAAGAAGACTTTTCAACAAATTCGGGTCTTTAAAAATGGAGACAGAGCTTGTTGGGAACACAAAAAAGGGTCGCGCAAAAATTCATTAAATTATCTTTGAAACTGTGGAAGTTAAACAGTTCTGAAAAATACAGTTATGAGAAAATGAGCGATGAAGTCATAGAATCGTGAAGTTATATTTGCATCCTATAAGACCTTTTGTCATATAATTAGGCCAGTTCTAAATATACATTAAATATTTCTTCACACTTATATAAAGCTATAACGCGACGTTTAACGTAACGAAAATAAAACATAACTTTTTTGTCCTTGAAGATGCATGTCCCCTCTTAAATTCACTAGGAGTTTCTCGCCTGTTTCAGTAAGTTCTAAAAGTAGAAGACTTTACTCTATACATTGGGTACGAAAAGTGCTTCCATCTAGTGAAAGCAAAAGGAACTAAGTGCAATCTAATGTCATTGACATGAGATGTCCCGATTTGAACTGTTTTGAGATCGTATCTCGACTATGTTCGCCGAAGTGGCAACCTTGTGCAATGCCATATGATGTTCCACGGATGCACAGTGCAAGAATCGATAGCTGTGGGAACATTATGCGATAGGAGCACAGCTATGTGAGATTTCGTGGAACCATGCGATTTATATCATCAAGGCGCTACTCCACCCCTTTATACTGTCCCATAAAACGAAATAATCCCTTGGGAACAAAAAGAACTCTAGGGCTTGCGCAGAAGATGATGCTCCCTCTTGAGAGATTTTGCCTCTTCAGACCAGCAAGCATGGCCTTTGTTGTTGAACTGAATAGAGTTCATCTTCGAGAAAGGCTATAATGGGAGTTGAATTCTCACATAATACAGCATTTCAAAAAAAAAACATAAATACTACGTTTTCGGTACATAATATTTCTCTCTTCGTAAACTAAGATTTTCAGTTCATAGTAGATACCGTTATAATGATTTTAAATCATTTTGTAACGCTATAACTTTAAACTTCAAATAAATACCGGTTTATACAGTTTCATTACTTTTGAACGATTAATTTCAAATTTTGAAACACTGAGTGCAAAACACTTTATCTAAGAGTACTGTTGTCTTTTTTTTCCCAAACTTAAAATAGGTAGAATACGATCACAGCATTTTTAACATGAATTTATGTATTGAAAATAACTTGTTGATGCCTTTTTTTTAAGCATATAAATTAAACTGAGTAACTTTTACAGAATGTTAGGAATATTATAAATTCATTGAAACCAGCAAAAATTAAACTACCAACTTCTTTATGGATAGTTTCTTTACTAAAACAATTTTAACTGATTAGCTTAATGTAGCTTTGACTTTGTACCAGTTTATCGCCTATACCGGAGTAAATATTGGACCCGATAAGAGCGCAGGAACGGTCTCAATTGTCCAAAATTACCTTTATTCGTGGAAAATAATACAGGCTATAGCGAAAATTTCACATGGGGAATAAAATAAAGCATAATGCACTAACACGAATACAGACATTTTTTCAACTATTTACGATAAGTAGGCCTACAGTTGCACTGTGATAAAGCACGCATCCTACATTATAGGCTACACCTTACAAAACGAAAATTTTGAGATCTAAAAACACTGCATATAATCACAAAACATCTCCAAGAGTTGTGCACCATTCTCCCTAATAATAGAATCCAGTTGCACGGATGTTTTGTTTGCAATAGCCTATTATAAGTGACAAAGAAATATAAAAGCACTTTCCAGTAGTCCTGAAGAAAGTTTTCATTTTTCATATGGGGGGGGGGGGAATTAGCACCTTTCGTTTCTTCACGTTTAAAAGGAATGCGCTTAATACCTTGAGGCCTAAAGCCATGACATTAGCCAAAATTAATTGAATTAAAAAATGCATATATGGTATCTTAACAAAACAATTTCCACAATTAATTCCACTGA
The DNA here is from genome assembly GCA_964059195.1 of Ectobius pallidus. Taxonomy (NCBI): domain Eukaryota; kingdom Metazoa; phylum Arthropoda; class Insecta; order Blattodea; family Ectobiidae; genus Ectobius; species Ectobius pallidus. Next base: position 87,703,271 of record CAXKWD010000003.1, on the reverse strand, counting down.
AAGACATCCTCCCTAGATGGTACCGCAAATAAAGCAAAACGATACTAATGGCATCTGAAAACTTAATTCCGTCAAGGCTTCTAAAAAGAAAGGAAGGGCGAGGGAAAATAGGTCGAACTTTTTCATAGTAATTATTATATTATGGCCTCGAGTTTAAAGATTAAAGATAATACAGACCTGGTTTCAAAGAACGTTTGCTATTTTATTATTTAAGGAATGACTACAAGTGCTTCAGAATTTTTTTTTTTAAATTAACTTTCTCCCTGACTTCATCTCAATATTTTACCATATTATTGGTCCCATAAAAGTTATGAGTCCTCAATAATTACAATCACTCTACGATTACAATTTATTACTACACATACAGTGGTAGTCTTGGGATGCTAAAAATTATAACAAACTTGCTAATAAATAAAAAGTTCAAAACATCAATTATTATAATCTGGGTGGAATTATTTCTTCAATGTTATTTAAAAGTTATTCTTATTCAATAAAATTATTATCCTCTTGCAAACTTCATTAACATTGTTGTTATTATAATAATTATTATTATTTATTAAGTACCAGTAAGGTACTTGATGAGATTGTAAGGTGTTCGGGAAATGCCTGTTTGTCTGTCCGTCCGTCCGTGTGTCTCTACGCGCGATAACTCAAACACGCTTCATGGAATTTTCACGAAACTTCGTATACGCATTTATAACGTCCGTGGGACGAAGCATGTTGATTTTTGACCAAATCGGTTGACCGGTAACGGAATAATGCCGAATTTAGCCCTACTTTGTGATAATATATTAAACTGAATTTATCAAATGCAAATCAGTTCTCATGACAACAGTAGACCTATTGTTTTAAAGTGTTCTTATACGGCTTTGGAAGTTTCAAGAATAATAAATAATAATAATAAAATAAGCCCATTGGCATCCCTTTAGGGCAAGGGCCTCCTACTGATCGTAGGGCTGGCTCTAGGTTTGCTCGCTCGGTGAGCCAGTCCGTGCGAGCTCAAGTGTTGCATTTGATAGGTATCATCACTTATCACTGAACACTGTTCACTTTAGGTTTGTTAAGTCGTTCATTGTGTTTCTCCACTTTATTCTGTCTCTAGCTGTCCTGCTCCATGTTGCGCCTAGTGTTCTCGTGAAGTCGTCGGACCATCTTCGCCTTGGACGTCCTCTGCTCCTTTTCCCTATTCGGGGGTCCCACATTGTTGTGACATACGCCCATCTGTCCTGGTGGAGTCTTGCTGCATGACCTCCCCACTTCCACTTCAGTGACCAAGCCTGACTCGCCACATCCTGCATTTTCGTCTTCCTTCTGAGTTCTTCATTGGTCACTCTATCGCACAACTTGATGTTGAGGATCAGCCTTTCCATCTTCCGTTGACATTTCTGTAGTAGTTCTGTCTCTCTTTGTGTATATGCCCATGTCTGGCATCTGTATAATCTAATTACTGTTGTGAAATGTAGTCAGTTTATCACAGTCTAATGAACACACACCAAAATCAATTAGATCGAGGTGGTATCCGGCATTTTTGCCTTTGAAATTAAGGAAACCATGCAAGCCCCAGTTGTTGTTGTTGTTATTGTTGTTATTGTTATTGTTATTGTTATTGTTATTATTATTATTATTATTATTATTATTATTATTATTATTATTATTATTATTAGTTTATTACTATTACTATTATTATTATTTCACGGTAAAAGCCCTGAACATAAAGATCGACCCTGATGCTTTCTGCTCTAGATACTTGTTAGTTTTATGAAAATGTAATAAATAAAATTGAATTGTTTCTATAATTTAATTTTTTATGTGCTAGCCTTTAACACCTATATTCGAGAAAGTTTGTGCAACACATTTTTGCACCGTTTATTTTTTACAAATTTCCCTGACTTTTTCCTTCACAAAATTCTCTGACTTTCCCTGGCCAATTTCAAATTCCCTGACTTTCCAGAATGTGGACACTCTGTGCATATAAACAAATATGTCCAACTCAACTCCGAGCATATACAGTACATGTCTAGTAAAGCAGCAGCAACATTGTGGCAAGTGGACAGTCCATATACAGTATCTGGTGTTTGATCATAACGACTTATTGATTTATTTCATTTTCAATACTTCAATTAAAAAAGTTTTTCATTGCTATTTCCATTGAAAGGAATACTTGCTGCTGACTCGTGTCCTGGATTAGTGCTGGATTCTGAAACAGTGCTGTGCAAGCCTGTCGATATTAAGTCTTAAGTTGATTGTCGTTCCGAATTTTAATCTTGTATTTCAAGGCAACAGAAAAGGTTTGATATTATCATTATATCACTCAATCCTTTCTGCCATCAAATGAGAGGGAAGAGGAAAAAACAAATTCTCTTGCAATGAAAATGGGCTTGAAACAGAAATCAGCTAACTAATGGTTTTGGAATGATGACTGTCTGTGCAGGCTCGCGGATTTTAATTTTTGCTTTCATTCACGAGTTATGAGCAAAAGTACCCCAAAAAACGTGATTATCTGCAATTGAAATTTTAACCCTACTTCATTTTATTATTTACTTATGAGCACCAAATTGTACCAGTAATGACTTTAGTGCCCTGCAGCATACATATTTTACTTCATAGAGCAAAAATCCTCCTAATAAAAGTTGCTTGTCTATGTCCCCTCTATACACAGGTAAAGTATTTCGGTGTTGTTCATTAACACCCTGTATAGTAAATCCTTAGTTAGAACAAATGTAGAATATGGGAACACACCACATGTAGTGGTAAAGATTCTGACTCGGTAACATAGGAGTCACTACGGAAAGGACTTAAGAGATATATTAAAGTGTTCCTACCGAAATGAACCAGCCTGGAGAGAAATCATTATTAAACATTTAAAAATGACCTTCAACTTTTTTGAAAAAGAAAATGCTGCAGGTAGAAGGGCTTTAAAAATACTAACACATATTTATGTAAAGTAGCATTGATAGTTGAAGTGGAACTTAGGCTAGTTGGTATCTTTTATTAAACAACGGAGGCGAGGATGTTAGGTGTATTTTCTATCAGAAGGAAGGGGTCGGATATGTAACATAGCTTCTTCCACTTAACCCACAAGTATCTGCTGTATCTGCATTTTTCTTAAATTTCAGCTGTATTTATACTCCTTTTAGCTACAAGGCCATATCAGGAGTTCATGATCCGTGTATATACAGTAGGATAGCCCACGAGACTATTGATTGTCAATTATTTTCTATTGTTAGTTTACTTTATAGAGTAAATTTCAACTGCTATTAATCTAAATAGATATGACACAGAATGAAATGGTGAGAATGCTTGATGGTATGTAAATATACAATTCGGTATTTGCCTTTACAACTGGGGAAAACATTAAAAAAAAAAAATGTCTAATTTGACCGGCCATGGGAATTAACTTCAAACCTCCTGAATGAGAGTCCAAGACTTTATCATCTCGGCCACCTCGCTCGGTATGTGCATTATCTGTTAATATTCATTATCAGTGGATTATTGATATAAACAAAGCCAAAATTACAAATTGGTAACTTTAACAATTTGTTAAAACTCATACCGGATGTATTACTTAAAATTTAAAAAATTCTTGAGCATTGTAAAGAAACTACACAACAGAAGATAATAGCTGACATTCCTTATGGGTTACAAAACAACAAATTATGTCACATAAGGATAAGACATATGTACTGTACTTCATCATCGCTCCCAGATTTCAAGGTAGGCTAAAGCTTTCTCCTCCTTAGGCCTATATACTTCAAGTACGTAGCTTGACCTAATTTAATAACTTACTGTATTTTACGGACTATAAGACGCTCCAAACCATAAGATGTGCCTTGATTTTAGGATAGAAATTCAAAGAAAAAGAAATTTAATGTGATTCTAAACAAAAAATTTAAAGGGAATAATATGGCTACTTCATTCCATAAGCAATTATAACCTTGTACAGTGGAATCAGTGCAAATAACTTCAAACTTAAAAATCTGCATTGTACGAAAATCTTTTCTGTACAGGTGGCATCGCATAAATTTTAACAACTGAACTGATTTTTCATAAAAGACTGAAAATACTTTTACACCCTCTAACCCTCAATTCAGCATAAAGTAAGTGTTTAGAGGTCATTTGCATTTATTTAAACCACCCAGTGGAAAAAAAACTCCTTTCACATAAAAGAACTCAACATTCCCTTCTTTTCGCAATGTATACCTGCCTTCCAGTTACCCTCATTTTACAATTGTTACAAGTCCACTGACGCACAGTCTGTGACAAAATTTGTAACTCATTGTTTATAACACCTTGTTCATAACAGAGTATGGTATTACCGGCAGTATTTACCATAATTTTAATTTTTTTTTAGTGTACTTCAGACCATTAGACGCACCCAACTTTCAAGACTCTGTTTTCAAGGTAAAAAAGTGTGTCTTATGGTCCGTAAAATACGGTAGATTATGTTTACTGCTTAGCAAGCAATATTCATCATTCAATGCTGCTTACCTTCTTAATTAAGAACTCCAACAGATAAAAGGAAAAGCTGCTTCAGATTGTCCGCCTGCAAAAATATCAAAAAGTACCATTCAACCAACAGAACACTATAGATAACACCGGTATAGGAGGAAATGTCTATCAGTTGGGCATAGCCAAATCTACGGCATACAGATATCTGAATGCATCTCAAAGGTCAGATTTTTTATTTTTGCTATCGCGGGTTATGAACAAAAAACTAACAAAAAAAACAAGATTTTTAGTGTTAACAAAGCATCAATTTTCACTAATATGTAATTTCAGTTGTGAAATATATTTTGAAGGTGGCATTGTTCTTTTGCCATAGCAAATTATGGAAAGGAAGAGCATCGCAGAAATGCATTTTTTTCAACATAACGAGAAGTCAGATTTTTTAGTGAAATAAAAAGGCTGATTTCAGTGTTAACTTCCTTCTATTTCAGTGAATATTTTGTGAAATAAGTTATTTTTAGACAACTACATTTGACACTGAAAAAGTTTATTCTTTATTTACATTAACACTGCAGTAAAGCAGTGAGAAATACACACAAAACTAATATAAAACATTATTTGGCAATGCACACAAATAATTATTAATAAAAACAAATCATTTGCCCTCAATTGAGAGTGACCTTAAAGACCTAGACATAGATATAGCTGAAGCCCTTGATAACTTATGGTGCCCTTATACCTCTTTATGTAACTTAGTTGTCAGGCAGTAGGCCTACTCTATCACTCAATCAGAACCTACATCAAGGGAACAACAGGAAAAATAACAGGAAGAATTACGTTAGGATGTCCCCAGGGGTCCATCCTAAGACCGGAATTCGGGACAATTCAAGCTTGAGCCTCTTTTAAATTAGCTAAGGGACTGGCGGGAAAGCTGCAGCTTGGTTGCATTGCGGACACTGATTCTGACACAGAGAAACTGCAGGAGAGATCTCAAAAATACATCTATTGAAATCTTGACATTAATTTTAATTAATTAATTAATGTAAAAATTGCACCTGTTGCAATATATAAAACTTCTAATTTATCCAGGGGTATAGCCTACAGCTCAGGGACCCTGAGTAACTTCATATTGGCCAATAATTTTTTTTTTAAGTGTTAGATGACTAGTGTAAATGGGTGAAGCTGCAGATCGCAGTACATAAGATCACGTATGTGCTAATGAAAGGAAAGTTAAGGAGAAATCAAACCATAAGAGTCAATGGTAACAAATATCATAAGGTCGAAGCACACTAAACACCTTGGAATTCATATAGATGAGACCCAGAGCTTCAGAACCCAGTTGGAGCGGTATGATGGAATTCAGAAAAGCTAATGATGAAACTTCTGCAATCTGACAAAGGAATCCCATTGTATAGGCTACAATCAAGATGTATCACAGTGCTATTTTAGCACCCACTGTGGGCTATGGGACTGGAGTCTGGGGACATCAAGCCAGAAAAGTCCACAAGTGATCAGAAGTTCCAACAAACAGTACTACTGAGGCTCTCTGGTGCCTTTGGAATGACTCCAACCCTCGCCTTGCTGGTGACCATCAACATACGGTCTCTGGACCTCCAAATAAGGAAGGAGCCATGTACTGGAGGAAGAAGAAAAATGTAGCCTAGTTGAGGGAACTGTCAGGACGAGAAGTCTCGACAAACAAGGAATAAGGAATATACTGATCAAAGAGTGGCAGCAAGAATGAGCTTCAGTGGAGGCAAGTAAAAGATCAAAGGAATTCTTCCTGGAGGGAACGCCTGCAAAAGTGACATCTAACCCAAATAATGGGGCAATCCAATTCCTAACTGGGCATGGCCCACAGATATAGAGGAATAGATCGGCAGCGTAAGGGGAGGGACTGAAGCCAACGCGTTCGCTGCGTCGCCATATTGCGATTACCAACAATCTGACAAAAGGAAGGGAAGTCGGCGTGGGAATCAAACAAGAAAGGCTTTTTAAAGCTGCTTTAATTGGAATTTCACAATCCAGTAAATAAATTAATAAATACAGTTATATTATCATTTGGCCATTACAGCACTAGACGTCACACTTATAATAAAATCAGGTAAACTGATATAACAAAAGTGCCAAAGTGCATGTAGTACCATAGTCTTAATTCTGTATACAGAAGATGCTTCTATAGGATAAATGTTAATGTTGTTAATGTTAATTTATAGTCACATATCTTTTACATTTATTCAGCTTTGACTGGTAAACTGGTGACTCACTAGGAATATTCTAGCTTAGGCCTACACTATATTACTTGTAAATCACGATTACAAATAAGGAAAATCTAACACTAATGTAATTATTTTTCTAATGCTATTAATGAGTGCTTGAAAATGGAATGATTTCTTTTAAGTTACTATTTTTTTAAGTAAAACTTCTTTAACCGAGGTAGGAGTAAATCGAGAGCTACCCAAAGTTGCATGACGGACAAAATCGTTACGAAATTGTTACGCTCAAAATCGTCACGAAATTAGTGGGTCTGTGACGGAACGGACTGCACAGAAAACAATCAACTCAATGATTAGGCTTATCCAAAATTTAAAAAATCCAAAATTAAAAATCTAAAAATCAAAATTTAAAAAATAAAAAAATCCGAAATTTAAAAATCCAAAATTAAAAAATGCAAAAAAATAAAAAATTCAAAGATCTAAATTTCCAAAATTTAAAAATTCAAAGATTCAAAATTTAAAAAATAAAAAATACAAAAATACAAAATTTAAAAAGTCAAAAAATTAAAAATCGAGAATCCACAATTTAAAAAATCTAAAAATCCAAAATTAAAAAAGAAAAAGATCCAAAATTTAAAATAATAAAAAACAAAAAAAACCGAAATTCCAAATTTAAAAAATATAAGATCAAAAATATAAAAATTCCAAAAATCCAAAATTAAAGAAGTCCAAAAACCCAATATTAAAAAAGTCCAACAATCCAAAATTGAAAAATCTAATAAGCCAAAATTTAAAAAATAAAAATCGATAATCTAAAATTTACAAATTAAAAATTAATAATCCAAAATCCAAAATTAAAAAAGCAAAAAATAAAAAAATTATACTGTATATCCAAAATTTAAAAATCCAAAATTCCAAAATTAAAAAATTCAAAGATTCAAAATTTAAAAAATTAAAATTAAAAAAATCCAGAATTTAAAAAATTAAAAATTTGAAAATTAAAAATCGAGAACCCAAAATTTAAAAAAATTAAAAAATCCAAAAAATAAAAATGATTCAAAATTTAAAAAATAAAAAACAAATAATCCTAAATTATTTATTTATTGAATATCCACATTACACAAAACCCTATTTCACCCGAAGGTACATTAGGGTTGGAGATGTCACAAATGTTATTTACAATAGGTTATCCTGGTATTGGAATCTGAATGTCTAATATGCACTATTTACAATACTGGACAGTTCTTACCAGGCGTAATGTCTACAATAGTCCTACAGTTTCTTATGTCTTACGATATGGTAAGTCTTAAGTTAAAGTTAATTGTGTGAATTCGTTTTTATATAAACATAACCTTAAATTATAGATAAGATATTGTTGGAATAAATAGCTTAACTAAGCAAGATAAAATAAATTAACTGAGCAATACATTAAGTTAGGTAAGTAAATACCCCAATGACTGAATAAAAGTGTGAGAGTTAAAGCTTCGAAAATATTCTATTTACAAACGATTGAAAAAGTTTGTGTCCGTTTTTGTCAGCAAGGACGTGTCCAATGGGACTGACATATACTCTAAGTCTATTCTGTTCAGACACAAAAGAAGTTCAATCCTCTCCAGTTCATAACGTGAACATGTATACAATATATGTTCAACTGTTTCATCTTGCTGACCGCACTTGCAGGTGGCAGTGTTTGAGATCCGAAATCGGTGAAGATATTGCATGAATTTTCCATGCCCAGTCAGAAACTGCGTCAGAACAAAATTCGGCATGAGTTTTTTGCACTTCAACCTATCGCCCACTGTAGGAAAAAATAGATCTCTTGTTGTAGAACCATTTGAGCTATTCTGCCACAGAGTATCCCATTCTTCTAAGATATTTCTTCTGATTGTCTTCTTTATGTAAGAAATGGGACAAGCAGAATAGGTGGGAAGGAGGTTCGAATTTGCAGCTGTTTTGGCCAGTTCATCCGCTCTCTCATTTCCTGCAATTCCTGAGTGTCCACGAATCCAGGAAAGACAGACATGACCAGGGAATTTTCCTATCAATCTGTGCACTTCGTGTGCGATTGGGTGTAGATTGTATTTGTCATTTATAGCAAGTAAAGCAGACTTCGAATCACTGTACACACATACACTATGGCTGGTATCCTTGCACCATTTTATGGCTTCTCTAATGGCCAGGAGTTCAGCCTGAAACACTGAACACTCAGGGGACAATTTGTTTTTGTTTGTAAATATTTCTGTTGAGTTGGAGTACACAACAAATGCACATCCTACATTCATTGTGCCAGCGAGTATGTCTTCAAAGCGAGACCCATCAGTATAAATTTCATAATGGTGAGCCCCACTGTCATTTGGTTTCCTGAAGTATTGCATATGTAGGGCAGGATGTCCTGCCGAGATCTTATCAAGCGGTTTCTCAAGTTCCAGTTCTGATATATATTCAGAATAATCCTAAATTCCAAATGAAAAAATTAAAAGATCAAAAACTTAAAAATTCCAAAAATCCAAAATTAAAAATGTCCAAAAACCCAACAATCCAAAATTGAAAAATTTATTAATCCAAAATTGAAAAAATCCAAAAATTATTTCCCCGCACACTTTTTTATTTATTTATTATAATTAACTTATATGTTAACCTCATATTCAAGGAATTCTCTGATTGAGTAATATGTTCTTTGCAAAAACAAGTTTTTAATTTTAATTTTGAATTGTCTGCTATTTAATGCTTTTGTTTCATTTGAAATTTTATTGTATGTTTAAAGCCCATGTATTGTGGTGTTTGCTCTAGGAGGGTTATTCTATGGGAACAGAATTTTAACAACTCTGTTTGTTGTGTTGTATTTGTGAGTATTTTGTGTGTTGTATTGGTCAAAATTAATGTGCACATGAACTAGAAGCTCTAGTAAATATATTGAAGGAAATGTTAATATTTGTAAGTTAGATCTCTAAAGAGTGGCCTTCATGATTCCCTGTAATTTATGAATGGATCATAATTAGTATGTTTTTCTTTTTAAGATGCTTTCCCATTCGCTGCAGTTTTCCCAGACAATTATTTCGTAAACTAGTACTGAGTGAAAATAGCTGTAATAGACCCAGTTTAAGCAATAGTAATTTTTCAAATTTATAAATGGATGTTAATTTGACCTCCAATGTAGTGGTATAGTATGTATTTGAAATTACAGGGATTCCCAAACAACACTGTGGTTCACCATTTCACTATAAATTCGGAATTATGTAGGAAGAAAAACAATTTTCCGTAATGAATACATGGTACTTAAGCGGGCATGTTGGTGATACCAATATGGCGTCGGCACTGCTTCCCTTGCCCCTCTTCGCCCCTGACTCGGCTTCACTCCCACCTGCAGTTAAGGATACGACGCTGCCGATCTATTCCTCTATATCTGTGGCATGGCCCAAATGTGACATAGGCTAACTGAAGAAGAAGAAGAAGAAGAAGAAGAAGAAGAAGAAGAAGAAGAGAAGAAGAAGAAGACAGAGGAAGAAGAAGAAGAAGAAGAAGAAGAAGAGAAGAAGAAGACAGAGGAAGAAGAAGAAGAAGAAGAAGAAGAAGAAGAAGAAGAAGAAGAAGAAGAAAAGAAGAAGAAAACTGCCCTACATGTAAGGGGTGTACACAGATGCTGGAACACATGCTCTTCAAATCCCCTAATGCCTCGGAGGAAATTTTGCAAAAGAGGGTATCCCTACAAGGAAAACCTATGGAAGAGATACAATTGGCCCTATGTCTCATGTACGAGTTGGCTGGTTGTGCAGGGATCTGCACAGTGGCGGCCATTGCTCTTACTTCCAAGCGATCTGGTGAACTATATACGCAATTGAAACCACTAACAGTGTAATGATTCAGGTTCTCGCAATTGCACAACCAACCACAGGATTTGAGTCTGTGATTTCCTAAACATAGGACGAAGTATGCAAGTTATATTTGTGAAGACTTGTAACAGATTTAAATGAGGAATACCAGTTTGGAAAGAAAATTTGAAAAAAGGTATCATCCTGTCAAGGAACATTACACTATTTCAATGAAAAATAAGGGTGCCCAAATGAATGTATCTAATATAAATATTCATCGGTTAATTCTGCTAAACTTCAGAATAACGTAACCGTTGTCTCTGTCAAGTCGTACCGAGTGGGATCAAGTCTACAATGTCACCAACATTACAAACATGACTACGATTGAATTTGGCAGAAGGCCAAGTATTCTATGGCTTATAAAAGACACAACATGCCGCACCAGTGAGTTATTTAGTAATCCAATACGAAATAACACACCCATAATATGAAAGTACAGAATGACAAATAAAATCAGTATTAGTAAGAGTTACCTTAAGAAATTATTACAAACAAAAGCATTGGACTTGTAAGTGTAACAATGTTTTAACAAACGGTGTGGAAGGGTAAAATATTAATAAATAGAGGAGCGCACAATGTGCATTGTTATTCTTCAGTACAAAACTGAATTAGAGATTTTTGTCTCTTCTTGCATGTTAACACATGATAGCGTTCACATGGTCGACCACACAGTTGACACAAACACTGAAGCGGGACTGGTTCATGGTGTTTCGTGGTGGAACACATCAGGTGATGGAATCCGTGAACTGAAAGGCGTGTGTAGATGTGTCTGAGCTCGTAGTCTGCTTGCTTCCACTCTGTCTTCATCATGGCATCCGTCGAGTAGAAATCGGGCCATATTTGTTCCTTTTTCTGTCTTAGGATTGTAATTGCCTCATTGTAGGCACTTGTTGATGGCAGCGAGAACTGGTATCGTAGCTCTTCTAGTAGGAAAGGTTCACTTGCAAGTTCGTAAACAAGTCGTGAAAGAGTGAACTTTGAGAGACATAATGCCTTTTTAAGGTAAGTTGACTTGACTTTTTCTATGGCAAGGAGATCATTCGTTTGCAATTGTTCCCATAGTCCACGGAACATAGTCCACGGTTTGCAAAGTCCACGGAACCTATTCGGACTGACCATAGACGCTCCAAACCGTGGTTCAACTCTCGTTGCTATGAAGCAAGAAAGGCAACACTAAATGCCCTACATAAATATAGGAAGTCGCGATCTCAACCAGATCTGCAAGACTATTCCATAAAAAGAAAAGAATACAAGGAAGTGCTGACAGAAACGAGAAAGGCCTATATAATATCAGAGGAGAACAAGTTAATAGAAGAGGCAGAAACAAATCCATATAGAGCCCTAAAACCACGACAACCAAGGTTTCCCAGGGAAATCCCTATAGAGACTTGGGAAAAACATTTCCGCGAAGTCCTACAATTCAAGGAAACAAGACCTCATATGGAAACTAAACTCCAAACTGGAATCAATGATTACGACCCATTCACCACGGAAGATATCAAAGGCGTAATAGCTCAACTAAAGAAAAAGAAAGCTTGTGGACCCGACCAGATATACAATGAGCACATCCAAAACACCGCCACACTATTTACTAATGCCTGGACCGCAATGATGAACAGATGCCTTACAGAAGCCAATATCCCTGACAAGTGGAGGAGCTCAACAGTGAAAGTGTTATACAAAGGAAAAGGTGACACAAAAGACCCAAATGCATATAGAGGCATTGCCCTAGAATGCACACCATTCAAAATGCTGACAAAACTCATCACGGACAGACTTACAAAACTAATAGATGACAAAATTCCAGAGTTACAGTTCGGTTTCCGAAAGGGGAAATCCACGATTCATGCCGTGAATTGCATACTAAACGACATACGAGAAGCACTCAGACACCAGCGGGGAAAACTATATGCCATTTTCGTTGACTACAGCAAGGCCTTCGACTTGATTAATAGACAGAAAGCACTCGGAAAACTTGGATCCCTAATTGGAGAAAGCCACTACCTGACAAAAATCATACAAAATATACTAGCCTGCAACTACGTTGAGATAGACAACCAGATAGACAGATCATCCTGGCTGACGCAGATGAATGGAGTCTTGCAGGGCGACCCAATGAGCCCTCTTTTGTTTAACATCGCCACGATAGACGTGACACAAGTCGTAGAAAACTTAGATGTGGCCATGTACGCATATGCAGATGACATGGTCTTGGTCTCCAAATTGCTGGAACAGCTCCAAGTGGCATGCGACCGTCTAATCACATGGGCAGAACAAAATGACCTACATTTGAATGAAGACAAGACAGTAATGATGGTATTTAGGAAAGGAGGACGAGCCGCAGCCGAAGATGTCATCAAGATAAATGGTGGAAGGGTAAAAGAGCTTCTGCATTAAGGTAAGTAATGACAGGTAAATTCTAGGTCAATGACAGGTCATGTTAGGTTAGGAACAGTTCTATTAGTTTACCAGCAATATACTGAATAGTGCGGAGTTTAGTATGTGCCATGTTGTTCGTACCTCTTTTGTTTTCTGTGGTTTGGAGAGGTACGGTTCGCTAGTGACAGAGCATGCTTCGCTGATAGCTAGTTACACTATTATGAAGGACTTCCATTAATTCAAACAGGCTACAATTCAAATTTTCACTTACATTTAGTTAGCAGCTAAATTAAGCCTTCCAAAAACAATCCTTCGCACGCCACTCTATCTATTCAGTCAATGAAAAAATCCAACTTCAAGCTCTCTTACCAATGAGAATAAATGAGGTTATGTCTAATTTTTCATCTCATCAATTTGAATTCAATAATAGAAAAATGTACATGATCAATTGCTTGCCGTATGCATAAATGTGTTTACAATGCATAATATTCGCAAAGACTTGCTGTCTTGAGTTCTCTTGAGGTCCCCTCCCATTTCGTTTACAAGGAACAACCTTGGTCACTTAATAACAGACTTTCGCCTTTTAAAGTATTATAGAACTAATTTCGAGTATTTTAAGATTAATATTTCATACCTTTGAATTGTGTTTTAATGTTAATTCACAACTGTCTTCCTATTTTGAATTGAAGTTAATGCTTCTTGACAGCTCTACACCCCACAGAACTTTACTTCAAACGTCGCCGGAAATAGTCAATGCACTAGAAAGTACAGTACAATATAAAAATTTAATGTGTCGGGATAACTCATAAATTATCGCAATATTTAATATATATCAGTTATGCGCAGTGATTTTATATTCTACTTTTAATGTAATCCATTTAACCAATATTGCTTTAATAAACAGGTGACAACTAATAAAAGTTACATACTTGACTTTAGTAAGGTATGGCCGCAATTGTCAGGAAGCATGTTTTAAGGTTTTTGTCATTTCTATTTTCTGCAGATTTCTTGGAAGAAAATATTGTTTCGTAGTGCTGTCTGAAGTCATCAGCTGATGTTCTCTTACGCATGAATTCCTGAGTTGGAGATACCTTCACTGTCAGCTAGCTCAACTTCATAACAATTATTATGGCAGAATTATTATTGGATTCTAATATCAGAGTATGGGTATTTTTACCCACAGTAGTAATAACATTTCTGGTTGGGGTAGTGAGACATTATGTGTCAATTTTACTTTCAACGCAAAAGCGAGTGGAACTGCAGCAGGTGCAAGACAGTCAAGTTATAATAAGAGCGCACTGTCTGAGGGAACATGGTAAATACATACCAAAGCAATCCTTTCTTATGAGACGCCAGTTCTTCAATAACGAAGAAGCAGGATACTTCAAAACACAGAAACGGGCAGCAGTAACACAAAACCCAATGACAGATCCCAGTATGATGACTGACATGCTCAAAGGAAATGTGACAAATGTTTTGCCTATGATTGTCATTGGAGGTTGGATCAATTGGATGTTCTCTGGTTTCGTTACAACAAAAGTTCCTTTTCCACTGACATTAAGATTTAAGCCTATGTTGCAGAGAGGTATTGAACTTGTTTCTTTGGATGCTGCATGGGTCTCATCAGCATCGTGGTATTTTCTCAATGTTTTTGGGCTTCGCAGCATTTATGCACTTGTTCTTGGTGAAAATAATGCTGCAGATCAGTCCCGCCAAATCCAAGACCAGATGTCTGGAGCAGCAATGGCAATGCCTCCAGATCCGAAAGCTGCATTTAAGGCTGAGTGGGAAGCACTTGAAATATGTGAACATCATTGGGCTTTAGCCAACATAGAAAATGAAATATTGAGTCTTTCAGATCCATCTGCAGATATAGCAAGTCAGCGTAGTAAAGATGACTAAAAACTGGACTGTTACAGTGTGTTTTATCCTGAGACATGTAAATCACCATTTAGGTCCTAATTGGTGCTTATTGTGTCGTGTACTGTTGTATAACCTGTTTTGTTGTTAATTAATATATTTATATTGCCTAAGTATGAATTGGGCCTATATAAAGAGATCTGAGAAATAGTTCATAGCCTACCTGTAGCACTTGGCTGGAATTTCATATTCAATCTATGGCATAAGGTTAATACATATCGCCTGCAAGCTCCCCTTCCACTCAATAAGCACAACAAAATAATATTTCATAATTAAAAGTGACCCTAGCACCAAAAGTCATATTTCACAATTTATAGGAGTAAGAGTGGAGGACTTGAGGGCAACATGTTTTACCTTTTCCTCAGTCTACTCTAAAGATCCTAATAGTTGACGGACAGTGACTAATGATAATCCAGAAATACATAATTTACTGCTACGGTACAATAAAATTACCAATACTGTAAGAAAAAGGCTTTTTGTTAAGGTGACTTTTCATAATACTGTAACCAGAGTATAGCACTTGCCACTGTTAAACAAATTCGATAACTAACTTCACAGTAGAACATGACTGTAAAGACTATTATTACCTTAATGTTAAACAAGGCAGGTAGCCTCAACACCCTAACCCATGAAGCTGAGTAGAAGTGTAATGGGGTAAGTTTGTTAAGGCATGTTTCACCCCAATGCACTAGGCTACTTTGCAGACTTAACAGTGAATGGTATCAATACCCTTCAAACACTGAAAAAGAAGCAAGTTGAAGCTCCATTCACAACCAGCTGGCACTAAATTTTGATACACCCCCCTCCCCCGAGAAAGACAACTTTCCACTCATAAATAATCAAGAATGTCTGAAATCTCTTTATTCTGCAAAGTAACACTAGCCTTTTGCAATATGTACAGTCGAGTGCAAAGAAACTTTCCAATGCTTCTGGTTTCTTCTAGTGTTTTTCTTTAAAGTTGGCATTCCATCTTCTTAAATCATCTGTTCCACATCAGACCTGGGTGAGCCAACTTCTGACTTGTTTGAATTCATACGTTTTAACCTACAGACAACGCTCAGGCCTGGGTGAGTGGTAAAATGGGGGTGGAGTATGGGAACATTTGATTTCAGTGGTTAAAAGGCACATCTAGACCAGCCCCTTAATGAGTCCGATTAGTTTTGGCTTGATGTCAAACATTAACCTATGAACACAGGACGGTTTCAGGTTCAGGAGCAAAGTAGGAAGGACAATAAGACAAACATTAAGTGGAGGGTTAGTCTCTTATTGCGTATCCTCCAATGAGAGAAAAAAAGTATAGGAGCAAGGGGTTTGAATCAGGTGGAGCCAGTTATGTATTCTCTTACCAACATAAACCACTGCACATTGTACCAAAAAGAATTGGCGCAAAGAAAATCAGGACCAAAGACATGCAATCACAAGATACGCTGTGCACGGCTTCCATTTCAAAATATGTCATACCAAAAGTTACCACAAACCTAGTGAACAGTGTGTCTGTAAATTGTGTAATATGCGATGTGAACAATATCACTTATTAAGATGTTCTAAGAATACAAGATCGTTGAATGATATTAGCAAAGACTAAAAGAAACCCAAAAACTAATGCCCACTCGGGCGAACCTTTTAACTATTATTGTACCAAAAAGATGCCTCTAAGATACTCAACTGTACATGCTCTATGATAAATGGAAAGCCATGCAGCTGGCAGTAACTGCGATTATTTAGAGTCCCCTTAGTCTTCTTACCGATACTACAAAAATTTTCTGAACCTTTGTCCCAGTTCAACTTAAACTACACAGGGGGAAAAAATCCTCAACATATCAAAAACAAGGTCATCAAATTTATAACCATTACTTAATATTACTTGCATGTTTCTGCAATTAAAGAAGATGAACACAAAAGGGGCATTCTCCTGTATAATTATATATTGCCACTAGATCTCAATTGACAAATGTAGGATGTGGTAGTTCAACCTAATTGTTTCAGATCTGGTGCGATAAAATGTATGTGAGAATGGCACATAAAAATAACTTTTTGCCAATTGAAAGTATTCCTAATAGGTTTTATTATAAATATAGGCCTGCACCATTAGTCTAACCTAAATTAGAGCTTTCGGACACAGCCAAAGTATTCCACATACTTGTATTTTCAAGAGCCTATTAGCCACACATTCATGAATGTAAACTTTTTTTCTTCTCTTAAGACATCTGATTTCATTAGATGGAGTGTGATACTGAAATCTTTGAAGAATAAACCCTAAACCTTCAATAAGGCTGGCTGAGACAAAACTCGTTAGAAATAGAGTCCTTGTAAAGTCACATTCTAGTCGGAAATCAGCATTCTAGAGCCAGGCTAAAACTTAATAGTTTGCTTTGATGTACATAGTTAAATAGTCACGATCTGCATTTGAAATGCTATTAAATATAGTAATATTATATTATATTTAGTTCTACAGTGTGTCCCACGCAAGAGTTGGCCAATGACGCGGCTTCCTGCGGCGCGGCGGGCACAGCTCCAACTCCCGAGCGATCAGGTGAAATATCTACGCTAATAATGCCGCGATGAGTGTAACGATTCAGGTTCTCATATTTACAGTTAAAATTACAATGAAAATAAACACATACCTCATCACAAGAGATGTTGGAAATGTTCTCCTCTTGCATTTTAGGAAATTTTCTTTCACGCGCATAAGTTCAGCTTCCGAGATAAAGTTAATTTCTCTTGTGATATTGTCTTTAAGTTCTTCTAATGTATGGGAAATTGACCTATACACTTTATTTTTCAAGTTTCCCCATAAATAATGTTCACGTACTGTTAGAAGAACTTAAAGACAATATCACCTAGGCCTATCACAAGAGAAATCAACTCTGTCTCGGAAGCTGAACTTATCCGCGTGAAAGAAAATTTGCTAAAAAGGTGCCAGTATTGTGTGGATGCAAAAGGAGAACATTTCCAACATCTCTTGTGATGAGGTACATGGTTATTTTCATTGTAGTTTTAACTATTAATGTGAGAACCTGAATCGTTTCACCCATCGCGGCATTATTAGCGTAGATATTTCACCCGATCGCTCGGAAGTTGGAGCTGTGCCCGCCGCGCCGCACGAACCCGCGTCATTGGCCAACTCTTGCGTGGGACACACTGTACTTCTGTTTTAATTGCATAAATGCATGCACATAATAAGGTTGTGCCGGTAAATGAAGTTAATTACTAAAATATTGGTATTGTTTTCAATAAATATTATATAGTTACAAGAGAAGAATTAGATTAAAAATTCCTCTGAACAAATATTTTTCTCTTATTAGTCTTATGTAACATCAACAGAGATATGTCAAACTATGGAAACACATAAGTGGAGTTTGTGCATTCCAGTACTCGGATGAAGATATATCTCAATGTCCTACTGTAATTTTATGAAACTTTTCACTCGCAGTATTTTATTTATGGGTGTATTCATTATGTACAGACACTTTTTCATTCTAAACAGTAGATCAGTATTGCACTGTACTATTTCATTCATCTTCAGCTTTTTTGTGAGAGTCCTCTAAGTTTCCATGTGTACAGACACTTTTTCATTGTAAACAGTAGATCAGTATTGCACTGTACTATTTCATTCATCTTCAGCTTTTTTGTGAGAGTCCTCTAAGTTTCCATGCGTTTGAAGTATACCTGTTCATATTACTTACTTGTTAAATGCTATTTAATATAATGTTAGAAAAGAAATTTGCTATTTAGCTAAAATATAAGAAACAGAACTCTAATGGCCTTATACATCATTCTCAATAATAATTTTTTTTTAAAAAACACACAATAACCAAGGGTCCACCCTGGTCAGAATATCCTTGAGGTGCATCAACAATTACCCCGATCATCCAGACACAAAATGGTGCATTTTCAATTCAAAGGAAAGTGTTACGCTTACACTTATGAGTTACACTTCATAAAATCAATTTATAGTTATTGTGAGATGCATACGAAAAATATTGCCTTTCAAAATGTGAAATGCCCATGTAGTGTATGAACTTAACTCTAAGCTTTGTTTATATGTTAACTGAATTATTTGGGGTAATAATGTCATTCATTTCATTCACCAATAACCTTGCGATTCCTTTGGACAGACGAAGTGTTTCCTCAGATTTCTTATTTCTGCACTATTCAAACAGATTCCCTCTTTCAACGTAATTTTAATTTGACATTAGTCACTATTAAAATAAACCCGGTACTGGTACATTATTTTGTCTTCTGTTCTGTCGTGAACATCTAAATACACTGCCATTTTTGCAAAGTTCATCCTATATCAATTCCAGAGCAGTCAAGTTTTATCTCAGTCAACCATCACATTTAACTTAATCATGCTTGATGCACCAGAAACTGAGGATGAACAGGCTATTAATATGAACTTTACCAAGTAAAATTTTGATTGAGAATGGTGCTTGTGGCCATAATACTCATAGTTAAATGTAATGTCTAGGGCCTGGAAGTTTATGATAAAAGTTATTATTTTTAATAATGCTAGTGTTAAGACATGAAAGGGTAACAAAAAATTGGTTTCATTTTGCATATTGTTATTTTGTTAGTTTTGCAGTAATGCGTTATATTTGCTTGATATTAAAATATTTGTGCATATTTTGTTAGTTTGTCACATTTTTAACAGCAAATCTGACAGACTTTAAAAATTGTGCATGCTCTGTTCATTCAAACGTTTACAGCAAATTTGACTGTTGATGTTTTGAGAACCAACTGTACAATAATTGATAGTACATAGCCTAATGTTTTCGGAACTGATTGTATAATATTAAACCAACGTTTCACTTCATTAGTTTTCAGTTTTACTAGAATTTGTTGTTACTTTTAAAAAGATTTTTAAATGTAATTTATTCAACTTTAAAAAAAAAAATTATTTATAAGTAATTCAGCTAACAAGAGAACATACAGTATTAAAATTACTTCACTGATAGAACATACTTCCATAGATCCAGAGCATATTTTCATACATATTTCGTCTTCTGGTAGAACATTAACTTCCAGGCTTTAGTAATGTTGTTCTAACTACGCTAGCAAATCATAAAATTTACATAATAGATTCTGCAACAGATGTTCTCGGATTCAATCAAAGATCTGTGACATGTGCATTTACTAAATCAAGCTGTTATGACAGCATTGTATGTTACTCGAAATATTGTTACTCCAACTTCTAGCATCCTAGCATTGTACATAGCTTTGCCTCATTATTACTCATACATTATAATATTAAAGAATTTAAACATAAAAGTAATATGCCATGCAGTTGTGCCATTCAATTTTTTCAACTTTCTCCATTAATTAATACAATTTTTTGTTCTTCTTTTTGTGTTCACCCCAATTCGGTTGGGGAATTTTCAGGTGGAAAATTTCTTTCTTGGGTTCAATGAAATAATTTTGCTGTTTTTGGATTGTACCAAAAATATTTTCTTACTTAGTCTGCAAACTGCAGCAATTTTAACAGGTTCAGGCAACGCAGCTGAATGACACCACTGGGGCTGTATGTTTGTTCAATGTAGTCATTTCCTGGAGTCAACTGCAACTGTATACGCCACTGGAAGTTGAGAGTTTGTTAAATTTGTTTTGGGAAAAGAATATGTTATTAATTTGTAATTGTTACAGCGTGAAATGCATTTTTGCTCTTAGGCCTGGCCAGTTTAACAATCAAAACTGCTTGCTTTCATGTCAATAGAACGAAGAAGTGTGTTGGAACAAGTGTTTGATTAACTGCTTACCTTCATAGAGTAGGTTACAAGTATTTAGTATGTAGTATTGCTGTACCAACTTCTTGCAATAACCAAGTTCATAATGTAAAACTGATTTCGTATAGCATGGAAATATCTATTAGGATATTATGTGGAATCTATGTTCATGAAGTTATGTATTATTCATATTGCCAGGATGACCAGATTGTAAAACAAACACCAGAAAGCCTTACCGAACTGTACAATGTTCAAACTTTTTCAGTGTATTCTTTATTTCAGCATATTATTCTTTATTAATAAAGTATTCAAATTTTTACAATTAGAAAAATAATAAAACACTTGGAGATCAAATGTGGATATTAATTACTCGAAGTAAGGTTATTACTCTTTTTGTACTTTTTCTTTTTGTACTTTTTTTGCTTTTGGATATTCTTATTTCTCATTCCTTAGTTTCCCTTATAAGAAAAATCTTTCTTCGTTGCATCAAATTTTCTTCTAGGCATGTTTGCAGTACATTGAAAACAAACTATACTCAGTGCAAAAATTAACAGACTAGTAGGCAGTAACAGGCACAAGGTAAATAGGCCAGCATAGATCAGCTCTATGCAATAATAGCATGAACCAACATAAGATAATTTCGGCCAGATCTCAACTTTTCCATGGAAGTAACATATTATTATAAAAATCTCTAACCCTGGAATCAAGTATCTCTGACATTCTTGGTGCATGTGGCATTACTTTCCGACAAAGGAAGAAAGGAAAAAAAATGCACCATGAAAAATATATCTTTTTTTGTCTAGCCAAGTAAAAATTCCTTGAAAATGGGACATTTAGGTGTCCCGAAATAATTCTTTCGGGATATCGGAACATGCTTAAAACTGGACGTCTGGTCACCCTGTCCATATTGCATAGAACTGGAGACGTATGGTATTACATTTATATTGTATGTTTTGTTTTGATCCTTCAAATGTCATTTTGTTTTATATGCATGAACCTGAGTTTGAAACCACAAGAAAGTCTACTATCCTATAATACTGTTTTATCCCAGTTTGTCGTATGTACCATATATTTTTAAGATTGTTTACTTCATGTTTAGGAGTCTCAGTACATGATTATCAGAATTCATTTACATTTTTTAAGTCGCCTATGTGCACTTTGTATTAAATTTTAAGTATTAAAATTGTTGAATTTATTTATACTGATAAATAAAAAAATATATTATGTTATTGAAATATAAATTGTTTTTCACTGCACTTCTCTTAAACATTGAACACATTATGATGGGTCTCTTAGTGAGCAGTTAAAAATAACATGTTGATTGTCACATCAATAAAGGATGCTGGCAGCAAGTGCTTGCTTACATCCAGCTAGGGGACTGATCTTACTAGGTTCAATAATGAAATCCCACCTACTTTGCTAAGGAGCTAGACAAAGATATTCAGTAAGTAAGGTGGTGATCTGATGTTTGGGAAGACACACACTCAGCAATTCCAATTTTTCATACATTTCTCCAGTGTCTTCTGCTCGAGCTGTAAGAGAAAATAATTATGTTCATTTTCATTGTACCCATTGTGCTGTTTTCTTAATTATTGAGAATGTGAATTTCAGTTCATCGAGAGATGTTGATTATCACTGGGTAGCTTATTCAAGTAACCTAGAAGAGTCTAAGTATTGTAGGAAGTTTACACAGTGAAGTTAATAAATAGAACACATGAGTGGAGGTATTATACACTATACTTCACTAGATTTTACTACCGACCTGGACATGTTTCGGGATTCTGTCTTTATCCCATTGTCAACAAACTCCAACTGTTGGCGTCGTCTGTTTTCCCTCTGGTGGACATCCTACGAACTTCTTGATCAGGTCATCTTCAAAGGGAATGTCGAAGTTCATTAGTTGGTCTGCATTCCTCTTGATGAAGATCTTATGTATGGAACATGGACCACGAAATTGAGCATGAACCTAAATTGGTTAAGTCTGTCAGTGGACATAAGGAATTGACAGTCTGGGAGAAGATCTTCATCCAGAGGAATGCAGACCATTCCCTTTGAAGATGACCTGATCAAGAAGTTTGTAGGATGTCCACCAGAGGGAAAACAGACGACGCCAACAGTTGGAGTTTGTTGACAATGGGATAAAGACAGAATCCCGAAACATGTCCAGGTCAGTGGTAAAATCTAGTGAAGTATAGTGTATAATACCTCCACTCATGTGTTCTAACCTAGAAGAGTACCTTTAGGGAGTGACTTAATGATCACAGGATTTAGGTAAATCCAAATTTTGGAAATCTTTTCTCATTCTACTAACATACAGTCATGACGGCCAGTTAGATCAGTCAGACAAGCAACAACTCCCAGGTAAACAGATAAAAGTCTTGTGGCTTAAGTTCCCATCATCACAACCACAGTCATACTGAAAATAAGCTGTACCTTATGACAGGAGGTGTTTGAAATATTGTTCTATATTCACACATTTCTGGAATTTTTTTAGGAAATTCCTGTTCTAGAGCTAGAACTTAAAATACGATATCAGAAGAGAAATACACACTGTTTTGGAAGCTCGTGTAATGCGCATAAAAGAAAATCTGAAAAGGTGCCAGGGTTGTGTGGATGTGAGTGAGGACATTTCCAACATCTATTGTGATGAGGTATGTGGTTCTTTTCATTGCATTTGTGACTTATTGCAAGAACCTGAATCATTATACTGTTAGTGTTTTCAGCTGTGTAGATAATTCACCTGATCACTCGGGAGTAAGAGCAATGCCTTCCACTGCCAGATCCCCATGCGACCAGCCAGCTCGTATGTGAAATAAGTCACATGTTAGCATTATTTCAGAAAAGCCCAAGTTACAAAGGAATGAAGTTACATAATTAACTGCCAAAAGACATGTCAAATCAAACAGACCACAACCCAAACCTTTTGGATCCTTATGAATCTTTGCTGATTTCAAGATTATGGGGTATTAATTAAATTTGTGAAAAACGGGTGAATTTCATTACTCCAGACGTTGGCGGCAGAGTCCTATGACATGGGCATACAATTGTTGATACACCGCTAAGATAAATGCCTCGATAATGGTGCAGACTATGTAGAGAAGTAGCTAATGAATCTCTGTAAATATTGCAATATTCTTACCTATTAATGCTTTTTTTTTCTTCTTTATCGGCGATCGGACCTCACTTTCCCAACAACCCTTGTATTAAACATTTCTGCTAAATACATTTTTTAAAAATATTTGAAGTTTCACAAAACTCAAGATTTTAGTCATGTATCACAGTGTTTAAATTTTTATAACTCCTGAGCCCTGACGAATCTAGGCCACGTGGCTCTTCCACACCTCATTTTGAAGCTTACAAAACATACTTAATGACACTGGGTGTTACGAATAAAGTTAAAGTCAAGTGACTTGAGTTTACTTCGATCCTTTCCTAATTAATAAAAAGGAACTACCTGAGCTTGCTCATCGACACCTCATTCCTTCCTGGAGCAAGAAGTTTCCATGTAGGAGCTGACTCCCATTTCATATGAATTGACTTCTTGCTCCTATTCTGGAGAACTCTTATCAAAAAATTGAAGTCACCTCAGTAGGTGACTCAAGCTTGTAGAGTGAAGTCTTTTGTGGAAATGGCTGGCTTTATAAATGTGCAAGGACATCCGAAAATGTAAAAGGATAGCAGACACACTTTTGTAGGGGACTTTAAAACTCGGTATCTATTCAGTCAAAATGTGCAGAGGTAATACTGTCGAAACCAGAGGGGATGCGCTAACAAACACAGAGAAAGCTAATATTTTTAGGTTCCTGAGTGATCCGGGTTTCCAAAGCGTAGTTTCTGACGATGAAGGTATATCAGAGTAATGTATCTATCAGAAAGAAAGAAAGAAAGAAAAACATGGAAGATGGGTCTGTATCTTTAAAATTTGTCATATAATATAAACTATATAGTTACTTCTGCTCTCATAGCGAATGGAATATTTTTTACTTCTATCGCAACACTCATTAAATTATGCTAATCTTAAAATTTAAACATTAAATCACATTAAAATAAGAACACCTTCGATTTTACTGATTACTCCATCAGCTCGTACTATATTTGTTTCCAGTCGTTCAACTTTATGGATTTGTTTACAGTCTTCTTCATGTGCTTTTTTTTTCTAGCTGGGTTTTCATAATGGCCAGTTTTCTATTTCATTGTGATTCTGTTACTGAGATGAAAAGCAACTTTTCGTACTTCTCTGTAATGTTCACAAATGCAGAGGCTTTCTTTTGTCTTGATTCTGATAGCACTGACTTACTGAAAATTACTGAATGATCTTTTATCATGTCCACAAATGCTGGTAAAGAGTCATCCTTTCTCCCAAAGCCATCCTCTACATCAGCGTTTCTAAACCTTTTTGAACCCGAGGACCTCTAAAATGCCTAAAAAATTTTACGGACCCCTAATTTTACATCCCATTTTTAAAAGAAGGCCTATATTCTTAGTATTTGGGGCATTAATTATAGGTCATTATAACGAAATATGTGAAAAATCTTTACTTTACTTTCCATTTGCTTTTTTTAAATTATGTCTGTGGATGGTGGTCCGCGGACCATAGGTTGAGAAACACTGCTCTACATCACTCATATTGCACTTAGTCTTACTTGGTTCGATTAAATGGAACAACTTTCAACCAGATATTTGGCATGCGGGCATGACAACTGGAGAAAGCTCTCAGTCTGCTCGCTCCGCATAAGAGCAAGCTCTTGTAAACATAATGGTTTTTTGTCATAAAAAATTTGGGAGCTTGCTCACAACTGCAATCTTGCTCCCCTCAGTCATAAGCAAGACGAGTCGAGTTAGGTCTCTGTTTTATTCATACCACCCACTATACGACGACAATGCACTGACCTTGAACTAGTGGCTCCATTACCATGAGCCAGAGATGAAACAGCAATCAATGCAATGAAAGCATAAAGGGCAGGCCACCATCAGCTGGTAAGCATATGGCTATAGTGTTCTGGGAGACGAAGGGCATTATCCTCAATGACTGACTGGAATTAGGGGGCCAGCATATGCGATGACCCTTGATGCTTCTTGCAATTCAAAGGAAGCAGCCACGAATATGGGCTAAAGGTGTGCTTCTGCAGCATGAAAATACCAGCCACGAAACCACCCCTGCTGTTGGATCAGATAGGATTCACAACCACCCTATTCTGAGGAGATGGCACCTAGTGACTATCACTTGTTTGGGACCGTGAAGAAACCTCTGTGTGATCACCAATTTGCAGACTCTGAAGAACTGGAAACAGCTGTTGAGGCATGGGTATGCAACACTCCAAAAGAATGGCTTCAGAAGGATCTGGAAAGCTGACACACTGATGTCAAAAGTGACTACAATTAGAGGAAAATTATGTAACCTGTCTAAATATGATAGAAAAAATATAGTATGCAACTCCAGGGTATCCACCAAGTAATGCTGAAGAAATTCCCGGCTTATTCCCTGATTTTCATTGATCATTTCAGAAATTCCCGACCAAAATATGAAGCACTTTCTAATAACTGTGTAAGAAAAATTATAGGATTATCCATACTTTAAATAAGAAAAACTTTTAGTAACAAAAGTAATTGCAAACAATAATTACTTAGGCTATAACAGATACAAAAATTAGGAACAATAAAATAAATTAAATATACTTTCATATAGGCCTAATATTGTCTAGGAGTCTTTTTAATCACACTTTGCAATTTTTCGAATTTTCCCGGATATTTTAACAAATTCATTGACTTTTCCCGGATTTTCCCGACCATACGAAATTCCCGGCCTTTTCCCGGATTTTCCCGACCAGTGGACACCCTGAACTCATACATAACATAGTTCTTACATAATCAATTACAGTACCTTTGGGATACCCTTTTTCAGAGGGAGTGATGCGGTTCTCCAATAAATGTCATAGAAAAGTCTTGATTTTGAAAACAAGCTTTTTCTTTTCCTTTTTTACCTCCAAGTCATGGTCAAGGTACAGCTCAGTACAAACTGCTTACTCCTGTACATCAAAATTTAATGTACAGAGAATTCTGGGGGGGGAAAAAAGAATTCTTAGTAATACAGATGAAATTAAAAATCTTCATTGAATGAAGCATTAGTTCTGAGTGTATTTGATTTTTATTATTATAACAACATTCTTTACAACAAATATCGAAATGGCAGCATCATTCACAAAGTGAAACTATTACTGAATATAATGGGTTATATTACACAATACTTAACTGAAAACCACTGGAAAATGCTTAATCTACAATGAAATTAATATAGGAGATTAAAATAGAATTCTATGCATGTATACTAAAAATTATTAAATACTTTTACCATCATTCTTTAGATCAAAATATATAAAAATAGCATTCGTTTATATTACAATAGAGATGGGAAACCCATACTGTACCCATACAAAAAATAAATGAATCATTTTCGTGTTGTACATGCTTGAATCTATGAAAAAAAATGGTGATATACAGGGTTTTAGATTTATGCCCACACAGGGTTTTGTTCCTCGGCCACTCCCAAGTGGAAGAACCCACAACCTGTTGTCCGTGAAGTCTCTTTGGTTTGCAGTAGCATCGTTCTAATAGTAAGTAATTCCTTCTGTCACAAAAATGAACAGCAACAAAAGATGTTAAAACTAAAACCTTACACTCACAACAGTCGGTACTGGAATAGTGAAAATCCACATCGTATACAAGAAGTTCCTCATTATGACAACAAGAAAGTTGGACAAGACAAATCCTCGCAAACTGGAACAACTAAAGGAAAACATTAGGAATGAAATCAGATCTGCATGTGTTTTACCATCACAATACCTGGTTACATGAGGGAGGATGACACTTTCAGCATCTTTTGTAAGATAAGATTTCACACGCTATTAGAAGCAGAGGCGAAGAACAGGAAATACTGGCTCCTACCTGCCCACCCACTGCCAGCAAAATGCCGCACGGGTGGTAAACTTATAAATCTAAAGACCTGTATTCATATGTGAGAGATTTTAAATTGTGAACCTTTCAAACTGCACATTAACACATCTTTTTTTACGAGATGTTTACATAAATACTACTCCCATCACAATGATTTTTATAATAGTAAATAACCTTATAGTCTTCTGTGGGAAACAGTAACATGAAAATAAGAAAGTATTTGAATTTTTCAATGTAAAAGTTTCTCCAAAAATTATCATGCACTTCTTTGTGCAAAGGGAAAAAAAAAACTGTTTTAAGAGAACAATTATATTTGTTGTAAGAGATTTCTCAGCTCGCAAATAAATCTAACATATTAAACATTTAAAAAGACACAGGGTGGTAAATTACAGATATTTAAACTTGTAATACAAAATGTAAATGTAAAGTCTAAATTACCTCTATCAATTATCAAATTGTACTCCTTACAGAAATGACTACATTTCAGAGAAAGAAAACTTCCTTTATTACGAAATATGGCATTAAGCTTATGGTAATTCGAAGATTGTCAATCATCAATTTTGTACAATTCTACTGGCATTTCAAACTTCTGCAAGTATGCTGTGTAAGTAGTAGGCTACAATATTTAAGAAAAGCTGAAATTGGTAATAGCTATTTAAGTAACAAACTGCAAAAAAGTAGAGTTTTAAGCACAACAAGTGAACTGCCCACCCAGCAGTGGAGTGATCGTTTAAAATGCTACTTGTGGATGTGTTTCATACAAGCTTTTCTAGGCAGTCGCTGAAATAAACCTATTGTGTTTATATGTTGCAGAGAAAACATTGTAGATTCGTTCTCTTGCAAAATCATATGAACTTCTGGTATTCAAGATGAGTGTGAGTTAGATTTTAAAGACAGATTTCATGGTCTTTGAATACATGATTGTTCTACTGTTGTTTAAGTGAAGTTCTGCCTGATATGTATTTTTTTAATATACAGTAAATAAAATGGAACTGATAAAAATAATTAGGAAAATAAGCAATCCAGAAGTGAATTTGGACATAGAAAAAGCAGCAGAAGCTGTGAAAGGGTAAGCTGATCCTAAAAAGTCAAAGAAGATCTATGAAAACTTACAAAAGTTCAATTGATGGCTTCAAGAGGAAAATGTGTCTAGTATTAGTGAAGAAGTGATTCTAGCCCAAGGCACTGATGGTTAAAACAGAGCCTTAAAAAAGCGGACACAAATGTTTTTATTTCATTTTATAAACATCACCCGTTACACAAAATTCATGGAGGGAGAAGCAAATTTCACTATGCGACAATTTTTTGTATTTTTGTGTCCCGAAAAAACTTCAAGCGAGAAAGTTTTAGTGAAATAATTGAATTTTAATACAAATGAAGTTCCAGCCCCATATCTCGAATGGTTTACGAGTAATTGAGTGGTAATTATTCGGGCGCTTCAAGGTGTCAGAATGATTTGGCGCTTCAAGCATGGTGCCGCTGACAAAGCTTCTACCTACTGATCTCGGCCGCTTGAACGCAGTCATTTAGGATAGATATTACCAGTACATACTGTTTTTAATAATACAAATGGAAGGTGCTTTAGAAAGTGCAATTAACTGAACCATTATGCCGGGCCAGATATGTGCTGTGGCAGTGTGTAACAGTAATTTTGTAGATTGTAGAAAACAGCTAAGATGTGAACTGTTCTGTTATTCAAGTTACTTAAATGTTCCTCTGATTCTACAGCATTTGTCTTTAAAATCTTGTAAAAATCTCCCAAAGGATCTAGATTTGAATAGAAATTATATAATACAGGTAGGCCTATATAACAGCTAAAGGGTGATTTGTTCTAATATTTTGTTGCCTAGAAAATATTCCTCATTCTAGAGGTTATGTGAGTATAATTTGATGAAAATTTGTTAAAGAATGTATCCTATATTTGTATAGAAATTGTACCTTATAATAAGGGTAGAAAACAACTACGGGAATTTTTATGTATCAATATTAACATGTACAGTACTAATGTTATTATTACATTGCGTAGACTATTGTAGAGTATTAATTTGTGTTAATATTGTAATCAAAGCAATACATTTATATTAATAATAATTTTCTCCGGGTTATATGGGGTAAGTTATGTAGGTAATGATTGGTGAAACACGGCCAAAAATGTACATCTGTATACAAATTATGTGACGACAGATATAATATAGACCTAATAAACGAAGGGATGGTTTGTGAATTGCAGGGCAGGGAAACTTTCATGAGCAGCACAACGAAAAGAGGCGCAGGATCTTTAAAATCGACGTCTCAACATAAAAAAAAGGACACAAATTGCTTCGCAATGCATTCTACATAAATCACACAATATTTCAAAGGATTTTTCCATGAAGTTTTCATTAAAAAGTATCATCGTCTTGCCCTAACTATAACCCGATAGCATGCTCTTAAAGCCTCGGCAATTCAATTTTAACTGTAATACGTTTTCATGTTGATAAATTATATTAAAATATGAAAAGGGCGTAACAAGGTATTAAACTAATAAGGCATTTGATAAGGTAATTAGAAATAAAAGTTACTAGCACAAAGGATCAAAAAATAAAATAAATAATTCAACAAATATCTAAATAACAGTAGTGCAGATTTACAAGATTAGGAAAAAGTTTAATTCATTCTTTTTCCCCAGCGGGTCAATCTTTCAGTATGGGTACAAGTAGCCAGTTCATATCCTTTATTATTGAGTCCACGATTAAAATATTTAAGGATTTTTATGTAATTGCTAGTAGGCCTATTTTATAGAATAAAAAAGACCTCTGTACCGTTCCGGTAGCTTTATCGCCTTGAGTAATTACCACTCTATTACTCGTAAACCATTCAAAATATAAACGTGGTACTTGATGTATAATAAAATTCAAATATTTCCCTAAAGCTCACATGCTTGAATCATTTTCTGGTCACAGAAATAAAAAAATTGTCGCATAGTCAAATATGCTTTTTCCTGAACATTTCACGGTCGTCACAAATCACTCCGACACAGAAGCGCCTGGAATAATTACCACTCAATTACTCGTAAACCATTCGAGATATGGGGCTGGAACTTCATTTGTATTAAAATTCAATTATTTCACTAAAACTTTCTCGCTTGAAGTTTTTTCGGGACACAAAAATACAAAAAATTGTCGCATAGTGAAATTTGCTTCTCCCTCCATGAATTTTGTGTAACGGGTGATGTTTATAAAATGAAATAAAAACATTTGTATCCGCTTTTTTAAGGCTCTGTTTTAACCATCAGTAGGGCTGATGTGTGTAGATTATTTCTGTATAAATTTGACAGGAATCCGACCACGGGTTAATTAAAGGTTACGAGTTTAATCACGCGGTGTAAGATTTTCTAGACTGAGTAAAATCTGAAAATTGCGAGATCTGGAATCTTGTGACGTCACACACTCAAGTGCTGCGATTGGTCTATCCCGGAATACGCAACCTGTATAGTTTACTGATCTTGATTCTAGCCCAAGGCTTGTAAACTACAGAGGTAGCGTATTCCGGCGAGTTTATAGGACAGGGGGTTGCGGCGAGCAGGCGAGTGTGTGACGTCACAAGATTCCAGATCTCGCAATTTTCAGTTTTTACTCAGTCTAGAAAATCTTACACCGCGTGATTAAACTCGTAACCTTTAATTAACCCGTGGTCGGATTCCTGTGAAATTTATACAGAAATAATCTACACACATCAGCCCTACTGATGGTTAAAACAGAGCCTTAAAAAAGCGGACACAAATGTTTTTATTTCATTTTATAAACATCACCCGTTACACAAAATTCATGGAGGGAGAAGCAAATTTCACTATGCGACAATTTTTTGTATTTTTGTGTCCCGAAAAAACTTCAAGCGAGAAAGTTTTAGTGAAATAATTGAATTTTAATACAAATGAAGTTCCAGCCCCATATCTCGAATGGTTTACGAGTAATTGAGTGGTAATTATTCGGGCGCTTCAAGGTGTCAGAATGATTTGGCGCTTCAAGCATGGTGCCGCTGACAAAGCTTCTACCTACTGATCTCGGCCGCTTGAACGCAGTCATTTAGGATAGATATTACCAGTACATACTGTTTTTAATAATACAAATGGAAGGTGCTTTAGAAAGTGCAATTAACTGAACCATTATGCCGGGCCAGATATGTGCTGTGGCAGTGTGTAACAGTAATTTTGTAGATTGTAGAAAACAGCTAAGATGTGAACTGTTCTGTTATTCAAGTTACTTAAATGTTCCTCTGATTCTACAGCATTTGTCTTTAAAATCTTGTAAAAATCTCCCAAAGGATCTAGATTTGAATAGAAATTATATAATACAGGTAGGCCTATATAACAGCTAAAGGGTGATTTGTTCTAATATTTTGTTGCCTAGAAAATATTCCTCATTCTAGAGGTTATGTGAGTATAATTTGATGAAAATTTGTTAAAGAATGTATCCTATATTTGTATAGAAATTGTACCTTATAATAAGGGTAGAAAACAACTACGGGAATTTTTATGTATCAATATTAACATGTACAGTACTAATGTTATTATTACATTGCGTAGACTATTGTAGAGTATTAATTTGTGTTAATATTGTAATCAAAGCAATACATTTATATTAATAATAATTTTCTCCGGGTTATATGGGGTAAGTTATGTAGGTAATGATTGGTGAAACACGGCCAAAAATGTACATCTGTATACAAATTATGTGACGACAGATATAATATAGACCTAATAAACGAAGGGATGGTTTGTGAATTGCAGGGCAGGGAAACTTTCATGAGCAGCACAACGAAAAGAGGCGCAGGATCTTTAAAATCGACGTCTCAACATAAAAAAAAGGACACAAATTGCTTCGCAATGCATTCTACATAAATCACACAATATTTCAAAGGATTTTTCCATGAAGTTTTCATTAAAAAGTATCATCGTCTTGCCCTAACTATAACCCGATAGCATGCTCTTAAAGCCTCGGCAATTCAATTTTAACTGTAATACGTTTTCATGTTGATAAATTATATTAAAATATGAAAAGGGCGTAACAAGGTATTAAACTAATAAGGCATTTGATAAGGTAATTAGAAATAAAAGTTACTAGCACAAAGGATCAAAAAATAAAATAAATAATTCAACAAATATCTAAATAACAGTAGTGCAGATTTACAAGATTAGGAAAAAGTTTAATTCATTCTTTTTCCCCAGCGGGTCAATCTTTCAGTATGGGTACAAGTAGCCAGTTCATATCCTTTATTATTGAGTCCACGATTAAAATATTTAAGGATTTTTATGTAATTGCTAGTAGGCCTATTTTATAGAATAAAAAAGACCTCTGTACCGTTCCGGTAGCTTTATCGCCTTGAGTAATTACCACTCTATTACTCGTAAACCATTCAAAATATAAACGTGGTACTTGATGTATAATAAAATTCAAATATTTCCCTAAAGCTCACATGCTTGAATCATTTTCTGGTCACAGAAATAAAAAAATTGTCGCATAGTCAAATATGCTTTTTCCTGAACATTTCACGGTCGTCACAAATCACTCCGACACAGAAGCGCCTGGAATAATTACCACTCAATTACTCGTAAACCATTCGAGATATGGGGCTGGAACTTCATTTGTATTAAAATTCAATTATTTCACTAAAACTTTCTCGCTTGAAGTTTTTTCGGGACACAAAAATACAAAAAATTGTCGCATAGTGAAATTTGCTTCTCCCTCCATGAATTTTGTGTAACGGGTGATGTTTATAAAATGAAATAAAAACATTTGTATCCGCTTTTTTAAGGCTCTGTTTTAACCATCAGTAGGGCTGATGTGTGTAGATTATTTCTGTATAAATTTGACAGGAATCCGACCACGGGTTAATTAAAGGTTACGAGTTTAATCACGCGGTGTAAGATTTTCTAGACTGAGTAAAATCTGAAAATTGCGAGATCTGGAATCTTGTGACGTCACACACTCAAGTGCTGCGATTGGTCTATCCCGGAATACGCAACCTGTATAGTTTACTGATCTTGATTCTAGCCTACTTTTTGGAGATATCTTCAACATGTAAGTCGTCTTCTTTATGGAGCATTTATTCCATGCTTCGGGGCACTATTAGTGTTCATAAAAATATGGATGTAAGTAAATATGTTTCTGTTATTGCATTCTTGTACAAGAAAGTGGATGGCTATAGGCCCAGAAAACGTAAAATATTTTTCAAAGAAATTGCAAGATTTATGAAGGAGGCAGGTGAAAATTATCAACTCAAGAAAGTAGTTTTTATTGTTGGATCATCTGTTGCCTGTCAGAAGGCGGAGCTCACTTCTCTATGATATATAAAAAGTTGATTCTTTTATTCAAGTCATAATCCCCAATACCAAAAGATTATTTGGTATAACAAGGGGATATAGATGGAGTAATATTTTTGGAAGCTTTGTGCATCCCATTCGCAAAAACATGTTCAGCAGCATGCTCAGAAAATGTTCAAATTCCTTGGTTTGCCCAATGTTGCTGATTTCGTAGGTAACTGTTTTGGATGATGCTCTGCAGCCATGTTAGCTGTTGCTGGAGCGAATATATAAATGTTAACAGACATAGCATTGGCATTAAATGGCAGTTGCAGAAGCTACCATATGTAAAAAATTCAATAGAAAACAAGAAAAAAATTGCAAACAAGATTTTAGGGAAAAAGGAAAATAAACCACGAAGACAGAACTTGCTGAGGACAACAATGAGATTCAATATCCTGCTACAGAACGTAACTTGTTTGCCAGAAGAAAATAATATACCGATACGTATCAAATCTCCATTTGTAATTTACAATTTAAATAATTCTGTTGTGAATATTTATAATGAATAAATAGTTGGAATTTATGATTTCAGTATTTCTAATTAGCAATGCTTAAACATATTTATCTACTTTTAGACATGGAGTTGACTTTTATGTTAATTTATGGATGCAACAATCAATCTAAAGCAAAATTATGGCATAAGAGCTGAAACTCTGGTAAGTGCTGAAGAACTTGCAAATGTTAAGGGGCTGTCACACTGGATTGATCGAGCGACAGCGACCGACCGACTGATATAATGAACCTATAGACAGCAGTGGTACCAGTCACATAGCATCAATTGCCAGCGATCAACAACGAGGGTGAGGTATCAACTGGTCTGTGAAATCAAACCTGTCCGTTTTTCAATCGACAGTCGATGGCAAATGGTGGCAGCACTTCAAAGCTTCGTACCCACCTGAATTTCAGAATTGATGCTGGAAGATTTAACTTACACTATAATGTCGTTTTAGACTCATATTTGAATGAAATAGAATTGCACGAATCATTTAAGGCACTTAAAACAATATCTTCTGATGTAATTTAATTTTACAAATACAAATATACATCGAGTTGTAGACCTAGCGGTGGGTGATCAAACTACAACAAACAACAAACCTCTTTCGCTCGGCCGACTGATGAAGCTTGAAGTAAACAGATGTAGCCTGAGATAGTAGGCATAATATTAAACCCTACATTCCAACACATGTAGTATGATATTGTGCAGGAAATAGGCAGATAGGCCTAATAAGGTAATATACTTTACCTCTAATATACAGTGATGAGTAGACCTAGTAAAATCATATAGGTACATAACCTATAATATTTCCGTTGATCGATGACGCTCGATGCAGTGTGACAAGGAACAGAAATTTAGTCGAGAGCGCATGATGGCAGTCGGCTGGTCTTGATCGATCGAAGCTCTGACAGGCCGCTTAGTCATAACTTCATAAGCTGTGAAACATGTGCGCAGTAAAGGTTTTTGTGTGAAGAACTGCTAGC
Organism: Ectobius pallidus; assembly: GCA_964059195.1. Classification (NCBI taxonomy): domain Eukaryota; kingdom Metazoa; phylum Arthropoda; class Insecta; order Blattodea; family Ectobiidae; genus Ectobius; species Ectobius pallidus. The sequence goes on along the minus strand of CAXKWD010000003.1, from coordinate 87,667,945 downwards.
ATGGTATTACAGTATAGTGAAACCGAAGTTTAAATATTGAAAAGTACCTTTTCTTTGGAGATCAGTTGACCATAAATTGTACTTTTATAAAAATAGTGTCAAAGGTCATAAAAACATCAATTTTTAGTTAGAGGTTTATTTTTTTAGAATGCTCAGAATTTTAAGGCTCATGATGTCATCTGTCCATGCACGTACTAATACTGAGAATACCAATGCAAGGAAAGCATCATATTGTGTTGCAAATTAGCAGAGCATTCTAGAAGGAGATGAGATAAGGGCAAGGCGATAGAGCTCCTAAGATCACTTATTCGGATGGAGAAAAATGCCACCATGCAATAATTTTCATGCAAAAAAAGAGAAAAGAGAAACAACATCTCCCATGTAATTGAAAATATTTACACATAATTTTAGAGTGACTTACTGAAATATTCTGTATACAAACTACAGCAGAGCATTAATAGATAATAAGTAACCATAAAAATTTAATACGATATATTAAATGTCTTATCAACATACTGCACTCTGGAATTTTATAAGAATGTGATTCATCGATACAACTCAAGTACAACTTCATTCAAAAGAGTATGACGATCAAACTAAAATACATTTGTTTCAGCTATCAGATAATGGTACCTACTATGAGAATCTGTCCTGAACTTTTTTTATTGTTAGTTATTAGTTATTTTACAAAAACAACAGATTCCTATAACTTTTAAGCAATTTGCCTGAACAATATGTGTTTTGCCTATATTAGGTTCAGAAATATAATGCAAGTTACAGTGCCATTGAGAAGTCTCTTAGCAATTCAATTCAATTCAATCCAATTCTTTATTCACCATAAGGATACATGATCCATGGCTTCATCATAATAACACAATATTCACATTCAAAGATTAATTAAATACACTTTTACAAATATATCCAAAAGAGTGAAAAGAATTATGTAACTTACATATATCAGTTATTTCTATGGAGAGAGACAGAAGGTCACAAAATCATTTGTATCAAGAAACATGATTTCAAGAGCGTTAATTTTAATTTCTTCTTGAAAATATTGGTACTTAAATTTAGTAGAGATAGTGGTCATTTATTCTACATACAGATGCCCATGTGAGAGATGCTGAGTAAGCTTTTGGTGATTCTATGACAATTTGTATGGTCATTGGATGTTCTTGTATGGTAACTATGAAGTTATACATTAGTTATAATATCAGTTACAATTACTGATTATGCCACCCACACGAAGGATGGTACTCCTTTACTCCTGATTCCTGTTAATTTGTGCATGAAGTAGAACATTATAACATATGAGGGGGGACCCAAAAATAACCGGAATCGAACTGTTGCGGGCGAATGCTTTCTAGTTACGAGTTGTGCTGTTAGGTGGTGTTATTTGGGGGTCTCCCGCGACCGTTAGTGAGCTGGCGTAAGTCTGAGTTAAGTGGCTTGGTTGTGGTGCGCTGTTGTGTGCGTCAGTGTTTCAACCCGTTGGCGATTGGCGAGATGCCCGACCACAAGGAATAAAGAGTGTGTGTGAAATTTTGTTTTCTGTTAGGGAAAACTGTAGCCAAGACCGTTGGGATGCTTAGGCAATCCTTTCATGATGATCCTTTGGGGAAATCACAGGTCTAAGAGGGGTTTTCCCGTTTCAAATCTGACAACATGTCAACTGAAGACATGCCACGCCCCGGGCATCCTTTTACAGGAAGAAATTACGAAAACATTGCCAAAATCAAACGCGCAATTGATGAAGATCTTTTAAGAAAATTTGGATCGTTCTGCACTTCACTCTTCAAGTCGCGGCAAACATTCACGCGGTTTTCTCTTTGGTCATCTCTGAGCAAGCGAGGAACAAATTTTGCAGACACCCGTCTCATGTTCAAACCTTCGGTTAAAATTCGCTGGACAATGCACCATGACACGTTCGTTTCCTCAGAAATTTGGTCAATGTTCTTTCAACGATCTCGGCTGCAGTTTTCCCTAACAGAAAACATTTCACACACACTCTCTGTTCCTTGTGGTCGGGCATCTCACCAATCGCCAACGGGTTGAAACACGGATGCACACAACAGCGCACCACAACCAAGCCACATAACTCAGACTTACGCCAGCTCACTAACGGTCGTGGGAGACCCCCAAATAACACCACCTAACAGCACAACTCGTAACTAGAAAGCATTCGCCCGCAACAGTTCGATTCCGGTTATTTTTGGGTCTCCCCTCGTATGCTAGCTCTGCCAACTGAATTCTATTCTTTAGGGGATTCTTGTCTGCACAAGTAGTGTGTAGTGACTTCTTGATGGCACTGTAATAAATGTATCCTTTTTCTACATATTTCATTGCTGGAACAAATTGTCGGTATCAGTATACAACATTTCTACAACAAAATATCACTAAAACTTTATACGAAAAGCCTCATTTTTTGGTGGATTTTTAATTAAAATACCATCAAACAAGACAAGACAGTTTTCAAAATATTACTTTAAAACATTATATGAAATGCTCCTTCTTCTCTTAACAATAAACCAACTGCATATAACAAATGCATCTTACTCATGACCATAGGCGTACCGAGGGGGGGGTTTTGGGGGTTTGAACCCCCCCATTGATAAAAAAAAGGAAAATTGTATAATTTTTTAAAGTCTGCCGATAAATTACTTAATACAAGTATAAAGCGTGAGAAGCTTAAAACTCGTTATTTTGCGTCTTAATTTTTAAAATTTTCCGGAGGAGGACCCCCAGAAGCTTAAAACTGGTTATTTTGCATCTTAATTTTTAAAATTTTCCGGGGAATAACCCCCGGAAGCTTAAAACTCGTTATTTTGCACCTTAATTTTTAAAATTTTCCGGGGGAGGACCCCCGGAACCTTAAAATTCGTTATTTTGCATCTTAATTTTTAAAATTTTCCGGGGGAGGACCCTCGGGCCCCCCTCTTCCTGGGGGGTATTCCAGACCCCGCGGATGTTATAACCCCCCCCATATGGTCGGCCTGGTTACGCCTATGCTCATGACAAATATGTCAAATTTATATAGAGTTTAAGGAAAACCATGAACAGAATTTATAAAAGGGAAAATATAGCCACTCCTTGCCAAAAGATGTTCAGGACGTTATGTGCTGTGCAGCACTGGAGTACAGTGGCGGACGCAGAGGCGGGGATTGGGGGGATAGATCCCCCCCCCGAAATTTGAAAAAAGGCTATATATGCACTCTAAGTGGCCAGTTTTATAAACTAATCGTATAATATGTAAGTTAATTAATTTTTTTAGTATTCAAATCCCCCCCCCCCCGAAAAAAAATTCTGCGTCCGCCACTGCTGGAGTAAGTTCAGATTATTGCTCACTTCCTTAAGAAATGCACTGGAACCCTGTCCTAAACATCAATTTTATTTTACCCTGATAATAGGTTTTTAACTTTCCAAATGTCAGTCCATGTAAGTTACTTCAAATTCTGCTGGTCCCAAATCAAAGATTAAATGCAGGTTTCGATCAACAGTCTACAAAATGTTTTATCTGTTCTCACCAATAAACTTAAATAAAAAATTATAAAATTATAACAAAAATCAGCCTAAAAAGGTACTAGAAATATGAAAATAAAATTATATCTGGTTCTCAATGACATCCTACATAGAATCAAGCTAAAATTGATGAAAATGTTCTCAAGTGTTCCCTAAACCAAACAACTACTACTACTACTACTACTACTACTACTACTACTACTACGGTATGTTAAAGGCCCCTAACAATATACAAGTCTGGAAGTAAGTCTGTATACTTAAATCAAGCAATTTATCTGAATCACCAGTTTATTAATTGTGAATTTAAATAATTAAATTATAATAGGTTTGTTCTAGTCACTGGACTGATGTACTGCACTGCAACAGCTATACACAATAAATTTGACAAATACTAGAAAGAAGTATAGCATATAATCATATATCAGAATTAAAAAATTTAAACACATTAAATTTGGCCAATCTGTATGGAATTTTGATACCTGTGAACTGGTAATCAATATATACTTTTTTTTATAATTTACCTCACTCTTTTCATTGCATGTTTTGAGGACATTTCTCCTCATCACCAGCTAATTTCCAAATGCCAAAATTCAGTCTTGTACTAGCAATTGCTACTGATTTATGAACTGAAGCATAATCACGAATTGAATTCTTTACAGAAGGTCTACAATGCCTCTTCCACCAATCTATGCACTTAGTTCTACCTTACGGTAATAGATGACATCACCATTCAGAAAATTATGAAGCAAAACGTGCTTTGACAATCCTAAAAAAAGTGTCTATGTCAAACATAAAAGTAATGTGCTGGCTTTCTTTGTGCCAAATTACAACAATTGCATTGTCCATCTAATCTACAATCTGCAGCCAGTATTATATCTGGTACAATAAAGTCTTGTTTTTCCTCTCGCAATATTAACTTTTATACTTTAGACAATACTGTTTTGAGATAACAGAAAAATTTGTATTTTCTTTACAGTGCCTGGAATGAAGTGATTCATTTTATAACAAGAAACTATAGAAAACAGACGGCTAAAGCAAAAAATTAGACAAAAATGAGTTACTTGAAAAATAAGTAGGCCTAAGTGGCAGTGAGAAAAGAAAAAGAGGGGTCCCACCAATTAAGTTTGCCTTTCCACTAATCGCTGGTTCTGATAAAGTTGGTGGGGGTGGATTAGGAGTATTTGGCGATATCAATGGCATCACTGACATCGTAAAACACATTTCATTTGTAGCACGACATAAGTTTATCATCACAGAATAAATTTAAACTTACCGCTCATTAAAAACAGGCCTTGGATAAAATTCCCTCCAAAAAAAAAATCTGACAATTATAAGATCTCTTGTAAAGACTACATTATATACGGTACATAAAGTTAAAACATGGGACAAAGAACATTTTGGAATACTATTACGTGGACAGATTGAAAAGTCAGCATAAGTGAAATCTGGAACATGAAACTGATGTGATGTGGTGTATAAATATATATTATAAAAAAAAAAAAAAAAAAGCTGGAATTGACTATTCCAGATAGTGTTCATACATGTGGAAAATCTTTAACATTTTTATTTTTTATTTTTGAGAATGACTTAAGCCCAATTGGGAAATTTAGAAAGTCATATTAACAGCCACTAACGGCTAAGACAGATACTGGAACTTATCTAAAGATGAAGAGAAAGCTCATTCAAACATGTTTAAATTAACACAGAGAAGTAGTGAGTGACTTTAATTGATTAGAGGAGATTCCACACTTTACTCTTTTCCTAATATTATTTACTTAATTGGAAATAATACGTGTTTTTTAACCCGGGGATGGGACAAAAAGAGGGTAACAAACATTCACTGAACATATGGAAAATGATACTGTTATCAGATATTGTTAACAAAAAGGAAAGTCAACATGTAATATCATATAGAAACTAATATTGGGAAGAACACAGTGAAGTCATCATATAAATTATTAAGGCTATATTTCACACTTGAACTTCACTATTAAATATTTTGGAGTACTAAGTAAGCAACAGTTGGGGGAAGACGTGTGTGGAATGAGCTGCGGAAGATTTGTTTAAAAGTGACATAAGGGACAATGGGAGTGGAAGTAGCAGTTTACAGAGCCAGAATCGGGTGTTTTGTGAATAAAAAGAAGACGGGGTTGAAGAAGCAAATAAACAAAGAAAACACCGCCAACGCATTGATACACTCAATCATGATTATTGTCCTCCTGGTGATAGGCGGAATTGAAATGAACCCGGGACCAGGCAGACAGGGTAGCTTCGAAGAGATATTCAGAAGATTAGATGGCTTTGAAGAGCGACTGAGTAACAAAATTAGTGTGGCGACGAAAGAAGTAAAGCAGGAGATCCGAGAAGAGATCAAGTATATGAAGAAGGAAGTGGAAGAACTGAGGAGCAGGATACAAAGATTAGAGAAGAAAAATCGAGAATTCAATTTAGTTTTCACGGGGATAGAAGAGAGAAAAGGAATCACGCCTAGAATGGAGATTACGGAAATTTTAGAGAAAAAACTGGAGGCTGAACTACAGGGCTGGGAAATTATCGAGGCCTATCGGATTGGTAATAGGAAGGGCAAACGAATGATAGTCACGCGATTTGCTACGAAACAGGTCGTTTACATGACATTGAAGATGGCACCTAAATTAAGGGGGACGAATATTTACATCAATAAAGACCTATCAGAACAGGAAAGATGCGTCAGGAGACAGCTAGTACAACAAATGAAAGAATTAAGGAAATCTGGAAAAAAGGTTATCATCCGGAACCTGGAATTGTACGTGGATGGAGTCAAGCTCGAAGACAAAAGCGGATTAAGTGACAGCAAACAGGAAAAGCGTCAGCAGATTTGTGAAGAAGGGGCAGCTAGCCTGCGCGTGGACGGGTCGGAAGAAAAGGACTCCAGAGTCGTGACGTCGCTTCGTAGGGGAAAAATACCTCATAGACCATCCCAGGTGATGACGCAGACACAATCAGATGACGTACCGTAAACTGGGGCAACTTTGTCCCACACACAGAATAAAAGTTAATTATTTTTTTTGCAGAGGTTATATGAAAGGTAAGAGAATCAACTGTGGCATATTATCTTTGCTATTTTCCAGAGAATCTATGTGAATTACTGGAATCTTTTTCAATGTTCTTTTCGTGGTGGTAGCACTGTCACAATCTGAATCAGCTGTTTTGTGGAGGGGAGAACGTGTAACAAATTTATAGGCTGTGGTCCTGGATTTGAACCAAAAAAATTCAGTAAGTATCAAATTATTTACTTTATACATTCATAAAACACGTGACATTTTAATAGAGCTTGATTTTAAATATATTTTTTTCATATTCATTCTAATTCATACCATGTATCATTTTAGAGGTTATTTGGGACAACTTTGTCCCGGGCCAAAGTTGCTATAGTGTTTTCATTAAAATTGTGTTGTGCTTGTTTTTTAGGGTTTTTCTCTCAAAACACATTCCAGAACAACAGAAATGGGGAAAGAGAGGATGGGAAGCAGGAGAAAGCTAGGAAGTTGGGAATAGAAAAAAAATATTCTGACGATAAGTTACAAAAATGTTTGCAAGATAAAATGGAAGTTCGTCTGTCACAGAGGCAAGAAGCAAAGCATTGGAATGTTGAGTCTGGAAAAGTAATCACCCCTGCAGACATAGATACTGGTATTACTATTCCAGTGATCGTCTCAGAACCGAATAAGAAGAGAACGGGGGGAAGGCCGAGGATACCGGTAGTGGTTGATGACATCTCCTCTAGTGAGGATTCTCATTTCAGTGTTGATGACACTACAAGCAATGATTTGGAATGATTTGGAATGATAGAAAGAGGACTTTGACCATGAGTGCCCAACTCATGAAGCTGATGATTTATGGAAGGAAAAGCTAAATAAAAATGACTATGTTGCAATCAACTACAGAGGAAGACTCTATCCAGGCAGAATTGTTGGTTTTGCCATGTAAGATGGGATAAAAAAATTAAACTGAAGTGTATGGAAAAAAACCAATGAAGTTCTGGAGATGGCCACAAGAAGGACAAGAGGACATATTGGCTTATGATTTCACTGATATGAAAACAAGAATAGATGAATTAGGAGAGGATACTATTCTGTCGCTAAACTGAACAGTTCCATTTCCTTTTATAATTTTGTAAGTTTTTAGTTTTTATTGGGCTGTTTTTCATGTTTCACTATCCTAGTTACTAGCATTTCAATAAGTACTGTACAGTATAATGTTTATCTTCCAGTATAGCCTAAGCATTATTTTTTTGATTATTTTCTCAATAAAACGTTATCACTTTTTGAATAAAATATTGTATAAAATTTATTTTCCTATTTTTTGTGTGATACTTTCACTTGTAGAATATTAGTTAAATGGGTCACATTTTCACTTATGCACAACATTGGTCCAGTGATCAAAATGTAGTCTTCAAAGAAGAAAAACTGTAAGTGGGCTAAAGTTGTCCCGTGATGGGGCAACATTGGCCCATTTAAAAAATATGCACAGAAAATATAGGAAACAATAGTAATCACCCAATGTATATCAGAGTGTACTCAGAATACCCTCACCCTTATTTCAGATATTACTTATATTCTTATAACAAAAAATAGAGGAGAAGAGAGGCTTAAATTTTGAGAAATTGAAAAAAGTGGGCCAAAGTTGGCCCAGTTTACGGTAGGAGCGAAGATAACAGGAATGAACGTGAGATCAGCTGAGGATCCATGGACGAAGTTTGATACGGCGAGTGCGGGAGAAGAAAATGCAGACAAAGCAACAGGCATTGGAACGAGAACCAGACGACGTTTGCAGTCTTTTAACTTGGTTACTAATCGACAATAAGCAGGGAGATCAACAAAAGCAGTCAAAATTATCACAAAGAAACAATTATAGCCTACGTCCTGTTTCAATAATGGGGAATGATCAGTGTACAACATTCAGTGCAATTAAAACAGTGCGAACACAGCCTGGAAAATTAAATAAATAAATTAAAAAAAGCGCTAGCTAATGCCAATATCGTGTGTAATGTAAGGTAACTCGATTCAGTGCGCTATGCTTAAAGATTCGGAGTATTGACAAAAAGGCTAATTTTCAAATATATACGCTATCAGTATAATAAGGTTTATTTAGAAAACCAGTTCATTGTTTTTGAATCCCATAAAAATGCAGATTATTTATTTAGTGATTTTTTATGGCTTAGGCAAGAGTAACAAGAATATAAAATGGTTACATGATGTGAACAGAAAAAAGACATACGAACTTAGCTTAAGGAAAGCACAGATGAAACTTACGCCATTTATTTTATTTGACTTTTATCTTAAAAAGAATTTATGAAGTTTCCTTATGGAATCCAGTTATATTGTTTAGTAGCCCTTTATGCTTACACACACACTTCCACGAAAAATGTGTAAATTGTGTTTTAAGATTGTCTACCGGTAAAACGACAAACGTCGAATCCGGTAACTCTTTTGTAATTTTTCTTAGTACAATAAATATCATATCATATCATATTAAATATTTACCTAGGACTACGTAGTTTCAGTCACCCTTGTGACTATCTTCAGCTACATCTGGTGTAGATGTAGCTGAAGATAGTCACAAGGGTGACTGAAACTACGTAGTCCTAGGTAAATATTTAATAGTGAAGTTCAAGTGTGAAATATAGCCTTAATAATTTATGTAATATCATGTTTGTTTTTATTAAATTGTATTGGAAATTAACACAGTGAAGTTATATAACATTATAATTATATAAGAGTTGAATTTTACAAAAGTACAAGTTGACAAAGGTAGCAAAGGTGCTGAAACTAGTACAGGTAAATCTGTACCAAAAGTGAAGATTTTGTGTAAAATTCAACTCTCATATAATTATCATAAATGCTACTTTCTACTGTATAAATAAATTTAAATACTTTCTACTTTAAAAACAAGAAGTTCCCAACTTTCTACCTATTATGATAAGTTTCTGTGACTCACTTCCAGAATACAAACAAATAAATGTAAGGGGTTACTTAGCACTTAAGTAAACTTGTATAAGAAATTACAGGAAGGAATATTGGTAATACGTATGTAGTGAAACATAACATACTGTGAACGGTTTACTTTACAGTCAAGTAATGACTATCACACTTTCTAAAGCAAAACATTAGACAAAAATGACTTTAATACTATCACCTGTATGACACCCATATCCAACAGAATCTGTTATCAAAGTAATCTACATAATTCAATCACTATAGCTTAAGTATAGAAGGAGTTTTAATAAAGTGAATTATACAGGAAAGAATAAGAAATGAACTTTGAAGAAAAAATTTAATATAATGATTATTAATGAAATTACTTATAAATTACTTACTTAACTACTTACTTAACTAAACTTAATTAAATGCCTTGTGAACTATTAGTGTACTTAAACAATATAAAAAATTACAGAAAGAATAGCACAAACATTTCATATGCAATTAATTTAACTTATATAAATTATATACAATACTAATTATTTCAACCGTGGTGTAACATTTCATAGGGATGTTATCAAACCGAAAATATGTTGTTCACACATAATTGCACCCCCCTGATTTATTTACATTTTCACACAAAAAGCAGAGATTTATCTGCAGATTACTGTTCCCAATCACCCTATTAAATAATTCTGATAGCTATCAGATGTGAAGGAACTTGACATTTAAACGCAAACAAATAAATGTACAGGATCGGTCTCTACAAATGTTATTATAAAGCACCATTTAAAAAATTTGGCATTCAGGAATAAAAGCTTAAAAATTAAAATTGTAGATTGCCATAACTTCTAGGCAGAAGAATGTGATATACTGTTAACAGATCTGTGAAGACCATGCATAAACTCTCGAGGAGATTTTTTAGTTTGCTTCTTGTATTCAAACACTGTTTTTCTCTTTCTACCGCAGTCTTTCTTTATGCACAAAATCTTTAGAACAATTAGAGAGAGGCTTGATTGCAAACTTAAAATATGTTTCAATAAAATTGCCACGCTTTCTGGCATACACACTTTCTGTTCTCCTGTTTATGTTCATTTCATTTACTGATTCTTACACAATCAGACTAGACACAAATGAGCTGACCAATTCAGTCATAATAAAATATTAGTCAAAAGAGAGAAATGTTACTCAGATAGGAGATAGAACATTTAACATAACTTCCTATAAGGGACGAGTAAATATTTTGTTTTAGGCCAGAAAATAATTTTTTAACAAAAATTTACCCTACACCCGTTCTATTTGTCTGTTTAGTTTCAGGATATTACAGATATGAAAGTCACTAAAAACTTCAGTTTTACATTTCCAAAACATCCCTTTAATATACATGAAATATTTAACTTGCAGTAATTTCATATTTCAAAATACTAATGCTTCTAAGTTTTTATGCTAAAAGTTTAAGAGTTTCTATGAATATAAATTCTGTATGGATCACCAACAATAGTATGCCTAGATTTTCCATCAAATAATCTTTTTAAATAAATTCTTTACGGCAGTGATCAAAAGATTTGTTAAAAAAGCTCTTTATACTTTCCACCTATACTTGTCAGAATTCTAAATGCATAGTGTTTTTTTTATAATCTTAAACGAACGTTCTCTAAAATAAATTTGAGTTGGATTCCGAGAAATATGTGCTGGTAATATTTTAAAAATAATTATATCTTCAAAAGTGCCTTAGATATCAAGATGATACCCGGTATTCTGTATTCATCTGTTAAGCGTATTTCTGTGCAAAAAGCCAAGAACCTTTTGTATCGTTTGTAGAAGCAAACAAATTCATCTGTGAAGTAAATTTCAAGCACCCTATTTTGGGGTGTATAAGATGCTCCTTTGTAAGAAGAACCCCAAAATTTAATACAATTTTTTCAGGAAAAAACAAAATTAAGAACCTGCAATTTATAGCTTGTGGTATATGAACTTCGTCTGTCAGGATTTTCCATGATTAACCAATGAAACATGTACAGTATACATACAGACCGAGTAAATGCTGGGAACTTCCTACCTTTTACCAAAGCCATGGAAATGTTTTTCAGCTAGTGAATTTGTCAGTCAGATATTCACTCCGGGAAAGCGTTATGAAGCTTAAGTGTCAGAAGCAGCATGATGTAAACCACCCTTATCTGTTTGTGAAGACCTATTGATGTGCTAAGTTTGAGATTAGGTTTTGACAAGACAACCTGTGCAGTTCCTCTATAAGTAGATCTTTATTTAAAACATTGAAACTCTTTGCATAATTAAATTCAATTCAATTTAATTAATGAATTAACTTAAATAAATAAACTTAAATTAATTTTAAGGGCAGCATAATTGGCACATAAGCCAGCCATCCAGTCAGACAGACAGACAGACAGACTTGTTATCTCATACATGAAAGTAAATGCATTAGCACATGCACATCTACTAAGTATGTAAAATACAGATGATACTCATGTGCTTCTAATTTTTAACATACAGCATCTTTTTAGTAGCGAAGTAAAGTATAAAGTATCTTCTAACAAAGAACATTAAAAAAAAAATAATTCTGAATTTTTTAAATAAGAGGGATCCACAAACACAGAAACCAAACAAATTAACTTACTGAATTAATTAAAATAACTTTTGTTGGATTTATATATAAACATTAAACAATGTTGCAACAGTGGCTTTCCAAATTTAAAGTTCCAAAAAATTTCAAAGAAATAACGCTACCACTGAAGTCTCTTTTACTTTTGCTAAAACTTACCCTGTCAAGTTTGTCCTCAAGACTAATGTTTTACTACACTGTAAGACTTTCTGGTCTAAGACAAGTCAAGTATTAATACACTTTTCAGTAGCATTTATGAGGATCGTTACACAAGCCAACCTCAATAACTGGTAAGTTAAACTATCTTTAGAATCTTAATTGAATCTTTCTATGAATGAAAACTGAATGAATCATGTGCCTTAAAATGAAACTTATTTTTAATAAAAACAAAGAAACTCTGATCAAGTGGAGATGAAATTTTTAATACTTTGAGCCCGGTCATGGTAGTACTACCATCGGCATTTACACAGCCTTGTGCCCAGCATTGGTAGAACTACTACTGTGGGCTAGCCTGAGTTTAAGAATTTATTGAAAGAAAACTATCTGCATTATTAACATGGAGGTTGCGGCATTTGAAAGATCAACTTATAGATTAGCTGGCAGGGTAGAGCAGTTGGGTAGCATACTGAAGTGTTGTGCCACCTACAAGAAAGCACTGTAGTATTGCAGTTTTAGATGATAAACACATGCTCAAGGGTACAATTTATGAGCTCTGGTGTCAGCATTTTTAGCATGAAAAAAGTCACATAGCCCCTTACATTTAGCTTGCTCTAAATCAGCTGTTGTGTTCGTAAGTCCTACAGAATGAATGTGCAGGGACCGGGTGGCCGCATTCAAATAAATATCCTTTCTCAAGACCCCTGACGGACGAAAAATGGTAGAAATAGTAAATGATTCAGATTCTGAAGGGTTTGAGTGTTCGGAATTAGACAAATTAAAGATTTTGTAAATAAGTTGTGTATATGTTTTACCTTATTCAGTTCTGTGTATATAGTGTCAAAATACCGACATATCTAGCCGAATCCAGCTTTTCACCAGAATGCCTTCTATCGGAAAATGTAAGTATATCACTCTTTCCAATAAAATTTATGGTTTATTATTTTTCCCCTGACAACATTTCAGATTCTTTCCTACAAAATGTAACAGATACAATTTTTTTTAACAAAACCTCTTAAAACCTTCTGGCACATGGGTCAAAATATATTTAAATGGCACCGGGTGCAAAGTGTTAACACCAATTTCAAATACTTTACTGACAGAGAGAAGAACACAGGCCTACTAAGGAAAGATTACTGGAGTGTAACATGTAAGAATATCTATAACTGCAGCTTTTACATTCAGTTAACTAACTTACAAACCACTAAACTACCAATCACACATTACAAGTATTGTAACAAAGGGTATATAAATTATGTGTGCATATATCCACAATATAGATTTTCAAATAACATTATTCTATAGTCCAAACACAAACATAATGTAAAAAATTAAACTTCTATAAAAAAGAAGTTCATAGTTTGGTAGGAATAAAATCTTGCTCTGTATATAAAATTACTTCACTCATTCTCAATATGTATATTTTTAGATTATTTGTCCACTGTCAAAAACACAAATGTTATTTTATGACACTGTGGCAAGTTCTAGAGCTACCTACTGACATTCACCTGTAAGGTATGAACTTTCACTGTTTAAAGATGTTTCCAGGAACGACTTCTGAAATCCAAACTGGCATGAATTAAAGTGTGAATTTTCATCTGTGTTTTGCTTCCTTGAGAAGATTTCTTATTTCTTGTGGGAATCCCCATGATTCAAGTCTATTGCTGTCTTTACTTCCAGCAATTATCTAGAATTAAAGTAAACTGGAATTAGAACCAAACAACACATAGATGACCTAAATAACAGTCAGAGTTTTCACTGCAGGCCAGGATGTCAGTAATCCACCACTGTTCTAATTTGCAAAGTCCATAATAAAGGAAAAGTACTACATTTTTCTTCAAATATTCAGAGCCATCTACAGTGAGTCCCATGCAAGAGTTGGCCAATGACGCAGGTTTCTGTGTCGCGGTGGGCACAGCTCCAACTCCCGAGCAATCGGGTGAAATATCTACGCTAATAAAGCCGCGATCGGTGTAATGATCCAGCTTTTCACATTTACAGTTAAAATTACAATGAAAATAACCACGTACCTCATCACAAGAGATGTTAGAAATGTTCTCCTCTTGCATACGCACAACACTGGCGCCTTTTTTATAAAATTTTCTTTCACGCGCGTAAGTTGAGCTTCCGAGATAGAGTTAATTTCTCTTCTAATGTTCTAATGTGTGGAGAATTGACCTATGCAATTTATTTTTAAAGTTCTTTTTAAAGTTCCCCATAAATAATAGTCACAAAGGCTATTGTTAGAAGAACTTAAAGACAATATCACAAGAGAAATTAATTCTATCTCGGAAGCTGAACGTACGCACATGAAAGAAAATTCTTTAAACAGGTGCCAGTGTTGTGCGTATTCAAGAGGAGAACATTTCTAACACCTCTTGTGATGAGGTACTTGGTTATTTCCATTGTAATTTTAACTGTAAATGTGAGAACCTGAATCATTAAACCGATCGCGGCATTATTAGCGTAGATATTTCACCTGATAAACCGGGAGTTGGAGCTGTGTCTGCAGCGATGCAAAAACCCGCGTCAATGGCCAACTCTTGTGTGGGACTCACTGTACTAATGAGAAAACTTCATGGTAGCATGAACCGGCAGGCACATTTCTCTTCTATCACAGCTATTCAGACAGATTTGAATATGCTCACCGTATTGAAATTGTCATGAAAAGGGGAATTCAGATTGAACTGAGTCTCAAGGTCGATACACCTAAAAATTAGGATAGGATCAGATAGAGATCGTATGCAACACCATGAAAACACTACTGCGTATCCAATTTGAGCTCAATATGCTAAGCAGACATTTCATTGGTCCTGAATGTCCTTGCGGTGTTTCTGTGTATGGCGAGAAGGGCAGTGGCGGCTATTCAGGTGAAGTAGGTGAAGTAGCACTTCACCAGTATTTTTCCTTTACAATACGTATTTTTAAAGTTTATTTCCCATATCACGAATGTTGGTTTTTACTATAAATGCATTTATGTAATTTTGTATTGCCCGCCACGAGTGATGTTAAAGGAGGAGGCGCCAGAGAGCTCTCGAGTCTTGCAAAGAAGCACGAAGCAGCCTTGATTCACTTCCCCTGTTCCATGGGTAGTCTGGTCCACTAAAAATGATGCTGGCTGATGCTACAAGCAGCATTTTTCTCGCTTATCCCACGTCCATGCTGAAGGGATCAGACTACCCACGAAGGTATCATCCTTCGGCTTCATGGTGCTTGCGCCGCGCGGTTACCACAGCAATGCTGCTACAATGACAGTGTGTGGCGGGTTTCATACCTACTCCTCTTCTGCTAACAGCTCCATTAATAGCAAAGCACCAATTTCACTTCCTCTACCCGTACCAAAGGTAATAAATGTTCGAAATCAATGTTTTTAACATAAATACCTGTTTTGAATTCTCCTCTGTCCTATAATATTTTCAGGAACGTGTCTGTGTGGCTTGAGAACTAAACATCGTGTATAAATAAAACGTATTTGGATTAGATATCTTCTGGGGAGATTGACGACTTTTTCTTACTTTTATACGGTATCCTTATACTTTGAAGGGTAGTTATAAGCCAGCTATCGTTTGTACAAACTCAGGCTTTTAAGTCTTACATCTTTGGGCGAGGCTAGAACAGACTTTCATTCTTCACGATTTTATAAAAAAAAAACTAACAATTTTGTTTAAATTTTCCACACGATTTGCATAGACGCTAAAGAGCTAGAATTTTTATTTTTAACAATTTTCAATTAATCATTTAAAAGGTGTTTATAAACAACCATATACTTCATTGAAGTATGAACGGTAGAGGAGCTTGGATTCTTTCTCATAAAATTAAATATCATTAACGGAAAAAAAATCATAGGCGTTCGATTCTATAGCACAAAAGTGAGGCATAGGGATGAGACTAGAAGTTAATTTATTTAATGTGTGTCACCATATACCAAGACTACTGTGTACTGTGATCAGGGTGTCCAGTAAGGCAAGCCGAAGAAATTCAAGCATATTTCAAGGATTTCAAGGCTTGAATTTCCGAAATTCAAAACAAAAGCTTTATTTACTAATATTAAAAATGTATGAACATAGGACACAATGAGTGAATATTAATGACTAATATTTCTGAAAATGGTAATTTTTTGTAAAAACTATCAACTTAAAAAAATATTAATGACTAATATTTCTGAAAATGGTAATTTTTTTGTAAAAAATATCAACTTAAAAAATATATTAATGACTAATATTTCCGAAAATGGTAAAATTTTCGTAAAAACTATCAACTTAAAAAAATATCAATGACTAATATTTCTGAAAATGGTAAATTTTTTTAAAAAACTATCAACTTAAAAAATATATTAATTACTAATATTTTTGAAAATGGTAAAATTTTCGTAAAAAGTATAAACTTAAAAAAATATTCTCTTGTATGTGATTTTTCCCGAAGGTTCACAAAATTCAAGCATAATTCAAGGATTTTTCCCGACATGGAAAATTCAAGCATAATTCCCGATTTTCCCGATTTTCAAGGCTGCTGGACACCCTGGTGATGAAAGCCCACTGTCACGTGTCACAACACTGAACCATCTTCGGAGATCGTCACTGATAGGGCGCCATAGGACGACAACGTTGAATCACGACGTTTCATTCCTACAATGCATATTTTTTCATAGGCAATCATACGACATGTGACATATTAATCACTGCATATTAATGCCTTGAAGTATCCAGTAACGAGCTGAAGTTTATCAGATAAAATTGCATCTTTCCGACCCTTGCAAGCATATTAACTTATAAGATAAACAACAGTCATTGGTCGATATCCGAGGCATTGCTAAAGATTATTAGTCAATTTCAAGTCCGCATCGCATGAATGGAATATTCTGAGTAATCTGATTAGGAGAATAATAATTACGATAAACATCAATAGATTCGCGGCGGAAAAGCAGGATCGAATTTATCTAATGAAACTCATAATCCCGATTGGGATTTATTAAGAGTATTCCATGAATAAAATGTATCAGATTTTATAAATAATAACTATATTCTTACCCGCATTGTTTAAAATCAAATCATCATTGTGCCATCTGTCAGATCACGACGTAGGCCTACTAAATGAAGGATCAAAAATGTTGCCAGACAAGTATCTTGTTTAGCGAATATTTCAATTCAGAAAGAACCTTTACTGCAGCTAGAAGAAATGCAGCCGTCCTATGATGATATCACCCACAAATTTACAGCCATAAAGGACTATCGAAGGATTGATTTGCTATACAAGACATAGGTGAGTTCAGTTATTAACGTAAGCATGTGGCATTTGTTTCCTCTTCACCTAATTTTCCGGCCACGAGCCGCCACTGGAGAAGGGTTTCATTGTTCGTGGAATGTGAGGCTAGTGCATTAAGTGGATTCTCTTGGAAACATAGTTTTCAATACTGTATAAAAAATATTGCATGTAAACAGGATCATACTAAAATGGGATCATATTCAGATTGATCTGAATTCTGCAAAAAAACATAGTAAATGCCTTTGCTAAATTGATTATGAATTTTATGCCTTGGTGTATTATACTACCACGTTTTTAACTGTTCTTTGTGCGTTTATATGTACAGCCTCGAACGATCTAGTTTTATAAGTGATATTCTATGTTTCTTTTAAATTCAATTAAATTTCTATGAACAAAATAAGTGGTTTCAAGGATTTGGAGATTTGGTACTGGTAACATATTCAACTATCCAAATAAAGGCCTGCTTGAAGTGACATCAGGTACTTTAAGAATAATTCCTACCATCTTAATTTGGATTTTGAATGTTTTATGCACTTTGTTTGAGGCACCCCAAAAAGAGATTCCATAAATTAAGATAGATTGTGCACATCCAAAGTGAATGGTTCTTAAGGCAGATGTAGTTAGGATACAATTTAAACATCTAAAAGGAAAAGACAATTCAGATGGTGTTAGTGACAGATTATATACAACAAATTCCGATTATCCATGCAATGTTCTCCTTTCTTAAACCTTTCTCATTTCAACCCCTATTATCAATTCTCTATACATATCTGTATGCTTTCCTTTTCATCCCCTATTTATATGTTCTCAATATCAATCTAAATCCTTTGGAAGATATTTACAAAAGCATACACATAGGCCTCTACAAGAATAAAAAAAATCTAGGCGAGATTATAACGCTACAAAAAACACTAAGTTGTTTTCATCCCCTATAAGATTATTTCAAGTTTTGAGAATACATTTGAATCTACTCTGTGTAAGTGTTATACACGCCAGGTTCAAGTGAGTTTAAAGTAAGCAAAAGGAGAATGACAAAGTCTGCAATAAGTTCCTTTATTAGCGCACTGCTATGCAGTTGATCGTCAGGCCTAGCAGTTTCTCTAGGTCCAACCAAACCCACTAGGTTATCAAAGGCTTGTGACTCACAGCAATGATATTTCAGGCAGCCACAGCAATGCAAGCTTGCTCTCTCGCCAAGCAAGTTAAATGCTCTGGCTGGTTGCAGAGTTACAAAGGGGCAAGCAAGCTAAAATCAGAATATGTACACCTCTGATTGGAGTTGGGATAGTTGGAGCTCTACTGTATTTGTAAATACAGTACGGCAAATGGTTTCTTTTTACTAGGTCTAGTGTTCTGGTATCAATATTAGAAATTTATTTCATCTAGCATCATAATAAAGTCATAAAGAATAGCAGTTATTAAGGCAGCGAAGTTTATTTTCTTTAATGATATTATTTTTCTTTAAAAAGATCTTATGTTAAGGAATTTCAATTTTTTTTCCTTCTGATTCCCCTTGGAGCTTAGATTAAGATAAATGCACTATATTACTTTTGTTTAGTTCAATACTAAAGTTCAGTATTACTTACCCTATTCTTTACTATGTCCATACACAGCATCATTTTTCCAGGTCCAGATATACACATTACTTGCTTTTTATCCTAAAAGAAGGCACAACATAATGTAGAACAGATTTTTTCTTCGTAAATACAATACTTAAAGGAAAAACATGTTAAAAATATTAATAGGAGTTTCAAAAACATTATGTTCTCAAAGAAATAAGAAAACCTTACGTTTACAACAAATAATTGCTCCCTCTGTTCCATAATATGGAATAGACACAGGAATAATGCTCGGCTTTATTGCGCATGCACACCTGAGTAAGGTCCGATATTATTGTGTGCAGTAGTGAAGCGATCCTTTATTCGGTCAGATGTTCACTGCGCATAGCATACTACAAGCCTTGCAAAGTAAACAGACAGGGAATTGAGTATGGACGTCAGTCAAATGGGCACTTGTTGTAGCATTTCAGGATGAATAAACACACTCATAACAGAGGCAAATGTGAGTAGAAACTCTAAAGAAAAACATTTTAATAACCAAATGTCATAGTGTCATTCTACAATTTCTACTCCAATTCAAGGAAAATGGTACCTTAAAGAGTTGTTCCACTAAGACAGCTGCAATGAAATTGTCACAATGTATAGAATGTAGAATCAAATGCATTATTATGAGTATCAAATTGTAAAACGCAATGTAGCACAGACCTACATACAGTTTAATCATCTAATTCTTCAAAATTTAACATATTTATACCATCACCTGGAACAACATAAAATCCTATTTCTATACCATATTGTGGAATGGAGGAAGAACATGAACAGATAAACTAAATTTTCCCTGAACTTTCCAGATTAAATTTTCAAAACTTCCATGAGCCTCACACTCATATTTGCAAATTTTATTTTATTTTATCTAAAACATTAAAGAGTATCCATGAGCCCAGCTGTCTCTTACATGTTTCTCTCTTTCAATTTTATTGTAGATTTTATTTACATGTAAGTTCAGAAAACAGATTTTTTAGTTAAGGAAAAATACAGGAATGAAGAACAGAAGAGAAATATATAAATAACATGATGTAGATAACCAGGGGCGGCCGATGATCATGTGCTAAAGTGCTACAGCACATTGCACTAAATTACACCTTTTCTCTTCGAATTTCCAAACAAAACAAAACGGACAAAATATATTTTGTAGCGGTCTCTCTGGGATAACTAGAAATTACAGCGCTGAATTAGCTTCAGCCGTGATAATCTTACTCATGTTACTGTGAAACTTCGACTGCACATATTATGCTGCAGTTTTCTGATTCCCAGCTCTGATAGCGCTATGGACAGGTAGCCACTATGAGTAAAGCATTGTTTGTAGGATGATGTGTCCTGCAGTGGATATTAAAACGTGTTGTATTTAGAAGGTCAACATTGTCGAATCCTTTTAATTTTAATAGGTGAGAAGGCTTAAAGAATATTTTCTTTATTTTAAATGTAGGCCTAAGAAATGATACATGCATAGCGTTACCATATTTTTGAAATTAAAATCGAGGACACTTCATTCTATTATTTTCTGTTAGAAGATGTAGGCATACTATATGAGAAAAGACTATTCACAAGATGGTCCAGCTCAGGTTCTTTTCTACTGTACTTTTCACTGGATGAATATTTCTCGGATGAGGCACTTCTCCTTATGATTTTCTTGCTCTCCCCCCCCCCCCCTGTTCATAAAAGTTACTGCAACAGTATTGACAATTAAATGTTACTGTTAGAAGGGACTTTACAATAATTATGTTGACACCCTCTTTCTAGACTCCAGCGATTCTTCAAAAGAGAAAATACCCTTTCTGCGCTTGCAGATGTATCAGACAGACACAAGATGTAGTCAACAATCTTCAGGAGATTTGGTGTTCTCATATCACTAGCTTTTTGATAACTGAATAACCTCACCTACTTTTGGCATAAATGAAGAGTTCTTAATCCAGTGATTTTTTTCAGATTATGAATTCAGTCTGTTGTTGCCTACAGTCACTTCATCAAACAGCAGGTCTATATCAATTTGATAATTAACGTGTCTTCTTGAATTTATATAATTACTTACAAATATGAAGAATGGAAATTCTAGGCCTTTGTGAAATGAACACTTTCTTTTAGGCATTTCAGCTATCAATCATCTTCATTAAGTTAATGATTTCAAAACAAGACAGACACAACTGAGAACCAAGAACATACGTGCTGAGACAAAACTGACTGGGTAAGCGAGCAGGAAAGTAACTAACATGGCTAGGAGCGCTGTGTCATGGCCCATACGATGTTCCTGGCCGATACAAATTTTAAAATTGGTAAATTTAAGGAAAAGACCCTGCATGGACATTACATGTAGCACATATGACTTAAAAATTGCTAACAATTAAGCTGAATTTTATTTCCATGTAATACTTTTTGAAAAATCGAGGACAGTTGTCAATTTTTTTTAATTTGCCCCTGGACACGATGTAAAATCGTGTAACAGTCTGGGGCAATCAAGAACGTATAGTAACCCTATAAATGCAGCACACCCTCGTTTTAAGCCATGAGCCATGATTGGATATAACACAGTCCGACCTTTATTGAAGCACATTCCTTACATATGAAAACAGGCCTTTACCTAACAATGCTTAGCCATGTACAGTCCAGTTCTAATAACTGTAGCGGTTCTGGCGAAGCATAAGCTTAGCGGGAGGAGGGGACAACTCTAAGATGGTGTATACCACTGGTGCTGAACCTTTTCACTGTGTGCCTCTCTGTCCCTTGCAACACAAGGCAGACCCCGGACCAGAAAAAAAATTATTGTAGAGTGTGTTATAGTTATATCGAGAATTTACAAAGTGTTCTAATTTAGATAGTAGGCCTATGTAGGGAACCACTCCCGCAGTTGAACTTTCTTTCATACTAATGTAATTTTACCACATGAATTTCTTATTCTACCCTTAAATTAATATAGTACACTACTACACACTCTGTTCACTCACTTTTGGCTCTTTTTTAAAAAAAGCTGAATATGACAGCCCGTATCGCTTTTTTCATGGAGAGGGAAACACACTTACTGCGTCAAGGGTCACTAAATTACTTTCTGAAACATGGGCAATTGATAGAAATTTCTGTGGAGATTTGCAAGATTCGACCTGTGGTTGAGGTTGGTAGATTTGCACTTTATTCTTCCTCTTCTTCTTTCCATTCTTCTTCTGCCTGTTTGTTCTGATTTACAGTTTCACGACCTATTTCATTGTTGTACTGGGGAAAAGTACATTACAGGGATTCTGAACGTAATCATATTAGAGAGGTTTATCGTTATTAAGAGTATTGTAAAAGCAAGGGGAAATTTACATTATTTTAACATAATAAATGTCGGGATTATAATTGTTTAAAGTTATACAGAGTATTATTGTCATATCGATAATCACTGTGTGCAGATTTCACTGTAGTACTATAGTATAGTACTCAGCATTGCACACACTGGTACTTTTTTACGATGAATTGTGTATTAAGTGTATTAACATTTAATATCACAATTTTTAGACTTAACTAATCAGATTTTATTCAGTACTAAGAAGTGAACTCAGATTTTGAAATTTAAGCTGCTTACCTGGATGCTGAAGACATAAATATTTCCATCGTAACAAGCAGCAAATAACAAATTGTTGTACAACCTCACACAGACAACTCCTGAACCAGCCTGGAATCTGCATACCTCATCACCACTCTGAAATTCACATACATCACCAAATTAACAGAAGTTATTACTGATCTGGTAGTATACTAACTACTTGTGTCCATGTTATAAATACATATATTACTATATTGTCCACAATTACAAAAATTAAATGCAAAATAAAAAGGGATACTTGTTAAAAACAAGCACAACTCAACATTACAACCAGGTACAGTTATTATTTTCTTATTTCATGTGGATCTGCAATAAGTGTCAAGATGTATTAAAATTGACTGTATATTCAACAATTCTCATATTACTTTTCAACATGCAATAGTATCATGACAATAAATTGTAGAATTTGTGTATTACCTCTGTTTTTGACAATGGGAAACTGTAGAAGTCCATGCAAGAAATTTCTTCAGAAATATATTTTGAAATTCATATAGCCTTCACAGATTGAACAGAGGGCTATTTCTCCCATCCATCATGCTGTGTGATACAGTATTAGAAGGACCTCCGTATTCATTAGAAAACAGTTCTCTACTAACTGTTAACAACCACTTAGTAATTACTAATTACTTTCTACTAGGAACGAAATTCAATTTTTAATGATCTGTGAAGATTCACTTACCCTTTGGTATCTTATTGTCTGAATATCCGTTACATTGTAAATGTTCGAAAGTTCACACATTTGTAACAAATACACCATATCACTAAGATATGATTATTAGGTCTAATGGCTACATGTATGAGGGTCGTTCAAGTCAATCCGGGACTTTATTCTTTTCAGGTTTAAATGGATGCCTAGGCTGGAGGTTTTGCATGCAGTAGAAACTGGCACCTGTATCCTGTTACTGGTAGACGGCACTCATTTCCCACGCTTCTGGATAGACCGTTATTCAAGATGGCGGACAACAGTGTGAACGTCTACGTGGAACAGCATGTTTTGATGAAGTTTTTAGTGAACGAGGGCATAAAACCTGCTGAAATTTACAGACTTCAGGCTCTGTACGGTGATGAGACACTCAGTCGCAGTAAGACATTTGAATGGTGTAAGCGCTTCAAAGATGGCCTCGTTCACTAAAAACTTCATCACAACACGCTGTTCCATGTTGGTCGGGAAGGAAAAATAGAATTTAATAATGTTGAATGTGAAATTGATCCTTATGAGGACCAATAATTTATTGGGGAGATAGAGTTGCCAATATTGACAATAAATTATTGGTCCTCAAATAATTTATTGGGGAGATAGAGTTGCCAATATTGGCAATAAATTATTGGTCCTCAAGGGACCGATTCCACATTCAACATTATTAAATTCTATTTTTCCTTCCCGACCAATCATAACTCTCCATTCAATGAATCCACTCTCTAATTTTCCTATTGGCCCATCACCCATTGGCAGCAGAGGTTTGGAACCAAACCTCCAACTCACCCGGTCGGAAGTCAGAGAAACAATAATATATTCTCAACACTGGGAAAGCCTCAAGTCACACACCCTGTACATGTTCAACCCCTATTATATGAACTTTATTTAAATCTACATTCTTTGATCAATTTTTAGCTGACTTTACCCACTAAACTCTGAGAATTAGAAGAGAATTTTAAGCAAAACCAATTTTGGAACAAACCACCCCTTAAATGTTTCGACCTCTATTATATGACCTATATTTAAATCTACATTCTTTGACCAATTTATTTATTGACAGAACATGTAGAACCCAAGAAAATTTTATGCTAAGCTAATTTTGAATTTGACCAATTTTTATCAGACTTTATATATATAAAGTGCCAATGATACACAAGAAAAATTAAGCAAAATTAATTTTGGAAGAAACTACCCCTTAAATACAAGTAAGAATCAGCTTGAAAAATTTTATGTCATAACCGGGATTTGAACACGGAATTTCGGCTTAACGCGCCGATGCTCTACCATTGAGCTACCATGACAACATGCCAGTACGACATCAAATTCCTCAACTGATTCAGAAGACAAGGCAGACCACGGGAGGTTTCTCCGTTGAAAACACACATCCAATGGCGTCCTACATTTGTAGGTACTTTGAAGCCAAGTTATATTTATATACTATTAATTAAATGGAGTGAAAGGAAATTGTCTTCTGAATCAGTTGAGGAATTTGATGTCGTACTGGCATGTTGTCATGGTAGCTCAATGGTAGAGCATCGGCGCGTTAAGCCGAAGATCCGTGTTCAAATCCCGGTTATGACATAAAATTTTTCAAACTGATTCTTACTTGTATTAATATCCCAGACATGGATTTAATGTCTATTTCCTTTCACTCCACTTACCCCTTAAATGTTTCAACCCATGTTATATTATCTTTACTTAAATCTACATTATTTTTATAAGAGTTTACACACAGACCCTATATAACCAGGAGAACATTTTGAGGAGGACTAATAGGAATTTCTGTTTCTTTTATCTCAATCTCTACCACCCATGGTTTTAGAAGAAATGGGGTGCAAAATCCAAAGTCCTCTATGGGCTCTAAAAAGCAATAAAATATAAATGTTTTCTGAGGGAATAATCTCCTCTTTTTGAACTCTAAATTTCGAAATTTTACTTTCAAGTACAAGCAAAATCTAAAACCTGGGTATTGCTGATTTCTTTAAGCTAGTCTCAATGTAAATTATACTGGTATTAAAAAATAAAATAAAATAAAATAAAAAATAATAATAATAATAAAATTTAGAATATCATGCCCTCTGCTACATAAAGTACAGTTGGGAGCTGATGAGATGATCTCTGGCATGACTATGGGGCTCTTATCTGCAGCCAACAGCAGCGCTCCCCTACACGTGCAGTTATAGCACAACACCGTCTTCCCCCTGCATGCCACCACCAAATCACGGATCATCTCGTCAGCTCCCAACAATATGTTTACTTTTTAATAATGGCATGGCTGACACAGCTGCTGTTTAATTGTACAATTTAGCAAGGAAAATTACCGTGAATTCAACTGCAAGAATGCTGCCTGTCTTAGTACCACAATACAGAGTGCTTGGTCCAAGAACCAGGCTATAAACTGTGTGACTCCAGTTGTGGCACATATCACGCAACAGAAGACCTGAAACAAGAAGTAACAAAACCAACATTAGCAAAAGCAATCATACCTCTGGCAATGTAAAATTTACAACAGGCATACTCTGATAATAGCATATTTATATGAAACTTATTTTTACCTGAAGAGGCATCTCTCACAGTTATGGGTTGGTTTCTAGCACCAACGATAAGCACCTGACGAGGTCCTTCTTTGGTAGCCTTGAGTGCAAGAACAGCTTCTTTTCCTATTTTTATAGGTTCATTAATCAAAGACGATAACTGAAATTTCAGCAAAATCAAAATGTTATGAACTGATGTGCATGTTACAGTAAATGTTGAACCACTTTCTTACATTCTGATGCTATACTAATCTCTCTCTCCTATTTAATCAATTTTCTTAGCGAGCACACAATGAGTGTTTCCTTCATTATTTACTCCGCACAGAACTTATTTCCTTAAAATTAATTACAAGGTTATGTACAAAGTTTCTCTCCGAGATTGTAATATTAACTTACAAACTTTCTGTACACATCTGTACCATAGAGAGTTGTACAAGACTAGCTTACTGAAGAGAAGACTGATGAAACAGGAGAAAATCATGAGCATCAGAATCGAATTAGGCAGTATTCACAGAAGAAGAAAGGGTGTAAGTAGATCTAAATGCAAACTTTCTACAAAGGTGTCATACATGTATTGAGCGGTATCACTTATAGTATATCTTACAATCGAAGTTAGCACGATAATAATTTTCATAGGTAATACTGTTCTTTTGCAAGATTAAACAAACCTGTTCCTATATTAAAAAAATGAGATTGAATGTGACACACTAACTTCACTAAAATTGACACTAACCTGGATTGTAGTTTCGAAGGGTATCCCCATTTATCTTCAGCTACACTCTATCTGGACCGCCGGCGTGGTCTTGTGGTTAGCGTCGCTGACTACAGATCCATCAGCCCGGGTTCGATCCCCGGTACCTCCTCGGATTTTTCTGGGGTAGGGAGGTCTGGTAGGGGTGCACTCAGCCTCGTGATTCAAATTGAGGAGCTACTTGATAGAGAAGTAGCGGCTCCGGTCATGGAAACCACCATTAACGGCTGTGGGTGTCGGCATGCTGACCACATGCCCCCCAATCCTGCCATCTGCCTTTAGGTAGATGATGCAGCGGCCGGGTGGTAGGCCTTGTCCCTTCGGGGATGTCGCGCCACGGAGTTTAGTTTTAGACTCTATCTGTTTGTTGGTTGGCATAACCGTCCTCTCTTGGGCAACCAATTAACTTCTTAATGAGATCCTCATCGGCGGGAATTTCATAATTCGTAAGTGTGTTTCTATTCTTGTGGATGTGAATTTTTTCCCAAACGGTCAGTTGTTTGTGTACCTGTATATATGTTTTCATCTCTGGTTTCCATATTAATTTCAAGTCCTGTTTCCCAACATGGGCTGCTTAAAACCACAATATATATGGGCTGCTATGGCTGATTTATCAATTTGTCCACATTTTATGTTCCTTTGTTCTATTTCCAGGTTCCTTTTAGTCTTACCTATGTATTTTAAGTCACAGTTATTGAATTTGAATTGGTATATTCCAGATTTTTGTTTGTGAAGGATTTCATCAAGGTGAATGGATTTCAGCTTACTTGTTGTACTGTAACAATTTACTGATGCTGTTGTATCTCTGATTAATTTTTGTTGACTGCATTTTGTCACTTTCTTGTTGACTATGTCTTTGATGAAGCTACTGTTCTCAGCTACTGTTCTCTGTTGAGTGAGATGTTTATTAACCTGTGAACTAAGCTGTTCAATACTATCCAGTTTATTGCTAATGTTAATAATCTTTAGATCCAGAAATGGAAGAAAGTTGTTAGTCTGTACTTCTATTGTGAAATTTATAAATATATCCTGTATATTCAGAAGTATAAGGGAGTCCTGGATATATCTGCAGTTGACTATGGCAAAGATGTCATTCACATATCAATGCCATATTTTCAACATGTAGGGAAAAGCTGATGTAACATGGATTTCCTGAAAACTCATGTGGAGATTTGCTAAGAATGGTGAAAGGGGATTTCCCATACTTACTTACTTACTGGTCGGCGCTACAGTCCATGTAGGACCTTGGCCTCCTTAATGACCTGCCTCCATTCATTTCGGTCCTTGGTTTTCCTTCTCCAACCTTTAACTCCCATCTTTCTGAGGTCTTCCTCAACATCATCAATCCATCTTTTTCTTGGCCTGCCTCTCCTCCTTCTTCCTTCAAGTTTTCCTATAAAGATTTTTTTAACAATGCGGGTTTCCTCCATTCTCTGGACATGGCCAACCCATCTAAATCTTCCCTGCTTTATTTTTACAACAATATCTGGGAGTCCAAACAATCCTTGCAACTCTTTATTTGTCCTCATTCTCCAGCCATCCTGATCCCTAATTGGTCCAAATATCTTTCTCAATATCTTTCTCTCCCATCTTAAAAGCCACTGTTCTTCTCTGCAGGTCATCACCCAACATTCTGAGCCGTACATCACTATAGGTCTTAGTACTGTTGTATATATTTTAATTTTCGTATTCCTGCTGACATTCTTAGATTTAAACATATTCTGCAAGGCGTAAAAGCATCGATTTCCGCTTGTTATCCGCTCCTGTATTTCCACCGATGTTTTGTTATCCGCTGTTATTATTGAGCCCAGGTATTTAAATGTTGTAACTCGCTGATATTCTTTCCCATGCAATCTTACTGAAGTCCTTCCTCTTCCTCCCTCTGTGTTTCCTGTCTCCATATATTTTGTTTTATTTATATTCACTTCTAATCCTAAGTCCCGTGCTTCCTCTTCTAACACAGCATAATTCTCTTCAAGGGCTTTTTCACTTCTTGCAATGATTGCCACATCATCAGCGTATGCTATCACTTGCACTAGTCTGTTCAGAATAGTTCCCCCTGGGTTAATTGGTAGCTGGCGAATAACTTTTTCCAATGCTATATTGAAGAGCAGTGTGGATAACACATCTCCCTGTCTCAATCCCCTTTCCACTATGAACGCCTTTGACATATCCTGTCCAACTGTCACCTTACATACCGTTGATTTCAGGGTCATCTCTGTCAACCTGATCAGTTTACTCGGGATTCCAAATTCTCGCATAATCTTGTAAATTTTACCTCTCTAAACTGTCGTACGCCTGCTTAAAATCGACATACAGTTGATAAAGCTGCTTGTCATATTCATAAAACTTCTCCAGCACTTGTCTTAATATAAATATTTGGTCCAGGGGTTTCCCATAGCTAGTCCTGAATTCTGTTGATAGAATTTCCCATTAAATTTAAAGTATGTCTGTTCAACAAAGACTTGTCAGAATGCGGTATTCTACTATGTGTTTATAGTCGACCCCGCAGCTGATGGTCTCATTAAGAAGTTCACTGGTTGCCCACAAGAGGATGCTGATGCCAACCAACAAAGAGATGGAGTCTAGCTGAGGATGAATGGTGATACCCTTTGAAACTGCAATCCAGGTTAGTGTCAATTTTAGTGATGTTAGTGTGTCACATTCCATCTCACTATTTTTTATATAATAATCACTTCACTGTATAAATTTCCTAAAATAGTATGATATGGAACCTGTTCCTCTCTACTATCAACTGTACGTCACAATTTACCCAATATTACTGTGTGACCTGCCGGGTAGCAGAACTCCGAGGATCGGGAAAAATAACTTAGACCACTCCGTAGCACTGTAGATATTAACTGAGTAAATAATCATTCAGTTTACTACTTTAGATTTCTGAGATCAATGAAAGAACTCGTACCAGATGATGCAAATTTAATAAAGTTAACAAAACCTATTACTCAGGCCGGCATTAATAGCGATTTTTTTAACTTTGGAAATGTTTAGTACTGACTATGAAAATATTCTCTAATACTCCGTTATCTACAAGACACCTCAATATTTCTTAATTTTTTTTTAAATTATCACTATTGACTGTTCCGCTTTTATCTCCAACAGTCTGTCCAACATCCTTCATAATTCTTTTTTAGTTTTTGCCTCAAGCATTACATCATCTGCATACTTGTTGTTAATAATGATATGACCTATTCTAAAATCTCCCATTCCCTCTACAGCTTCATTCATTAACCATTCTCCATTATACTGAATATGAATGTGGTAGTGAACAAACTGAACATAGTAAGTAATACCAAACCAAATATGCATATTGAGCACGGAAAGTGAACAGACTGACTGCAGGTATGAAATATTTCGTTTGTCTGTTAGGGTTACTTAATAATAGTGTGTTCTGCTACTTAAAGGCCTAAATATGTATGCCAGTGAATCAACAAAAATGGAACACATTTACACACAATACACAGAGTGTATCATAATTAATAGCACAAACCGAAACGGTTGAAAGTATATGATAACAGAAGCAAACAAATTCTAGCAAATATGGTCCACAAACAAGCCATTTGCAAGATTTATTATTGCGAATATGTGGTTATGAGCAGCCACTGATGTCCTTAGATGTGGTCCACTCGTTGCGTACTTAGAAGCAGTCTGCAATGTGCTCCTGTTTACAAAATCAAACATTGCCACAAGGTAGAGTAAATCAAACCATACAGATCACTCGTCTCAACAGTGTCAGGTGTGTGAAATCTACACAGTCAAAATGGAACCATACAGTAACAGCAAAGAATTGTATGTGCTTATCAAGAATTCCAAGATGATCTGGGGGTGTTTGAAAGAATTCGAAACTCACTGCAGAGACAAGTGCAGTATTGCATCCAGGTGCAAGGACGGCACTTTGAACCGCCTTTAACAGGAAGAGTGTACAGTATTAATAACATGTAACGTACTAAAGTAGAATTGTATTCCTTGTCAAGTTACGCTATGAGTGAATTGTGAGGCAACTTAGAATGGCAATTACACAAAAGTCTACTTTTCAGATTCATTTGCACTAATTAGGATGATGTTTCTTAATCTTAAAGAAGTCAGTGGTGGCTCATAACCATACTATTATGATACACCCTGTATAAATGGCATCAACATGGGCCATAATGTAACCCACACATTTGGAAACAGAAAGACAATGCCATTATCTGAAGGTTATTTACAGTTATCAAATGGTTCTGCTATTGAGACCTCTAATCATGCTGAAATTTTGTCCTGTAATTTTCTTTTTCACTACATAAATTTAAAGAAATGGGATTGCCACCTTTACCCACGCAAAATGTCATTAACTCGGATCAGGAACAAACCCATGAAACTGGGAACAGAAAGCTAATGCCATTATCACATAATTATGGTTATTTAATAACAATTGTGTACTTCTATTTAGGCCCATAACTGCTGTGAGTGTATCAGTTTAATTTAGAAGCAACAGAATATAAAGTTGGGATACAAGTACATAAAGCAAAAACAATAGAAAAACATACCTTAATACTATATACGGCTATTTCACCGGATTTAGTTCCTATGTATACAGTTCCCCAGTTCTGATCCATGCACTGAATTGCACTTCCAACATCAACTGGGCTCCCAACCAACTGGCCACTCTGAAATAAAGATATTTGTTAGAACAATTCTTCATTTACAATAAAACATTATTAAATTATTATATAAAATTTTGGTCCAGGACAGTAGCCCCACTGTACATGGACTTGTAAATAAGTTTAAGGAAACAGGTTCTGTATCAAATAATAAAGCCAAGCAAACATCCACGTGTGCTTACTGAAAAGAAGGCTGATGAAGTAGGAAAGAGAGATTAGAACAATATCAGAATTGAATTAGATAGGATCAGGGAAGAATAATTTGTACATATAGGCCTACATGCAAATGTGCTAAGAAGGTGTCACGAATGCTTGGTAATGGAGGGTCAATACTTAGCATCTCTTGTAAACAAAGTAATACTTAATACTTAAGAATTTAATAAAAACTAACCGTGGTGACTGCATACCTCCAGGGGGAAAATAAGGAATATACCAAATTAATTGCCAAAATTGTGACCAATTTTACATAGGAAGAACAAAAAGAAACATTGACACAAGAGTAAAGGAACATGTGAGGAACATCAAAAACTGTCAAATTGAAAAATCAGCTGTGGCATCACATGTTTGGGAATATGACCATGAAATTTCGAAAGAACCAAAATTACTAAAGTCAGTCAGGAAACACAAGAATCTGGAAATTTGTGAGAAAATTTATATTGCAAAATTCAAGAACAACCTAATGAACTTTGAAATACAAGAGGAAGACAGTTTAATCAGAGATTTCATAAAACGTCCACCAGCTGCACAAAAGAATTTTCCTGAGAAGGATTTGGCAGTTGACAGTGTGTTTGAAAATGGGGAGGAGGCTCCTTGAAACGCGTCATACTATAATATAGCAAGGGATGCATTAAAGTGTGTTTATGTCAACTCATATAGCAAATTAAATTTATTATAGTTGCTTCACTGGGTAGTTCCTCAAAGTTTTTTATTTATTAATGACAACTGTTCAACAGCCTGAGTAATAGATTAAATAAATAAATGAATAAATACGGTATTTGTTTCAAAACCAACCTTAAAATTAAACTGTCGAAGGCGTCTATCAAGAGATCCTGTGAAAAATAAATCAGGACCATAGATTTCACTGTCTGCACCCTCCACATCACTGCTATAATTAATATTTGGGCATTCAGCAACACTTAAACATGTAACAGCTTCAGCATGGCCTTCGTACTTCCTCTTGAACTTGCCACTCTTAAGAGAATAGCAGTATACACAACCATCCTCTGATGCAGCCAATATATGCCTGCCTACAGTCTGAAACAAGGGAATGATTTTTTAAATAAATAAATTTATATGTACAGCCAACTCCCGATTATTCGCGGGCAGCTTAACTGGTTTGCAAATTATCTGTGCACGAAAATTAGAATTTCTCACACTTAATTTCAAATACTCGGCACTTTACTTCAAATTACTCGCACATTATTTTGAAAATCTTGCATCCGGTTAATTCCAACATTTAGATTATCCATGTTTTTTCAATAATTCGTGCATGTCATGGTCCCAATTAACAAGGATAATCAGGAGTTTGCTGTATATTAAATTGAAAATGAAATTTAATATTACCTTTTAGTTCAATCTTATGTCTTACTGAGAAGTTATTAGATATACCTGTAAAACTAACCAATTGATATAATAAAATAATAAAATTTTGCAACACATCCATCTCCATATATTGACAAATTATGACCAGAACTAATGGTGTTATCTTACACAGGTGTTACTGTAACATAATCTACTGATATAATATTTAAAGAATGATATAAAAATATTTTTAAAAATAAAGCAGCCTACACTTGAAAAATAGTTCTTGAGAAAACAGGTTATCTATCTTAAAGTAACATTTAGGTCTTAGGAGAAATTTAAACAAAATCATTAGTGCTATTTTCAAGAAAGTCATAAAAAAACTGACATTTCTTCACAATGCTAACCTCACTGCTCTGATGCATTTGGAGTTCGCCCTGAGGCAGATAGATAGTAATACTGTGGTCCATTTTCGAGTTATGTACCACTTAAGACAGGCCACTTTACATGGTGAAATGTAACTGGCAGAAATGCAAGGTAATAATAAAACACACAAGACTACCACCTGGAACTATAATAATTTAAAATAGTATCCTTGAATACTGTTTAAAACAATGGAAAATAACATGTTTCTTTTCTTCTTGCATACTTCAATCCATGTGCACACAAATGTCCATAAACTTACATGCATATGCACACACACACACATATATTACACTGTTCTGGATCAACACAGAGAAGTAAGGTGTATAGGAGCAGCAAGGTAAATTAAAGGAAAAGTAAAATTGGGCCAAGCCCACGTAGTACAGGAGACAGAACGGAAGTATTTGACATCTCAATCTGGAGGTTATGAGGATAGAGTTCAAGTTAAGGCACTATGGGAATATCCAGAGATGCAGACTTGGAAATATTATTGGGGGGGGGAAGACATGGATTGTTATAACTAGGGTCTGAAACTTATGACAAATCATATTTTTAATAACACTCTCTATTGCATGCTAGTGTTAAAATGTGTATAAAATATAAATAACAAAAAATGGGAAAATGGAAGTTTACGCCATAACTGAGTCCCACTCCAACTCTCTAACGGGACCCACCTGGAAAGTAGGGATTTTAGGTGGGGAGAAACTTAAAACAGTGTAGACATCTAGCAGTGGTGAAATATTACATATGGTGCAAGGGTCATTTTTATTGTGAAATATTAGGCTATGTTTTTTATAATATTGAAATATTATGTTGGCATTGGTGCAAGGGTATTTTTTCTTTTAAATGTGAAATATTAAGCTGCATTACCGGTGTTGAGCAGTGGCCGGCGGGAAAGGCATGAGGGGTAGTGGCCTGGCGGGGAAAGCGGCCACGCCAATGGAAGGGGAAGCAGGCTGTGGCGCGTATTACCATCTTGCCCAAAAAATTGATGGTTTCATTCAGCACAGTTTGATAGTTTTGCAATAATGAATCATATTTGCTTCATACTAAAATATCTGTGCATATTTTATTAATTTGTCGAATTTGTAACAGATAATTTCTGACAGATTTTAAATATTGACGTAGCCCCATCAGTCACCCTAAAATAACTTCTAGATGTTGTATCAGAAGTCCTGATAACAATTACAACAGCTGGGAGGATTCTTGACTTACAGAGGCTTTTGGTGAATTTGCATTTCCATACATAAAAAGAGAAAGATGGGTCAAAGCCTGTTACTTGTTCACCATTTCCATCTGGCACATGATCAATTGTGTGTCACATTCAAGCGTTCATCATTACGAGTAAAAACTCTTACTTTTATTATGGTATTGCAGATTATTGTGAGTCAAGGATCATTGAAGGCACCTTGATTTTTAAAATCAAAGACCTTATATCTGTTCCAGAAGTCATTTCAAGACGACTGGTGGGACCAGCTCATTTTGTTCTTGTTACTGATAGAGGGCTCCAATTTGCTTTGTAGTATGCTGGATATCCCACCAACATAAAAAATAAAGCGATTTGAACACTCTGTAATTCACCACGATTTTATAGATGTGTTGCCATTAATTTTTTTCCAGCCTAAGTACATATAAATACGAAAACTATAAGTGTATGTTTATATTGGCAAGTTACCAATATAACTTGAAAAAATTGAAAGTTTTGTAATTCATACGAATAATTATTATTCAATTGCCGAATTCAAAAGTCTGTTGTAAGTTGGTATTTCTGACCATTATTACGGAATTTTAAAGAAGATAATCATGTACTAAAGTTATAATATGGTGATAGGAAAGAGGAAAGAATTTGTTGGGTCATCATCATACAAAAAATTATCAGGACTTTGCATAATCAAAACAAAGTGTGCAGAACACATAAAGATCATGCAAAAAGTGGTCTGATAATCATACTGGGACATAAAAAGTTCTGCAAAACAATCAAAACTAATTGACATGAAAAGGAACACAGGGGGGGTTTCTCTTAAAGTGTTATAGTGCAGCATACAGCTTCTTTTCTGTTCATGTAATTTTATTTCGAACATAATTCTTTACTTAAGTTACATAGATTTTGAGCATGGCGCATCTGGGCGAGATCTTATATTCTATATCTTTTGAGTAGGTAATATGAATATCTTCCTTATCAAAATTCACTACATTCTCTGCAGTTCAGTTCTGTTCATGGGCAGTAACCCAATTTTATCTAGGGTGTGATGTCATGTCTTAGGTCAACCTCTAATCTCTATTTAAGAACCAGATGAAGTGTGCAGGTTTCCAATGTTTTTTGAAATGTTCATTACACAGAAACAATTACATCACATCATCTTTGAGGAGTCACGTGTAACTACGGTTTATAATAATTTTATGCCACAAGAGGAAACAATTGCATAATTTGTGAAATGAAAGGATGCAACTACACTGGCAGTATTGTAGGTGAAGAACAATTCAAGCAAAGAGATCTCAGAGATGTGATTTTCCCACTACTATTGACGTGATTCACAGTATTTCATGCTTGCATAGCTGTTGTGTTAGGTGTTGTGTTATTTTTAGTTCTATTTCGTGTAGAGTTTAGAAATCTATATTTATAGGCCTATTTGTACTACTGATTTTGATTCCACACAGAAGAGGAACCAGAGACGTGATCAGAATGCTAAGGATTATTTCAGAGCGATTCATAGCAATCAAGAAAGAAGTATGTGTTGGCTTTATCGACTGGAAAAAATAATTTGATTTCAGTTAACTGGAAAAAAGTGATGAAAATCCTCAAGGAAATCGGCACTGACGAGGATTATCTATCGTTACATTTAATCAGCAAAAACTGAAAGTAGGAGGTTCATCCATAAATTAACTAAAGCAAGTTTAACAAAACATAATTTCATGGAAATGTTTATTGCAACAGATACAGCAAGTGTTAGGTATTTTTCAACATATTCGCCACCGGAATTGAGACATTTGTCATAATGTAGGACCAACTTTTGAATATGCATATCTGGTATTGTGGCAAAGAAAAAAGAAACTCTGCAAGACATGGCAGGCTAGTGGAAAGCAACTATAGAATGGAAATAAACACAGACATGCAAGACATGAAATATAGCATCTCATTAACATGTAATAATCCTGGAAAACCTTTGGGTATACAGTTTAATCTCGATATAAAGGACCTCAGTTTAGAGTACTTTTCGATATTAAGTACATTTTTAAAATCCCCAGTCACATCCCATATATTATAATAGAAAGACATTTCATTTGTATGATCCAATTACTTACGATTATTTCAGTAATAAGTACAAAAATTCAAACACTAAAAATGAGTAACTGGCATTTACATCTTTATTTTGCTTAAAAATATTTATTAAGGATATAAGCTATTAATACTTTATTTATTTCCAAATACTGAAAACTAGGGACATTACTTTCATGTAGTGCGCATTAAAAATAAATTAAGAGTACTGTACAAATGATACTATTTGAACTGTATATTTGTATCAATGGAGACAAAGAAATAAAGGAATCTGCATAGAACAGGAGGTAGAAATCATTAGAAAAATTGAGGGTGGAATGAAACCGATTGTCAATGTCAACTGTAATAAAGGGCAAAGAATACTGGTAACACCTGTAAGTGTACGAACATTCAGAAAAGGCACAGTCTGTTGTGAAATAACTCTAACCGCATTATTTATTGTGAAATCATGATGATATATTTTGACTGATTAAGCAATAAAACGTTTGGTTTTGACAAGATTTACATGTTTCAGCATAACACACTCTTCAAAATAAAGTATAGATAATTTACTTTTCTGATGCACTTTATACTGAGATTTCACTGTATTAAACTTGAACAATATGTAAATTTGTCAGATCATCTACAACCATCTTAGAGCTTACATATACTGTACACGAAATGGACTTCTGGAGAAGATCAGCCAGAGTCTCACGAAGAAACAAAGTAAAGAATGCAGAAATACGAAGAAGGATGGAAGTGGAAAAGGACATTAACGAGACTGTCGAACGGAAGAGACTACAATGGCATGGTCACGTACGCAGGATGGAAGAAGGAAGGATACCAAAATATATACTTGAATGGGAAATTGGAAAGAAAAGGAAAAGAGGACGTCCTACAACTACCTGGATCAACAATGTACAAATATCA
The DNA here is from genome assembly GCA_964059195.1 of Ectobius pallidus. Classification (NCBI taxonomy): domain Eukaryota; kingdom Metazoa; phylum Arthropoda; class Insecta; order Blattodea; family Ectobiidae; genus Ectobius; species Ectobius pallidus. The sequence goes on along the minus strand of CAXKWD010000003.1, from coordinate 87,630,468 downwards.
ATGGAAAGAGTTGGTGCTGTGGAAGAAGACACACAGGACAGAGAAAAATGGAGACAGATTGTAAAAGAAAAACGATGACAAGCTCAGAAGAGAGTAATTGATTATGTTGAAATATGATGTGTCAAAACTTTAATTAAATATAATTTGTATTGTTTGGCTGGAGGAAAGCCATTGAGGAAACCCTCAAGATAGATAGATATACTGTACATGTATAGTTCAGCCTACCATTATGTTACAGACATAATGGTAGGATGAAAACCAAAATTAAAACAAATACCACAAAATCAAATCTACTAAGAATACCTAAAAAATGTAACAAGAAATTTTTAATGACATGTCTTGAAAACAAATCTCTACATTCTAGTCAGCTTATTGCAAATAGTTTTCTCCTTATACTCTCTAATCAAAGACAACACCCTGTATACTTAAGGAGATGGATCTAATTTATTGTGATAGCTTTTTTCATTCGATAACATTAAAATTAAGCACAAGACCTACATATAGAGAAAGTTGTGTGACTCAATGGGAGGCCAATTCAAATAATTAAAATCAATATATGTACGTACTAAAAACAATAAGATGACGTAAATCACTATGTAGGTCTATATTGTCAAGAGTTAAAAGATAAAATTGCAATAAAAAATTACAGTAAAATAATTGGGCCTTGTGAGCTTACCAAACTTATGGTGTGCCTATACAGTGTAAAAAATCCTTAGAGTTTTACACTCCTTAAACCTAAATAATTTATAGTGTAAAACTCTAAGAAGTTTATACACTGTATAGACACACCATTAAGTTTGGTAAGCCTACAAGGCCCAATTATTTTACTGTAATTTTATCTTTTAACTCTTGACAATATAGGCCTACATAGTGATTTACATAATTTTATTGTTTTTAGGATGTACAGGTAGGGGGAAAAAAGCGAACCGACTCTTGTAGCTGATTCCAAAGCCTTGTGATACGTAAATAAACGTAAGAGATATAATGGAAACATCTGTTTTCACAAGCAATGCAAATTATGTGAAATTATTTCTCAATTCAAACAATTTATCGGCTGTAGAACAGATTTCAATACATTCCCTGCTATCCTGTGAATGCTGCTAGGCATGCACAGTGGCTCATATCAGCAATTTAGATACTTTAGTCGGTCTGCTTTTTTTTCCCTACCTGTACATATATTGACTTTAATTATTTGAATTGGCCTCCCAATGAGCCACACAACTTTCTCTGTATGTAGGCCTTGTGCTTAATTTTAATGTTATCGAATGAAAAAAGCTATCACAATAATTTAAGTCCAGCTCCTTAAGCATGCAGTGTGCGGTCTTTGATTAGAGGGTATAAGGAGAAAACTATTTGGAATAAATTCACCCTCTTTGGTCAAAATGAAATTTATTAATTCTATTATTTAATTAATGAAGGAAGTTTACACAGTGAAGTTATTAAATATGTAAGCATATGAGTGGAGACTTAATACACTGAACTTCACTAAATTTGTACTAACCTGGACTGGTTTGAGTACGTTGAAAATGGGGTAAAGTTATAATCCCGAAACCGGTCCAGGTTAGTACAAATTTAGTGAAGTTCAGTGTATTAAGTCTCCACTCATATGCTTATACATTATTAATTCTAGTCTACTTTAGCTTACCTTGATATCTAATATGGGGCCTTTATGAGATTCAAACTTTAATCGTTCTATGATTTCTGTTTTGCGATCTTTCCTATGTTTTCTGGACGATTTGTGCTTAGATGCTCTACTGCTTGTTCCTTCTCTGCCCTCAGCAGTTGTGTCAACTGAGTATGTAGAATCCCGATCACAATCATCCTTGCCATCTGCACTAAGCTGAAGTACATCTGACAAAGATTTGTCTTCAGCTTTCGTTTTTCTAGAGTACGGCTGATCCCCATCACTCGTAACAGAAACTGAGTCTGAAACAAGGGTTGATATACTATTTTCATCATGAAATCCTATTTCTGGAACATCTCGTGGCTCATCCAAGGGTCTAGGAGAACTCGTTTGCATAAGAAGGTCAGGTGGTAACTGCATTGGACTTGAATTTATAATCCCATATGACTCAGCTTGAAGTTCTGGGGGTTGTGGTGTGTCTGGAATACCTCCCAAAGGATCCTGTTGATTTTCTGACTCATCCACTTGTTCATCAGGATTTTCAGGCAAATCGACTCTATAACACTGATCAACTGTTTTCCTTTTGCCTTTCACTTTTCCCTTTTTACGCATTTCTGCTACAGGTAATTCATCAGATGATGTTGAGGACCTTCTCTCGCGCATACTCTCCTTAACCGGGGTGCCGCTTGCTGATACAATGTCTTCTACCTTGTCTAGTGATAAAGGTTTCACCATAACAAAACAACTTTTTAAATTCATTTTAAGTAATTCAGGCTTCACATTTGTACACTGCAGTTTTGCAGGAGATTCTTTAATTTCATCTGCCTTTCTCTTTTGAGCACCATTAGCTTGCTTTCTGGTTTTAGATGGGGTCAAATTTACATCAGAAGCTGCACTGACTTCTGACTTTGGCTGTTCTTTGCTATTATTACTGTGAACTTTTTCTTTTGTTGGAGTACTTGTTCTGGTCTGTTTCCGGGGAGTTGAAGGGCTTTGAGGAATTGTGGCAGCTGTTTCTGCGGACTGTGGAGCAATATCCATTTTAACACTTTTTCTCCTTTTTTTGTTCAGGTCTGTTTCGGTATTAGAGACTGGCTGAGCCTCTTGTTCTGCCATTGGTCTCGAAGTTCTTGCTCTTCTAGAATGTGTGGATTTATCAACTTCTTGTTGAGAGCTTGTACCAGTATCACTTTGTGGTTCTGCAGGAGCACTATCTGATTTTGTGGAAATTTTCCGTTTGTGAGTTGGTCTACTTGAATGATCATTAGATCTTTCAGATTCTTCAGTATTTGTAGAATGTCGTCTCTTTGATGTTCTTGTTTCCTTCTTAGTATTATCAGACTCTGCTGATTCTTCAAGTGGTGGCTGATCCTCTTTAGGTGTTCTTATTCTTGTCTCCTTTCTGCTTCTACTTTGCGATGAGATCTCATCACTACCATCTACATTCAGTTTACTTGAAAAACTTCTTCTTGATCTGGAACTTGTGACTGTATTTTCACTCTCAGGTTGCTTTTCATTTTTTAATCTTGACTTTGTGGGAGAACGTACATCTTTCTTTTCTTCTTTGTTATTACTCTCAGACTTTTCATCATTTTTTGTAGTTGCTTGTCGCTGCCTTGTAGATCTTATAGTTTTCTCTTCAGTGACAACACTTGGGGAGGATTCCTCTTCATTTTTTGTACTTCCTTGTCTTTGTCTTATTTTTCGGATACTACTTTCACTGATATTTTCATTAATTTCAATGCCGTCTACCTGAGTCAAATTTTTAAGTTCCTTCATCAAACCTCTGTTTGAAGCAGACTTTTTAGTAGGAGAATCAGGAGTGAAGAGTTTCTTTGTTTCTACATTTTGTGATTCTTTAACAGATAATGACTTTGATTTAGAAGTTTGCTTTCTTGAAGATTGAATTTTTGGTGGTAATGTTCTTTCAGATTGATGAGTTTCTTTGCCACTTGTATTAACACGTGAAGAAACATGTCTCCTACTTTTGCTGGTATTACTATTTTCTTCTCGAGTTAGATCTTCATTGCATTCACCTGTTTGTTTGTTCTGGGTGCTCTGGTCTGTTGCGTCCTCTCCCAATGGCTCATCACTTCTATTCTGGCTGTCTGGTAAATTAAAGCTATTCAGTACAGCTTCAACAACTGATGTATCAAATGTTTTCAGTCGTTCACTTACTTTATGTCTCGGCAATGATGGGTGTACATTATGCTGATCACTAGATGATCCCAACACAAAATCCATTGGTAAAATCACCATAGGGGTTGAAGTAGAAGCAGGTTTATCACCACCAAATGCACTACCTAAAAGTTCATTATTCACTCCTGTAAATCCCTTATGTAGTTGATGAGTATTGGAAGTACTTGGTAATTCTGTTATATCATTAAGGTTTTGTGAAGGGAGTACATTACCCGACACTTCCTTTGATGTATTTGGGGTCTGACTAGTGTATTGCAATATTCGTGACTTAGGAGAAAGGTTCCCATCTCTACTAAGAGAAGGAGAATCATTTTCAAAGTCTGATTGTAATTTTCTATATAATTTCAGTTTAACTTCCATCAACCTCTGAATTTCTTTGTCTATTTCCAACATTTTGAGAAACACATATCTAGTATGAACAGCCATGGATTGTTCCCCTGATTCCTGTCCACTACTCAAAGGAGCTATGTCTTCAGTGATGTTCACACTCTGAGCAGCTGAATCCACAGCACTACCAATGTCCATGACTTTATCGCTTGGGTCTTCTTGATTTCTCCTTTCTTCTCTGCTTGCATCTTGCAAGTCTGGTTTAAGAATTCTTCCTCTCTTCGGATAAATTTTCCTTCCTCTACCACTAATTAAAGGAGATGCTCTAAAATTACGTTCTATTTCCTCACCAATACTGGAAGTGAGTTGTGTAAATGTTCTTACTCCAACTGAAACTCCTAAACTATCATGTATAAATGATTTAGCTGTTGAGAGTGGTGGAGATCTTTCTCTTAAAGCAGTTATTGGAGTTTTTTCAATGAACCGGTTGCTAGATATTTTTGACGTGTCACTTTCATCTACTGGTCTGCTTGAAGAAAAATGGTCCTTCAGTAGTTTAGCTAATTGAGGTGACAACTGGCTAGATTTCTCTAGTAACTGCAACATCCTTTGAATGTCATTTGAATCAAGTTCTTCTTGTGGTTCAGTCTGAATGCCTCTTTCAGTGAGAGCTGCATCCTGAGTTTCACTTACTGTCAAACCATGCTGTAACTCCCCAACCCTTCTGCTAGTACCTGAAAACATTAAATAAATTTCACTATTAATTTCTTATTTCTATAAGGGAGTAATTTTAAAAAAGGGAGTTAAGGAAATATCAATTAATGGCTGATGTATAGTTTTTGCACTTGGTGGACAAATTAAGTGTCCTTTTCATTTGCTTCTAGTTCAATGTTCAATGTTTGAACAAATTTTTCTGTTCTCTGCCTATAACTGGACCATTTCTCTCCTTTATTTTCTGATCCTCTTTGTCAAAAGATTGGGATAACACCCATATTAAAATATACTAGTTTAAAATACAATAGAATAATTTATTCACAGTGAATAGTGAATTAGAATTCAAGGACCAAATATGACAAATTTTGAAGATACAAATCTGAAGAAAGTGGTCCAACAGTTTAATTCTTTTAACTATTCACTGTGAGTAAATTAATCTATTGTATTTTAAACTAGAATATACATGGAGACAGTGGAATTCAAGGACCAAATATGACAAATTTTGAAGATCCATATTAAAACCTACATTCAAGAGTAGACACTTTTACTTAGGGAAAATTATCTTGTAAGTGTTCATCATCTACATTTGTGAGACTATTTGAATTGTTTTTGCATGACTTGATGTACGGTAATATCTGTTTGAAATATTTGCTTACAAAGAAAGCAGTATTTTGAATGAATGTCAATTCTTTACACAAAATATGTAGGTAAGACACTCTCTGATTGCTGAGAGATTATATAATTTGAATGATATAGGCTTGGAAAACATGTGCAAGTGAAGAAATAAGTGTGGAGTGATTTGGGAACAAGATGTCCTCACTGGGAGGATGTGTCTAATCTATGTGACTCAAAATAACCACAGATACTATATTATTTTATACCTAATCTCTATTATGTATAAAAGTCAAAACCCATTGACTCACTGACTGACTGATCAAAGTATCTCAAAAACTATACAATCTAATGAAACTTGGTACACATATTGCTCATAGGCTCTAGATGTGATCTAAGAAAAGATTTCAAAATCTTTGGTCTCTAAGGGCCTCTAAGGGCCAAAACAAGGTTGTAAAGTTATGTAATTCACCAAAAGGAATTCATACTGCATGTACACAATCCCCATGACAATATGACAACAGGTGGCTTTGCATGAGTGATTTCGTGTAGGCCTAAGCGGCCGTCACACAGAGCTTCGATCGATCAAGACCAATCAAGTGCCATCGAGCTCTCTCGACTACATTTCTGTTCCCTGTCACACATCATCGATCAACGGAAATATTATAGGTTATGTACCTATATGATCTTACTAGGTCTAATCATCACTGTATATTAGAGGTAAAGTATATTACCTTATTAGGCCTACATCTGCTTATCTCCTGCACAATAGCATACTGCATGTGTTGGGATATAGGGTTTAATATTAGGCCTACTTTCTCAGGCTACATCTGTTTATTTCAATCATCATCCGCTGGCCGAGTGAAGAGGTTGGATTGTTGTAGTTAGATTGGCTACCGCTAGATGCTACAACTCGATGTATATTTGTATTTGTACAATTAAATTACATAAGAAGATGTCATTTTAAGTGCCTTAAATGATTCGTGCAATTCTATTTCATTAAAACGTGAGTCTAAAACGACATTATTGTGTAGGTTAAACATTCCAGCATCAGTTCTGAAATTCAGGTGGGTACGAAGTTTTGGAGTGCTGCCATCTTCACTCATCGACTGTCGATTGAAAAACGGACAGGTTTGATTTCACAGACCAGTTGATCCCTCTCGCTCGTTGGTGATCGATGCTATGTGACTGGTGCTACTGCTTCTATTGGTTTGTTATATCAGTCTGTTGGTCGCTGTTGCTTGATCGGTCTAGTGTGACAGCCCCTTAATAAAGTGATGAGAAATGTTTCTAAACTATTTTGTGACACGAAGTCCTGGGTTGTATTCTTAAAAGTTGAACTGTATTTTCCCTTTTAGTGACATATAAGCGACACACACCACCCATGTCTTGCAGGGCCACGACCTGTCGGGAGAGGGATTATGGATCACATACGAGGGGGGACCCAAAAATAACTGGAATTGAACTGTTGCGCGCGAATGCTTTCTAGTTACGAGTTGTGCTGTTAGGTGGTGTTATCTGGGGGTGTCCCGCGACCGTCAGTGAGCTGGCGTCAGTCTGAGTTAAGTGGCTTGGTTGTGGTACACTGTTGTTTGCGTTCGTGTTTCAACCCGTCGGCGATTGGTGAGATGGCCGACCACAAGGAACAAAGGGTGTGTGTGAAATTTTTTCTGTTAGGGAAAACTGCAGCCGAGATCGTCGAATGAACATTGACCAAATTTCTGAGGAAACGAACGTGTCATGGAGCACGGTCCAGCAAATTTTAACCGAAGGTTTGAACATGAGACGGGTGTCTGCAAAATTTGTTCCTCGACTGCTCAGAGATGACCGAAGAGAAAATCGCGTGAATGTTTGCCGCGACTTGAAGAGTGAAGTGCAGAACAATCCAAATTTTCTTAAAAGATCTTCATCAATTGCACGTTTGATTTTGGCAATCTTTTCGTCATTTCTTCCTGTCGAAGGACACCCGGACGTGGCAAGTCTTCAGTTGACATGTTGCCAAATTTGAAACGAGAAATCCACTCTTAGACCTGTGGTTTCCCCAAAGCATCATAATGAAAGGATTGCCTAAGCATCCCAACGGTCTTGGCTGCAGTTTTCCCTAACAGAAAACAAAATTACACACACACTCTTTGTTCCTTGTGGTCGGGCATCTCGCTAATCGCCAACGGGTTGAAACACTGACGCAAACAACAGCGCACCACAACCAAGTCACTTAACTCAAACCGACGCCAGCTCACTGACGGCCGCGGGAGACCCCCAGATAACACCACCTAACAGCACAACTCGTAACAAGAAAGCATTCGTGCGCAACAGTTCGATTTCGGTTATTTTTGGGTCCCCCCTCGTATACACGTTTTTGACCAGTCAAGGACATGGAGGGCCTCCCCAGATGAGTGATCAGCCCAATGCTGGGGCCCCCTCCGAGACAACACGAACACATAGGACGAGACAGAACATTCACACACCCACTCACTTCGAGGAAGGCTTGTCTTAGGCACTTCTGGTGCCTTTGGTTTTGCTTTTCTTTGAATTCTTCCTATTTATCCAATTACCTTCCCCAACCATTTTAACTTAGACATTTGTATATAAATTGTTTTTAGATAAAGATAAATATTTATAAAGGGATTTATATGTTTGTGAAAAATTAATGAAATTTCAATATGTATAAATCCAGCTAATGAATTGTTAATATTGTAAAGAAATTTTATTGTAATTGTACATTTATTTGGAAATTATCAAACCAAAAAATCAACGGCAAATTCCAAATTAAAACTTCAGACAAACTAAAGTGACTCTCCTGGGAATCCAATTATCCTTTAGGTGCGCCCATTTCAGCTTAGATTAGCTCATCCGAGGGTGGGAACCTTGCACTTCCTTCCACTTTTCCCATAGGGAGGGCTCATTGTGGTAACAGATTGAGCGTGTTTCTGCCACGATTCTCTGCCACTCTGAGTCCTTAGCTTAGATCATTTTTTTTAATTACTTCCCCTGTCCTATTGTAATTGTGAGAAACATCAGTTTCTGTTTCTCTCTGTTTTATTGTAACTAATCTACATTATTTTTCAGGAACATCTTTGTAGGGTGAATAATAATAATAAAATCAAAATTTTTTTCAGCATTTATGTAAAGTGTATATAAAATTTGTAATGAAATTTGTCAGTGCTTAATTTTTTTTTTTTTAACAGATTGAAATTTATGTTTCATGTTGCCGTGCTCGAGTACAAGTGTTGCCAAAATATCTAAGCGAGGAGGAGCTATTGCTTGAGCAACCTGTTAGAAATTTGTCCAGTACCAGTTCTGAGAGTACCTGTTCAGAAAACGTGCCAGTTGTAAGGAAAGAACTTGTGGAGATGACTCATGTCCCAGTGGATCTCTGCAGCATGGGTGAGTGTGGATCAGAAACTCAATATATTCAGATTAGGAAAAATTTTGTCGTTAGTGTGATAACTGTTTTAGAAAAATTGTTAAGGCCCTGGATGAGAAGTGTGTAGTGAATCTTAATATCATGTTACTAATTAATTTCAGTAGCAGGTGCTAGTGTTTCTGTGTAGTTGTTTGTGTATATGTGAAGAGTGCGTGTGCAGATTTCAGGAGACCATCTGCTGGTAGAGGTGATGATCGTTTTGTTCAGTGACCCTGATGTCATGCGCACCCCCGGACGTCAGAGGCATTCATAATATCAAGTAGAGCCACGATCAGCATAGATGCATAGATGCACAGACATCTCCGACCACAGTCTGGTCGAAGTGATTGTAAATATGAAACTAATGTCTTTGTAAATAGAAATGTGTGAATAGTTTTGTATATACAGTGAACTCTGGATAAACCAGACTAAAGTGGGCAGGGGTCTGTCCGAGTTATGAAATATCCGGCTTATGGAGGGGAAATGAGGAAATGGTACCTAAGTAATGAAATTTCGTGTTTAAGCCACAAGAAAAATGTATGAGGCAGAATATAGGCAACTTACAGTTGGAACAAAAACAAATAACACTTCAGTACTATAATAAAATTACTAGCCAGAGTCTGAAATACACACTGTTACATTATTAGGACAATATAACGATTGATATGGGCACTTTGAGCATATTTTTCTGAGGAGAATTAGGCCGAGAGACACTGCAAATGTTCTTCTGTGTACACTTTTTCTGTTGCTTTTGAACAATTACTTCTCTTGCAGTCTTGAAATGGCCGTAGAATGACTGTAGATCTGTGTCTGGATCGTCAAGAATCTGTCCGAGTTATCCGAAGCCCGGCATATTGAGGTCCGAATTATCGAGATTTCACTGTAGTTCTGTAGCACCTGTTCTTAGGAGTGTTAGTGTGGCCAGTGAAGTTGTAAATAGAAAGCCCATTGTGTGATGTGAGTAGGGGTAGGTAGGCCATGTTAGCAAGTGTATTAAGCTGGTCACAAGACATGGTGATTCATGGTGGTCCTGCGACAACAAAGTGAGGTTAGATAACCTTGGTGTGTGTGTAATTGTGTGACTGCAGGATCGTGTAATTAGGCTTAGTAAGTGTTTGCCATTGTTGTCTCTGCGATAGAATTGTATTCGCTTTCCTTGGTGGGGTTTTCTGTCCCATTAGCCTGGGGAAAAGGTTGAGGAGCTCAGCAGGGTACGCTGTTGCTGGCCTCAGTAAAGTACTGGGTACGTGTAGCCAATGGCAAGTGTTCATTTCTTTTCAGTGGGAGCGACTTGAGCAGGTTGTACCTAGGTACTATAGCCACCGGATGACTGTGTTGTGATGTGCATGTGAATAGAGGTTATGCTGGCATCGGTAAACAGAAGTGATTGAGATAGATGTAATTTGAGGTTATGTTGACAGGGCAAACAGAAGTAAATGAGATGGGCAATAGCATTGGTATAGTCAGTGGTAGTAAACAGTAAGCATCAAAGAAATATTATTAATTGCAGTATTTGTTGTAGATCAAGTTCTACGGTCTGAAATGATAAGAAAAGCAGTAAATATAGGAATGGTGTACTAGTGAGAAATTGTTGATGAAGTTAAGTGAAAGACTTAGGACGCATATTTTATACTGACCAATAACATTTAGCAATTCCTCGGATATAGACTAATCACGTCCGTTTATCTTACATTATTCTTGTAGGAATCGCGAGGATGGCATTTTACCGGGTAAAACCATCTGTTTGTTACTGGACACATAAGCATCAGTGTGCAGTGATTAATACGTCACAAGTGAACGGGATAAAAAAACATTCTTTTATAACTTACATCATAAAATGTTTGGAAACTGAAATAATATCTCATTTTAAGGTCAGGTTGTACCCTGAGTCAATGATTGATACATAATGACTGAGTTTCTGTTTCAAGTCTCCATGGGTCCACTGGAGGGTTATAAAGAAATGTAACTGAAAAAAAGCAAGTAATTCTTTTCGCTTGAGTCATGGTAATGGTAAACAAGTGTCTAAGGAAGTTAAATGTTATCAGATGGTACTGATTAGGCAATTATATTCAAGATTTTCAAAGTAATGCTGGATGGATAGCTCATTTTAAAAAAGGTGTAAATTAAAAAATTTAGTAATGTGTGACTTTTTTAAAATCTGTATATCCCAACTGTAGAAAATTTTCTTTTGGAATTTTTGTTGCCGCTTTCCAATTAATGTTTCGGTTATGATCATCTGTAATTCTGGTGGAGATGGATTCTGGCATGCTCTACAAGATTTTGACGTGGTGAGGCACAGGAGGAAAGAATGTCTACCCAAATTTGCAGTCTCTGGCAAATATGGTTGAGCACAGGCTGTTCACGTGAAACATCCAGAGATACCTTGCCTAGCTACCACCAATGCATTCACCAAAATAGCACCAAGTTCTCATTCAAGTATGGCTACATGGGACGGTCTAGTGTAAGTGTGCATCAGCTGATATTGGAGGATCCGAACGCAAATTCAGGCAGTACAGGTATGGCACTTATTGTTCTTTAGACCCCTGCATGAAGTAGCCAAGTGAAGTGACGAAATGCAAGTTCTCCAGAGGAATTGGACACGTCTAAAGTTTTCCAACCTGGACTGAATGCGAAGGTTGTTTTAGACATGATATCCAAAAGGCACGCCCTCTGTTTTGAACCAATTACCGAAATAGTTTTCCCGATTTGTGAGTACCCAGAAACAGTGCAAATTTTTTTAAAAAGTTAATAAACAGGGTAGCATAGTGAACTCATGGCAACGACACTAATGATTCTCACCAATAAGAAACCTAACTTTGGTGTACATCTTTGGATTCAACCATTATAACATGACCAGGTCCAGCATTCCCTCACCAGAACTGTAGATTAAATTCAAGGAAAGCGTGCATAAAAGTGTTAGTATCTAGCTCTCTGCTTAAAACTAGAAGTTTTAAGAATAGAGGGGGGGGGCGATTTGTGCTGGCTGGCACAATTGTTTTCTTTTACTCTGTTCGTCCATAGCTTGATTTGTTAGAAAGCCTATCTTTAATTTCCTAGTGTCGGAGTATTGTGGCGATGCCTAGTAGTGAGTGGAGGCATTTTCTTTTGTTTGTATCATTGCTCCGCAAAAAGCTGCTCTCTGGCATCGAGTTGCAGAAACTTACTTTCGCGGCTTAAAGCCCACATCACGACCAACATCTCCCTCCTTTTCTAATGGCGGCTACTGAGGTGAGTTTGGCTGCTCTGGGTGAGCTATTACCCAGGCTTAGTTTTCGAGTTCCCTGCAAGTTCAAAGCTTTACAAATGAAGTAACCTTTCTTTTGTTCCAAGTTTTGAAGGCAGAAATGTTTGTGAGCTCGCACCTAGTGTAGTTTTCATTTTAAGATGGAAAACATGTGTAGCGTGGGGACGATTCCCAGCTGCCATTGTAAAACACACATTGCAGTATCCTTTGAATCTTTTGGCTCCTGTTTTCTCTTCCTTTGCTGATTTTGTGTGGTACTTAGATATGGTCTTGTAGTTTCTTTAGTGTACATTTTCCTTTGTGTTATGTAATTAACTTATATTTGTCTCTTTCCCACCACTGCGTTGCGACATGGCGTGCTTCGCATGCTAACACTTAGCGCGTACTCGTGGCTTGCTCTCAAACATCCCTGCCGGGTTTTATTTTTTATTTAATAGGTTTTTCTTTAAATGTTTCAATTTTAATTTTGCTGTTTCTCGATACGCTCCCTGACTTATATTTTTTGCCACCGATCTTCAAGCCATTTGAGAAGTGCCTACGTCTTGGACCGTGGCAGGCAGTCCAAGCATGGTTTTTAGGCTTGCCTCCATTTTAATTGTATCTTTCTTTCCAGCCATTATATATATATATTTTTTCCCAGCATGTAAATTAAATTTCTATATTAATTGTCTTCAGCACTTCAGCCATTTTATTATTTTGATTGGTTTTAAATCCTTCTCTGATGTAAACATTTATCGAGGATGTCCTAATTTTATTGTTGTAAAAAGAAAATAATCAAAACATAGGCACATTTATCAAAGAAATTATTATTATTATTATTATTATATTTTTTTTTACACATTATTATTGAACATACAATAAACAAAGGGGCTTTACAATTGAAAAAGGGGTTTACTCTTAAAGTTTACTCTGCAAAATAATACAAGGGACAAGGACTTTAATTTCACGAAAAAGTTTAACCGAAACATGCCGAAGAAAATATAAATGTAGGTTTACAAACAATAACTTTCAAGGGGGATGAAAATTATAAAAAAGGCAGGAACAATACTTCCAATTGAGAAGCCTTTAAAATCTCAATCGACAGGAGAATGGACATGGCACAAAAACAAAACATAATAAACACAGACCAAAACGCTATGAGTGATATGTAGCATTTAAAACAAAGGAAATTTGCCAGGACATTGAGAAGTATCACTAAAAGTACATTTTACATTTATCTTTGGTAAACAGATGTTCACCTGTATACTGTAAATGAGAGTTCATTTCCACTTTGCAAACAAAACAAAACCTCATAAATGAAAATCAGTGTTTGTCAAAGTTTTTATTTCCAAACATCCTAAGAAATATAGCACAATCGTTGATATAAATAAAAACAGCAAAAAAAATACTGAAATGAATATTCAAAAATAATGCAACTGAACAAAAATATGTGTCCCTAATTATACTGGTATGTTTTTGTTCTGTTACTTGACTAATATTTAAATTTTATATTTTTGGTTATGTGTTCACTGATCGACAGAGTGCTGATAGAGGAGAGAATCAGGTGTACGGAAGAAGCTGCAATGTTTCAGCCTCATGAAGGTCAGTGGGGGATAGTATTATGTTCATTGGTTGATTTCATATTTTTGGATAGACAATCAGAATGTTGCACTCCATACAACTGTATTAAAAATTATAGGATTAAATTGTGTGAAATGGCAGTCTTCCATGTTACACAATCCAGTCTGACAGTTTGTTGACATTTGGACCAAAAATTGGATTGTGGGTTATCGGCTTTATTCTTCTACATATTTCAATGTCTTAACTGTTGATCATACAATTCTAAGAAAAACTAAAAGTACAAGCTTTCTTGAAGCAAGTAAAAAAAAAAGGAGTTAACAGGTAAAATGTTGTCTTTTTCATAATGACATGAACAAAGTTTGCACTACTATCATCAAAATTAATATAACATGAAAATTGTACTTACATTCTTTACTGCTATGCTCCATAGGTGATCCAACAGCAGGAACTGGCACTTCATTCGAATCATCTATTCTCTCTGACTTTATTACAATATTGCATCTGTATATTTCTGTGACCTCATCCTGATGTTCGAAATTTATACCTCCTTCGGTACCAATAGAAGTGGTGTTCTGATGTTCCTCCCCACGGACATCAGCTCTGCCATTTAAAGAAACCTGTACATTATTTAATGGAATCTGTGTAGTCTCATTACCAACAGCAGTGTTTTCTTTTTGAATGTTCTGAGTCTGAATTTTAGCAATGTCAGAACTGTCCAATTCATCAGTATTGGAATAATCAATCAGATCACCATAAAGATCCTCAACACTGATATCTTCAGCTTCATTTCCTGGTAAGTGTGTTTCTCCACACTCTTTCTTAGCCTTACTTCCCACAGGTTTCTTGTGTATTATATCTTCAATATAACTCGGTCCTCCCTGTATCTCAGTATGAACCGATTTATTCACATTTTGCATGCCTAAATCTCCCTCTCTGTCAATAGGGTCTATTTTATTCACTGCACTCTGAAGCTGACCAGCATCAGCTCTGCTAACTATGACATCACTTTCTTTATTAGGAGCATTAAAGTGCTCAGTATCAACATCCATATTATCATCAAATGCATCAACTTCTGAACAACCTTTAGGATCATTGTTTTTTGCAAGAGAAGGTTCTGGTTCTTGATTAACCCTCTGACTCTTGGATACATTATCTGCTTCAGGTAAAGGATCATTTGGATTCTCTGATTCTACTCCAAGATTACCAATGTATTTATTCTCCTTATGTGCACTGTTTTCTTTTTCAACTTGAGCACAAGCTTCTTCTAAATGTTCAATAGCATCACAAAAATTATTTCTTGTCTGTATAGTCTCACTTACGTCTATTGGCTGCCTTTCACTAATACTACCAACACTATTGCTGATTGAATCTTTCTTGTTAATTGACTGATCTACTTCTTTTAAAGTATTTTCAACAGATTTAACTGGAGGCATTTGATCACTACAATTTTCAACCTGATCATTAGCTGCCGTATTTACATCTAGATTCTCAGGTAAGTATGGATCATTACTTATTATCTTAGATGTAATCTGCTGCTCAGATATTTCAGTGATTACTGAAGAAGGTTGTTCAATTGACTCCACAAGGGATTGTTCATTTGTCCTTTCTGCAATATTGCCATCTTGTTCATCTGCTTCAGTTTCTGATGAACCCATTCCCAAAAAATCGGGAAATTCACAAAATAAGTTTCCAAATTCTCCAGTCCTACTCATGAATCCTTTGCCCAAAGGGATATATGAAGGCCATTTATCAATCTTCTTAATTGTCTTCTTTGCAGCGCCCCCTTCTTCGTATACAACCTCTCGTTCATCGGTATCTTCTATTGCTATGTTACCTTCTTCCATTGGACCAGACTCTGATCTTTGCAGCTTTCCTATATTTTCCAGAGCATCTGCATTATTTCTGTTTTGTTCACATGCATCTGTATTAAGAATCTCCATCTGAGATTTTACATCACTTTCCACAACTTCCTTCTTTATGTTTTCTTCTGACAATAATGCAACTTGTAAAGCTTGAATATTCTGCAGATCATGAACACTGTTCTCATCTTCAGCTGTTATCATTGGCTGAAAATCTACACTACCAGCACTATCCAATAGATCTAACTGCAGGAAGCTACCAAGTTGTTCAATGACTTCCTGTGGAAGATGTGATAAATCAATAGCAATATCTGTATCTAACAGAGAACTTGTTTCTGCCATTTGTTCTCTCTGCTCTTGAATATCACCACCTTGACCCCTAATTCGTGATTGTGCCAAACCCCTCAGTTCTCTTGACAAGAGCATCCTATGTTCTTTCATAAGGTGATTCATTGCATATTCAAATTTTCTAGACCTAGGGTTATTTATTAAGTCTTTCAGGTTGTTTTTACTCATTTTTAAGAATTGCTGTATGATACGTTGTTTCAAACATTTTACAGTTTGGTTTGGTTCCTTTTCTATGGTCTGCCTAGGGTGTTCAAGAATTTTCTTACTAATTGTTCCCTCACCAGACATCTGGTTCTTACTGCTTACCTCAGTTGGTACATTCAACGATGAAGACCTAGGTTGACAAAATAGGTTCAATGAGCTAGTTTCACTTTGTACTTTTAAATTTTCAGAACTATTTATTTCAGCTGACTTTGTATGCTGCAAAGCTGATCGCCGTGATGAATGATTGTCAACATCCTTAGTAGTATTTATAGGTTCTCTATCAGATGTGCTGTAAGATCGTCTCTTTTCTGTAGTGTAACTGTCACTTTTTTCTGTAGGTCGCTCAGGTAAGCTAAAGGAATCAGATTCATTTCCTTCTGTTAAAGTCGATGTACTGGAATTATTTACCATACCAATCACTTTCAAATCACTAGGAGTTAATTGCAATTCAGGTGTATAAGCTGATTTTTCTACCCTCATTGTATTTGATTTGGTACATTCTTCCTTTTTTGTACCTGTTTCGGCAGAAAGAAGATTTTCTAAAACTTCAGATTTCTGACTCTGAAATGAAAGCAAACAGGACTTTATTTTGTCTGTAGCTTGAGCAAGAGTCTTCTTCCGAGCTTCTTCAGATCCTAAAGGTGGACTTTTAGATTTCTTTGAATGGTGGTGACTTTTTGAAGACGATATCGGTGCAGAAAAATATTTATCATCACTATGATGATGACCATGTCGAACTCTGGTATCAGATGGAGATTGACTTCGGCGTGACACGGAATGCTTTTCATGACTATACCAGTTTCGAGGCTCAGGTGATTGACTTCTGTGGGACGAATGGCTTTGTGAAGGGTGAGAAGAATGATGTCCACTGTTTTTTGGTGACTGACTTCTGTGATTACTCTGTGAAATATGGGAAGAATGATGTCCACCATTTTTATTATGAATAGGAAGAGGGTGAGAGGAAGAATGCCCAGTCTTACTATGACCCTGATTAGGACCAAAAGAATGTCGAGATGAAGAAATGGGAGGAAGAGGTGGAGGCAGAGGAGGAGGGGGCGTCTCTCTTATGTATGAGGTATTGAACTGATTCTGATTAGTCCAAGAAGACCACTGTGGGAAATAGCCACCACCTTGAGGGTATGAGAAGGGATTGTACCCGTATCCATCGTAGTGACTATCATTCCAAAAATTCTGACTTTCGCTACCATGGGTTCGTTGTGGTCCTGAATCCCTATCCCTTCTTCTCCAATTATTGTTATTATAGCCACTCATGGTAATGCTATCTAACAACACACTGCCATGGTTTTACTCTTCAGTTAACTAAATCTGTGTATTGTAGCCAGTTAGCCCATGGGAAGAAACACCATCTGAAAACAAACAGTTCAGTCCCTGAAAAATCCTGTTATTCGGTTTTAACAAAATCTATCACACATATAACTTACTCTGGAGCGGCAGCACTTCAGAGGAACACAAGAATGTAAAACAAAACTTTAAACTAATTTCAAACAATAGGAATATAATTAGCATTATTAAATCCACACACTTTCAAAATTAATTTCCTGTGTATGTAAATAAATAATATATTTCTAAACAAATTAAGCTTTACCTTTTATTTCAACATGTTTCTTGGATAATAATTATATAACTTATATATAGTATAATTTACCTGTACTAGTTTCGGCGCCTTCGCAACCATTGTCAACAGCTATACTTCAACTGCCGTGCTGTTGACAATGGTTGCGAAGGCACCGAAACTAGTACCGGTACAGGTAAACTATACCAAAAGTGAAGTTTTTGTGTAAAAATTCAACTCTTATATGGGTGATTCTTCAAATATGGGAAAATTTGGTGTGTGTAAAATCCAAATTTTTTATTTTGTTTAAAAAATCTCAAAAAATTACTAAAATACTTCAGGGGTTACTTGATTATAATATGACACCAGCAGAGCTTAAATGTTTATATTTTCATTTATTTTAATTTTTTAATTTTTTTAAAGCCATGTGAATGACATCCGTGTATATGTGGGTGGCAGAAGGCCACATTAATGACTAGCTTTGGCAACAATATGCTTTTCTTTATGTGGTTTCATATTTTTCTCAGTGTGCTTCAGTTGATTTTGCACCAAGTTTGCAAATTTGTGTGCATACTCCGGAATTAATGTAATTTTAACTAGACTGCGTTTTTATGGTTTGGGGGGGGGGGGAATCAAGCAGAAATTCACTTAATCAGTTTTAAGATTTTAAGTACAGGTCACAGACACCGCAGACACAATAGTACCCTACGTTTATCATTTACATGACTTGAGAGTCATCCACATACCCCTTCATGAGGCATGTGGATGACGCAAAAATCAGGCATGTGGATGACAAAAAAGGAGTTTTAGTGGTCTCAGCAAGCCATTTCTAAACCTCTGTAGGCTCAACTTCAGTCAGGTACTTTGAATTGGAAGGTTTATCATAGTGCATAATCAAAATTAATTAATATTCACTTTCTGCCTACTTTCTAGAAGGCATGTTAATGACGGTGAATAAAAACGCTTTCCTTGAAAATGATGCAAAGTCTTTTGTTAATCCCAAACAGGGCCGTAGCTAGGCGGTGGCTAGGTGGGCGACCGCCAAGGGCGCAGGTACGAAGGGCGCAAAATTAACCATGAAAAATCCCGCCTTTTTTAGGCTGGTGCAATTTATCAAGCAATATAAATTACACGTTAGTGGAAGAAATCTTTCAGGTTATTAAAAATTAATGTACGTGAACTATCTATACCTATAGTATTATGCCGATTGTCTACAAGCAAAAAGCAGTCATGCAACGTCCTTTAATTAACACGATTCATATTGACAGAGTAAAACATAAATCATGAACAGTATGGAAAGATATAACGACAATGAAAATTAATATGTACGTTATTATTGTGATGAAAGTGGTTCAACTCAATCCCTTTCCAGCTGATTGTCGTTCTCAGTGCTACTACTGTCGGCAGGATTGATTACAAAGCGATCAACAATGGCATCGCTCATACTGTTACATGCTACATGCAAAAATGACTGACCAACTATATTATTACAACAGAAAAAGCCGAATGTGCAGATCTCAATTCCTTTTGTTATTACTATTTTATTATAAATTAAGTGTGAACTAAAATTTCTTATTTTAAGAATGTTTAGTTTTTTTAATCACACAATGTATTAATGTACATTAAAATTAATTTCTGTAACTTTACATTGAATAATATGTGTTGTGATCCCCGGTCGATGCATGCTCTGCCAGCTGGCAGTACACATGCTGTTTGTTTTGATCAAGTTCCCTTCTAAGGCCGGCGCTGATATTATAGTCGCTGCTATTATTTTTAATTATATTATACTGTATTATTATTAGGGCCCGGATTCTGATGATCTAAAATTGTTTGAAAAATGACCTATAAAATGACCCCAAAATTTAAAGAAAATGACTTAATAATTATAAAGAATTACCTAAAAACTGATATTTTATTTATAAAAAATTATTATTGTACACACAAAATTATAGAATAATTTGTACATAATTGTTAAAACCTTAAATTCAGAGAGGATGTTGTAGGTCTAAAAAACTTTGATTTTTGCTGTGAATATCTTTCCTTACGGAAATTTATACTGGCACTGAGGCACTGGCGAGTCAAACTTCGGCATTTCCTTTTGCAGTCTGTCGGATTATATTGTTTATTGAGGGTAAACAGTAGTTTGCACTCTCAAATACAAGCAGGTGGCAGACTGGTGCCAAGTCAATCTAATAACAACAGTAATGTAATACAACATTTTGGCGTTCCTTTGATTCTCGTTTCCGACTGAGACATGACAACACTTCAACATAGAGTGTGTTCTTCTTGCATTAAACAAACACTTCAAAGACAGCACCGCTGGGGACGAAATAAATGCCCTAAAAATATAAAATTGATTACAATGTCAAAAAATGACCTAATAAAAATGCATTTCTATAATCTAGAGGCCATGATTATGATTTATCTACAAATTGGCAATGTCTATGCAGCATCAATAAAAAAGATGACATGTCATTAGAATCCGGGCTCTGATTATTATTGTATTTTTTTAACTAAGCGATTTTTAAATTAAACAGTGAAACAATATTAATGTTTGTGTTGTTTCGTCTCTTGTTGATGTTGACGTTGCTTCTGTTGTATAGGTCAGAATGATTTCAGTAAAAAAATGTGCCAACTAAAACTACCATGACCATCATAGCTTAGTCTACATTATTAGTTTTTATCTATTAGGCAGTGGTTTTTTAAAGAAATGGGACCAAAAAAACCTTGTGCAAGCGAATTTAAGAAAATCAGTTTTACAGAAAATAAAAAAAATTGTTCATTTGGAGGGCGCAGATTTGTCAAACTCGCCAAGGGCGCAGAAGGACCTTGCTACGGCCCTGATCCCAAACTGTTTGTAAGCAAGCAAAATTCAACCTTACAATTCAATCACAAGCTGCCCTGTTGGCTTTCTAACACTGTTACCAGTTATACAAATTTCTCATTTCTGCAGAAAAAATTCTATTCTTTTCAGCCATGTGGATGACCAAAAACCCTTGGGACATTCTTTATGTTCATTAGGTGGGGTGACAATTTTATTTCATTTTATTTTTTAGGGGTTAATATTCTTCACACATTCATACTCATTGGCAGGGAAAAAGTTGAAAAGGAAATAACATTTTGTTTTGTGGAAAAATTCATTAGAATATACAAAACCGGGGTATGGGACAGGGCATGTGGATGACATTTCATTGAATTAAATTTGATTTTGGAATATCAGAATTTAAAGTTAGTGACATTTCAAAGTGATAGTTATAGTATGGAAGTAGTAGAAACAAACTTTTATTTTAATTATTTTTTAAAGTTGAATTTAAAGGGAAATATCACTCCGGAACACATATTTTCCCATATTTGAAGAATCACCCATATAATTATTATGTTATATAACTTCACTGTGTTAACTTCCAATACAATTTAATATGTTTCTTGAACTTTGTCCACATCATCAGTTGCTATCAAAAAATATCACTGTTTGGAGTAAGTTGAGTCAAGTAGCCCAAAAATGTTTTTATAAGGTAGCAACATCTGTGACATGCAAGAAGATTATTTCCAACTAATAACTTGTTCAAATTTATCAATGAATCTAAGATATGCAGATGACACAACACTTCTGGCAGACAATGCAGAGGATTTAATACAACTGATAAGAAGAGTCCAAGAGAAAAGTGAAGAAGCGGGCCTCATGCTAAACCTGAAAAAAGTCAAAGGTAATGATAACGGCACAACAGATTGCAATAATAGAGGATGGAGAGCAGCTGAACACAATCAGTAATTTCAACTTCATGGGATCTGTAATAACCAGAAAACAGAAATATTTGTGGCAACCTAGCCCCCCATTCCTACTCACTAACAGGAACCACCTGGGAAGGAGGAGTTTAGGATGGGGGCATCTAGCTGCAGCATTTGAACTTCAGTATTAGGCAATCTCTCACCAGCACTAATATTCTCCTGCTAGTGTTTTTGAACGCCAGTGGAAAGTATACACGCTCTTAAGTGCACTAAATATTATAACTTCTAAACATGCAACTATTTACTTTAATGATGTACGCTAACGTAACAGAATGTGGAAAATCTTTAAGAACATGGGAATACCTTTACACATGATCAATCTAATAAGAGCTCTATACACTAAACAAGAAGCGAATGTAATGACTGAATATGGAACAGAATGGTTCCCAGTGCAAAAAGGGGTAAGGCAGGGTTGCATACTTTCTCCTGCACTTTTCAATCTGATACAGTGAATGGGTTATGAGGGAGGTAGAACCACAGGCAGATGGCAGGATTGGGGGCATGTGGTCAGCATGCCGACGCCCACGGCCGTTAATGGTGGTTTTCATGACCGGAGTCGCTACTTCTCTATCAAGTAGTTCCTCAATTGGAATCACGAGGCTGAGTGCACCCCTGCCAGACCTCCCTACCTCAGAAAATTCCGAGGAGGTACTGGGCATCGAACCTGGACTGACGGATCTGTAGTCAGTGATCAACTAGGGTAAGGTAGGGTAATTGTAAACGGATTTTGTAAGTTTCCACTTTGACTTGATATAATTACTACCCAAGTTAAAATATCCATGTAAATTTTGGACTTTACAGATATAACAACCTTATAATATAGATCCACCTCTTTAAACATTAATCTAATGATCTAGAATGACACTAGACTAAGTTTACATTTACCCCACTAACTCGGGGGTAAATGGAAACAGTGATCTCTGAGTCCCAGATAAGGACTTGGGATCAGGGGTATTTGCAAACAAACATATTTTAGCAAAATTTGAAGGTCTT
Organism: Ectobius pallidus; assembly: GCA_964059195.1. Taxonomy (NCBI): domain Eukaryota; kingdom Metazoa; phylum Arthropoda; class Insecta; order Blattodea; family Ectobiidae; genus Ectobius; species Ectobius pallidus. The sequence goes on along the minus strand of CAXKWD010000003.1, from coordinate 87,608,016 downwards.
CTTGAGTGATTAGGACTATGTTTACAATTACCCCAAACAATAATGCAAACCAGATAGATGTATTGAAAATAAGGTAACCTTTGTATGAAATTTATTCAGAAACCCCAAGATAAGGCAGTACATTCTTAATGAAGGTAAAAAATGGACAGAGGAAAGATGGTTAACCTTTAGGAACAACAGTTGAATTTTCAAATATATACTTAGTTCGTTCCCCACATTTCTGAATGGTAAGCACCAGCAAAATTGCCAAAATGTCACACTCCACAACAGTAGAATTTTCAAATATATAGCCTACTTCATTCGTTCCCCACATTTCTGTAAGGGTGAGCTCTGGCAAAATTGCCAAAATGTCCCACTCTTCAGCATCAAAATATCATCTTCCTGTGCTTGAAAAATCTTCTTCAGTCAGTCTGTAGACTCGACTTCCTGTCCCCTTATCTCTTGCACCACGGCTGCATAGATGTAGTTAATAGATTTTCTTCTTCCACAGAGGACCCAGCTAATACATATGCTCCAAGTTTAATAAATGGTGTTGTAGGGGCTGAATATTCAGTCTGGGCCGGGTTATTCTCTTCATCCACACTGAAAGTTTTACATTTTCAAGTTCATCAAGCGCTGGCAGCTGGTCCTCAACTGTCATTGCTCTGTTCTATTTTCCTTTTCTTTTTTATCCTTTTCACTTCCATCAGTTGACACAAAACATCTTCATTGGTTTACACTTCACCATAGCAAAGTTGTTGCAGTCGGCAATTTACTTTTTTCAAAGCAGGAAGGAAAACTTATCTCGTGGCATTTTGCAGTTTTGCAGAAGAGCTCAACAAGACTTCAAGCAATGAATGCTGGCTTGTCATTTGAAGTATGTTTTTGGGGTGATGTATGTAATTTTGTTCTCAAATCCTAGACGCCACATTTTTCAGTGGATGAGATTAGTCCAATACCCCAACATTATATGTGTGTGTGTGTGTGTGTGTGTGTACTAAGTTTGGGACTGGGAAGAACCTTGACCAATGGTGGTGTACTGTACCTAACATATGCCCTTGGCACTTTCCAATACCTGGAACAATATAAATCATCTGTTACTTATAATTTTACAAGTTTATGTTGGAATGAATTTCTGTTTCCAATTTCCCTGCTTTCCATTATTTCAGGGGAAAATGTAAACACACACTGACACTTTATCTAATTTAAATTTTAGTGATTTAACTTAATAATACAATCTCATTTGGGAATGATAACAAGCTCAATAAACAATAATAGGAGTCCAACTTACCAAGCAATGAAGGGAGAAGGGAAATTTTCTTTCTTCTGAAATCTTCGCTTTCTGAACTTCCACGCATAGCAATACAAAAAGCTCCACATTCAACAATATACAGCACAGAAAAGTGAGGAAAACTGATATCTGCTAAAAATAAGATGGCTAAATCCAATGACAGCAATCATGAGAACAGAAATATCACCATTTAAGTTTTATATCAACTGTTTAGAAATACCCCTTGTTTACAATTACCCTCCCTTACCCTATATCGGTGGAATTGTCCACGCAACACTGAAAAATAATCAAACACACAGTTTAGGTCAGCAGTGAGATTGTAATGTTTATGTTACCTCGGTTTCAAGCGAGCAAGTAAATGAGGGATGAGACTACGATACCAAATAATCTTTCTAGTCTCTGCGGTGGTGCCATATGTCACTCTTGCGCAAGGAAGTAGCCTGTCTTCTCTCAACGTGCAGGTTTCCATTTAGATGGAAAAGTCATATGACTCGCACTTGAATGAGACTGTAACTTGGCTGACCACTATCCAGTCTCAACTCGCCTCCGCTGCCGCATCATGAAATTTCGAGCCTGCCTAAGCACACGGCAAACAAGTACACACATAATAACAGTAGGAAGTGGGGTATGCAGTGGCAAGAAATATTTTAATGATAGTACTCATGGGTTTATAATGATTAATAACTTGGTTGCTGATGCTTTTATTTATTTCTTTATGATTCCACGTTTCTTAGCAATTGATTTGGGTAGACTCAGTCTCAAAGTCTAAACTCACGCTATGCCACTGCTAAAAACTACTAATTTCACCCCATAATCAATATCTTGAACAAAAGTAGGCCTAAGTACATTTAATGAAGCTTCCAGCTGACTTCCAGTGCAATGCTAAGGAGATAGTGCTCTACCCAATAGCATGTATAGTAGGCCTACAAGTGAGCTGCATTTACCGGCATTGAGCAGCTTGCAAGGGGAAAGACTTACGGCTATGGGAAGAGGGCCATTGCCATAGCAATGTGCAATGGAAAGTGAAGTGAGAGCCAAGGTGCCACAAGTAATACCAATCTGCCAAATACTGCAAACTGCACATAGGCCTAAGTCTTAATTATGAGGCCATGGAAAATGTGTAGGCCAAATCTGAACATTAATCTCTTGACTATGGCAGTGCACTCATGCGATACCTTCAGATAGTGGAACTGCATACACAGGACTGTAGTAGCATGCAGAATGACAGCTAGATATTTACAATAAAAAGTTATATGGTTATCCAGGTGGGTCTATATGTACAGTCCAAGGGACAGAGTCTATTCTGTCTTAATAACTGATCTTCATTAGATAGTTGGGGTATAAGTGGTCGCTGACATCTGCTACATCTGATAGGCTTGTGACAAAACTAAAGGCATGTAGACCTACCCATAAACTTATCACCTTATCTAAACCTCGTCCTACGTTATTAACAAACAAAAATTGCATTGTGCACATATGCATGCTTTTATCCATCAATAATACGCATTTACCCATTAACCCTGGTGTTGGGACATAAGGGAGTATGTAACGCTACAGTACAGTACCGTATATCAACAATTATTGTTACCCAATAATAAGAAATCTACGATTTATACATATTTACCAACCCGCGGTAAATAATGATCCCAATTTAAGCTACGGCAAACTCTGTTAACAATTCCAGCATATAAATTCAAAATATACATTCCATCACAAAGCCATTATCCGAGAGCATGTTTTGATTACGCGCATTCGTATAAGAATAAGTTTAAAGTGCATTTCCAAAACATTTAGGTGCAAGATTTCCAAACTACAACGTTTACTTACTTGTATGGATTGCGAAAATTGTTAATACACACTATTGTAACATATCACAACTCGCATAGCTAAAAAACAAAAACAAATTTCAAACTCTTCATTTAGAAAATCCACAATACTGTTTACTTCTGTATTTTTATACGCCATTTGCTTTTATCATAGCCTTCTACACATACCATGAAAACGTTACAATCGGTCTCTTCATCTGAAAGCCCATGAATTAACAAAATATAATAGTAAGAATGCGCACAATGTGCATTCAGTTTTAGGAATGAACAAAATATGCCACTATATAGCTGGCCCATCAATGCTTCGCATTGTTAGATTTTGATATAAACAATTTAAAGTCTGTTTGATGTACATCTATAAATCATCAGTCGTCCAGCCAACGCGGTGAACGTAACTTACTTAAATTCTTAATGAAGAACGAACACTGCCCATCAATATGTCATTTTTTTTTTTATTTATCATTTTTAGTTTGGACTCGTTTGGAATAACTCTGATAATTCAACTACGTCATAGGATTGTAAATAGCTGTGGCGTAGGGGATGCGTTAGCAGCGGGCCCGGGTTCGAATCTTGGTCGGTATCCAGGTGGGGGTTTTTCCTCACCTGTGAGACAAATGTCGGGTAACTTGGCCCTTATGGGCCATTCAGATAGAAACTTAACCGTAAACGTAAGAACGTAAACTTAAACGCACACTTTAGCACGGCACTGAGCATTCGCAATGAAAACTTAAACGTAGGTAACAACCAATCACAAACGAGAACGTGAACAGCTGATAAAAATGGCCGCAGCAGACGAAAATACTTTCATTTTTCTATTAAACATGCATTCATTCGTTTTATTGTCATTAGATCAAAATATATAGTTGTAATAGACATTGTCCAAAGAATATACAAAACTATTTATATAATAAAAATAATACTATAAAATTAGAGCCTTAAATCATTCATGTCAGACATTTCATACTCGTCGATACTGTAAAAACATTTAGTTTTTAACCAATTTTTTATAACTATTTTAAAACGATTAAGTGTAGCAGTTCTAGCACTAAGTAGCAGCTTATTAAAAAGCTTAGCACTTAAATAATTAAAACTGTTTTGGCTTTTACTTAACCTAGCAAAATTTATATTTATATGATATATAGTATCATGGTCATGATGATCATGGGAATCCAGTGTGTAGGCCATTAAAAATTTACATCATACAACCGTATGCAGACATATAAAAATTAACAGACTATTATATGTGCTGTATTTACTACTGTAGTTAATTTCTTGGGGAACTATTGTTCATATATTTTCCTTCAATGCCGCATCTTTATATAATGGATGCCATTTATCATAATGACGGGTTTCTCATTCATAGACGCCATCTCTTGGCTACTTCCACTTCCGTCTACTGTTCTGTTTCTGATTGGTTGTATCGTTATTTTTCGCATAAACATAACGCAGAAGCTTGGTGTTTGCAAGCTTCTACGTTACGTTTAATTTTACGTCTAAGTTTCACGTTTACGTGATGCATTGTGAATGGTCACATTGAAAAACATGGCCGCAAGCTTCTATGTTTACGTTACGTTTACGGTTAATTTTCTATCTGAATGGGCCATTATGGTCCCCGGATATCATCTGGATGCCATTATCATCCTCATCCCATCCTCGCCTTGTTCAGAGTGAGTGATGTGTGTGAATGGCGTGTCTCGTCCTATGTGTTTGTGTTGTCTCGGAGGTGGCCCCGGCATTGACTGATCACTCATCCGGGGAGGCCCTCCATGTCCTTGTCTGGTCAAAAATGTATGTATGTGATCCATAGGTAATCCCTCTCCCGACAGGTCGTGGCCAAGCAAAGCCCGGGCGGCGTGGGTCACTTAAATGTCTCTAAAAGGGAAGAATGGAGTTCAACTCGTAAGAATAGAACCCAGAATTTACTTCGTGTCACAAAATAGTAATACCGTCCACTCCCTGTCTTTTTCCGGGACACGCTACTACTAGCGCCGCCAGTGAGCAGGAATGGGCAGTTACTCGTCAGCTGATATAGTTAACGTTTGTCTGTTGTGTTTTGTGTACGAAAATATAATATAAATTCTAGTAAAACAGGGTGCCCACGGGGGGGGGGGGGGGTTAAGACGCAGACTGCGTCATTGAAATTTCTGGGGGGGGGGGGAAATATTATCGTGTTATGAATTTTCTGGCCAGGGGTTGAAAATTGTTGCAAAATTAGAGTTTTATATGTTAAAAATAAAAACGGCCAAGTTCTATAACTTCAAAAGGTCTCTTTTAATTCTTTATAAAGATAATTAAGATGAAGAATTTCGACAGCCATGGGCGTACCCGGGGGGGGGGCGCAAGGAAAAATTGTATATTATTAATTATTATCGTCAGGTGTTTTTCTTTTAAGACAATTATTATAATTGCAGAAGTTTTACCAAATCGACAACATGGAAGCAGAATCCACAGTGGATTAGGAAAGGGGGTTCAGACCCCCAAGAGTCAAAACCTAAAATTCTATATTTGTATTTAAAAAATATATTTATTTAATTAAACAAGATTTGTTGGTGTGTCAAATAAGTTATGATATAGCAGTTATTTTCTTTTCATAACATAATGAGTAGGCCTATTATGTCCACTGTTCCATGTGCTATTTAACTTTTCTTATAAATAGTAATAAGTATTATAATTTAGGTAACAATTTCATGTTTAAGTTGCCATGTCTTTAGAGCATGGGTGCGCTTCTGTGGCACATCGTGTCACTGTACGGTAGGGGAATTTCTCCCACTACAGTCGCCCTTGACATCAGCATAAAGCAGTTTCGACGTGACACTGAACATGAAGAACAGGTTTCTTACGTCACAGCAAGGGATGGGGACTAAAACGTTTCCCCTCAGTTGCTCACCTATGTCTTAGAGTATAGTAAACAAATTTGCTAACTAGTTTTTCAGTGCTAAAATAGCGTAAAATATGATTTTCATTATTAGTTCAACATTTAAAAATTTCCCGGGGGTGGACACCCGACTTAGGTAACATTTTCTTGTTTACATTGGCATGTGTGGTAAACAAATTTCCTAACTAGTTTTTTAGAGCTAAAATAGCGTAAAATGTGATTTTCATTAATTCAATATTTTAAAAATTTCCGGGGCTGGACCCCCCACCTAGGTAATAATTTCTTATGTACATTGAAATGTCTTAGAGTATGGTAAACAAATTTCATAACTAGTTTTCAGTGCTAAAATAGCGTAAAATCTTATTTTCATTAGTTCAATATTTAAAAATTTCCCGGGGTGGACATCCGACTTAGGTAACATTTTCTTGTTTACATTGACATGTCTTAGAGTATGATAAACAAATTTCTTAACTAGTTTTTGAGTGCTAAAATAGCGTAAAATGTGATTTTCATTAGTTCAATATTTAAAAATTTTCTGGGATGGACCCCCGACCCCTTTTTTGGGGGGTATTCCAAACCCCCCACGGCACTTCTGACCCTCCCCGCAATTATATTCTGGCTACTTACTATATTATTAATATAAAATACAAAGTGGCCCAAGAAGTTAAAAAAATAAATTAATTAAAAAAATTGCCCCCCCTAGAAAATATCATATGGGCGCCCTTGTCGACAGGCAATTGGGTTGGGGGTGAGCAATGAAGTTTTGGGGGTGGGCACCCCTGAGTAAAATAATAAATACAACATAGGCCTGAAGAAAATGTCCGGTTATGTAGGTGGCATGATATGTGCAGTCTATGGTTGTAATAATTATTTTGAGAGTGAAATAAGTAAAATCGTTAATTAGAGTGTGTACAAGACTGATTCATTCAGATGTTCAATGGCTTACCATCCGAATTGTTTTACATGTAAAAATCTCAAATTAAAAAAAAAAGTATATATTGTACAAAGTATCTTGCAAATCGTATGAATTAAAATTTAAAGCTGATTTTCACGAAAATGTATTAAAGTGAAACAATTAGTTTTGATACTTATTAAAATAAAAAGTGTGTGTGGAACGCCATGCGGCAGAAGTGAAACCTTTTTTTTTATTTGTTTAATTCTGGATTATTGGATTTTTCAAATTTTGGATTGTTGGACTTTTTAATATTGGGTTTTTAGACTTTTTAGATTTTGGATTTTTTAAATTTCTGACCTTTTAATTCTTTAATTTTGGAGTTTTTAATTTTTTTACATTTTAGATCATTGAATTTTTTTAGTTTTGTATTTTTTTATTTTTTATTTTGGATTTTTTTTATTTTTATATTTTAGAATTTTATAATTTTGGATATTTATGTTTTAAATTTTGGATATTAAGATTTTTTAATTTTGAATTCTTTATTTTTTAAATTTTGGACTTATTAATTTTGGTTCTTTGAATTTTTTTATTTCGAAATTTTAGATTATTTAAATGTTGGATCTTTAATTTTTTATTTTTTGTATATTTTAATTTTGGATTTTTTAACTTTTTAAATTTTGGATTTTTTAATTTTTAATTTTTGGTCTTTTTCAGTTTTGGATAAGCCTAATCGTTGAGTTGATTGTTTTCTGTGCAGTCCGTTCCGTCACACCTCACTAATTTCGTGACGATTTTGAGCGTTACACAAGCTCTCGATTTACCCCTACCGCGGCTAAAGAAGTTTTACTTAAAAAATTAGCATTATCGTAATTTAATTAAGTTAGTTTAGCAGTAGTGTAAATTATGTTATTTCCCGACCTAATTCCTGCATTATCAAGCACAAAAATAAGTTACTGTGTCATCAGGACTTTGAAAAACAAATTTATTTCTGCAGCTATATAGGTTCATTAAGTAGCTTCTGAGACTGCTGCCCATTCCCACTCAACAGATGGCACCTCTGTGCTAGTGGACAGTTTGAACAAAGGGAATAAAGTAGAGTGGGCGGTATTCTTATTGAGAGTATTTGCTATATAGCTGACCCATCAATGCTTCGCATTGTTAGATTTTGATATAAACGTGTATACACAATTTAAAGTCTGTTTGATGTACATCATAAATCATCAGTCGTCCAGCCAACGCGGTGAACGTAACTTACTTAAATTCTTAATGAAGGTTGTAAATAGCTGTGGCGTAGGGGATGCGTTTGCAGCGGGCCCGGGTTCGAATCTTGGTCGGTACCCAGGTGGGGGTTTTTCCTCACCTGTGAGACAAATGTCGGGTAACTTGGCCCTTATGGTCCCCGGATATCATCTGGATGCCATTATCATCCTCATCCCATCCTCGCCTTGTTCAGAGTGAGTGATGTGTGTGAATGGCGTGTCTCGTCCTATGTGTTTGTGTTGTCTCGGAGGTGGCCCCGGCATTGACTGATCACTCATCCGGGGAGGCCCTCCATGTCCTTGTCTGGTCAAAAAAGTATGTATGTGATCCATAGGTAATCCCTCTCCCGACAGGTCGTGGCCAAGCAAAGCCCGGGCGGCGTGGGTCACTTAAATGTCTCTAAAAGGGAAGACTACAGTTCAATTCGTAAGAATAGAACCCAGAATTTACTTCGTGTCACAAAATAGTTTAGAAACATTTCTCATCACTTTATATCTATTAGGCCTACATGAAATTGCAGTGTCATGCAAAGCCTGCTGTTATCATGGGGTTTGTGTATATGCAGTTAGAATTCCTTTTGGTGAATTACGTAACTTTACAACCTTATTTTGGCCTTAGAGACCAAACATTTTGAAATCCTTTCTTAGTGTGCATCCAGAGCCTGTGAGCAATATTTGTACAAAATTTCACGTTCTTAGGCTGTACAGTTTTTTTAGATACTTTGATCAGTCAGTGAGTCAATGGGTTTTGGCTTTTATAGAGATGAGAGCAATGAGCAAGGTATAAACTGGGACGCTACCAAACTCACGCAGATAGGTTTATCGTCCACCGGTAGCAATGGAGTAGGAGCAGAAGAGAATGCATGTACTGTACTATTCATTCCAAACTATGCGGTTCATAATATCCCGTAACTATTAAAAACAAAAATTAAGTGAATATAGTATTTGTTTTTTTAGTTATGAAATATTTTTTAGTAACTGTATGTAACTCATAGAATATCGGTGTTGGGTCTACAAAGCTTCAACGCCATAGTACGGCGTCGTCATCATCATCATCGTCATATGAGTCACTGTCATTTCCCACTTGAATTACCAGCTGTTCTGTTACTGCATCAATGGCCGGTTCTTGGGCAATGTACGTTTCTTCAATGTCTCGAACATGTCGGCATCTTGAAATCCAGTCTTCGGATGTCATGGACTGACATTTCTCTTCTACCAATTGCATTGCCGAGTCCAAAATAAAACGTACATATTTCTTTTCCACATGGTCTTTGAGTGACTTCCAAATTAATTCTATGGGGTTTAGATCGGGGTGGTAAGGTGGAAGTCGTAGAACGGAATGTCCATGTTGAGAAAGAAGGGTATCAATTTTGAATGTTTTGAAAGTGGGCTTTCTGAGTTTAATCAGTGAATATAATTCTGGTTTCAGCATTTTTGAGTGAAATGGAATACCATGTAGTGTAAGTCAATACATCATGACTGCTTTCCTGCATGAGGAATTTGGAGCGGGGTTAAGTTCTACATTGTGGTATGGTGCATTATCGATTACCAGAACAGAGTTTTGGGGAAGGTTGGGTATTAATTTAGTCGTAAGCCATTTTTTATAATTGACAAAATTCATGTCATCGTGTTAATCTCATGATTTTGTACCCTACTTAAACATTAGAAGTGCATTGGGCACAAAACCTTCTTCACCACCTGCATGCACAATTATAGCCCGTTGTCCCTTCGAAACCGGAGCTAGCAGTCCCATGTTACTGTTGTCACTCCATGCATGTTTTGTGGTGTGCGATGAATGAATGTACGGTATGTCTCGTCCATGTAGATGATTGGTCACCCTTCTTCCCTGTATGTTGTAAGACATTGTAAATACTTCAGACGTAAATTATGGATGTCCATTTTCTCAATTAATATCTTCTGGTTATTCACAGTTTTCCTCCACCTGAAATGTAAATCTTTCAACACGTGCCATAAAGCCTATTTACCTCCAGAAAAATTAATTTTGTTCTTTAGGACAGGTAATAGTGTTTTTAAAGTTGGCTTTTCCTCATTTGTTTTGTGAAATTCATTCACCAACCTTCTAATTACACACTTATCAAAATCATCTAAGTCTGTTTTCACTTTTTTTCTTTGTAGTTTTTTGTGTGGAGTACTAAATCTCGTTCCATCTTGAACACATTTCTCACTTTCTTTTACAATTCTCTTAATGCTGCTGAATGAAATTCCTGTAGCATCCGAAACACACTGCTCAATTGAATATTTAGGGTTATCTTGATGTACCTGTTTGAAATACCTATATACATTCCACCCTATTTCCCTACTCTGACTGTGAATCACTTTACTACCACCAACCTTTTTGCTAGAATAACTACATTCACCTTCCATAGACAGTTGTTGACAGTTGTTTTATAATAATTTTGGTTGTATTTCTCACTATCATATTTGAGTATTAAATGTAAATACAAGAGTAAAATTTATCAATGTCAAAATATATAACAAAATAGCTATATATATCATGAAATAACCAATGAAGCAGAAGGAAGTTGATACCAGAATTAAACAATTTATTTCACAAAAAATCAGGCTCCTAAATAATATTAATAATTTTAGATAATATTTTTAAGTACATAACAATGTAAAAAATCACTACTTTCTATAAGTACAATCAAGAACTAGGGAAAATTAATTTTAGGAGAAGTATGATCAAGAACTAGGGAAAATTAATTTTAGGAGAAGTATGATCAAGGACTAGGGGAAAAGATTTTTAGGATCATGAGTTAAACCACAATATGGTCGGGTGAACATCTTGCATCACAGTTTTACTACAGTTTGGAGAGAATTCTCAATTTCATAGCATTACTTTTATAATGCATAATGTGCCTCATTTGCCAACCAATAGCAGATTTAACGATATCAGTTGAATTTTATCATGCCAAAAACGACATAACATGTCTACATATATATATATATATATATATATATATATATATATATATATATATATATATATATATTTACCGTACTTTACGGACTATAAGACGCTACGGACCATAAGACGCACCTTGATTTTAGGATGGAAATTTAACGCAAAATAAATTTAATGCGATTGTAAACAAACAATTTTAAGGAGAATAATATACTTCATTGCATAAACAAATTATAACATTGTACAATGGAATCAGTGTAAATTAATTCTAACTTAAAACCTGCGTTGTACAGGTGGCATTGCGTAAATTTTAACAACTGATCTGATTTCTCATGGAAGACTGAAAATACTTTTACACCTTCTAACCCTCAATTCAGCATACGGTAAGTGTAACATGACATGGCTGTTTAGATGACATTACTTTCATTTAAACCACACGGCAGAGACAACTCCTTTCGTATAAAAGAACTCAACATTCCTTCCTTTTAGCTTCCAGATATCCTCATTTTAAGATTGTGACAAGTGCACTGAACTATAGTCTGTGCCAAAATTTGTAACTATCTTATTGTTTAGAACACCTTGCTCTGTTTTCAAAGTAAAAAAGTGCATCTTATGGTCCGTAAAATACGGTACATCCAGTATAGTTCTTGCAGTGAATCTATAGTAATAGTCAAATCTCCAAATAATGATATTTGTGGGCCATAGCAGATTATATTGTTATGTGAGAGTTATTGTTATAATGAGGGGGTTGTGATTTACCACATATGATTAAGGCTGCATGCTCAAAACTGTGTAATCTTAAAAACCGCGGATTTTGTTACTTACTTCATGATGTCCGTTGAATTTTACCCATAGCTACTTTACATCCACACATTAAAATTGATTCATATTGATTTAACATTACGCATCATGCCATGCTTTGATAGCGTTGCCACCTGTCCTGAATTTGGCGGGACATCCTGCATTTTAAGAACATTTTCAGCGTCCCGAATTATGCCTAAGAGGGACGCATTATATATATATTTTTTATTACTTTGCTAGCCTTTTCTTTTCTAATCTTAGTGTTACTGTTACATAGCCTATTCAGTTTTGGCTTTGTAACGAATAAATTATTAATACGAATTATTAATAAATTGTTCCATGTACAAATTTAGGTATGAAGATCGGCGATATGCATATACTTGATAAGTGTCCCTCCTTAGCCTTATCAAAAGGTGGCAACCCTATGCTTTGAGCTTAGGCATATGCCAGAAATTTCAAACTCAAAGAGGGTGGGAAGGAAAAAAAAGTGAAACTAAAACATTTGTTCCTTATGCTGTGCATGTTTAAGTAGCAACCCAACACACTTTAGGTAAGGGTGATTTTAGCCTCAGTGATCCTATTTTCCATCCCCTAATAAATGCTTCTTTTCTGGAATTTCTAAGAAATGTAAACAATTATCAGGTCCCAGAAAACAACATTGAGCCTGGGAAGGACACCAATCTGATACCAGCTACCTTCCACAGGGCCAAGCTACTGGTTTGCAGTATTAATTCAACCTCTAAATATTGTTATAAAAGGATGTGTCTGAAATACATTCATCGTTGTAGTGAGTTACTTTTAATATTAAGATAGGAAATTCGCCAGAACTAAAGAAAAATATTGCTATATGTGGGTTTATCATTATATCAATCTTTGTTATACAGAGGTTTGCCTGTATAATGGAAGCTGCTTACTCTATGCCAGAATTAATAACAATCTATGGTTACGTTCAGGGTACAGAAAGTCGAGTGGGTGTCACATCACATTTTTCACTATACAGTGACATCTCACAAAGTTCAAGCGTAAAATAACTAGAACTATTTTTTTTAGAAATGGTGACTATGTTATTTCCTGTAATCTATCAGTTCAAAATGGAAATAATAGATTCAATTATGTCTAAGAGCAGTAAGTTGTACATAAACCGGTTGATCTGACTATATTGGGAAAACACCTTCATCCAAATAAATAAGAATAATTTAGTAAATTTTGACATGCCAAAGGCAAGCGATCTTATCTCCAGAATGATCCGTCTTTCTCCAGCCAGTATCTGCACCAGGACCTACCAACTGGGAGTGGAACACACTGCTGCCATAATACAGTTCATTTTAAGATATGTTATCATTTGAACTTTTTCTACTGCTGGAAATATAGAATATTTTCTTGAAATTTTTACTGTCAAATTGTTTTGATGGTTTGTTTTATCATTTGGTTTCAGTATTTAGTGGTACATTGTTAAACCAATGGTTTTTTGTTTGTTTGTTTTCTTCTTTTAATGTATCCTTTGTCACTATTGATGAAAATATATGAAACAAGAATTCTTTAGTACATAGTATATCCATCAGGGAAGATTTCTGTTATAGCTGCTTATAACAAAAGACAAATCAATGTCTAATATTATCAAAATTGGTAATTCTCTGGTAATGTTTTCAAATAGATCTGTATTTTTAAAATTACTGTAATGTAAAACAGGACTCAGCCTTTATTCTTTTGAAATGTTAGTTCCAGGGTATCTCAGTCTCATTAATTTGCTAGTTGCTAAATTTGCTGAGAAAGAGAGATTTATTTCTTTTCCTTGACAATATTCAATTTGGATGTAATTAATCGTGGAATCTATAATCGTCCAACTTCTACACCTAGCTGTCATACCCCTAGTGGTCTGCTGTAAAATGGAATCTATAAAGCCCAGCAGAAGGATTTTGCAGCGATATGGCAACTGCATAGATAATGATGTCAGGCTAAACAGGTTACATCATAGCGAAAAATACAATATAAATTTGCAATAATTGTATTTTTTAAAACATTTTCTTTAAAAAATCTTGTAACATTACATTATAGTAATAAGCATAACAACATTATATTATTCAAAGTGGAAGCTGGCAATAGTGATATGTTATGACTAGACTTCGGACTTTTAGGTCGTTAAAATTGCTGTTTTAGGTACCTAAAATAGGCTCTAAAAATTGGAAAATAGGTTCTAAAAATCGTAAAATAGTCTCTTATAAAATTGTTAAGTTGCCAATTTTCTGAAATATCTCAATTGCAATGCAGAATATTATATTTAATGAATTCAACATTAATCAATAATCATGATAAAACACAGGTATGATACACAGAATTATACAGACCTATTACCAGTGCCTGTTTACTACCACAACAGTGAAAACCTAATCCCTGCGCCCAGAAGCTAAGCACACTAGCATATTCAACCCCTTGTATCCCTCAGTGATTCAGAGAACTACTTTTTTTTGTTTTGTTTGTTTGTTTGTTTTGTTACTGGATGTGAGAGTCGGGAGAAAAACACTACATTTTCTTGGGAATTCCAAGGAATTTTTCTACTGAAGACAACTATTTAATCACGTCATAAATGTGTCATGTACTGCACATTCCGAGCTTAAAATTTAGTACGAACTGAAAATAAATGCTAGAATTTATATAAAAAAAATAACTTATTTTGAACTTTAGAGGAAAAACAAGCAAAAAAAGCAAAAGCAATATTAGGCTCTAACGTAAAAATAGGCTGTTTTAGGTCCTATAAAAGTATAAGTTTCAGCTGTAGTCACTTATGAAACATGCATATACAAGTTTTCATCCATATATCACTTAAGGATTAAAATAGGTTTTTATCTAAAATCCGAAGTCTAGTTATGACAGTCGTGTGAAATATCTTCTGCTAACTTACTCCTGCTAAGATAGTCTTTGGCAACCATTGCAAGAAACATCTTGTATTCAAGTGTCCAGCAGGAACTGGAAGTTAGGTGTCTGCTTCAAGTGAAAGTTGTAGGTGAGGCTTGGGAGGATTGTATACCTGGCAGCTGTTTATAGATTGTTTTCCAGAGAGCTGGCAGAGAAAGTTACAAATGTAACGAAAGGTACCAGTATGTTGAAATCATTCGTTGATCACAATCTCAGAAAGGTTGAAATTCATCAGTCTGTAATTCCCAGGAGTCTAAAACAAAAATGAAATAAAAATATTATACATTTACTTAAAAACCAAAATAATCTGATGTTAACTTTAACTTGAAAAGTTAAAGTAGTGAAATTTATTAGATTTTTCTATATACCTGGGTATTTTACAACCAAATAGGTCCCTGTTTTTGTTAAGCATAAGCATGCAAAAACACCCATAAGAGGAATGTCAACACTATCAAATGTATTAGTTATTACAGGAAGTTAGTAACAGTGAAGTTTTTGTAATATAGTAATATAAGAATTGAGTCAATTTTTGTGACACTTAGTTCAGTTGAGTTCTCTTTGTTTATATCGGAAAGATTTTTAAAAATCAGGATAAAAGAGCACTTCAGGAACATAAAGAACCACGAAACAGATAAATCGGCAGTTGCAGCCCATTTTTGGATAAAAAACTATGACATTGAACCAGAAGCAAAATTGTTAAAATCTGCAAGAGGACATACGGAATTAATCAATTGGGAAAAAATCTTCATCCTCAAACATCAAGACAAAGCTATGAATTTTGAAATCCCCGCCTCCAATGAATTGATCAACAAATTCATTTTAAGAAAACCAGAGGGCAGTCAAGTAGCAACAGCAACAAGCAGCAGTCAAAATGGAATGAATATGGGAGAAAAAATTTCCCGAAACTAGTCTCCAAATAGAGAACTCAAGTGAAGTAAGTGTCACAAAAATTGACTCAATTCTTATAATACTATACTATCAAATGTATTTAACAAGTTTTACTAAAAGTATTCCAAAATCATATCCTTTGAATAAAATCCAGCTAAAAAAGGCATCCCTTGCTACTGATAAGGAATTGTACATGCAGGAGAACATGTTGACTTAACTCCCTTAAAAAAAAGTAATTAAGAAATGATCGACTTCCATGACAAATTATGGAATGGACATCACCAGAAAGAAGGAAAAGAGGTCGTCCAACAAAGACATTTATTTTATTTAGCAATCCTGTAGACCAGCAGTACTGGCATAGGAAAACAATAACAATGACAATAATAGTAACAAAAAATATACAATTCTTTAATTGTCATTAGGCAACGATGTTGCAATAGACTTTGTGATTACACTACAATACATACATTTAAATGATATAAAATGAAATAGTATATCATAGCAAAACATAGATCTACACAAAATCAAGTAAATATAACAATACATGTATAGTGTTTAACTTAAGCTGCGTCTCCATTGATATACATTTAACACCAACATGTCAATATTAACAAGTTGATATTGACATGTATATTGCAATTTCGCGTTCCAATTGACTTGACATGCAAACCCAGCGTGTTGCACTTAACATTTTAGGATGTTAATTTGTTTTCCGGAGAAAATGGACAACATGTCAAGTCAATTGACTATTCGGTTAATATCGGCTTTGTTTCGGGAATTTCCGGGAAACGAAAAGCGATCGCCAGCTTAATCGGCTTTGGTTTGGGAATTTCCGGGTGAACAAAAAGCAGTCGACAGCTTCCTCAATATTCCCGGCATCCATTTTGTATTATGTGAGTATTTGGTATATCAGTGTTCTCAATAGTATTGCACCTACTTCTAAAATTATTATTTATGGCATACTCCATTGTTGAAAAATGTGATAGTTATTTTGAAAATATCAAGACATTTGTACAAAATTAGTATTTAAGAAAATTACTCTCATTTTGTAATGTTGGCTGCCCTCTTCAGAGGCGTTTTCTTTCTGAATGTTATTCATTTCTGTTAGTAACCGCCCGCGCCAACACATGTTAACCTATAACATTGTAGTGGAGTTGTTAATTGGCAAACCACTTGACTTGTATACATCAACAAGCATTTAACATATGTTAACTGCAACATGTTGGTGTTAAATGTATATCAATGGAGACGCAGCTTAAGGATGAACCCATTAACTAATCAATCTAAATATACCCTAGCCTAACTATGATGTTTGCTCATCTAAATTTAGGTTAAAAAATTTGTCTACTTTGTAAAGGGTCTTTGTTATTAGCCAGGTTTTAATAGTAGTTTTAAATCTGTTCATTGGTGGTTCATAAATTAAGAACTAAAAACAAAAACATAGCGTGAGTCTTAGAGATACAAGATAATTTTTATCAGTATACTTATAATTATTTATATAGTTCTCTTATATCGTCTAGGGAATAAGGACATAGTTGAATAAGTCATTTTTTAAATTCTGTTTTAAACCTTTCACCTGTGAGTGATTTTATTTCCTTAGGGAGTGAGTGATTAAATATGGCTCCTCGAACAAATGGACTGTTTGATGTGAATTTTAATTGTTTAGGAATTACATGATAATCTAATTTTTGTCTTGTGTTGTAAGTATGAACATCGGAATTAATACACGTTAATTTTGAGTCGTTTTTAACCATCAAGACAGTATGATATATATACATTGCATAGACAGTTAATAGGTTCTTATTAATAAACAAGCTTTTACATGATGTTCTTGGTGGTTCTTTAGCTATCAGTCTTATAGGCTGTTTTTGAAGAACGATAGGAGTACAGAAAGCAATGATTTCAAGACACATAGAGCCAGAGCAGTGGAAAGACAGAGAAGAGTGGAGTTTGGTTTCCGGAAGACAGGGTCAGCAGTCATGAATACCAGATTAAGAAGAATTAAGAATATACCAGTTTTCTTCTATTTTACTCAACAATCTTGTCATGAGCACATGTACTTGCCAGGCGACACAAACAGATAGAGTACGATTACTTCCACAAAGTCTCTGCCCTTGAAGACTTACCCAGCCAGTGAGCTTCTAGTTACATCCGTTTCCAAATTGCGCAGACTCGCATGCGCGTAAGATCACTTAGCTACTGTTGAGCACAGAGTGAAGATCATGCAGCGCGTTGCCAGTCGTAGAAAATACTATAATAGTTGGGTGGAAGGATAATGCCGCAGCGAGACAGAGACGTAGACAACATGTAGAGTGGGATAGAAGAGCTGAGCCAACCAGGGTGCAGCTACCTCCCCTAGACAGGAACTCTAGGAACGGTGACACTCGCTCCTAAGGTATATACGTAAAAACCCAGAGACTTTGTGGAAGTAATCGTACTCTACTTCCTTTTTTCTCCTCCTGAAGAGTTTAATTAACTATGGAGAGAATGTTCACTCAAAAACAAACTCATTAAAAAAAAAAATACAGAAGAACATATGGTGAAAACTTACCTCTTTGAAATCAGGTCACACTAGTAAAATCTCAATAGTCATCAGCACCTCATGATTGCTCTCCATGCACCTGAGAACTAAGAGTCAGTATTTTCTGACTCAGCTTAACATTTCGGTCTATTAAATAACGTATTAAGTCAGCCTGTTTCTCCAAAAGATCATGGATATGATCACCATGCTCCCTGCAGAAGAAAGGTAAAAAGAAGCCTGGTGTGAAAATCAATAAATTAAACACATAATAACATAAATTATAAAAATACCTTGAACCCAACTTATATGACAAACATATTAAGTATCTCAAACTGAAATAGACAAAATATGAAATATAAACCACTAACATGTATTATTTAACAGGAATATAAAAAAATCTATACATAATACACCGTGTCTGGGAAAGCCCTGACGAAAAATAAATAATTATATATCAGAAACTATTACAGTTACTACCTCAGTATTTTCACAGTTAGAAAGACAAACTCAAAAAGTTTTGTTTTCTAGCATCCCGTAATGCGCATGAGCATGCACATTATTGTTGCACAAGGATAAACGAGAAAAAGCTTGTTCTGCGCAGCGTGTGTAGTCAGTCTTATTCTGAGAACTGGGAATGCAAGTTGTGCGTAGGCTACAACGTCGTTTCCAAACAGACAAAGACCGAAATCCTCCCGTCCGAAACAGCATCCTTCATTGGCACAAGCAATTTCTGGAGATAGGTAATGTTGAGTCACAGCAGGGAAAGGCAATTAACGACAATGACATTGAAAGGGTACGGGCTGCTTTTGTAAGAAGCCCGAGGAAATCCATTCGTGAGGCGGCAAAACAACTGCAAATGCCAAAATCCACATCCATGGGAGAGAAGGGCCTACACCATGGCCACCAAGGTCACCTGACATGACCCCACTGGATTTCTTTCTCTGGGGTTTTGTGAAAGACAAAGTGTATCTCATGCCTGTGACCGATAATGCAGATTTGCATGGCCGAATCTACGATGCAATAGTACTAGTCATACCGGAGATGCTTTCGCATGTGTGGCACAAAATTTGGTATCGGGCCACAAATGGTGCTCACATAGAGGCTTATTAAAACTTATCGTGTTTCTCTTTGTGACTGTGAAAACATCACGTCAATAAATGCAATAGTTTCATACATATAATTATTTCTTTTTCGTCAGGTCTTTCCCGGACACCCTGTACTATGGCAATATAACACAATGATATGCACCCCGAGTGTACAATAATTTTATAACAAATTATATGCATTGCAAAACTATCGTTAAGTCTATAATAAAATAGTACAGTTATTTTCATAACATAGTATGCAAAATATTTCATATTTTGCCCATTTCAGTTTTTTTCCTTTCTTTTCTTTTTTCAATTTGAGAATTATTTAGCAGAAAAATGAGAATTGGTAGCAAAATTGCACCGTGCTGTGGCTGCTGTGACAATAATTGGCACTGCTACGGAAGGCCAGACAAAAGGGAAATAAGGATAATCACAATTAAAGCAAATACACTTAAATATAATTCAGGACACTCTTGCTGGAGTCACTGTTGATGATACGGAACAAAACAATTCAAAGCCTGGATTATACCCAGTGAGGGAAGTGAGGCAGTATGTGCTGGTATGGAATACCGGCACTGGTTTTAAAGAGCCAGTGGCATACCGGCATTGATTTCAATGGGCAAAAGGCATACTGTCACTGAAAATCAGTGGATCTTAAAAAAATTGTTAATGTTCCTTTGTAGCAAAGAATAACCTAGGCCCTATATCTGTTTGCATCATAATATAATTACATTTCATGATCATTCATCCACTGATACACTTTTGCCAGTATGTGACCGGTTACGTGTGATGGCCTCTGTTGCCATCTTAATGGTTTGACGCTTTTAAAATATATCTTGGTAACAAAATATTGTGATTTTTATACTGTTTAAGTATATTGAATACTTTTAAAATATCTCTACTGAAATAAATAAAGGTCTGTAAATTGACAGTACATGATGTTTGAATCTCAAGACTATGTTGAAAGGGACAGGTATGCTTTTTTCAAATTTAAGTACAATAGGGAAAAATCTTGGGATAGCATACTGCCTCTGGATTTTTCCCACTTCCTTCACTGAATATACCTAATGTTTCTTGTTGTCCACTGTATTGCAAATTAAGTAGATATTGCAGCACAAATTAACCAATATTTTTATGTTATATAAGAAAAGAGATGTATCACAAACCTTGAAATTGACAACATTATATACTTTTTCTTAATTATAAATTTTGGTGATATTTAGATATATTATTTTGCAGTGAAGAATACAAACAATTACAAATACGTTTTATAGAGAGAGCGAGAGCGAGAGAGAAAATAGTAGGAAATTGAACCACAGATTGAAGTCTCAAGGAAGTAAAGACAGCTAGTTTACTTCAGGAAATGAAATAAAGTATTTATGTAATTTTATATCTTTACAATACCGGTAATATAAAAATAAAGTAAAGAGCAGATGCACTAGTAAGATACAAATATTATAATAATAATAAATGGCAGCCAACTATAGACCATATAAACAGATAGACCTAATGGACCCATATGCAGAGGTTTTGTAAGGTCAGTTTTTGTAATAAATTCTAGATTGGATGAAAGAGATTTTTAATAGGTCTTACCATTAAAGACAATCTTTAAATTGTCAAGAGGTTAATGATTTGGCTACTGATAAGTGATTGTAACATTTAACAGAACTCTCTCTATCTATGTAATTTTCCATTTTGTGGGCTGAGCTGTAAAGAAAAGGTAGCTAGCCTGTTAAGTGGTAAAGTAAAAAGGTGCTAGCCCATTATAATAATTGAGGATACCACAGTTCTCTCCCTTTTTTGTCATACAAATAAATATCCATTTCTTTCATTTTAACCCACACAGATATATTATTCCTACAACTACTACCACTATTGTGTATCTATTAATTATATTTTAAATTCAAAAATAACATAAACAACTATTTCAGCTTCGTAAATTTGGCCCATAAATGAGATAGTGTAATATTTTAGAAAACAATACAAACATAAGCCAACACAACAGTTTCATTTAAAGCATTGCTCACGACCTTCTTTTCTCTCCATTCATCAAACTCCTGCAACTTCTTATCATAGCAAAGGATTTTTCCTTATTTTCAATTACTTCAAGAGAGAAATTCATTTCTTTACAAATAGGTCATGATTCATTCTTTTTCAAAAATGTATCCTGTATTTTCAACTATTTTCATATACAGGGTGTTACAACGTTTCAGGGATGATAGAGGAGGTTAAAACAAACATTTTCTTTCAGTGACAAAACTTTGGCATATGCTCCGTTTTGCCGCTAGATGGACTTAAGTGTGGATGGCTTAACTGCCGTCACAACACGCACCGATTAATTTTGTTTGTACTGCTTTGGTCGTCGTGTCAAGAACCATCTAAATGCTACATTCCCCAATCGTTGGAACTGCAGGGGTGGGGCGGTACCCTGGTGGCCTCCTCGATCACTGGACCTATCTCCACTGGATTTCTTTTTGTGGGGAGACATGAAACGTCTTGTGTATGAGACACCGATCGATACGGCAGAAAAATTAGTTGCTCGCATTGTTGAAGCTACACATGTTATTTGAGACAATGTTGGCCTTTTTGAGCGTTGCAGACAGTCCATAGTACGAGGATACCAGTTGTGCAATGCCTTCAATGAACGGCAGTTTGGACACCATCCCTAAAACGACAATTGACCTCGTTCCTTCTGGATAATACGAACAAAATTCGAATGTTGCAATGTAGGCCTATACAATAAACGGCGCATATGCCAAAGTTTTGTCACATAAATAAAACGTTTGTTTTTACCTCCTCTATCATCCCTGAAACGTTGTAAATGTAATTTTTTAACACCCTGTATAGTGACTTGTTTCCAACAAATTGTTGCCAACCAAGAGAACCTGAATTCCGTTCCAATATGAAATTATCAAAATGTTTTTCAATTACTATTTTAAGCACAAGCGAAATGAAATTATTTTAGTTTTAAAATTCACAATAACATAATATGCTGTATAACATCGACCATTATAATTTATCAAAATGTTTTTCAAATGCTATTTTAAGCACAAGCGAAATGAAATTATTTTCGTTTTAAAATTAACAATAACATAAAATGTTGTATAACATCGACCATTACATAGAAATTAACATGCATGCAACAAAATTTAACAAATCAAGCGCTAGCGAGTTCTGTTATTTGCATGAGCATGTCACAGTGCCAGATGGAATCTCTCTCCTATGACTGATGGTCAACCTCGCTGAAAGACATATACGTTATATTCAATATTGTGAGGTACACTAATTTAGTGACTTGTAATCAGGTTTCCAGCGTTTTTGTACAGTAACCTTTAAGATGTAGATCTTAAACAGATATATTACGTGTAATGTACAGTCGGTCAAATAAAAAACGTCGGGCGGTATTTGATTAAGTATCACGAACGAGCATATGCGCATGTACAGGAAGACTTAAGGTTAGGTTCACACACGCCTCTTGTCTATCCATGTATTTTCTTGATTATTTAGTCAGTTTTGTTCCAAAACAAACATGCATAGAAGGCTGTGGCTATATGCCTCAAATCCGCCATATTCTTGGATGCACATGTTTATAATATTAATAATTAATAGATTCGCGAGGAATATGTTTATTCAAGGAGCATTTTTTAAAGATTTTATTTTATGATACCGGTACTTCTTGTGCAAAATCAATTACTTACACTCAAATTCTGCAACCAATCTAGCATTGAAATACGGGGCCTTCCGCAGATCCACGCTTCCTATGAAAACTTCCGGTCGCATTATAGTAAAGTTCCCACCACTGAGCTGCTCTTCATAAATATGGAACCTTCTCGCTGCTTCAGAGGCCGAAAAATGCAGGTCAATTACAGCCCTAACTAAACTTTCTCTCACTTTAGCATTTGTATGTGGCGATGACACAAAGCAAAATGAATTATGACAATACATTAAGTTGAATATCGTGTGTTGAGCTTTCCGCGTTGTTCATTTTTTCCCTCCTGTCGCATGGCCTCATATGTTCCGAAAATGACCTGTATTTTATGTTTTTTTATAGGAAACTTGTGAACTAATGCGTTAAAACTTTAATTTTAACTGCATACGAGTCCCGACGTTTTTTATTTGACCGACTGTACAATATTCTGTGGTTTCATGAACATCTAGTGATTGGAAACTATACACCACCTCTTCTAAATCCAGCTCACTAGGGCAGATTAAAAACTTGCCCTTTCTGGGAAGGAAGGCAGGCTTGCAGCCAACCACACCATGGTTGTGGACTTGTGGATCTAATATACGCACCAATGTTATATACTACAGCAGAGTCCCGCTGATCCAGACCCCACTCATCCAGATATCCAGTTAATCTGGACGGACGAACAATCAAATTTTGAATCTTAATCATAAAGATGTTTTGTTTTGTTAATCCTTCATCAGTTTGTAGATTAAAAACTTAAATCTACATGTACAGTAGTATTAAAAAAAATTACATTGTAAGAAAAGTTATATTCATGGAGAAAAAAATGATTTTTATAGATTTATCCACTGAAACTTGTATTACAGTACAGTATGTGCATTTTATGGCAAATTCCATTTGATCTAGACTTTCAGTGATCAAGAAAGGGTCCGATCCCATCTAGTCTGGATTAACGGGACTCTACTACACTGTCAAAGCTGTATAATAACCTATAACACTTATAATATAGAGCCACTTCAAAGCACATGCTAGCATTGTGGCTAGACAATGACAGATGCCTATTGAGTGGTAATCATGAGACGTGATTTCATTTGATATGGTGAACATCTGTTTCACGTCATGACCTGTATTCATATATAGTAATACCCCTCTTCTACGTTTTCCACGGGACCAGAGGAATGGTGGTAAATGTAAATCATGGGAACATTGAGAACATAGATATAATCCAGGGGGACCAACAGAAAGTGTTGTAAACAATGGGAAAATTTTAAATACAAGAATTTAAATGCGAGGTAATGCTGTAACCTCCAGAGTGTAGCCCTTTGCTTAGCATTATGCAACAGGGTTTACGCTAGGGGAAAGAAAAACCTTTAGCAAAAATGTGAAAATGGATAAAAAAAGCTTTAGCAAAATTCTAAAATACAAATTTATTGCCAAAAGTTAATTATAACTGCATTTTTTATGTAGCTTCAAAATAATAAAAATAAAATGGTACAAACAACAAACTTAACTATAAAGCAAATTATTAAATTAAGAATTAAATAAAGAATTTCCTTTCGCATTTTTGGGATAGTGGCTACAATTTCTTTTGCATGCTGAAGTTTACTTTCGCATTTCGCAAAAAATGCGATTGTAGCTTAAACCCTGTTATGCAAGGATTACTTCTTAGCGCCAAGCGTACAGTGTGAATATCTCAACTCCAAAGCATAAGTTAGTAAACATGGGCATTCTGCTTAGCAACGTTACACGACAAGCTAAATGAAGTGCTGTCTCTGTGAACATACTCTTACAAGGAACCTTTCACTACCCTCATATCGAAACATGCCTCAATATTTTTCTTGGGTCATTTAGATGCTGTAAGAAGTCCACGGTCCAAAAATTAGCTGCTGGTTTCAACTGCAAGTACCCTAAATCGAACCTGGAAAATGTCGGGTTGAAGCAGTGCAGTGGGAGATGTTGGACATCCCTTATCTGCAGTTCGAAGTTCTGGATGCGCGGAGACAATTGACTGTCGAAAACAAAAGAGAAGTGACTGGTGTTGATGCAGTGATTAAAACACAAGTTCCACATTCTTCTTAACATGTTTTCACATTTGTCTGTAGACAGAATTTGATCGCTGAGTTGTATATTTGATTGCAACTAGACAGACAACAGAAGCTAGGTTAAAAGCTTGATCCTTTCATTTGCGAATCCAAGACCGTGTAAACAAATGCATGTGATTTGAACCGCAGACAATATAGTGCGGTACTACATTTGATTTTTATATAATTAAAAACTAATAATATGTGACGAAAATTATTAAGATAACAACATTAACTTATTAAAAATGTTTCAGCGTATTGTGAAACGTGGCATTCGTAATATAATCCTTCAGTTTGCAAGAGGCATTCTTGTGAATAATTAGGTGAAAGTTCGAAGGCTTGTTCCGATATGTTTCTGATTTGAGAATTACGCCACTGCCGGAGAACTCCGCTTAATGTACGTAGGCCTAATTATTTCACAGTAATAATCTGTATATATTCTGTACATACCATTATTCATTTAGCACTCAATTTCAGCTTGAACAACGAAATAAGCAAATAAACATGTCTTTGTTTTTTACGTATATGACAGCTGAAAGTAGCCCTCCTGGATATTTATTATGAAAGGAAACACGGCCTACTAGAAATTTTTCGTTGTTCGCGGGAAGGAGATGATTGACGTAGGCTAACAGTTGACGAATCAAATACAGATACGGGCGGAATGATACCAGTGCAATGTTTATATGGACTTCCATTCTCAAAATGAATGGATGACGTAATACTCCCGCCAGTCAGGGTTGTCCAGTCCCATCTCTCGATTACCATGTTATATTCCCTATAAGTTTCACGATGTTTGCAAAGCATTTTAGGGTACTTGCAGTTGAAACCAGCAGCTAATTTTTGGAGCGTGGACTTCTTACAGCATCTAGATGACCCGGGAAAAATATTGAGGCATGTTTCGATATGAGGGTAGTGAAAGGTTCCTTGTTAGTGTGATGAGTGAGCTTAGTGTCAGCACACAGAGTTAAAAATCCCATGTTTGACTCCCATTTAGAACAATTCTCTCTCTAGTGAGCTGATATTTGGACGCAAAAAGGAAATATTGCTCATTGTAGGCTGCTGGTGTCAGAAAACCTGCGCCTTGCCCCATCTAGCGGTGAAACTCCGTACTTCTCTCTCAATCTACTCTGAACTCGCATTTTTACGCTATCTCTGAGCCAGCATGAACATTAACAACGAGACTTGGGTGTTCCATGACATCTTGCGCCGCCTGGTGAGTCTGCCCGGTACTTTCTCTCTGCCAACGTGTACCTTCTCTCTGCCTACGTGACCTGGAGATCATATGTTTGCAGTGAAGTGAGTCGGCATATTTACCGCGGCGTGATAGATGAACAGTTTCTATTTGATACAGCCAGCCCGGGAATATCTTGGATTGTTATGTTCAGTGTAATTGATCAATCACTACTGTGAATTATTATGCGGCGTCTTCATTTGTGGATTATTCGTCATGTGACTTTTACCGCTAGTTCTTGGGTCTAAACATGAAGACCCCAAGGCATCTCTTGTTGGGTTGTCATCATGGCCAGTAATGTATTGCTCCGTTCTCTGAAAGAAACGGAGAATGGATGTGTTTTCGGAGTTTAATTTGTTTTAAAAACAAAGTAATCTGTTCTTTGTGGATTTAATATGTTACTATTCTAGTTTTCAGGTTTTCTAACCAGATAGTATGCCTTATAAGTGATTATTTGTTCCTGGTCCCTTTGGCGGCGTTACCACGCTATCGCCTGGCTTTAGTTAAATTGTTTAAAGATCTTGATTCTTCCCTTTTGGTTAATTATTTAAATATGTAGCGTCTCCCTTTCTTGTTAGTTTATTTCTTTGTCTTTGTCTCAACTTCAACTTTCTGTTCTTAACTTATTTTGCCTTTCCCTAAAATTCTTCCCGCCTTTATGACGGTCTGAATGAGAGAGCCGTTTTCATTTGGGGAGGTGGCAAATGAAAATGTTTGTTTGACCTAAATTAGTAAAGTAACTACCACCCATGTATGAATGCATTGTGTATGTTTGTAATGTGAAAAATGTGTGTCTGTCCGGGACCCCCATTTTAACTAACTGATGTTGCATATAGATTCTGATTTAATGAATTAACATGCAATTATTTTCATCAAATGTAAATACTTCAAGTTTTAATTTACTCCTTTTAGTATTTTGATTGCTATTTTAATTAATCGTAAGTACCAAAATTCTAATGTAGAATTTTATTGCTGTAAAGTATTAATATGTTTATCTTCATCATTTTAACTATCAGAGGCGGTAGGCCTAATTTTTAGTAAACATCTTTTAAAATTCTTCCACCGTTTGTTTTCAACTTAGCTTACAGTTTCATATGGTCATGAAACTGCAAGCTATTGTTCCCTCGACCTCCTATCCGTTTGTTATTTTGTTTCCTTTGGGATGGGTTTTTCTTCTTGTAAATTTCATCAAGGGGCAGCTTCCACAGAAGGCCTGCTTATCGAGAGCGTGAGGAGGCTCTACGGCTTCATGGCCTGTTCCAGCTCCAATCCAGGAAAGGGGTACAGCTTCTCCAGGCGTTAGTGAGCTTCCGAGGACAAACAAGCAAACTTCTGGTAAAAGGGGACCTTAACCTTACCTGACCCAACCTAACCCTTAGAGCAGGAGGGGGAGGACAATTTGAGGTACAGAGTTTCGCCGCTAGATGGGGCAAGGCGCAGATTTTCTGACACCAGCAGCCTACAATGAGCGATATTTCCTTTTTGCGTCCAAATATCAGCTCACTAGGGAATACAAAGATAACACTTTTCACTAAGGCGATGTAATTTTTCCTTACCTGTAACCAACTTCTCCGCCGCTATAGCTATCCTGGATGAAGCTAATCATCCATTCTTCGCGCAGCACATCAGGAGGAGGTTTACTTCTGTTGAATTGAATTACCTTGCCTAAACATAAAGAAACCCCACTTAATGCCTCGTTTAGATACTGACAATATAACTGCATTTTATGCATCACGTTTAGTACTTACGAATGTAAAAGATCATGGCACAGACCACCAGCACTGCTTCCAGACCAACAGCAACACACAAAGGATACACAGGCTTGCTGAATCCAGAGGCCATACATTGTTCCCTGAAATATTCCTCATAATGGTGATAGTAATATGTACTTGCAACCAGCAGAATTGTATTCCCTGGGAAAAAAAATAATCTTATTAAATTACAGTTCCTACTTAAAGTACGTGGGGCTATTGTTGGTCATTTCAACTTTAAACTGGAACCGTACCTAGACTGATGGCAACATGTTGCTTAGAGAGAACCTTTCATAATCTTAATGTATAGAGTGGCACTAAAGTAACTATACACTTATTTCACTTGTATTAAAACCTGGGGGCAGACTTAGTGAATTGAAGGTAATAAACTACAGCACAGTAATATCTCCCTAACCGGACACCAGTTAATAGCAGTCGATTTTTCTGATTCCTATGTCACTATAATGAAACTTCATAATAATTAACCTAGACGGACACAGCAAATTCACTTACAAAGGCTCTTATAATTTCTCTTAATACATACTAGACTAAGAAAATTATACCCTATGTTGCACTTCGTTACTGTTAACTTAGTTATGACATAGCTTGTACTTTTTAGAATGTAGCCTTTAACTACCTGTAGTCCTCATGCACCTCTTTGTAATGTGCAAAAAAATTTCTTAAACCTACGGTACTGATTTCTCTTAAACATGAAGGAATGATTCATAGGTAGAAGCCCGGATTTCTGGTATTAACGAAAACTGCAAAATTTTCAACTGACACAATTAATGTTACCAAAAACACAAATTTGTACCAGACAGATTTTATTTTTGAAAATTGAAGCCACAAAATACCGCAAAAAAATGTTTATATTTTACGAAACCTACTTTAAAATGTGAAATGTGCATGAAATTTACTTTACAATGCAAAATATTACAAATGACATCAAGTTTTTATTGTTTTTATTGTTTAATTGTTTATTTGTGTATTTATTTGTCAGCTCATGTCACACGACTCAGATTCCATTTCTGAAGTGCCTCTCTAAAGATGCATTTCTGAAAGGATACCTAACACTGCAGCACCAGGCAAAGACAGTTGATGTGATGCACGACTTGATACCTGAATTACTAAAGGGGCTGATGGAGGAATATCCTGATTTTTCAAGCAGCTGCTTGAAGGCAGTATAGTTTCAAACTACAAATGTACACAGTGAGAAGGGCTTTTCAGCATATGCAAACTTATTGTCAGACAGGCAAACAAATTACCCCCAAAAAAGGTAGAAACAATGTTATACTTTGGTGACACTTTCATCCAAGTTAGAGTTAATTTCTCTTGTGATATTGTCTTTAAGTTCTTCTAACAGTATGTGACTATTATTTATGGGGGAACTTTAAAACAAACCCACATACATTAGAAGAATTTAAGACAATATCACAAGAGAAATAAAGTCATCTTGGAAGCTAAAGTCTCAATCGTCACTGGCATCCTGTTTAGACTAAGAAATATGGGACTATCGAGGGCAATACTAAAGGGTATCTATTATGCTTTAATACATTGCCATTTCAACTATATGGATATTCTTTGGAAATCTGGCACAAAAAATCACATTCATCAACTTGAAATTCTACAAAACAGGGCTTTAAAGATCATTTACAATTTAGAGTACACAACCCCAACAAAATATATCTACTCTCATACTGGTATCATCCCACTAAATGTAAGTATAAAGAAATCCACAGCAATATTTGCTTATAAATTATTACATAACCTGTTCCACTCAAACATCACCCTTAGAAAATTTGATGATATACATAACTATGCCACTAGAGGTCAATTCAATATTACTACCTCTGCTAGTGAAACTACAAAGTATGGTGTAAATAGCCTAATGTCAAGAATTGCGAAAGTTTATAATGCACTCCCTGATAATATAAAAAATTCAAATTCCATTAGTATATTCAAAACCAATGTCCAAAAATTCTTTTTAGATGAATACTTTAAGGTATAACTCAGAGCTATTACAGATAAGTTATTTATTCTTGGAATGCACACTGTTAAGGTAAATTATACTGCAAACCAGCTTATCATAATGTTTTACCAACTAATGTATTAAGTTCTAACAACCAATGTCTTGAATTTTTACTTATTTTATGTATTTTTACTTATTTTATGTATTTTTTTACTTATTTTATGTATTATCATACTTATCCTTTGTATTATATGTATGTATATTGTAACAGTCCCTAAGCGCGAGCCTTATGGCTCATTGGGCCAATTTATGATGAATAAATTGATTGATTGATTGAATTTAAGCACGTGAAAGAAAATTTCCTAAATAGGTGCCAGTGTTGTGTGGATGCAAGAGGAGAACATTTCCAACATGTCTTATGATGAGGTACGTGGTTATTTTCATTGTAATTTTAACTGTAATCATGAGAACCTGAATCATTAAACCGTTAGCTGCTTTATTTGTTAGATATTTCACCCAATCGCTCGGGAGTTAGAGCTGTGGCCACCATGCAGAAACCCGCATGATTGGCCAATTCTTGCGTGAAACGCCCTGTATTTCTAAGTTTTACTGGAATAACAGGACACTATGTACTTAATTATATGAATAACATTAAAATATATGTATATTTTAGAAATAACTCACATCCTGAAGCAACAAAACATGGCATTCTTATAAGGTGATGTGTCTGGCGATAAAATTCCAAATACCCATTCACTCTAAGATTGTGATGTTTCTTTTTAAAATCGCTGTCTGCCAACTGAAAAAGAAGAAAAATTAAATAAAAGCCATCACAGGAAATAAAACTTTATCAAATTTCATGCAAAATAATGTAATGAACCTCTAATGTTTTACAAGCTTAGCCAGTTTCTCTATAGTGAGACCATATTTTCACTTTATAAAACATAGTCTACAGAGTTGTCAAAAGATATGCATAATAAATATTTTCTGACACACTTTTCTCCTGGAATCTATATTGCAGTATTTGGAATTCACCTCAACAGAATCCAGAAAAAAAAAAAAAATATATATATATATATATATATATATATATATATATATATATGCATTCAATGTCAGTGTACAAGTAATTGGGTCCATGGAGGCTTAATACTGTCATATGACTTTATGAGGGATCCTGCATTTATTATTCTTGTTCAGAATGATTTTATTTTGACTCATTTTTTCAAGTATCAAGCAGCTATACTTGATACACTGCTAAGTTTGCTTGCCATTTAAACATTAATGTTAACGATACATAATAATGATATATAATTAGATTTATATTAATCTCACCGCCAGCGTGATCTTGTGGTTAGCGTCGCTGACTACAGATCGGTCGGTCTGGGTTCGATCCCCGGTACCTCCTCGGATTTTTCTGAGGTAGGGAGGTCTGGTAGGGGTGCACTCAGCCTCGTGATTCAAATTGAGGAGCTACTTGATAGAGAAGTAGCAGCTCCAGTCATGAAAACCACCATTAATGGCTGTGGGTGTCGGCATGCTGACCACATGCCCCCAATCCTGCCATCTGCCTCCGGTAGATGACGCAGCGGGCGGGTGGTAGGCCAAGTCCCTCCAGGGATGTAGCACCATGGAGTTTTATATTAATCTATTATACCCCTAAACACGAGCTTTGCTCATCTAGGGGCACACCTTACATTTTGTATGCTAAATTAGAAATAGTATTTTCTGTTGGTTTTTGTTTTTACTGTACTAATTTTGAAATAATGTAAATAATTAAATGTAATAATGTATGTAACAATAAACTTCAAATATGTAAAATAAAAATAAAAAAGTTCACGAAATTCACAAAAGAGTATAAGATGAATATAGTCAATTATAGCTATATCAGTAACAGAGCAGAGAATGTGTTACAATATGTAACAAATAATTTCAATTCATAGTTTTGTCGCAGGAGAATTTCATAGGCAGCAATTCTCTAGAAACTTCATAACATACTAAAACAAATGAAATTCACTGTACTACATTCAAGTGTTCATTACATTCAAACAGTATGTTTCTAAAAGAAAACAAGTACGACTATTGGATCTTTCTGTAGGAGTTTAAACTGTGAGTTGCAATTAAACTCACAACAATATGTCTAACCTACTTCACTTACTTTTTCTATTCAAGATCTCTTTCGTTTCAGTCTAAAGCATTACCATTTGTGACTAATTCACATCTATTATAACCACGATCGCTAAACCCTGGCCGCATGCTAATCTTCTAACATTCTCCTGTGGCACTTAAAAAAACTAAACACATAATTGTTTAATTTTTCTAGCCTGGCAATAAAAATTTCTTTCTTTCTCTCTCAAAAACCGTTTTAAAATGAACAAAAAGTTTCGTGGTACTTATCAGATTTCTCGATACAGTTCGCTACCTAGTTGCTAGATATCAGTTGAAAGAAAGTAGATGTGCAGGTCTCAGAACAAAAGTACCCACATATAAAAAAACAGTGTGCAAAAAGACGGATTTCCACTTTTAGGGCAACCTATTCATGCGAGTCATTGTATTCAACGATGAAATTCACTGAATCTAAGTAAAAGTAGCTGATGTACACTTAACCGAACTTGTGAGAACCATCGTAACTGGCCACCTAACACATTTCAAGCAATTAGCAAGTGGACAGTAGAAAAAGTTCATGTCAACAAAAAAGTGTATTGTAATTTGTGGAAGTTATGCAAATGTTTATTAGTGTGTTACATTAATAGTGATCAGAAGTTCGTGGATAAACATAATTTTTTTTTAATTATATCTCAATATTTGGCCTTCAAAAAATTCAATTTTAATCTTACAAAATATATGCAATTCTTTCCAAACTCTTCCCTCAAAATGTGGCTCCCAACACTCTGGTAGCTGGCCACCTTTGTAATATAATATTTGAGCTGGTGTTTCCGTGTAGTTCGTATTCAATTGTGAAATTAATTGAAGGCGGCCTTGCTTGGTTGTCATAGTAAATATTTTTTTTACATTGGTGGATAGAAGGGAGACCTTGAATGTAAGTCTAAATGGGAAATGGTTTTTTTTTTTTTTTTTTTTGTGCGAGGGAACTAGAATCTGAGGTCTTTTTTCCCCGGTTGGCTTATTGTAGTCATGAAATGCACCTCATACCTGGATTTTTAGCTTTTTATTTTTTAATTGTTTATGCATGATTTGCATGTTAGGGTAAGGTTCGTTTTAATCATTTCATTTCGAATACGTATGCCCGTATGATGGCACAAGATTCGTTTTAATTATTTATGTTTACTACATTAAATAATATAATTAAAGATAAAATTATGTAATTCATTCAATTTAAATGTAAAAACAATGCTGTTGTTAATAAATGTTTTAATTATTTTTCTGTTAAATAAATTATTTAAATAAAACATCTACACTGCGTTTCAGATATGAGTTGGAGAAACCATGTGGGTTTCTGCATCGCGGCAGCCAAGCTCTTAACTCCCAAGCGAATGGGTGAAATATCTATGCAAATAAAGCCACTAACAGGTTCTCATAGTTACAATTCAAATTGTAATGAAAATAACCATGTACCTCATCACAAGAGATACTGGAAATGTCCTTCTCTTGCATCCACACAGGTCTGGCACCTTTTTAGGAAATTTTCTTTCACGAGCATGAGTTCAGCTTCCAAGATAGAGTTAATTTCTTTTGTGATATTGTCTTTTTAAGTTCTTCTAATGTATGGGGTGTGACTCATACACTTTATTTCTAATTTCTCCTCAGTAAGTATACGCCGCTTTACCCTTCGTTTCCTATCGAGAATTGAACCAGTTTCCTTAAGTTTACTTTCAAGTTTCCACACGGCTTCTCTGCTTGTACACCTGGGGAGTTTATTAAAAAAGTCTTATGTCCTTGCAAGATGATTTAATCACATATGAATCGTATATAACAATCCGTTGCTCTATTGTATACTTATGTCGTGACATTATAACAGAACACATAATATACACTTTACACAAGCTGAAGTGATACTGCATTCTTGATAAAACAAATTAAGGCCAAGGTCGCAGGAGTGCAACGGCATGTGCCAGCATTGTGTGGATAAATCACCTGTGATTTTCATTGTGAAAACCTGATTCATTACAAAGTTAGCGGTTTCAGTTACATAGATATTTTACCCAAACTTGAACTTGAAAAATAAAGAGTATAGGTCACACCCCCATACATTAGAAGAACTTGAAGACAATATCACAAAAGAAATTAACTCTATCTTGGAATCTGAACTTATGCACATGAAAGAAAATTTCCTAAAAAGGTGCCAGTGTTATGTGGATGCAAGAGGAGGACATTTCCAACATCTCTTGTGATGAGGTAAGTGGTTATTTTCATTGTAATGTTAACTATAAATGTTGGAACCTGAATCATTACACCGTTAGCGGTTTTATTTGCATAGATATTTCACCCGATCACTCAGGAGTTAGAGCTGTGGCCGCCACGACACAGAAACCTGCAAGATTGACCAACTCGCACGTGAAACACGCTGTAGCAGAGTAAATAATTGCAGGTGAAGCCACAGGCACCTGCTAGTTCACCACATTGCAGCTCCAACTCTCCTTTGCTGCTATTGCTGTACAATACTGGATACAATGTATCCAGTATTTACTGCTTTCTGTCACTGTTGAGTTGTTACAGCATGGGATGTTAGCCCAATCTTAAACAGCAGTACTTTTGCAGTTACTGCTTTCTTACAGTGCAGTTTCTACTTCTGTCATTATAGATGTAAAAAAAAAACCTGCAAAGGCAGTAACTGATTTTTCCTTATATTTTTAACAAGAAATAATTTTACTGTCTTTTTAAAGGAAAAGTAAACTAAAAATTCAGTATCATTTTCTTCATACGGATTGAAAGAAAATGCTTTTAAGAAATGATATTCGCTGTTAGAAATGTTTTACACCTTCACATTTAATCACAAAACGACTATGTTTATTGTAACGCGATGGGCGCGTGACATCACGCTTGACGAGTGCTTGACTCAGTCTCGCCCGGTGAAAGATGGTTCACAGCATTCTGTCTACTGTTACAGTTTTTAGTGAGTATCTGTTCAAACAATGGTTTATTGTTGTGTTGTGGGGTGTACATACTCATCGTAGAAGAGTGATAACACACTTACATTTAATCACAAAACGATTTCCATCGATTTCCCAACAGAGATAAGTCACCCGAACGTTATAAGCAATGGCTGATAAAAATAAAAAGAGAAAAATTTGTTCCTAGTAAATACAGTACGGTTTGTTCACAACATTTTGAAGAAAATGATACCGAGCTTTCGGTACAGTTACGAAAACAGTTAACTGGAGATACCCCGCTATCTGTTTAAAAAAGAAGTGCTGTGCCATCATTTCTTTTGCGTGGGAATTCTGAAACACCGCCAATGAAGAAAAGAAAATCGTCGAACTTGAGGAAGAAGGAAATGAGAGAGTTATTGCAAGATTCGAACAGTAATCCATCAGTATCCGGGAATGGACAAATCATGAATGTGGAATCTAGTATTTATGACGAAAATTCAGTTTCTAACAGCGTAGGTGTTCAGTGTGAACTAGGAAATGAAACTTATGTCAATGTTTGCACAGATTCATTGAATGTTTCTTCTAGAAATTGTGATTTAGATAGCTCTTTTAGCATTTCATACATTTCTACTACCGCAAAAGATGGTTCTGAATCTGAAAGTGACTCTGTTCGTATCTTGAAAAATATTTTGTTTTTGAACTGTATTAGCTCTAAGTATTAACAGATAACGATTGGCAACTAGTGTATCTTTATTTATAATAACGCTATCAATTGAGGCATGTTGTGTTATAGTCTACAACCCCTTTCTGTTCACAAATTACTTCACAGTCCCGACAACACACACTCTCGTGGCCCGTTTTCATATGTATACACAGCCCACATTTACACCATTCCGTATTTTCTTTTCTTCCTTGCAATTCTTTCAATAATTCCTTCTCATTTTCTTTTCGTGTGATATTAATTTGTGAATACCGAGATTTGTCCTTATAAGGTAACATTGCAGACATCTCTATTAACAACAAACACAAATGAGACTTTGTGGTGCATTAGAAAGACACGCGCGAGCATTACAGCAACTGTCGTCTTGTCAGTGAGCTAGTCAATCGTGATGTCACAGTAGCTTTTTACTTCACCCGTACAAAGCGTAATATTAGGCGCTTGAAGTTCGCGGGATCACCATTCGTTTCGTAATCCAAAGCTCCGTGCGATGAGATTAAAATAAAAAATTGGTATTTTTTAGTTTACCCTTCCTTTAAGGATGTATTACAATCCATAACATCAAGGCGATTCCAATGATACCAAAAAATTCATATTTTTAATTTCTGCAGTTACTGCAATCTTTCTTTGCACAGCAGTATACAGGGGTGCGCTTTAGATTCCAATCCAAATCTATTCCATACATTGGCGGTAACTTTGATCAGTTAAGTAATAATGCACTGCTTTCATTCTCGACTTCATTACATTTATCGTTGGCCTATTACCAGTATGCACAAACGTGGGCTGAAGTTAATGTACTACTTTGGAACTCAGCTCAACATCAAGTGACAGGGTTCCATGTGGAGGTATCTAATATCCCGCACTCTCCTCCCTACATCACTGTAACAATCTTTATTCATTGGCATTCACAAATCCGTTGTTTAAAATAAAATACTAAGAAAAAGTAACAAATAAAATATTGAAAATAAAATAAAATATCCTAAAATTGATGTGCACTGCATTCGTCAACAAACTCTTTTCTTTATTATTATTACTTTAAGTCCCAAAATTGGGGTCTATATTAGATTCGAAAGTGCATTAGATTAAAGACAGTAATTATTATTAAAACATACAGAGGACCAGTAGACGTAAAAGAAGGGAAAGTTAAGGAAACCTTAAATTAGAAACATTGGGCTTTATGCAAAAATGAAGTCTGAGCATTCTGAAATGAACAGAAGGAAGTAAGGTATCAAGGCACAAAGGAAAATTACCCTGATCAGTAGAACTTAAAAATATCCTCACCACTGAGAAACACCAAAATACTGCATGAACGTACAGAATAATGAAAAATGGTGCACACCTGTCCTTCTCATCTGGCCACAACAAAGCTAGTATAATTGTTCCTACAGCCATAACAACCTGTGGAGAAAAGATAAGATAAGATAAGATGCTTTATTGTCACAAACGCTTACAGGTTGTTGAGCAAGTGCACAGTAAACAGGTGACTCATCAGTTAGTATACTTAATGCAAAATAAAGTAGTAATAATACAAGCTATGAAGATATATATTCACTAAGTTGACAATACAATATAAAGTAATAATAGTACAAGCTGTGAAGATATATACTCTAAGTTTACAATAACAAAATTAAGAACAGTACAGTCCCAATATTCAGAAAATCTACCTATTCCGAACAGAGTTCAGAAAAAAACCGATTTTATAAACTTAAAAACAGGAGAAATTAAAAAGGCGTTTGTGAAAAAAATATACATTTATTGTTATACAAAGGAGTTAAATAGAGACATACATAGAGCCTAAGCTTGATGAAAACGCCTGAAACCAAATTGGAATGAAAGCTGGCACTTAATTTACAGCATCATCAGATGGTACAAGACAAAACTTCGACAAACAATTGGATGTAGCTGACGATGAGATGGAGGTCCTCTTGAAAACCAAATGAATAGTGAGTGTTCAAGATACGTATTAATAGAGGAAGTATTATTTTCGACCCCTAAATTCGAAGTTGTCGGCCGCAGTGGTCTAGAGGTAGCGTGCCCGCCTCTAGATCCGCAGGGCGCAGGATCAAACCCGGCCGCGGTCGATGGATTTTTCAGAACGTAAAAATCCTGGGCACGGAGTCCTCCGGGAGGGACTTTAAGCTGGGGGTCCCGTGTCGTAGATTTACGGCACGTAAAAGAACTCCAAGCCTTAATTAGAGCCTCTGGACAAAATTTCTCGGCCCTTTCACGTCCAAGAAATACTTGGTTTCCAGAGGGGGGTTGCAAGGCGATGGGCTTACCACCTGTCCCTCTACCCTCTCTCGGAAAATAAGCATATCACAATTAGTATAGGTAATGAAACCTCCGCTTTAGGGCCCCTTATAGGGTACCAGATACAGATACAGAAATTCGAAGTTGAGTTTTTAACATAAACACATGTTTTGAAGTCTCTGAATCCAAAAATATTATTTTCAGAAACATGTCTGTGTGTGTGTGTGTGTCTGTGAACATCCTAGCTCCAGAACGGAAAATCATATAAAAAAAATTTGTATTTGGGTTGGATACCTTTTGAGGACATGACACGAAGATTGGCAACGATTTTATCTTATTTTTAAGGGGACATTAACATGAAGAAAATTTAGTTTTTTGCTTGAAAACGGCTTTAATGATTTTCTTTAAATTTTGTACATGGGGTGCTTATACCAAGAGCTAAAGCTTTTATTTGAAACATTTTTTGTTTAAAAAATTCTCTGAAGGGTGTTATAGCCACCCACTGTTTGTAGAAATTGTTTTGCCTGGTGAACAATAAAGCTATGCATCAGGTTCAAAAGAATACGCACTCTGCAATATGGTCTCTTATTCTTATCAGACTGTTAAGTTAGAAAGATGTATTGGCCATACATAGAGCAAAGAAAGTTATCTGAGTGCATTAATCAGATGTGATTTAATAAAGTAACTTCAATGTTCCACCTTATACCACAATACATGTAAATTGCAGATAGCGATGTAAATATCAATTACAACTAAGTCCAGATATATAAATGTGTGCAGTGATGTACATATGGTTATTACAACAACATATCTAGATATAAACAGTGCTCAGTGATACATACATGGTTTTTATAATAACATGTTCAGGATATAAACAGTGCTTGGTGATATATAAATGGATATTTTATAAACATACTTGAAAATAGTAACCTGTTAAGAATATATGGACACAGACTACCAGATAAAAGGAAATTGACTAATGGTTATAACTAAAGACCGGACGTTAGGCACTTAAAAAGTTCAAAATAGGCAGGCAAAAAGGCACTTAAAAACTGCAAAATAGGCAGGTAAAATAGGCACTAAAAATGTCAAAATAAGTGCTAAAACATTTACAGTTGCATGCAAAAGGAGACATTAGGTCGAAAAATATGAACACATTCTGGATGTCCCTTCTTATTAATTGAAATAAAACATTTAAATCATGCAGTATATAATCAAAATAACTTAGGCCTACCCGATACACAATAATATAGATGGATCTAACCAAAACACTGTATAAACAATATTGTTCACTTCATTAGAGCACTGTACCGGTACTACTTTCGACGCTCAATATTACCTATACAAATACCTTTTGCCAATCATTAACAAACATCATTGATTGCACATAATAATAAGATACTTGTTTTCAAATTTTCTACTCTTAGCTTATGCCTCCTATCAGACAGTACATTTTTTAGTACCGAAAATGACCTTACCACTTCTACAGACGTTATCGGAGCGTACTTGTAGAGTGGAAGAATTTGTGGATCAATATAACTTGAAACTCTGGTTTCACCACTAAGAATCATTCCTATGTATTTAATAATTTATTGTAATTTATAATTTACTAGCTTAAAAGGCCCGGCGTCGCTCGGGTTTTGTATTTTGTAAATGCGAAAATAACTTATGAAGGACTTTCGATTTTCAAACTCGAGGTCTTTAAAGTCTTTATACAGAGTGTTAATGAATAACACCGAAATATTTTACCTGTGTATAGAGGGGACATAGACAAGCGACTTTTATTAGGACATTTTTGCTCTATGACGTAAAATGTGTATGCTACAGGGCATTAAAGTCCTTAAAATTTGGTGCTCATAACTCAATAATTGAGCGAAATAGGGTTAAAATTTTCATTAAATTGACTTCATGCCTTCCTAGTGATCGATAAAAACCTGATTCTTAATAATTCATCAACAGCTATATCATAATTTAGAATTTTCATAATCTGCAAAATTTACTGACTAATCACATGATTGCCCGCCACTGCATTATGTTTTTATTCCTAATTCCAGACCTAACAAAAATGTTTCGTTTGTCTTTTTTTCCCTCAGAGTTGTAAGATATCGATCGTCATTTTTTACAATTTTCCCGATCACTACACAATATTCACTATTCCTTTGTTTCCCATCATTTCAAGTATTAGAAGTCAGTGGCGTGCATATCCCTGGGTGATTTTATGTTATAACAGGAAGAATTGAATCCATAGAGCAAAAATCTCCTAATAAAAGTTGCTTGTCTATGTCCCCTCTATACACAGGTAAAATATTTCGGTGTTATTCATTAACACCCTGTATAGGTATTTAGAATTTGAAATGGGGAAGAACGACTTATCACACACAAACTATTTCCTCAGAAAACGCTAGATAAGCTACAGCTTATTATAGCTTATAGCAGATCCCCGCGGCTTCGCCCACAATAATTAATAGGAAGATTATAAATTAAGAGCAAAATAATTAAACTATTATATTTACTAACACTTTGCACGCGAAACATTCATAGGTCTAAATTAAACGATTGATAGACCTAATTAATGAAACAACTGTAAATCCGGCCATGAAGTGAATTCCACGATTAGAAAGCGCAGCATGGGAAAAATA
This sequence comes from Ectobius pallidus, assembly GCA_964059195.1. Taxonomy (NCBI): domain Eukaryota; kingdom Metazoa; phylum Arthropoda; class Insecta; order Blattodea; family Ectobiidae; genus Ectobius; species Ectobius pallidus. The sequence continues at coordinate 87,567,376 of CAXKWD010000003.1, read as the reverse complement.
ACCTCAGATTCGAGTTCCCTGGCCTAAAAAAACCCTGCATAATGTTTGTCCATTTAGGGCTATATTCACTATTCTTCTTCCGTCTAGGGTGAAAATTTCATCTGTCTGCGTGCCTTGACATTATAAACAAATGATTCGGCCATGGTGGGCTTACAAAATTCGAACGATCGCGATGCTTTTATTTCCAAGGTATGACGAAAGTAGGCAAAGTCATCTGCAATTGATTTGACAACTGAAAACTGATGTTTCGAAAGCGCAAGAAATGTACGTCTCAATCCCGTTTTCACTCATAACTCGCGAACGAAAGCTAAAATTAAAAATGTAGCATGCCTTTGCGGGAATGTATTCAACAACTTCCCAAAGTTTCATGGTGATCGGATGAATGGCATAGTAATGCATAAAGGACAGACACACGCATACATTCATTTTTATGTAGGCTATATAGAAGATCTATATAGATTACCCGTCGAGCGTTGCTGCAATCTCAGAAGATTATGAGAATTGAAATCGATTAAACTCACGATGAAAAAAATGTGTGTAAATGTATTTGACAGACAGACATATATTTGTTTTTATTTATATAGATGAAGAATGGAATAAGCCTACTGAGGCCATAGTTTCTATATTCATTTGTCCAGACTTATAATTCCGTTACATTTCAGGCAGATTTAACGACCCTACATAAGAGATTTTACTTATGATTACATATAGAAATGTTGTAGCTTGGACCACGAACTAAGCAACTTCCCCGGAATTTTCTGTAAACCATCTTTCATAAGAAGCATATTCCACGTTAAATAAATATTTAATATTACCTTATCATCACCTTATCATTAACTTCTCTGGCGTTTATAATAACATGAGATATCCATTGCCTTCCAAAGCGATCGCGATGCTATTGTTTCCAAAGTATGACAAAAATAGACAAAGCCTTCTGCAATTGATTTGACAACTGAAATGAATAACTGATGCTTCGAAAGCGTAAAAAATGCACGATTTCTTGCCGTTTTTCACTCATAACTCGCGAACGAAGGCTAAAATTAAAAATGTAGTGTGACAGAAACCTTCCCGGAAATGTACCCAACAACTTCCCAAAGTTTCATGGCGATCGGATGAATGGTGTAGTAATGCATAAAGGACACACACACACACACACATACATTCATTTTTATATTTATAATTTATTAAGGCATCTGACAGTGGGTGTAAACAAATTTAAGTAATGTCATTAACCCATGAGATGCAAATTGCATGGATTTCACTAACTTTTATGTACATTTTCAATAAAATGCTGTTTTCCTTCGGAAAAGCGGAAATAGGCATTTATAGGAATTATAAGTTGAAATAGGCAAAAATAGGCAGAGTTAACTTTATGAAAAACAGCTCTAAGGATAGTATCTTGAACTTCTATTAAGTCATTTTTATTATATCTGTAACATTTAAGAATAGGCATTATGCCTAACCCCCGGTCTCTAGTTATAACAATATATGAACTTTTTAACAATATATAAACATTTAGCTTTATAAGATCTTAACAAATCTAATTAACTCTTTTAAACTGTGGTTAGCATATCGCTTTTTAAAGATTTAATATATACATATGGACAAATGCAACAGTTAGTTGGTAATTTTTTAACTATTGTCTGTATGACATGTATATACTTGTAAATAAGTTTCCAAGAGTTCGTAAAATATAATAAAACAATAATATCAGATACCGTGTATCCAATTGTAATTTGTAATAATAAATTTGTAATAATAATAATAATAATAATAATAATAATAATAATAATAATAATAATAAATTAATACTATCTCCAATTTACATGTATTGTGGTATAAGGTGGAACATTTAAGTTACTTTATTAAACATACCACAAACGGAAATAAAGTTTATCAATCAAGATTTGATTTAGTTTATGTATCCTTTGGGGATGTGATATGATGTGGTAATGACATTCTCTCCATTTTTACAACAGATGAAGAGAATGTCACACAGTTCTGCTCAAATGGAGAGAAATTAGGAGTTCTCTGCCTCTTCTTTGCTGGCTCCATCTCCATACAATACAAGACAATTTATTTCACGAAAGTTAACTACTAATTCAGACACAGCATGCTTTGCAAAACAAGAAACAAATGCGATGCGAAAACACGGCAGCCATCATGGGTGCTTTCTTTTATATAATATATAAGTCAGCAGTTGCCAGCTAAAGGGATTAGTTAACATTTGTTAAGTCTGATGCACCGGTATTGCAAATTAACAAACATAAAAATGTTACTGCTGTTTATCGACAGCAGATATTAAATGGTGTTGATGCACCTGGCCCTAAGCATAGCTAATAGCAGGAATTTGAAGTTTTTTTGTTGTCATACGTTGATAATTTTGAAAATAAATATGCACTGCTTGATAAAGTATTTGAAGCATTTGGGCCTTCCAGTTCAGTTGACAGTCTATATAGTCTATATAGTCCATGAAAATGCTTGCATACACACATAATATACTTGTCAAAGTGTACATGATCTTATGTCATAAAACTATGAACAAATTTCTGTATAGAAAATGCATACTTTTAGTGTTACTTACAGATAAGAAAATGTGGAGTGCAGATACTGGAACTGTCTTGAGAGGCTCAAACAACTTCTCACTGACCCCACCAAGAATGGGTTGCAATCTTTGTCTCTCATCATCACTAACTGAATTATCGTTAAAAAACACTCCTCCCTGAAATCAATTAGATTTAACAAATTAATGTTTTAATTTATTTTCACTCAGATTGTTAAACCTACAGAGAAAACAACTAATAACTAACTGAATTATCATTAACCCTTTCACTGCTACAGTCGTATATATATGCATCAGCACACATCACTGCTGGCCGTGCTATTGAGGCACCACTTTGTATGCCTATAGGTGAAAGAAATTCGCTGTGGGAGCAATTTAACGAGTGTCAGTATAGTGTGTCATCTGTTGCCTAGGTTCCTTATACCATCAGTTCTCTGTTCTCTTAATTTAGTTGTCATCTGCAGCTAAATATTTCACTGCTGTGTTGTAACGACTTGCAGGCTACCCCTGGATTGCATAAATCAGTCAAGAAACATGGGCTGCAATCTTGTTTCAGAGGAAAATGACAAATTATTTGCAATTGTTTGTCCATTTATGATTAGAATAGAAATTTGCAAATTAATTCAGCACCACCAGTTTGCACAGTGAATAATATGTTAGCAGAGAAAGGGTTAAAAACACTCATCCCTGAAATCAATTAGATTTAATAAATTAATGCTTTAATTCATTTTTCCTTTTGTTAAAGGAGTGAGAGTTAGAAAATACAATGACAAAATTAATTATCAAAGGTAATTCCACAAGAGATTACGAGTTTATCTGATATTTATCTGATGAAATTTGTAGTCTGGAGAAGGATTTATTAAGACTATTCAATTAATAAAATATAACGGATTTTGTAAATAATAATTATTTTCTTACTTTCTTGTTAATATTCTGCCTGCTATAAGATTATGGCATACTAAATGAATGAACAGTCCATGCATTGATTCAAGTTCCCAATGCTACCAATAGCGTGTTACCACAAGATGTAGTGCATCAGCATCAGAAAGCTATAAAAGCACATGAACTGGCTTACACAGAATCGGAATCGTGTTTTTAATCAATACACATTTACATTATTTCAAATTCTAAAGTTATGTTGTATAAAATAAATGTGTTTTCATTCTCTTCACTGGCAACATGTATTAATCACAGCATGTTGATGCTTTACGTGTCTAGTAACAAGCTGACATTTTATCAGTTAAAACTGCCTCCTTGTTGCCCAAGGAAGCATATTATAAGATAAACTATCATGATAGTCTATATCTTAGGAATTGCTAAATGTTATTGGTCAATATAAAAAACACAGCGTATGAATGGAATAGTTTCATCAGATAAATTCGATAAACTCGTAAACTCTCGTAGGATTACCTATGATAGATAGATAGATAGATAGATAGAGTTCTTATGCTGGAGACATTCACAGAATGTATAGCAACGTCAGAAAACAAAACATTATGGGCTACCAATTGATACTGAAAAATTCGTCAAGGTCATAGATTGGGTTGGCCACCAATTTAGTCTTCAGTGCCCTCTTGAAGGCTTGTAGGGTTGACTTCTTAATGCCATCAGGTAAACTATTGAATAATTTGATAGAGACTGTGTCAAAACTTTTTTGAGTGATGCTGAATTTGTTTTTATTCGGATAAACGTTATCTCTATTTCGAGTTAAATAATTGTGAGTATAAAGATTAGCAGTGGAAGTGCAAACATTATTTTTCATATACAGCAGGCAGCTCAAGACATACATTGATGGCAAACTCAAGATCCCTAATTTAGAGAACAAAGGTTTACAATGAGATCCTAAGGGAGCTCCGCTGATAATTCTCACAGCTTTCTTCTGCAAAATAAATAATTTCTTAGCAGTAGAATGATTGCCCCATAACAGAATTCCGTAACTTAGGTGGCTGTGAACAAAAGCATAGTAAACAGTTAATAAGGAAGCAGGACCTAGGCTGTGGCTTAGTAGCCTTAAGATAAATAAACTTTTACTAATTTTGCTAGCAACGTAGTTTGTATGAGATGTCCAGCCCAAGCCAGGTTCAATGTGAATGCCTAAGAATCTAAAGTATTTGTCTCGATCATACTCTTGAGGTCTAATATTAAATTTCAAATCAACTGTTTTAGCATCATTTAATTTGAGCTTATTAGCATTACACCATTCAAGAACCTTAGTAGACATTTGATCGACCGTGTTAGTTAAAAAGTCAGAATTCTTATGGACTGCATTGAGTGCCAAGTCGTCAGCAAATAGATAAGTTTCTAGACATTCATTTTGAACATTTACAGACAGATCGTTTATGTATATAATAAATAGAACAGGCCCAAGAACGGAGCCCTGAGGGACACCATTCATAATTTGCTTAAATTCAGAGGTTTTACCATTGAAACACACGGATTGGTATCTTCCATTTATAGTCCAGGCAACGAACGAAAAATAGAAAAAAAAAATCGTGTAGTTTTGAAATTTTGCAGAGATGTCGGAGGGAGTGTCCCGAATAACATACTAAAAGTCCCCGAAGGTGGGGGGTGAGCGGGGGGCAGGGGGGCCCGCAGAAGGTCCCAGTTTTAGGTTTTTCGCTTATATCTAAACAATGGCGCATCATAGAGGAAAAATTGCTATATACAAAATTAAAGCTAATAACATTTCCTACAAGTTTGATCCTACACATTTCTTTCTATTTCCAATAGTTTTAGAGATATCCGCCAAAGAAAATAACAAATTTTCGAAAAAAGCTCTTTCGCCTCGCGCTTTTCGACACACTTTGCCTTCTAGCGCTTCAGCCCTTAGGTATACAGCAATGTTCTCATAAAAGAAGTTGTAGGGAAATAAATTCGCTTTAAAATGAGTAGTCATTTGTTATTATTTCTTCAAATGTTCAAAAGTTATAACAATTTTAAGTTTTGGTCAAATTTCGAGATTTCAAAAGAAAACCGTACATCGCACTTTCTCTATATCTAGGGGTTACATCTTTGTTTATAAACTGTATATTGTGTATTTACATCATGAAACAGTTGAGAAATATCATACAATCATGAAAGTTAAATTTATTAAAAATCCGATCACGGTACAAGCACAGGACATGTAATGGAAAATACATTATATTCCAGGCAAGAAAGGAAAAATAGGGACAAAAAAAATCATGTAGTTTTGAAATTTGGCAGAAATGTGGGGGAAAGTGTCCTAAACAACATAGTAAAAGTCCCCATGGATAGGGGGTGAGCGGGGATTGGGGGGCACTTTTGAATGTCATTTCTCGCAGTTTTCCCTAAACACACTAAAGCTATGGGTTCTAGCAAAAAATAGTTTATGCACAAAATTAACTACATAAAAGTTCCTGTAAAATTGATCTGAATGATATTTTTGTGGATTTAATAGTTCAGAAAATAGAAGGATATGAAGTATGACATAGTTCTGGAAATTCTGTGGAAAGGAGATAATTAAATTAGCATGATGCCAAGCAAGCAAACTAGTTCTTAGAATAATATACTTACTCTTGGTTAACGTCACATATAAAATTCATTATCGTTACTACTACTACTATTATTATTATTATTATTATTATTATTATCATCATCCATTATTATTATTATTCTTGTTGTAAAGATTAGCAGTTTTATGTTTCGTTAAAAAAATTACCGGTATTTTGAAAAATGTTAAGGAATTAGATATATTGAGATATTGCAAGAATGTAGGCCTACCTATTACTTTAAATAAATGTTTACTTGTCTATGTGGCTTCTGAGAATATTTGCACATCATATTTTGTCACTGTCCAACTCGGTGTGGTGGAAGATATGGATGCCGAAAAGCTGGTATTAAATGCTCATCCGTTTGTGGAACCTGTCATGGTACATCCACCAACAAGTATACCATTAGAAGCAGAAGAAGAAGAAGAAGAAGAAGAAGAAGAATAAGAAGAAGAAGAAGAAGTAGTAGTAGTTTATAATTGATGATGTCCAAGCAAAATAAGTTGTTCAGGCACTCTTTAATTAATGTTGTATATGCGTATAAATATTGAATGTTGATAGAACAATATAACCCTAAGTTATCATACGATGTACTAGGATTCCAGTATTGGAGACTGAACAAAATAGACAACTAAACATTTATTTCAAGTACTATGTAGGCCTACTAGGTCTTATTATTACTAAATATATCTAACACTTCACAATTTTTCCAAATGATATTTTATAAGAAAAATATAATGGATAATAGGCCTGGTTAATACTTCTTATAACGTACACTCATACCATGAGATTTTTGTAAGTTTTATAATAATAATAATAATAATAATAATAATAATAATAGTAATAATAAAAATAATAATAATAATAATGAGTTTTATTTTTCATGTTTACCTTTAGTACGAATATTATTCTAAGAACTAGTTTGCTTGCTTGGCATCATGCTAATTTAATTATCATCTCCTTTCATTTCTGTTAAAAATATAATATATAGGTGTATGTAAAACAGAATTTCCAGAACTATGTCATACTTCATATCCTTCTATTTTCTGAACTATTAAATCCACAAAAATATCATTCAGATCAATTTTACAGGAACTTTTATGTAGTTAATTTTGTGCATAAACTATTTTTTGCTAGAACCCATAGCTTTAGTGTGTTTAGGGAAAACTGCGAGAAATGACATTCAAAAGTGCCCCCCAATCCCCGCTCACCCCCTATCCATGGGGACTTTTACTATGTTGTTTAGGACACTTTCCCCCACATTTCTGCCAAATTTCAAAACTACATGATTTTTTTTGTCCCTATTTTTCCTTTCTTGCCTGGAATATAATGTATTTTCCATTACATGTCCTGTGCTTGTACCGTGATCGGATTTTTAATAAATTTAACTTTCATGATTGTATGATATTTCTCAACTGTTTCATGATGTAAATACACAATATACAGTTTATAAACAAAGATGTAACCCCTAGATATAGAGAAAGTGCGATGTACGGTTTTCTTTTGAAATCTCGAAATTTGACCAAAACTTAAAATTGTTATAACTTTTGAACATTTGAAGAAATAATAACAAATGACTACTCATTTTAAAGCGAATTTATTTCCCTACAACTTCTTTTATGAGAACATTGCTGTATACCTAAGGGCTGAAGCGCTAGAAGGCAAAGTGTGTCGAAAAGCGCGAGGCGAAAGAGCTTTTTTCGAAAATTTGTTATTTTCTTTGGCGGATATCTCTAAAACTATTGGAAATAGAAAGAAATGTGTAGGATCAAACTTGTAGGAAATGTTATTAGCTTTAATTTTGTATATAGCAATTTTTCCTCTATGATGCGCCATTGTTTAGATATAAGCGAAAAACCTAAAACTGGGACCTTCTGCGGGCCCCCCTGCCCCCCGCTCACCCCCCACCTTCGGGGACTTTTAGTATGTTATTCGGGACACTCCCTCCGACATCTCTGCAAAATTTCAAAACTACACGATTTTTTTTTTCTATTTGGTGTTTTTCGATGTTTATTGACTGGACTATTAAATAAGATGATAATAGCTCAACACTTGCATTACCAAAACCATAGAAAGCAAGCTTTTGGAGAAGAAAACTGTGGCACACGGTGTCGAAAGCCTTTGTTAAATCAAAGAATTTACTGTGAACAAAGTTACCAGTTTCTAGTCCTTCAAAGCATCGTTTAACAAAAGCAATAACAGCATCTATAGTACTACGTCCAGCTCTAAATCCGTATTGGGTTGGAGTGAAAAGGGTATTACTTTCAAAGTATTGTAGAATCTGTTTGTTCAATAGAATCTCAAAGACTTTAGAAACAATTGGAACAATGCTAATAGGCCTGTAATTGTTATAATCATGTTTGCATCCCTTTTTATAAATGGGAATTACCTTGACGAATTTCAGCATGTCGGGGAAAATACATCTATCAATGCAACAGTTAAAAATATGCACCAGAGGTTCACAAATTAATTCTGAAGCTATTTTTAGAATCTTTGCGTTCATACCATATACATCTAGAGAGGAGCTGTTACTGAGTTTGAGAATGACATCATACATGGCTTTGACAGAAGTATGCTTGAATGTAAATGTGCTGTTAGGTTTGTCTAATAGTGGAAGGAAATCCATAGCGGTACTGTCATTAGGTATATTAGATACAATGCTTTCAGAAACGTTAACGAAGAAAGAATTAAAACCATTAGCATTCAAAACAGAAGAAGATGTGTTACATTTGGAATTATCATTCAAAAGGTCAGAGACGACAGACCAAGTAGATTTGCATTTATTTTTAGAATTACCAATAACATTAGAATAATAATTGATTTTAGTTGACCGAAGCTTTGATTTGTAAATTTTTTGTAGTGCAGCATATTTACATTTAGCAGAAGTCACTCCATAATAAGTAAACAACTTATAATAGAATAGACATTTATCTCTTAAAACATCCAACTCCCTAGTGTACCACTTATTTTTACTACCTTTCATACTGATACCTGACTTGACGAACTTTAAAGGAAAAGCCTTATCTGCAATGTGTTGCAATATATTAAAAAAATTATTAAGTTTATCATTAATATCATGTACACTATATATACCAAACCAATTCACCTGTTTTAATAAATATATAAAATAAGCAATAGTCATTTCATTAAAAGGCCTTATGGAATTGTATGAGGAAAATACACCAGCAGATCTTTTGCTGGGCAAAGCAGTCTGAAATATTAAAGCGTCATGGTCCGAAAAAACAGTTGGGAGGAGATTGACGGAACATTTCTCTACATGAATATTTGTAATAATGTTATCAATGGCTGTACCATGGTTGCCATCCCGACCTGGACGAGTTGGTTGGTCATTAGTAGCACGTAAGCCGAAGCTCTCAAATAAATTCAACAAGTCTTTTGTGTGACTGCCAGTTCCACAAAAATCAATGTTAAAGTCTGCTGTTAATACAATATTAGTATTAAAAGAGGACTTGTACAAAATACTAAAAAGTTCATTTAATTTAGATAGAAAAACCTCAAAGACACAATTACTATTGTCAGGTGTTCTATAAAGACATAAGCAGAAACCATTAACGCTCTCAATAAATATTCCACTTATTTCAAATATATTATCAGTAGATAGATCGGTAAAATCAACTGTCTTTTTAGATAAAATACCTTCTTTAACGAATATAGCTGAACCGCCATGTTTGCCTTTAGTTGACCTACAATAGGAATCACTTAAATAAAATCCTTCTATTTTTACTGTGGACAACTCGAATAAGGTTAACCAATGTTCAGTCACACACAGTATATCAATATTTAAATCATTAAGAAGTTGCGTAATATAATCTATTTTGTTTAAGAGGGACTGAACATTCCAGTACAGAATTTTAAAGTCAAATTGTTTTACAGCATGAAAATCTAAATTAATGCTTTTAGGATGCAAATATTCTAGGTCATTTTTTTATCTTTCGTTGCAAGGGAGTTTAAAGAACTCCTCGGAAATCTGAATTTACTGATGAAAGTACCAGACGGCCAAAAGTCAGCAGAATAAACGGCATTCATGAGTGAAAGTGGTACTCCTACTTTAAACGAACTATAACCTGGAAATTTGGATTTAAGTTTTTCAACATCATAGTTGGCACTTTTATAGTCATTTAGGTACTCTAACATGTCAGTACATTCCATACCTGGATCCAGCCGAGATATGAACAAGAAATTAGTTTTTTTCTACTGTAATAAGTTTACTCTTGCTGTTAGTGCTGTTACCGGTTAAGAATTCGTAGCTGCGCTTCCTTGCCTTCCTTGCCTTCCTCGATACAAAATATAAGGGAGTTGATATTGGAGTTTATTGAAAAAAGACTGAGATATGAGCTATATAAGTAAGGAATCGCGCACAATGTGCATTATCTTAACCTAAGACTTAACCTACTGACAAACACCCAGTCCTGAACCCGGGAAAGGGATTTTTCACTACTGAAAAATCCCCGACCCGGCCGGGAATCGAACCCGGGCCGCCGGAGTGGAAGGCAGGTGCGCTACCGACTCACCCACGGCGACCCTCTTATTTTTCCCCACAGGCCGAGAGATTAGTGACAGGTAGCATGAGGTTAGTGATAATTATGTTTATATAGCCTATTTATGAAAAAGAAATTAGATGCATGTATAAAGTAGACTAACATACCATTTCTAGAAGTTAGTCAATGGTCCTTCTATTCTACATAAAGGATACTAGTCCCCTGTGTCATTTTTTTAAAGTAGTGATGTCACACACATCAGCATTAATGCCCAGAAAAAGAGAAGAACAAGCTCCACCCACTCCTGTCGTCCGTTGTTATGACGATGGCCTGCTCCCCCTTCTCCCCTAGCCACAGGTCTTTTCTTGCCAGCAGTGCAACTCACTGCTAAAGTGCACTATTCACTGCACCCACAAAAAAGACTCTTGTACCAAAACATATCCACTAATTACTACACTATGAAAATAACCCTTGTACCAGATCATCACCAGAGCCTCTTTAGCGTTACTCAGGACCTGCCACGTGATAATAGAGGTTCATTTGGGAAGGCGAGGTTATTGATTTGAATGGTATTCCACCCACAAGAAGAGTTGATTAATAAAATGAAAACAACCCTTGTACCATTTAAAACTTCCCTTGTACCAATTAATAAAACTATGATACGCCCTATAGTAACATCTGACGTGTTCTATATCCTTGAGCCCCGCTCAACACAGGATCTACAGGACGAGATATCTACATCTACATCTACAAGCGAGACCTGGACCATTACGAAATCAGAAGAGCAACTAGTTAATATTTGGGAGAGGAAGGTCCTACGAAGGATATTTGGGCCAGTATATGACGAAGGCATATGTGGAGAATCAGAACGAATAGGGAATTATATAACCTTTATGATGATGTAAACCTAGTAACAGCAATCCAAATGCAAAGACTGAAATGGCTGGGACACGTCCAGAGGATGGCAAACGAGAGAGACCCCAAGAAAGCTCTTAATGGAAAACCGGAAGGAAGGAGAGATCAAAGAAGACCACGTTTGAGATGGTTGGATGGGGTGGAGGATGATTTAAGGAAAATGGGTGTGAAGAGATGGAGAACGAAAGCAGAGGATAGGAAGGTGTGGAAGGACATTTGTAAGGCGGGCCGGGCTCTTCAAGGGCTGTAGTGCCACAGTGGATGGATGGATGTACCAATTAATACTTTTCAGAGTCAACTCAATATTTCACAATTACGGTTAATAAAAAATTATCTATCTTCACCATTTCATGTAGCTCGCAAAAACTTACATAAAATAAATGAATTCTTGCTACACACAACAACGATCACTTGATGGCTTAGTGGTTAAGACGACTGGCTATGTTGCTAACGGTCCCGTGTTCAAATCCCGCTCGGTGCATAAATTTGTAGAATAGGAATAGGTCACAAATAGGTAGGAGAAAGAGGAAGACAAGAAGAGACGAAAGGTGAAAATGATTATTAAATTTTTGGCAAAATCCAAAAATAAGTCACCCACTCGATATTCACATCTGCACGTACTGTGTGATGTATTTTGTTTCTGAGCGAAGCATGGTGACCAACTGTCCTTGTACCCACCTCTGCATGTAGTCTAAAACTAAATAATGCATAACACTGTTTGTAGGTTTTGAAAATGCACCATATTATATCTCCTGCAAGGTTTGTCAGTCTGTCACCGCTCGTCTAACGGTATGACATCACACTTCCAACATCCAATCACAAGTTTCTTCATAATACAAGGACAGAAGAATTCGGTAGATCATGGTATAAAAGAAATTGCATCATTGAGGGTGGTTTGGGTGGGACCGATTCATCCCAAAGTGCGACATAATTGGAATTGGGAAAAATATATATTACGACTCACCCGAGTCCCCCACCACTACTCTCTAACGGGACCCGCGTGGAAAGTAGGGGTTTTGGGTGGGGAGACACCTAGCGGCGGCATTAGAACTACTAGCAGAGTAGCGACGGTGGCGGCATCTAGTATGGAAATAGTGAAAGAGAAAAATAATTTATTTCTCCTTTATTCTCCTCCTCTTTCTTTCCCGTCTCTTTCCTCTCTTCCTCTCACCTCATCTTCACCCTACCTACCTATTCGAGACCTATTCCTAACATTAAATTTTGGATCGAACGCAAGACCCTTAGCATCGTAGCCAAGAGATTTATCCGTTACGCCACGAATGACAGTTGAGCACTGAAGGAAGTTCCGATATATTTTAGTTATTATAGCGAGTTATAGTGACATTAGCGAGTGTTAACGCAAGAATCAGGTTTTCTAATTTTGATATGCTTTGTTTGTTATGAAAAGAGTAGTGTTGGTGCAAGGGAATTTTTCTGCATCAATTAAGCCATGTTTTATGTCATAACACGGCGTTTTTTAAAATTGGGAAATATTATGTAAATTTCGATTTTTTATATATATAATTGTGAAATATCCTGTTGGCATGAAATATTATGTTTGTTGCAAGGGGCCATTCCGTGAGAAAGTGGACATGAGGGGTAAATTTTATTATTTGGTGTATAATGTTTATTTTTGCAGCAAACATTTCTTGAAGATCTATATTTTATTATACAAAGTACCAAAAACATAATATGAAGAATTACTTTTAAAAATATGGGGTTAAAGTAGGCTCTCTTTGAACTTGCTCTGTTACCTTTAAAAAACGTATTTTTTTGTTGGCTATACAGCTTGTACAGAACTAGCAGAGACAAATTCTGCTCAGGTCATTGTTAACAGCGTCTTTTGCTCTATATGTTACCTGCATTTCATCTTAATCCATCAAGTGAGTTTATTTTAAAATGCATATTAAGTTGTAACATACATAACAAAAAACTTCAAAAAGTTTTTATTTAATTGCAAAGAGCTGGTGGATTTCTTTGTTACCTTGTGGAAGTAAGGTTAGTCATGAGTTCTAATGATTGCAAAACTATTTTCACCAAAAGACCAATTATTTCCTTAAAAAAATATGTAAACAATAAGTGTAACATACGTAACACGTTTTACTGCCTTGAAATAAAATATGAATTTGCCTTTTGATAGGCCTACTTGAGTGCTGAAACTGATTTCATATACATAGGCCCAGTGGTGCAGCCATTTGGGGGGGGGGGGGCACTAAGGGGGCTAAAGCCCCCCCCCCCAAAGATCAGAATGATTTTTCTTTAGTTTACCACTTTCACTTAAGTTAAGAGTGCAAGATTATTTAAAATGTTTCACAGTGTTTGAAATTGTTGCTTGGATTAATAATAGTCATTAATTTTCGCCATACATAACAAGAATTTTATATCAATTTCAAATGCAATAGTTTGCAGCCTTGCTTTACATTTGCTGAATAAAGTCCAAATCCCACTGCACCATGTTTGCTACAGAATTCATACTGGCAGAATATGTTAAAAACTTCTGTAGGCTACCGTAATAGCAATAATTTCAAGTCATCACAGAAGTCAAAACAATTTACCGGTAGTATGTTTAGTTCTATATATTACTGCAGTAACAACAACCAGTGCTATATTCTCCGTCAATCCATCATTCAATGACTAGATTGTCTTAATGCTGTTTTTTAAACACTCATTTTTTTACAGTGCTTCATACGATCACTTTAAAGACACACATTAAAATATTATGGGGGGGGGGAGGTCAATCCATACCAAGTGGTCCAGGGAAAAAATAATCAGTTGCTTGACTATCTCAGAAAAAATTTATATTTGCTGGATGAATTCCCCAATGTTTGTTAGTTTCAAAAATATTTTTAAAAAATATTTATTGTTTATTATTTTGAAACGGCAGCCATTTTTGTTCCAGGCCGCATGCGTTTTTTGGCATTTGCAAGCATCTGCATTTTTTAAAATTATTCAGTAGTGGATTGTCCTAAGCCTTTCAGATAAAATGCATTTAGTTCAACACACTCTGGCCTACAAATTAACATCATTATCACTTAGCTGAATGTATTCTTTAATATATTTTTAATAGTTCAAAGTTCTCAGCTACAAATGAAAAAAACTCAATTTTTGAACACTATTTTTCCAAACAAAGAGTAACTTCTCAGCTTTAATATTTTTTGTGCTATTACTCTGTATAGTATAGTTACTTTTTATAGAGTATCAATGGTGAGCAGCTTACACTTAAAAAATTACACTATTTTAAAAAATGGAGTTTTTGAATTTTTCCATTTTCTGGCCTACAATATCTTTGTTGCGGGACCAGATAAAAATCTGAAAATTACACAGTTAATAGATCTTTATGACATCAAACTTCAGTGTAAATTTCAACTTTGAGATTCAATTGGAAGTATGGAAAAAAAATTACTAACATGAGTCAAAAATACTTTCTTTAACATCTGCGATATCTAGGCTAATGGAATAAAATATATCAATTACAGTATATAATTTAATCATATCTATGATTACTTATTTTTTTATTGAAAATGAGCCAACTACTTGCATTATATTGTTATCATGTTATTTGTTTTTAGTACATCGCTCATTGAACATTTGAGAAATTTCTTCACTCAGTTTGGGTGTGAGATTAAAAGTTCGCCCAGTCACAGTTGTAAATTCCATGAGAGACAGCTTCTCAACTTTTTTAAAAGATGTCCTTGGTCCTGGAGGGTGGTAAAAAAAAACATGCACATCTTGGTTTTGACAATCAATATTATCAATTTCAGCAATCCACCACTGTTCATCGTAAACACAAGCCACTATGTCTTTATTTTGAAGAGCCAGTTGTACAAGTTTTCCACACTGATGAAGTTCACTATCAGGCGATGTTGATGTGATCTTACACTTCAGCAAGTCGTGTGAATGGGGTACAAAACAATGAAAAGATCGAGTGCCTTTAATCTTCTGACAAGTGTTGAACCTTTCCTTCAAGACATTGGCATAGACTTCTTATATTTCCTCACATTTTACAAAAACATAGGTAATTCCTTTTATATGTTCTTTACAGAATTTAAACATCTCTTGAGGTGTTATGATATGATTGTCATCGGTCCTCTGCAGGTCCTATGTTTTTGTATAATGTGAGGAAATTCAAGAAGTCTATGCCAATGTCTTGAAGGAAGATTAAAGGCACTCGATCTTTTCATTGTTTTGTACCCCATTCACACGACTTGCTGTAGTGTAAGATCATTTCAACATCGCCTGATAGTGAACTTCATCAATGTGGAAAACTTGTACAACTGGCTCTTCAAAATAAAGACATAGTGGTTTGTGTTTACGATGAACAGTGGTGGATTGCCAAAGTTGATAATATTGATTGTCAAAACCAAGATGTGCATGTTTTTTTTTACCACCCTCCAGGACCAAGGACATCTTTTAAAAAAGTTGAGAAGCTGTCTCCCATGGAATTTACAACTATGACTGGGCGAACTTTTAATCTCACACCCAAACTGAGTGAAGAAATTTCTCAAATGTTCAATGAGCGATGTACTAAAAACAAATAACATGATAACAATATAATGTTGGTAGTTGGCTCATTTTCAATAAAAAAAATAAGTAATCATAGATATGATTAAATTATATACTGTAATTGATATATTTTATTCCATTAGCCTAGATATCGCAGATGTTAAAAAACGTATTTTTGACTCATGTTTGTAATTTTTTTTCCATACTTCCAATTGAATCTCAAAGTTGAAATTTATACTGAAGTTTGATATCATAAAGATCTATTAACTGTGTAATTTTCAGATTTTTATCTGGTCCCCCAACAAAGATATTGCAGGCCAGAAAATGGAAAAATTCAAAAAATCCATTTTTAAAATAGTGTAATTTTTTAAGTGTAAGCTGCTCACCATTGATACTCTATAAAAAGTAACTATACTATACAGAGTAATAGCACAAAAAATATTAAAGCTGAGAAGTTACTCTTTGTTTGGAAAAATACTGTTCAAAAATTGAGTTTTTTTAATTTGTAGCTGATAACTTTGAACTATTAAAAATATATTAAAGAATACATTTAGCTAAGTGATAATGATGTTAATTTGTAGGCCAGAGTGTGTTGAACTAAATGCATTTTATCTGAAAGGCTTAGGACAATCCACTACTGAATAATTTTAAAAAATGCAGATGCTTGCAAATGCCAAAAAACGCATGCGGTCTGGAACAAAAATGGCTGCCGTTTCAAAATAATAAACAATACATATTTTTTAAAAATATTTTTGTGACCACTAAACATTGGGGAACTAACCCAGCAAAGATCAAATGTTTTTGAGATGGTCAAGCAACCAGTGCTGGACCACTTGGTATGGATTGATCCGGGGAGCAGATTCAGTTCTGATTAGACCTAATGGTACGATAACTATAAATTTCAAAAGTTCGACATTTTCGACAACAGGTGATATGGAAATATGTGTTGATATCCAATTTGATGATGAAGATAATGATAATAATAATGTTAATGATATTTGGAACAGGATAATAACTTCATTGAATAAGAATGGGTTGTAAAGAAAATTGAAAAATTAGTCCTTTGCACCCAGCTTATAATAAATTATCTTTTTTAAATTTTATTAGCGTGCATTTAAGTTTTAGCAACCCCAGATTAAAATCATGGCTGCAACACTGTATAGCCTAAAGGTAAAGTTCAATAATTAATAAAATAATTGTTTGTCTCATGAATATAAATATAGGCTATAATTAATATAGGCCTTATTATTTATTATTTAATCAAAATTGCATAAACGAAAGATATTCTATTAGTCTTATAGTTCAAAATGAGTTCAAAGGAAAGAGTCAGGAAATAGAGAGACAGGATAAAACAAAATAAAGAGGTATTTGAGGCCAATTTAGAGAAAGAAAAAGAGGAAAACAAAGAGAAATTGGAAAACAATATCTGACTAACAATCCAAGGAAATTAATACTAAAGCATGTGAGAAGACACCCTGCTTTGTATATATGAGGGGTGGGTCTCTGTCACCACAGCATGGTGCATCCTATGGTTGCAGATAGAGGATATGGCCGCCAGATTTGGAGGGTAGCTGTGAATATGCTGAATAAGCAGTCACGAACAGATGACATGAGAGACTATAAAAACTTAAATATGAGTGAACTATCATGTAAAAGTTCTTAAAACATTCAAATTGTTGAAATATTGCACAATAAAACATTATTCTTGTTCATTATTTTGCACAGTGTAACATACGTAACAAAGTAGCCTAATGTAACATACGTAACAGAAGAAAAAAATTCTAATTTCTGAAAATCAGCCTGAACTATTGAAACAAAGATACTAGTGTAATCTTGGCTACCCAGAAAAAAATGTCCTGGAGTTCTTGTGTTAGATAATTCACAGAGATTTCCATGTAAGATAGATAAACTCAAATTCTGTGTCCATTTTGTGTAACATACGTAACACCCATTTTATTAAAAATAATATTTAATCTATGGTACTTATTAAAAGAACTTTTATATATTCTGAAAGCACATCTTTGAATCTATCTTCTGGTATGTATGAAGTTCAAGTTCATACTATATTTTATTCACTGTAGGGGTCTAAATTGCATCCAAATGTAACATACGTAACAATGGAATAGCTCCAAGGGTTTTTGGCATCTTGTATTTTTTTTATCGTGAATTATTATTTTTTTATAATTTGTGAAATAGGCCTATTATGTTTGTTGGTGTTGCAAGGGTATTTTGTTATTGTGAAATATTATTTTATCTGTTTAAAGATCGTGAAATATGATGGGGAGATGTTTGGTAGAAGGGTATTTTTTAATTGTTCGATATTTTCTATAATTTGTGAAATTTTATTTTGTTTTTTATAATCATTTTTAAAAATTGTGAAATATTATGTATGGTGCAAGGGTCTTTTGTTATTGTGAATTTTTTTTTTCTTTCAAATCGGTGTTTAAAGATCGTGAAATATGATGTTTGGTACAAGGGTATTTTTTTAATTGTTCGACATTTTCTATAATTCGTGAAATTTTATTTATGGTGCAAGGGTCCTGTTTTGTTGTTAAATATTGTTTTTTATAATACTGAAATAATATGTTGGCGTTGGTGCAAGGGTAATTTTTCTTTTAAATGTGACTGGTGACATGGTAATTGCAATTATTAGAGCAAGCCGCGGGCTTAACACAGCAAGCTGCATTACCGGCGCTTAGTAGCGGCCGGCACGCGCTATAGCGGGGAAGATGCGCGGTAGGCGGTGAGGCAGGCAGGCGGGGAAGGCGACCGCGCCGGTGGAAAGGGGAGCAGGGTGAGTCGTAAAGTATAAACTTGCCTTGGAATTTCCCAGATTTTCTCCCAATTTTAACGCTGCTAGTAGTTCTACTCATGCCTCCTAGACGTCTCTCACTGTTTAAAAGTGAGTTTAGTGGGCAGATCTTAGACGGTGACTTGTTCTTCCTTTTTCCCTAATACCCAATAATCAGCATTTTCAAGGTGCTGTGACATTACCACCCAAAACTGGGCTGTTTCTCTACTTTATATGATAAAAATCCGTGGAGGATGTGAGCTATACTGTCTATAAACTCCCCCGATTAGTAACGTAAAAGTAAACCAAAAAGATGCACTTTATACTCACTCCAGTCGATGTATCAAAACGTCTGTTAAGGCTAACCATCTTGAAAAATGTCACACTCTTATGTTGACAGCTTTAGTTGCATGAAGTTCAGCTTGTTCATAGATATCCCCCACCAGCAACTGAAACCTGCAAACAGTTCAGTCTCGTTATGTCGAATATTATTTATTAGGCTACTTGTTTAATTCTGGAGGGCCACAGTTTGTTCTAGAAATTTAGGAAGTCTGTATTTTTTTCTCTCTCTGAAACAGATCTACTTAAAACCCTTAAAACAAAGTAAAAAAAGTATACTACTCCAACTCCATGCTGTAATAACAAACACCAAGTAGCCATTGAAAAAGAAAAATCCATTCATAATACAGTAAAATACATTACATATTATATTCAACTAGACCCCTACAAATTTAGGGTACCTCGTTTCTAGACCAATTTCTCTAAAACAAAACCACTAAAAACGGCAACGTACTTCACGTACCTCCGAACAACATACTCCTCTTGCTTTCACCAAAAGGAAATGGCCTCAGCAATAATTATCACCATGTAGTCAGTGAAATATAATAAACATAAAATTGCACACTATTATTATATTATTAAAATATAATTAAAAAATAATAGCAATGAAAACTTAAACGTAGACAAATACTCTCAATAAGTAATACCGTCCACTCCCTGTCTTTTTCCGGGACACGCTACTACTAGCGCCGCCAGTGAGCAGGAATGGGCAGTTACTCGTCAGCTGATATAGTTAACGATGACCAACAGAGAGTGGACAAATGGAGGATACGAGCTGCGACATATGATAACCAGATTCGCGGTTCATGGTTTTCATCATAAAGTGTGCAGAACTATAGCCTTCCATGAACCAGGCCCAAACTGCGTTTGCCAATACTGTGAACAGCAATGTGGAAGATATCACGCCATGAATTGTGCTAATAAAAGAGAATCACTAGCACAGCTGTGCCAGTAACCAAATCCCGAATTATGCACATTGTGCGCAATTCCTTATTATTATATAGTTAACGTTTGACTGTTGTGTTTTGTGTACGAAAATATAATATAAATTCTAGTAAAACAGGGTGCCCACGGGGGGTGGGTTAAGACGCAGACTGCGCCATTGAAATTTCTGGGGGGGGGGGGAATACTATCGTGTTATGAATTTTCTGGCCGGGGGTTGAAAATTGTTGCAAAATTAGAGTTTTATATGTTATAAATAAAAACGGCCAAGTTCTATAACTTCAAAAGGTCTTTTTTAATTCTTTATAAAGATAAAGATGAAGAATTTCGACAGCCGGGGGGGGGGGCGCAAGGAAAAAATGTATATTATTAATTATTCAAATGCTGAGGAAAAAGCTATTAATTTGACTAATACTATCACCCATTACCTCAACATTGCCTTTCCCTTACTTAGAATTCACACAACTTCTAATAGATGCCACCACGATAAAAAGTGGCTCTCTAAGGGTATAATCACGTCCTGCCGGAGGAAGAGATTGCTCTGTCGACTCAGCAAGACTATTTCCGATCCATCTTTCCGTAATTATGTCAATGAATACTCTAAGATTCTAAAAAAGGTAATTCTTCAAGCAAAAAAAACTGCCATTTCCAAAAAAATTAATGCGGCTTCGAACAAGGGTAAAGCCATTTGGGACATCATTAAAAAAGAAATCCAACACAAGGATAACAATCGTGAACATATCAAATTGAGTTTGAATAATGATATTATTAAAAACCCCCTTGACATCGCTAACACTTTTAACTCATATTTTGTGAATATCGCCTCAAACCTTAATTCAAATAAAAGTCCTCCTACCGTAGTTACTAAGGACAAAACTGTCAACAATACTATCTTTCTGAGTCCTGTTAGCTCTGAAGAAATAAGTAGAATCATTTGTGGTTTCAAGAACAAAATCTCTTCAGGACCTGATGGCATTCCAATGTCTTTAATAAAGCAATGTCCCTATTTACTCGACCCAATAACTGACCTTGTCAACGCTTCTTTATTATCTGGTTACTTCCCTGATGCGTTTAAGATAGCGAGAGTTGTCCCTGTTTTCAAGAAGGGAAAGAAAGACAATATAGAAAATTATAGACCTATCTCTCTCTTATCAGCTATATCAAAAATTCTTGAAAAAGCCATGTTCAATAGAGTAATGACCTTCCTAAACAAACATGAAGTATTATCCCAATCACAATTTGGCTTTAGGAAAAATAAGTCTATCAATGATGCCCTTTACTCCTTTTCTGAACACCTCCTCTCGGCTCTTGATAATAAAAATCCCACAATTGGTATCTTCCTCGATCAAACTAAAGCTTTTGATGTAGTAAACCACAGCATCCTCCTTGAAAAATTGAATAATTATGGTATTAGAGGAACCGCAAATGCCTGGTTTTCCTCTTATTTGAGTAATAGACGGCAAATGGTCCAAATCGACTCCCTGAATTCAGACCTTCTGCAGGTGACATGTGGTGTCCCTCAAGGATCCTTGCTGGGCCCACTACTTTTCCTCATTTACATTAACGACCTCCCGGCTTATCTACCGCTCTCCAAGAACATTCTTTATGCTGACGACACCAACATTCTAATTTCCGATATAGACAGCGATCAGTTTCAAGCTAAAGCTAACAAAACCTTGGAGAATCTCCAGGTTTGGCTAAATTACAATAGATTGCACCTCAATATTTCCAAAACTAATTACATAAATTTTTGCCCTTTCTCCCTCGCAAACTTACAAATTATGTTTAATAATGTTCGCTTAAAAGAAGTTGTTTCCTCTAAATTCCTGGGTATTTGGGTTGACTCCAAGTCATCCTGGAATACTCATATCTCCCACCTCGCTGAAAAAGTTTGTAAAATCACTTATGCTCTGAGAATTTTAAGTAGATTCTGTAATATTGAACTGCTCCGTACTCTTTATTTCGGCAATATCAACTCTGTAATTTCCTACGGCATCCCTTTCTGGGGAACCTCTCCCAATCTAACTCGGATATTCAAACTCCAGAAGAGGATTATCAAAATTATGATGCATGTATCTAACCGCACGCATACCAAGCCTCTTTTCAAAAAATTAAATATTCTTCCTGTCCCTTGCATCTTCATTCTAGAGACTGTTTGTTTCATACATGCAAACAAACAGAAATTTCCAAAGAACTCCCATCACCATCACCATGACACGCGAGGAATTAACGATTTTCACCTCACATCCCACCGTACCTCCAGAAGTTTAAAATTCATCAATCACTCGGGTCTAATTCTGTACAATAAACTTCCCCACTCTTTTAAGCACACCAGTCAAAAACTTTTCAAAACCAAAGTGAGAAATCTTCTTATGGAGCATGTTTTCTATAGTACTCAAGATTTCATCTCCGCCAATTTACTGACTTTATAAATTTATTTTTATGGACTAATGTCTGCATTTTGTATGTGTACTGTATGTATAGTTATGTTTTGTTCAATATTTTATTTAGTTCTTAAGTATGACGAAGCCTTTGGATTCTTGTAATTCCTAATGGTGAATAAATATTATTATTATATATTATTATATTATCGTCAGGTGTTTTTCTTTTAAGACAATTATTATAATTGCAGAAGTTTTACCAAATCGACAACATGGAAGCAGAATCCACAGTGGATTAGGAAAGGGGGTTCAGACCCCCAAGAGTCAAAACCTAAAATTCTATATTTGTATTTAAAAAATATATTTATTTAAACAAGATTTGTTGGTGTGTCAAATAAGTTATGATATAGCAGTTATTTTCTTTTCATAACATAATGAGTAGGCCTATTATGTCCACTGTTCCATGTGCTATTTAACTTTTCTTATAAATAGTAATAAGTATTATAATTTAGGTAACAATTTCATGTTTAAGTTGCCATGTCTTAGAGTATAGTAAACAAATTTGCTAACTAGTTTTTCAGTGCTAAAATAGCGTAAAATATGATTTTCATTAGTTCAACATTTAAAAATTTCCCGGGGGTGGACACCCGACTTAGATAACATTTTCTTGTTTACATTGGCATGTCTTAGAGTATGGTAAACAAATTTCCTAACTAGTTTTTTAGTGCTAAAATAGCGTAAAATGTGATTTTCATTAATTCAATATTTTAAAAATTTCCGGGGCTGGACCCCCCACCTAGGTAATGATTTCTTATGTACATTGAAATGTCTTAGAGTATGGCAAACAAATTTCATAACTAGTTTTAAGTGCTAAAATAGCGTAAAATGTGATTTTCATTAGTTCAATATTTAAAAATTTCCCGGGGTGGACATCCGACTTAGGTAACATTTTCTTGTTTACATTGGCATGTCTTAGAGTATGGTAAACAAATTTCTTAACTAGTTTTTGAGTGCTAAAATAGCGTAAAATGTGATTTTCATTAATTCAACATTTAAAAATTTTCTGGGATGGACCCCCGACCCCTTTTTGGGGGGTATTCCAAACCCCCCCGGCACTTCCGACCCTCCCCGCAATTATTTTCTGGCTACTTATTATATTATTAATATAAAATACAATGTGGCCCAAGAAGTTAAAGCGACAAAAAATAAATTAATTAAAAAAATTGCCCCCCCTAGAAATTATTATATGGGCGCCCTTGTCGACAGGCAATTGGGTTGGGGGTGAGCAATGAAGTTTGTGGGGTGAGCAATGAAGTTTGTGGGGTGAGCAATGCAGTTTTGGGGGTGGGCACCCCTGAGTAAAATAATAAATACAACATAGGCCTAAAGAAAATGTCCGGTTATGTAGGTGGCATGATATGTGCCGTCTATGGTTGTAATAATTATTTTGAGAGTGAAATAAGTAAAATCGTTAATTAGAGTGTGTACAAGACTGATTCATTCAGATGTTCATTGGCTTACCATCCGAATTGTTTTACATGTAAAAATTTCAAATTAAAAAAAAAAGTATATATTGTAGAAAGTATCTTGCAAATCGTATGAATTAAAATTTAAAGCTGATTTTCACGAAAATGTATTAAAGTGAAACAATTAGTTTTAATACTTAATAAAACAAAGTGTGTGTGGAACGCCATGCGGCAGAAGTTAAACTTTTTTTAATTTTTTCAATTTTGGATTATTGGATTTTTAAAATTTTGGATTGTTGGACTTTTTAATATTGGGTTTTTGGACTTTTTAGATTTTGGATTTTTTAAATTTCTGACCTTTTTATTCTTTAATTTTGGATTTTTACATTTTTTTACATTTTAGATCATTGAATTTTTTTAGTTTTGTATTTTTTTATTTTTTATTTTGGATTTTTTTTATTTTTATATTTTAGAATTTTATAATTTTGGATATTTATGTTTTAAATTTTGGATATTAAGATTTTTTTATTTTTTATTTTTTAAATTTTGGACTTATTAATTTTGGTTCTTTGATTTTTTTTTATTTTGAAATTTTAGATTATTTAAATATTGGATCTTTGATTTTTTATTTTTTGTATATTTTAATTTTGGATTTTTTAACTTTTTAAATTTTGGATTTTTTAATTTTTAATTTTTGGGCTTTTTCAGTTTTGGATAAGCCTAATCATTGAGTTGATTGTTTTTTGTGCAGTCCGTTCTGTCACACCTCACTAATTTCGTGACGATTTTGAGCGTTACACAAGCTCTCGATTTACCCCTACCGCGGCTAATGAAGTTTTACTTAAAAAATTAGCGTTATCGTCATTTAATTAAGTTAGTTTAGCGGTAGTGTAAATTGTGTTATTTCCCGACCTAATTCCTGCATTATCAAGCACAAAAATAAGTTACTGTGTCATCAGGACTTTGAAAAACAAATTTATTTCTGCAGCTATATAGGTTCATTAAGTAGCTTCTGAGACTGCTGCCCATTCCCACTCAGCAGATGGCATCTCTGTGCTAGTGGACAGTTTGAACAAAGGGAATAGAGTAGAGTGGGCGGTATAGGGATGTAGCGAACTAGGACCAACAGATGTCTCTACTGCTCTAGCCGGTATGCGCTAGCCGTTCGTCACTTGTTTTTCGAGTTGTTGTCTGCTGGTTCCATGCTTTTAAATGGCGTTTCATCTTAGCAGACTGAAAAATACGTCCGAACTTTTCTTTTTTTGTAGCCGGTAAAACGCTACTAGGCGCATTTCTTTGTATACTGGACACTTCCAGAATATATTTACGTGAAAAAAATTGCAAAAGATAGACGCTATATAAGTCGAAAAGAAAGAAGAATAAGCTGACAAATACTGTGAGAAATGCCCGCTATTAACTACATTACTATGATCCCGACGTACAAAATGTTCTGCAGATATGAATATTTATATACAGTACTGCTAATTTGGCGATCGGGTATGATTCAAATGAACTAAAAGAATATACCTCTAGGGTTCAGACAGTAAAATACTAATTGATATACGTGATAAACACTGATTTATGTGGTGTGTATTCGCAGACATTTTTAATATTATTTATTTTCTATATCAAATGCATATTTAGCCTATACCGTCATATTAAAAACGTATTCAAAATCAAAATATTAAAATATGTTTACATCACGAAAACTTACCTTTCCTGTCCCTCGTAATTAAAAAAGATGGGAACTTGGGAATCGATTAGGCCTTTTTTTCTTCTTCTCATTCCTCATTCTTTCTTATTCCTTTTACTATCGGTAAGTTATACTAGACCATCGTTACATGATTTTAATTTCTAGTTATGAAACAGAATATTGTTAAGAATATTTCATTGCATGACATAGCAGATTATAAAGGCAGAATTTAATAATTATCATACGTTAAGTTATGTAGCCTATTAAATTGGCAACGGTATTGTCACAATTTTTATTCGAGGCCGTCAATCTAACTTGGCTATCAGATGCAATAGAAGGCTACAGTAGCCTAAAAAGTGTAAAGTGTTCCCTATTACAGGCCTTGGAGGCCCAGAGGGTTCCAGGAGGTTGAGGCTCCCAGATTTTTAGACATCGGCACATTAAGGTGGTAAGGTTGTCAGCCTTACGCACCGGCCGCCTTTACCCCCAGGATTGCTCCCGGTACTCAGTTCTGTTAGAGGCTGAGTCGACCCCAGGGCCATAGTGCCAATTGAAAAACTCCAACGACCTCATCGGGGATCGAACCCGCCACCTTCCGGTTTGTAGCGCAGCGCCTCAACCACTACGCTACGGCGTACCCCCAGTAGACAAGGCAGTACGTATAATAGCCTCGTGTCCTCTATAAAAATATAAAATTACGAACATATTTATCGGACTGAGAAGTTGGAGCGTCATTTAAAAGCATGAAGCCAGCAGAAGAAAACTGGAAAAACAAGTGACGAACGGCTAGCGCATACCGGCTAGTACACCCACGCTATCTGTCGGAGAAGTTTGGCGAGCTACATCCCTATTCTTATTGAGAGTATTTGACGTAGATAACAACCATCACAAACGAGAACGTGAACACATTGTGCTGATTTCTCTTCTTATATTAAAAAAGAGCTGGATCGGATCATTCAGAAGGCTGTGCATGACGATTGTCTTTGCGGTGGTTTGATATTGTTGGTTCCATCTGAAGTAAATAGGCTGATATTGAAGATTAGAAATGGCTTTATTTGATACTAAAAAATTAGCTAATTCAACCAACATTTATGGAAATGCCCTCACGCCAGAATGGCTTCATGCGGAACACAGCACTGGTGTAAGTACAGTTTTAAAGTTAATTTGAATAGGCCTATCTTGAATGATTTAACTTAACTGGTTCTAGTATTACTGCTGAATCATTATATTTTGTTACATATTTGGATGTATGCAACTGTAAATTCGTTGTGTTGATATAGTATACAACCAGACTTCTTTCTATATAATATATTCCTTATATTTTTGTGTTCTCATGTCCTAAGTCATAATTTGACCTAAAGGTCAGTCTGTCCACTATGTGAAGTCGGTAGCTGGTAGTTGGGAAGTTATCAGAGAGCTGCTACAAGGAAACATTATATAGCAATAAAAGTGCATAGGAATTAATTTATAATGGATAGATTGGCGATCAACACTAATATCGCTGTTCCTAACCTAACTGCCACCAACCTAGCTTACAAGTCACTAACGTAGAGATGGGTCACTCTTGAGGAAGTTGTTATAAATGAACGACTTTCTCTTTAGAGCACCTCTCTGCTTGCTTCTTACAAAAAAGTCGTTCAAACACCTCTTCGCCTCCTTGCTTTCACAACTGTTCGTACTGCTCCTCTACCTTGAATCTCTATTTTTTCCCCGTACAATGTTGTTCACTGCAATAACTTCTATCGACAAGCAAACACGAATCTTTTTAAAGACATAGGCCTATAGCCAATCAAAGGAACAGACACTGTTACACCACTTACAGTACTGTTTTGCAGTTTGAGAGTAGGCCTATAGTAAGTCTTTTCATTGGCTGACATTTTCTAAATTGAGAGCACACATTGCTGGATAGCAAGAATTGACAGAATGAGATAAGAATGAGCGGAGAGAAGGGGAGCTGAAAGAGCGAGTTGAAGAAGTGAGCGGAGAGAAGGGGAGTCAAAAGAGCAAGTTGCCATGAGGAACGATGTGTATGGAGAATGTGCTCCTGTGAGTTTTGGAGCTAAAACGCTCTTTGAATGACTCTCAAGGAGCGCCTCCTCACAGGGAGCGGAGCGAAAGAGTGTGCACCAAAACGGCTATTTCTCATATTTTAAACCTCTCTAAACTTAAATAGGCTAGATGAATTTTCCCTTCACAACTCAGCAATCACTCGTGCCATAGTGGTTAAGACTGATAGCTATGCTAGTGGTCCCGCCTTCGTATACTGGTCAATCTGAAATTTACAGTTGGGAATAGGTCCCAAATAGGTAGGTAGGGCGAGAAGGTGAGGGAAAGGGAGGAAGAGGGTGGGAAAGGTAGAGCAGAAGAGAATAAGGGAAAAATAAATTATTTAATTTTTTCCCCATTTCACCTTTTGTATAGATGGTGTTGCTAGTGGCTCAAATGCTGCCGCTAGATGTCTCACTATTTCCCCACCCAAAACCCCTCCTTCCCAGGCGGTCCTGTTATTGAGTTTATGGGAGGTGTCTGGTGCACGACCTAAAACTATTTTTTCCTTAACTTTTAGTTGTGCAATCAGTAAGTTAGTCAAAGATGAATTTTCCAACTGCTGACTACCAGCTGTCGATTGCAACTGTGTCCGTTACTGACTACACGTCAAATCTCAACTACTAACTTCACATTGTTGATAGATCTTTACTTCTTTCTCCTTCTCTAGACTTCAATCATGGCTGCGGAATATGATGGAGGAGTGGTAATAGGGGCTGATTCACGTACCACTACAGGAGCTTATATTGCAAACCGTGTAACAGACAAACTAACAAGAGTGACTAGCCACATCTATTGCTGTCGGTCTGGATCCGCTGCTGATACACAGGCTATTGCAGATATTGTCAAATATCACCTTGATTTCCACTCCATTGAGCTTGGAGAACCACCTCTAGTGGAGGCTGCTGCAAACATTTTCCGTGAGCTATGTTACAATTATCGTGATTCACTAAGTGCTGGAATCATCGTGGCAGGATGGGACAAAAGGAAGGGGGGTCAGGTAAGTTAATTTACATTAAACATGGTGAACTCTTCTTTTTTTGTGGGGGGGAAAGAGCATCTGGGTGGTTCTTTTCCACCCTGCACTTCAGTAGAGAGTACTTTTTATGTTAAGACCTTTTACATTCCTATTCTTCAATTTTACTATCACCATTACCAGTGCACATGGCTGTTATTTAGGCAACTATAGAGGCTATTAATGGAGTCGTGGTTGGTATAGTAATAAAAGTTGAATATTATTAATAAATATTTTACAATTGAACACCTTGCAAAATAAAAATACATCATCTAGCCTTATCCAACACAATATCCCATACCTTAACATAAAATACTTCAGTGACGCTGACACACTAAAACGAAAAGCAGAGCAGAGCACAGCATCACTAAATAAACTAGACGAAGAAGAAATCCGCCCTCTAATAAGGATTTAACCAAGAACATCAAACAACTTTGTTGTGCCATTTAGATGGGTAGGCCTATATGGTGTAATGTCAGCTAAATCAGAACTAGGCTAATTGGGACTAACATTGGTTCAGATTTTCAGTTTGTTCAGATTATCAAACATGTAAAAAATAACACATCACAACTTGGTAAAAAAGATATATAGCAGTAATATTAGAAAATGAATAAAATCAGGTAAACTGATATAACAAAGTTCCAGAATGCTTTTTTAATCGGTGAAAATTGCAATTACGGTAGCCCCGTGCAGAAAATAAGTTATTTTTGTAATAGATCTGAAAGTTAAACTCCAGATCGATTCATTAAGCATTGTGTTTGAGTCCTTACCCTATGCCATACCTTTAGGACTATTCATCTGCGGCCCAAATTCCATTTTTCAAGCCCAGCTTCTCTTGAAAGTAGTGGAAAGCCAGTCTTATCCCATTTTGAGGGTAGTCTGGTCTTTGAGAGCATTTCAGTAGGCATTCAGATGAACCATAACTTACCTCAGATGATGATCTAGTAGTGGTAGTCGTAACTTACTTCACATAACACTTAGGCTACTTGAAATAATAATAAATTTATTAGTGATTAGTATAATATTACCAGTTTACTATGATACCATATTGTCAACTATGTTGCATTTATAACTGTCAGTTCATAGGATCTCTCAGCCCAATTTTTTATATGACACTTGCATAATGGAACAAGGGCATCAATGTCAAGAAGAATTTTTTTTTTTTTTTTCACATCTTATTTTTTGACATTTCTTTTGGACCACCCTAATGCTCATGTTAAATTCAGTCGTTATTTATTCTGATGAAGTGGCTTGGAAAATGACATTACTGATAGTGACGGCCAAGATCTAGATGGTGGAAATACTTCAAATGTGTCAAACATTTGAAGGTGAAATTATATTATAAGATGGTGTGTTCTTTTATTTTTATAACTAATCACTGGACATTTTTAAAAGTAATTTATCCCAAAATATCAATTTCTAAACCATTTAATTCAATTTAGTTACTTTGAGTAACAAATAGACACATTTTTTAATCCCACTAACTACTCATTATGTCATTAAGTACTAAAGTAACTTATGTGAATTATTGTAACCTATATTCGTCATAAAGATTAAAATGTGGAAATTTTTTACCATCTTTGGTCAAATAATTATTAAGCAAAGGTTATTTTTTAACAAAATAATGTACAGTGAAATCTCCGTACAACAAATACTGATATAGACCTACTGTTATACTGATAATACTCTGTATAACATTAAAATATTAAAGTCCCGGTATATATTCCAATAAAATAATGTAAAGTTCCCTTGATTTTGTGATACTCTTAATAACGATAAACCTCTCTATTACTATTACATTGAGAATCCCTGTAATATACTTTTCCCTAGCACAACAATAAAATAGGTCATGAATGTGCAAATCAGAACAGGAGGAAGAAGGCAAAGAAGTAGGGTGGCCATCCCGGCGTTGCGCTGGATTTTGAGCTAATTGTCCGCCATTGACCACCAACTCATGCCTGACGTTAATTTGTCCTTTTTTGACGTTGAACCATAAATACCGCCCACAGGTAAAGTTGCTTAAAACAAAGCTCAAAATTTTCAACAAATCACCAAAATGCTGAGCCATGTAGGCTTACATACCAAGTCTGAACATTGTTAGGAAAGAATGCAATAAAAAATTACATTCACATTGTCAGATCTTCGTAGTCTAATTATTAAGAACTAGCAGGTGCCTGCAGCCACCCACGATTATTTACTCAACTGCTAGATGTTTTATTTGAATAATTTGACAGAAAAATAATTAAAATATAATATTTATTAACACTTCTATCGTTTTTACATAAGTTGCATGAATTAGCCTACATAAGTTTGTTCTTAATTGTATTGTTTTACACAATAAATATAAATAATGAAACAAATAGAACAAATCTTGTTTTACCGTATGGGCATACATATTCGAAATGAAACGATTGATAATTAAAAAAAGCTAAAATCTCGGTTTTGATTTGCATATCACGATTAAAGTGAAATTCCAATGAAAAAGATCTCAGATTCGAGTTCCCTAGCCCAAAGAAAATCCCGCATAGTGAGTTGTCCACATCATTCATCCCCCCCCCCCCCACTCGATTGCTATGGCAGACCGAGCCAGGCCACCTTCAATATTAATTTCACAATAGGCTATATAATTTAATACTGTCTTGTTAATAGGTGGCGCTAAATATTATGTTAGATTCTATAAACATGTAGGGAACTTACAGTTCCTCTTAGGTTCAAAAATGTAGAAACCTCTGCTGTTTTGTCTGAAGTAATTTGAGGTGGACTTAGAGGTTAAAAAGAATGAAAGAAAAAAAGCACGATATTTAAAGAAGTCAAAATTAACGGGTCCTCCGTTTTCAAAATTTGGAATTGGCCACCCTACAAAGAAGAGGTTGAGGATAAACAAAATGTAAATCTGCCAACCTTTACACGAGAAACCACTGCCTCTTGTGAAGCTGTACAGAAGTTTCTATCAATTGTCCAGTTTTTCCCAATTGGTCATTTAATGACCCTCAACACAATAAGGTCTTTGTGTGTTTCTCTCTCCATGAAAAAAGTTAAACAGAGTGCCATAAATAAAATGTTTCCCCATGTATACCTTGACTGATACCGTAATGTAAAATGTGTTCCCTCAAAATGAGAAAAAAGTGAGTGGACATAGTGCCTAGTAGTAGTTGATTAGATTAAAAACTTCATATGCTAAAATCACAGTTTTCCTTAAATTGTACTTCAATTACAGGAGCGTTTCCCTATGTACCATCCAAAATTAATACATTTTATGTAAATTCTCGATATAACAATAACATTCTCTACAACAATATTTCCTTGTGGTCCATGCAGAATTGTTCTATTGAGATTTCACTGTACTTGGCTAACTAGCCTAGCCCCACCATTGTTAGGTGTTGCCAATGTGTCAGAAGCCAGCTTTAACATAAGGTAATATTATTTGGTCCCATCTATGCATATTTATGTTTACTTTGATTCACATAACACATCTTGACTGCTAGTTTAATGACTGTATTAGCAGTTATTTACTGTTCCAGCAAAATCGGGCTTGGAATAATAGTACTGTATGGGAATCCTTTTATATTGAACTCCTATCGAAAGATAATGGGACAAATTTAATTTGCTTTATTGAAAATGTATCTTTAATCGGTTGGGTTCTCAATTTTTAGTAATCTTCAGCTTCTATAAACATGATATGTAGGCACAGTCTCTGTAAGGGGAAATGAAGGCAAGCATGAAGTGTTATATGTTCATGTAGTAAGGCCCTGCTCACAATACTAAAATGGGATTATAATAATTCTTCCAGGTTTATGTTGTTCCAATTGGAGGAATGTGCTTGAGGCAGCCACTATCTATTGGAGGATCAGGCAGCACTTACGTCTATGGTTTCGTAGACTCCAAATTCAAGAAAAATATGACCAAAGAAGAGTGTCGTGTATTTGTGACCGAGAGTAAGAATTGAATTTTATGCTGTGCTATGGATTAAATCTCCTTGTTTCCAGCAAAGTTGAAAACTGAGTATTTTTGTTACAGCTCTCTCACTTGCAATGAGCCGTGATGGCTCAAGTGGTGGTGTTATTCGGCTAGGAGACATCACCGAGAGCGGTGTGGAACGCATCACAGTTCTTGGAAATCAGCTGCCGACGTTTTACGAGGGCTAATGTTATAATTTACTCTGTGATAAAAATTGGATTATTGGAGACAGAAATTATAATGGTTTGAAATATTTGAAGATTAATTTTCCAATGTTTTTTTGTATTTCTGAAGAAGTGTTAGTAAAATAATTCCATCTTCAGTGTTAGTTTTCAGTACTAAGCCCTATTTACTACCCGCGTGCGATTTCTTGGGCGCTCGGCTCCCTAGTCCTCATTCAGTAGGTTTCATTCAACTTCGTAGGTTAAGCTGACAACATTGAAACACGAAGTATGCTATACACCCTGACATCTAGTGGCTTCAATACTAAGCTTTCATTCTGTCTCAGGATCCTTATTTATTTATTGACATTATCTTTTCTGACGCATGGAGTTATGGGAAAAATACAATCTTTTGAATTGCTGATTTCACAAACACTTCATTGTACATCCAACACTTTCCTCTCCTCTTTAAGAATTCCGTATGTGCTAATTTCTGACGATCCCGTGAACTCTGATGTCAATTTCATGGACTGATAGTTGAGCGAACTTTTCACAAAAGTATTAAATACGTTTAAAATTAGGCCTATAGTTTTCTCCACTTTTAGATGCCTTACCTCTTGCGTTTTACAACACGAAATGGTGAAGCATGTTCTTCTAAGACTTCTTTATGCTTAAAATTAGTCATCCAGTGTAAAAATATTGAGCCTATATTATGTATAATATTCTTATTTGATGACTTATTTGATAACCAAATGCTTATGACATGTAATTAATTGTTACGCAATACCGTCACCACGTTATATTATTGGACTGCATTAAAATCGTTGTGTATTAAATGTCACTACATAAAATACCATACGCGCGATTCTGCTGAAACGTTATTTCTTTGGTTGACAACACTTCAGAAAGAATGGCGGACTAGCTATGTCTTGTTCCCCCCGACCCTCACTTCCCCGTAAATCCAGCGCCCAAGAAATGGTGCGCGAGTAGTGCATGACTGCACCATACACATATAAATCTCAAATTTAGCTACTTAAAACTTAGATAATTTCCTGCACATTTAATTAACTTCTGTTTTTCTAGGACCACTATGACCACTAAGGGTTTACAAGCTAGAAAAGAATGTGCGTGGAACTGCAATGTGCTTGCTGCAGCAAACACAGCTTCCTTCAGAGTTTCTTTTCTGGTTTGTAACCCATAGGAAATTGTTCAAAACATACCAGAAGTGGTCAAAATAATGATTTCCTTCTGGGGAATTCCTTTGAAAAACTTGTTAACATTTTGAGTACTGAGTCATTCTGTGGGAGCTTTGTGTAAAATGCTGACAAATTTTGAAGTATTACAAAATTTAAATTTTAAAGAGGTTATAATTATACAAAACTAACCCTGATAAGGTTTGAAAGTTTGAAATTTTCTCTTTCAAGTAGTGAAGTTAAATGCATGAACGGAAGCTTTACGTAATATAGAAACATGACAAATTAGCGATTTAAAAAAGTTGAATGAATAAACTGTAAAATTAAATTCTATATTAGAATTGTATTTTGTGAAGTTTAAACATGCAATTACGCTGTATTACTGTCATAACTTTACAGTATTATCATAATGAATAGAATGAGAAAGTGTGATGACTCCACCGCTAATACAATGGTGGGTATAGGGAGAACGGCGGTCCACCGAAACACTGGCAGCACCTTCGTTTGCGTTTCAACTTCTCAATGCTGCATCATGATAGTTTGGCATATTATGATTAAACTCGCAATCTTTAATTAACCCTTGGTCCTATTTCTGTGAAATTTGTGCAGAAATAATCTGCACAACACAGTCCTTCTGATGGTTAAAACAGAGACTTAAAAAATGCGGACATAAGTGTTTTTATTTCATTATATAAACATCACCAATTACACAAAATTCATGGAGGGTGAAACGGAATTTGACTATGCGACAATTTTTTCATTTTTGTGTCCCGTAAAAACTTCAAGCGAGAAAGTTTTAGTGAAATATTTCAACTTTATTTTAAATTCAGTACCGGTACCACCTTTATATCTTGAATGGTTTACGAGTAATTGAGTGGTAATTATTCCGAGCGCTACAGCTGAATGAATGATGTGGGAAGATCGTGAAGTGTTGAGGGTGAAGCAACTTTGACTATGCGAAATTTATTATTTTATTTTTGTGTCCAGAAAGAGATCAAGCATGTAAGGTTTAGTGAAATATTTGGATCTTATTATAAATAGAGTACCACCTATATATCTATAATGGTTAACGAGTAATAGTAATTACTCTAAAGCTAAAGCTATCAGAATGGTATTGAGGTATTAGCAGGCATCTTTTCCATAAAATACCAGCAATAACGTAAACATTTTTACATAATTTATTCGTGGACTCAATAATAAATACTATATTAACTGACTACTTGTACCCATACTGCAAGATTGACCCGCTGGGGAAAAGGAGTGAATGAAGCTTTTTTCTAACTTAGTAAAGCTGCACTACTTTTATTTATGCATTTATTGGATTAGTTATCATATTTTCTGTTCGCTTATGTTAGTAATTTTTATGTATAATTATCATAGCAAATGTCTTATTAGTTTAATATCTTGTTCCTTTTTTTAATAATATAATTTAACAACATAAGACGTACATCAGTTACAGTGAACGGTGAATGGTTGAGGGTTTGAGCAAATAGCGGGCTGTAGTTAAGGCAAGAGGATTTAATTTTTTTATGAAAAAATCAGGGAAAATGCTTTGAAATATTGTGTGATATATGTAGAATGCATTGCAAAACAATTTTTGCGTATGTGCGTCTTTACCGGATGTTGAGACGCCAATTTTAAAGATCACGCGCCCTATTTTTGTAGTGCTGCTTATGAAATTTTCCGTGCCCTGCAATTCACAAACCATCCCTTAGTTTATATTATCTCTGTTCACATAATTTGTACACAGATCTACACTTTTGACCGTGTTTCACCTACATAGCTTACCCCATACAGCCAGGAGAAAATTAATATTAATATAAATAATATTACTATTAATACAATATTAATACAAATTAATACTCAGTAATATTCTTATACAATGTAATATTAATATTAATTTATAAAATATCCCTTAGCTGTTTTCTACCCTAATTATACGTTGTTATTTCTATACAAATGTACATTCTTTAACAAATTCTCATCAAATTATACTAACATACCCTCTACCCTATTTTCTAGGCAACAAAATATTAGATAAACATCCCTTAGCTGTTTCATACCTATATTATATAATTGTTCATTGCTTGTGAACATATTCGATATTTGGAAAGATGTGGAACGAAATGTTACGGTCAAGCTTCTTGCAATCTGATAAATTACTGTTACACACGGCCATGTTTATTTATGGAGATGAGATCTTCCAAGACGTGTAAAGCAGCCCTAAAATTGTCAAAAGTATCTAACAATTCAATTTAGATAAGGTGAGTCATTTTGAAATAGATTAGTGTATTATTTTGTTTAAGAATGTTTGCAATTTTTCCTATACCGCCCGTAGTAATCTTGCTCCCGTGAATCTCAAGCAGAGTAACTGCTACCTAGCGGCGGAACCAGTGAACTACCTCAGTCATCACACTTTCTCCTCTATTCATTATGGTATTATAGATAATCAAATTTAATAACACTTTTTAGCAAATATTTGCTTAACGATGCCAGTGTAGACATACTGTAATCTAAAATTAGTATTTTTATAATGGAAAAATGACAAATTATCAACCTGAAAATTCTTCTTGAATATAATTAGCTTTGTCATCAGTATATTCACCACTATTTATACAGGTGTGTCTAAATTCCCTTACATTCTCTTTGTAGTGGGGACCAAGATGGTTAAGTATAGAAACTCATGTCCGGAAATGTACAGTTTTCCCGCTACATGCAAAAGACCACCACAACACATGTTGCTCTCTCCAACTCCTGCTTCTTGTCGTCTGGGTCCGCTTACAAGAAGTGCTCGATGTGATGACCAATGGCGTCAACACAGATACGGTACCTCCATACCATGTTCTGGTACATACTATCACCAATCCCTGGTCCTCCAACATCCGTCGCAGCCATAATCTGTGCCAGTAGGTCTTCCTTGGATGCCACAGGGGTCTTGTAAATCAGGGTTTTCATATGACCACACAGGTAGCGGTTGTAAGTGGACCCAGACGTCAAGCAGCAGGAGTTGGAGAGAGCAATGTGTGTTGTGGTATTTTGCGTATAGCAAGAAAATGGTACATTTCCGGACAAGAGTTCCTACGCTAAACTTAACGTTTTTGTCCCCACTACAAGTCCTCAAAGTCTGTAAAGGGAATTTAGACATACCTGTATAACCTTCACTTTCACTAGAATAATTACAACCTCTTTATCTGTCAAGCCATGGTGTGCTATTTCCTTGCTGAAAAATATACGGCGAACATGCTGCAAACAAATCACATTGATATCTAAACAAATTAAACAAAACACATTCTAGCAGTACGTAACAAAATTAAAAGATAGAAAGGAATATCCAAAATGATAAAAATCCATCAATTCGTGAAACTCGAGAATAAAATGCATGTAAAATATGTTTTTGCATGTTATTAGCTAAAAATGATAAAATCTCATCAATTCACAAAACTCTAGAATAAAATACATGGAAAATATGTTTTTGCACTCCTTAGCTAGTAAGTGTTACTTACGAAAGTTGTTTACATGGATCGTAACTTGACATTACCACACGCAATCTTGTTGCTAGGGGCGATGGGCGGAAAGTGACTTGTTGCTAGGGGCGACGGGCGGAAAGTTACTTTACCGCCTGCAAATGCTTATTTGCGAGCAGAAATGACCAAGGCCTCCCCGCTTTATAAATATTCGGTTGCCATAAACAATAACAAATGCGAATCCCTTTCTGAAATAAGCACCATTCTTCAAGACTGTATATACATAATATTTTCAGGTAATATCACAATTAATATAATTAAATTGATATAAGTAACCGTCGTGCAAAAAATAGCATGCAACACACGGACCGTAAAGGCATTTACGGGTCTCGAAAACTTAAAAACCCGAGGCACAGCCGAGGGTTTTCAATCTGTTTCCTCGACCCGTAAACGTGCCTTTCCGCCCTTGTGTCGCAATATACTATTTTGCAGGTTATTAGCAGTCAAAATGTTAACTTGGTGAAAACTTTTGGGTCACCTGCCCCTTTTAGTAAATGTATTCAATGTGAGATTATAAGGTTGAGTTAGAATGTAAAACAATTATGTACCATGGAACAACTGTTCTCAGGTGCTATCATTTTCAAGGAATAATAAAGTTATTGCACATTATCGTCCCAAATTGTTCAATGCAGATCACTGTGTAATCATATTACAATCCATAGTGAAGTCATTTCATGCTAATAAGAAGGTTTTAAACTTCTCTAGCATTAGTATAATCTGAATTAATTTCAACTAACACATCGGTGATTAGCAAAATGCTTGTTGTGATTACAGCCATAGCCTTCACTCTAGGCAAACTCTCCGCAGTTCTGTCATTACACCTTTTACAATACTTAATAGTTAAAAAGTTACTCTCAATTCAGAAAAATCTAAAATTCCCCTACATGATTTATGAGCAGAAGTACCATATTTGCTTGTGTAATTTGCGCTTCTGCATATTTTCAAACCCTACATTTATAAAGAATTACAATATGCACCAAAATAAACAGTAGGTGGAGGAATGTACAGTGTTGGAGCTGTTATTTATCAATGAAAGGTACGATAATTAATTAGTATGTTCAAAATATGCACCATCGTGCTGTGCTGTAGGCAACATTCATTATGGTCATGCAGATTTTGAAACTTAATCCGGAACACAGGTTGCTGCAGATTCCTGAAAATGAGACAATCTTCTCACATAATGGAGGCACAGTTCTGGGTTGATCTGTACAGCTGAACACTTCCTCCTTAGTTAAAATTGCCTACAGGTTGGTATCAGGGGAATGTGATGGATAGTTGAACTCAGTCCTACGGGAAATGATTTGTCCTGGAAAGGTTTCTTGCAGCATGGCCATAGACTGTCGAGGGGTGTGGCAGGTTGCCCCATCCTGTCAAAACCATCCGAAGGTTCCTGGTACAACAGAACTTCCTTGGATCCCTAACAAGTCGCCTGGCCACCATGTTCCTGCAATGTCCTGGGTAACAGTAAGTGATATGAAGTGTGATAAAAAAAATACGGTAAATAATTTTATTACAAACAAAGTAATAAGTTTACGTAGAATTTGAATTACCGGTAATCTCCTTCAAAGTACTGTCCTTGGCTAGCAATACACTTGTCCAAACATTGAATCCATGACTGGAAGCATTTCTGGAAGGCTTCTTTTGGAAAGGCTTTCAGCTGCAGTGTCGTGGCCATCTCATTGTTGGAAATGGTGTCAAAAATTTTTCCTTTTAGCACAATTTTATTTTTGGGAAGAGCCAGAATTCACAGGGTGCTAAATCTGGTGAGTAAAGCGGAATTGGACAGGCAGGAATACTTTTTCCGGCCAAAAACTCTTGAATCAGAAGCGACGTGTGGCACTGTGTTTTGTCGTAATGAGGAAGAAAGCCACTCCTCCATTTTCTGATCTCTTTCTTAGATGTTCAGTTCTTCGGTAAGCTCTCCAGTTCTTCAGGTAGTCATTCACCTGTTTGAGTGAACAAGTGCTGCCATTTTTTTGCAAGTTTTCATCTGTTTTTAAGGTTGATGGACATCCCGACCATTGTCGTCTTCAACCGATTCATTTCCGCTTTTAAATCATTCATACCACTTGTAAACAGTCTTCAGAGTTACTACATCATCGCCATACTCTGATTCCAACATTTCATGAGCTTCTTTGGAATTTTTTTGTAACTTAAAACAAAAATTAATATTGACGCGTTGTTTGAAATCCATGATGTGCAACAGACACTATTTTTGATCACACCTTGTATAGCATTTTCATCTTGAATGAAATACAGACCTAGCCTGCAGTTTGCAGTTACTGCACACCATAGCGTCGTACGCTAACTATGTAGCGGTTTCTGGAAAATAACATCTGGCCTCTCGAAACCAAGAGAGCAAGTTGTGGAGATTGATGAAACCATTTAATTGAATGTGACTTTAATCGGAAAACCACACATTGAGCAAGAAATCTGGATCCTCTTACACCATGGCAAAAATCTTACACAATACACAATCCTGGCATGCATATCAATTGTTGTCCAACCTGTATTCGGTACGGAAATCCACCTCTGTCTTTAAACAGTTGGCAAAGTGACGTATTACTCATTATTCAATTTCAAGAACATTTGTCGAAGACTTCGTTTTGGTGACTGCAACACTTTATTGAGAACATGTCGATTCTCATTTGTGGACATGGTTACTGACCTACCAGATCTTCCCTTCCAGTATGACAAAATTTCATAACAATAGGTAGCATAACTGTGTTGCTTGGTGCTGCCTTATTAAATTGTTTGCGATATTGTTCTGTCACTAACTTCAAACGCAGCCTGCCTTGATAGCCACATTTCCATATGAGCGAAAATAATACTTCACTATGAAAACTTTTTCTTCCATCATGAGAGCCATTTTCAACTCCAACCTCACAGCATGAATGTGAGGTTGGAGTTGTGCGCCACTAGGAACACATAACAATGATGCAACAATGCGCCGATGAATGGACTTGCATATAAGAGCTGTGCAAAATCCAGTACAGTATATATTGTGCACATACAGTATTTTGCATTTTTTTTTTTTTTGCTCCATGTATTTTATATAATATTGCATTTACAATGTGGTAAGAATTTTAGGATTCACCAAGGCCAGTTTTCTTATTTCTTGGTAGATATTGTTCACATACTAAACTCCATTAACTGCTTCTGTTACTTCAAGACTTATGCTTGCCCTTTTAAATTAGAATGGTAGCTAAGGAGCTGTGATGACTCTACGGTATTACAGTTGTTCTTAACAATTGTGCTGAAACCTCAAGACTCCTTTTTTTAAATCTGCATATTTTATGCACTCCCATTTTTCGGTGACCAGAATTGGGTTAAAGTGTGCAAATTACACGAGGAAATGCAGTATTCATACGTGTCTTTTTTAAACAATACACTGTATGTGACAAAATTTAGAATAGCAAGATTTCCATTTAACAACATTTTAATATTCTTGTGCATCTCTAAGGTGACTATAATCAGTGAAGGGAAAAATACAAAAAAAGAAAGTAGTTAGGCTGAATTACAATTACCTGAGAGGCGTTTTACTTAGTTACAATTACAATTACTTTTTCAATCTTCCCATCACTGACTATAATGATGCTATATTAGTAGTTATGGGAGTAGAATGTTTTAAAATTTGGCTACTGTGTAACATCATTGTACATGAAAGAAACTGAAGGACGCTCAGCCCATGGTTTTGTTATCTGCTGCACAAAAATATGCAAATCAAAGCAGGAAGCAAAAGAAAAATCTTGAATAGAAAAAAGATATTCTTAAGAGAAACATAATTTTCAAATTTCTTAAAACAATCTCTGGGATCCAGATTGGCGCGACGAGAAATCCATTAGTCGTAGGTTTCTAAAGTTAGATCACAGGTGAACAAAGTTCATAAATTAATTAACAATTACTAGTTCATTTGACTGTAGGCCTGGATGTTTTGAGTTGAATCCCTTACACTCACTGATTTTGAGAGCAGTAGGAATAGAATCCTTCAACTCTGTGAAGACAGCTAGGAAATTACTGGAATTAATGGCTTTAACTTAAGAAAATTGAAGTAAATCTGTTGAAAGACATGTGCTATTCACACAGCTTGCAACCTATTACATCGATAGACGTCATGGCGATGGGAAGCCCCTTAAACCCAACTAATGCCAACTTCTTCATGCAGAAATTTGAAGAAGAGCCCTAGAAAC
This sequence comes from Ectobius pallidus, assembly GCA_964059195.1. NCBI lineage: Eukaryota > Metazoa > Arthropoda > Insecta > Blattodea > Ectobiidae > Ectobius > Ectobius pallidus. The sequence goes on along the minus strand of CAXKWD010000003.1, from coordinate 87,525,689 downwards.
ATACTAAGGCACAATGGAAGTATGTAGATGACACCTTTGTCATTGGGCTTCACAGGAAGAGTGCTTAAATCAGTTTCTACAACACCTAAATGGAATCAACAACAGTATACAGTTCGCTATGAAAAAGAAGACAACAATAAGCTGGCCTTTCTGGAGATTTTGGTAACAAGAGGCTCCACCATGAGACTTGAACACAGGATCTACAGGAAACCCAGACATACTGACAGATACATAAACAAAAACTCCAACCACCACCTCTGCCAAGAAAGTGGAATAATAAAGACCTTACCAAAATAACCTGCGACCCCACCTGGTAGAAGGAGAAATTAATTACTTGCAGAAAGTATTACAGGCCAATGGATACAACTCCAAGAAAATAATAGACTGAACATAGAAATCAAGAGCCACAGCAATCTTCCCCTATATCTGAACAGTCACAGACTGTTTACATTGGTAAATTACTGGAAAAACAACAGAAAAACCATCTACAAGCCCACCAAGAAAATAAAACAGCTCAATTCGGCAAAGGACAAGCAGAAGAGGCAGATGTCTACAAAAACCATGCAGCTGTGGACAAGTCTACATTGGAATCACAAAAATGAGCATCAACACCAAGCTGAAAGTACACGATGGGAAATGCAGAAAAAAAACCTGTAGTTGCAAAAAATGCATTTCAGTTGAATAACGATATCTGCTTTCAGGAAACTGAGTAAAATTTTGAGGCCATAGAAATGCTAACAGACCTAAAAACCAATAAATATACTAACAGAAACTGAAAATAGAAACCCAGAAATACAGGGTGATTCACGAAGAATGGACAATATTCAGGAAATAATTTTTTTCATGTTATGTTGATTAAAAAAGTTCATATGAACATATGTTCGATTTTCGATATTTTGTAGAAAATGATTAAAACAGTGATGGTGTGCAATCTTGTGAACCATGCTTCACTTGATAATCATTGGATGGTTAGGGGACTAAATCACCGCACTACATTAAAGTTCTTACGTTGATCAATACTGAACCGTGACCTCCATTCATAACTATTCAAAAGGAGAAAGTCTAGCAGCCTGCTAGGATGATTCCCTAAGCTACTAAATCACCTGGTAGTCTTCCAGTATGCATTTCAACTCTTGCATGAATTGATATTCAGTATTATGAGTAAAATGCCATTCCTGCTATACACATGTGGTATATGCAGATAAGGTTTACGTGTACGGATATTATGGTGGTAATAAGATTAATGCTGTCAATTTTCAGCGATGTTTTAGTTGTAATGTGTGGTGTGGTTTCTTACAAAATCGTCTGTTAGGTCTGCACTTTTTCCAAGGCCATGACACCGGGCAAAGGTGTGGAAGATATCCCATCGCACACATGACAGAGAATGCACTTCCAACATGATGAAGCACCTGCACATTTTTTCACGAAACATAGTGAACATTTTAAATGAAAGATTTAGAAGACAGTGGATTGGACGTGGTATACCAATTGCTTGACCAGCTAGATCCCTAATTTAAATACACTTGACTACTGTTTCTAGGGATGGATGAAGGATATTGTTTACAATAGCCACTGCCGAGCAAATCCGTCAAGAACGGGAGAAAATCGGTAATGCCACACAAGCAATTCACAACCACACAACTGCATGCTTTGCTGCTGGTGGTGGCATCTTTGAAAATCTGCTGTGATATGCATTTTATGGTGTGCAAATGTTATTTAAATCATTCATAAGTCATGAAGTAAACAATTCAATAAACTTTCAGTCAATGAATATTAAAGTTGATATCCTTTAATTTCTCCCAAATTAATCTCAACTTTCTGGATGTCATAACTTCATTAATATGAAAGATTGGACCCATGTCCATATGAATTTTTTTTAATCAGCATAACGTGATGAATTAATTTCCTGAATATTGTCCATTCTTCGTGAATCACCCTGTATATTAATGGAAACAGAGAATAAAAACCCAGAAATGTATTAACAGAAACAGACCGATCAGACAAAATCCCATGGCAGAGTCTTGTGCACTGCTCTGTAGAAGCCCAACGCAGCTCACAACAAATCAACAGTAAATAAAACTGACAGACTACAGCCCATAAGCCCAGAAATGTTGTCTTCAAGAGATAAAATTGTTGGTGCTTTTGAATAAAAGTGGAACAGAAATTAAGCTGCTAAGGAACTTAGCTCGTAATGTCCTAGACAAAACGTTAATATAGGGGTTGAACGAAAATTGAAATGAATGAAGTTCCTGGAGTGATTAAAGTTGTTAATAATTTTTAAGAAGGTACATGGGAAATTGCGTAAATACTTAATGTGTTATCTAGAAAGAATAGAATGTGACTTACAAATATGGTAGTTCATTAAAATGAAGCAGAAAAAATACAGATTTTTTCAGTCCCTGTTTGTAACTGTTAGTACCGAAGATCATTTTATTGAGTGTATCGACTTCTTACTGCTGGACAGTATTTCTTCAGTTCAATATTTTTATTTTTCAAAATAGCACCGTATGCTAAAGTTCGAAATTGCATTATAATAGTGTAAAATATGAATCAAAATAATGTCAGTTGCTGCCAATACACAACAGACAGATGGAGTATAGCTGATGATGAGTCATGAAGGATTGCTCGAAACATGTTCAGGTCAGTCCTTGAATTAAGTGAAGTTACGTATGTTAAACCTCCATTTCAAGTTTCAATGTCAGTTTATTTCTTCTTTAACTTTCCCCTTTGGTTATTATTATTTTATAGTGACACTTGATTATAGTGACAATTTTGTTTGGTCCCTAGGATGTCGCTGTAACCAAGTTCTGTAATCTTGAGATATTTTTCTTGAGCCATGAATTAAATCCTGATCCTTCTGCTTGATTTGCTTAATATGCTCTATTGACTTAGCTATCTGCAAATCCATCCAAATGTAAATTCTTGTTTCTTTTACACTTATTGCTAAATGTAAAAGTTAATTTTTGTTACACCATACTGTAATACGCTTATTACTTGTGACATAACGATATCATAGTGATACTCATTTCAAAACTGTTCTTCATTATATTGGTGTGGTATTGATTATTATAGAACACAATGAGAAAACTGTGTAATAAATAGCCTGTATTTAAAGTAAAATCAATTCTGTTAGTGTTAATTTTAATATAGCAAAAATTATAAGATTTTAGCCTATACCCTCAGTAAAAGAGCAAGCAACTAAAATAAAAGAAAGAAAGACAAAATAAAGAAGCGTGAAATATTTAGGAGATTTAAAATTAATGTAATTGAAGTACTATCATTGATGATTGGATTAATGGCGTGACAAATTTATTGGTCTGGTTATATTATAATTGCCACTCATTATTTAAAAAGCTTAGGTTAGAATAACCAAGTAGATGGGGTTTAAAAATACAAAAAAGAATAACTACATATAAATGTTAAGATAAGTCAAATTGTACATATAAGTGGTATAAAATAATCCCAATGGAGATTCGTATCAAATCATATATAAGCAAACAAGCACCACTTGTAAAGTCTGAAAGGGCTACATTTATAATGAAGTCCGTTAATATTTTATTTAATTTATTAAAATTCAAGTATTAGTAATTATAATTATAACACTGTAAGGTTCATTAAATTCATAAGAAAATACAATATGTTTATAAAATATTTACAAGTTTTTATTTGATTAGGCTTAGTAAGATTAAAAAAGAATTCACATATGAATCATTGTTTAAAAAGTATCCATATATTAAAATGAATTAATTTCGTATTCTCAAAATCCGTTGGTTTTAAAAGAAAGCTGCAATTTAATTGATGCTTTGAACTTCCATCTGTCATAGAAGAGAAGAACTAAGACAACCAACACCCAGGTGATGCGAAGGATAGCAAAGGAGTTTGTTTGAGTGAATCTAAAATCTCAAAATTTAAACATTTAGACTAATTATGTTGGAACAAAAACAGTCTTATGCAACTTGCCTATAATGGTAACCAAGATACTCGTATGAAAATAAACATACTGGTATCTTAAAAAATGCCATTATAGGCTTGTTGCATATTCTACTATTTATTTACACTCAAAATTATATAAATTTTTTGTTGAGTAAATTATAGTTTAAACTGTCATAATTTTTATAGCAGTTCTAATGTACAAACTTATACACTTCAAGAAAACCCTTTATTATACATTTCATGAAAGTGTTTACACCATTTTAAAGACCATTCATAGCCAAGAAAGGTAACTGCATTTACTGGAAAAGAGCGTACAGCACACATTGCTACACCTCGCTGAAACACCAGAATTCCATCTTTCTTGTAACTTTTGATAGCACAGTCAATGATACCCTTATATACTGGGGCTGAAAGATTATCCGCTTGGAGGAGAGTTTTAATAACATCCAGTGGCATTATGCACACCCAGCACAGCACACCTTGAAAGAGTTCAAGAATAAATTATTTGCACTCTTTATTATACTTTCATTCTATAACATTACTTGTACATGAAAATAGATTTCATCATCCTCAATAGAAACTTATTTTTGAAGGTACAGTGCACGCCGCTTATTGTGATCACTTCGGGATGCAGCTAATCTGATAATATTAACCAATTGATACCAGTAGCCAAAGGAATTAAATGAAGGTTATTTATTCATATATATAAGATAATATGCTACAAAGCAATTAAAAATATTTATTCATAAAATAATGCATAACTGATTCATTGAACCACTCATAGGCTAATACAGTAGCAGACTGCAGGCAACTATTATTTCAACCAGTAACAAGGTTTTTAATTGTTTTTACTTTTCCTTTTGGAGTCTATTAACCAATACTCCATACTCAGTTGCGAGTATTTTTTTGAAGTCTATATTGACCTGTGGTAAACATCTCGTAGCACATCATCTAACGCCTGTCTGTTCAAGTCTTTTCATTTTACACTAGCCATCACTGCATGTCAACACTGTTATCTTCATAAATCAAAAGCTGCAGCTTAGCTGTGGGGTGAAACATGTTTTATTGCTTAGAAGAGAAAGTTATGTAATGCTATCCCCTCGAACTGGTCATCCTGTGAGCTGGGAATAGAATTGCTACCTCCAGTACAACACAATACAGTTGAATTAGAAACGAAACCCTTAAAAACGAAATTTTGAATGACTTACAGCACTTGGAAATAAAGCCGCAAAATTAAAAATGTGATTTTTTTATCACAATAAACATCTTTCTTTTAATGTATGAGTATTAATCCATACAGGACTTCATAAAAGTCATAACATTACCCGATTGATAAGATTATCTGCGATTACATTAAGCAGCGTTCACTGTATTAATTTTATTTTATCTAGTTGTCAAGTCGAAACAAAGAAACGAAACTATCTCAAAGACAAAGTAAATTAATTAGAGGTAAATAGTAAAAACAAAAATGTTAGGCATCTCTACAAGGGAATAAATGAGTTCAAGAAAGGTTTACAACCCAGAACAAACATAATTCAGGACAATAATGGCACTATACTCGCAGCTTCGAATAATATTTTGAGTAGGTGGAAAAATTTCTTTAATCAATTGTTACATGTACAGGTAGAGGAAAAAAAGCTGACCTACTAAAATATCTTACTTGCCGAAATGAGCCACTGTGCTTGCCTAGGGGGCTCTAGGCATGCGCAGTGGCTCATATTGGCAACTTAGATATTCTAGTAGATCTGCTTTTTTTTCCCCGACCTGTACACGGAGATGTCCAAAGTGTAGAAAGTGAAATATTCATAGGAGAGCCGTTGGTTGCTGAACCAACTCTAACAAAAGTAGGAACAGCTATAGGTAAACTAAAAAAACAAATCTCCAGTCGTTGACCAAATTCCAAGAGAATTAGTTAAGGCAGGTGGGGATAGATGAAACTCAAGAGATCCATAAACTCATTGTTATGATTATGGGAAAGGAAGAATTGCCAAAGGAGTGGAAAGAATCTATTATTATACCAATCCACATAAAGGTAGATAGGGCCAAATGTAATAACTATTGAGGAATTTCTCTCTTATCAACATCATACAGAATTTTCTCTAATATACTTCTGTCAAGATTAACCCCATATGCAGATGAAATCATTGGAGATCACCGATTTGGATTTAGGCAAAACAGATCAACCATTGATCAAACATTATGTATTCGCCAAATCTTGGAAAAAAGGTTGAAATATAATGTCTGTTCACCAGCTATACAGGGTGTTTCAAAACTACTTTTACAAACTTCGGGCATTGGTTCCTTACACCAAAAGAAGGAAAAAAGTCCATACATTCATACATACATACATACATACATAGGTACCATAATCCTTTGTTTTCTCATTAGGAACTGTTCAACACATTGGTACGCTCATAACACGTCAACACACAAAACTCCCAACAAATGCTCGAAATGCCCTCCTCTTGCTTCTAGACATGCATGCACTCGTCGAATCATGGAATGTTGCAATCTTTCAAATACTCCTGGATGGTGTCAAATGGTTTCGCAGGCTCCCATGACACGTTGATGAAAAGTTTCTTCATCTGGGATGTCTGCTCCATAAACCAATAATTTAAGATGCCCCCAGAGATAAAAATCCAAAGGATTGAGGTTGGGAGAACGTGCAGGCCATGGAACTGGTCTTCCTCTGCCTATCCATCTGTCATGGTAGAAACCAGGCAGTGCATCTCGAACAATGAGACTAAAATGTGCTGGAGATGGCGTTTCCAGACCGAAGACAACCGAGTCATCCAATCTTTGTTGCTGTTTATCGTCACATTGCTGAGACAGGAACAGTTGCACCACAGACTATCAATCGAAGGAAGACCAAGAGTTGTTCATACACAGGACCACAAAGAACAAATTTTACAGCGTGTCGAAGACGATCCAAGTATCAGTACAAGACAATTGGCTGTGACATTTAGTACATCTCACAGTACAGCATGGAGGGTACTTCACAAGCAGCATGCATGCATGATGGGGCTCCAGTGACCCTCGATTCTTAACGTTAAACTTAATCAGGTAGGTACTTAAAGGAGTTATTAAATTATGTATTTTAGGATTACCATTCACCTCATCACATGCAGTGGATACCTCACTTATTGATGACTCGCTAAAAACTCAGACTTTATAATTTTCTCTTTTTACACCACTTAATATTCACATACCAGTACAGTAGGCCTATTCTTTTTACATTTCTAGACAATCACTTTTTATTTAAACAGTCTTCAGCAAACAACTGAGGTAATACAGCATACATTCAGAGAATGAGGGCATTTAGAATTACCGGTATTCAGCATAACAAATTTAATTAAATCCAAACAGATTGATGATACACCTACAGGGAAGAAATCAGGGATCTATCAGATAAACTGTACTAACTGCAGCAAGATTTATATAGGAAAAACAAACGAAACATTGAGACTAGATTTAAAGAACACATGAGAAACCTTAAAGATTATCAGTTGGAAAAATCAGCCGTTGCAACTCATTCTTGGCAAAATGACCACATAATCTGTAGAGAACCAAAATTGTTAAAATCAGTAAGCAAACCAAAAAAACTGGAGATCTGGGAGAGGATCTACATAAAGAAATTTTATAGTTATCTCATGAATTTCAAAATACCACAGGATGAGGACCTCATCAAGAAGTTCGTAAACCACAAGCAAGATTTGTCAGTTGGACAAGTAGCAGAGGATGGGGACAAGGGTCCTCGAAACATGTTCTACCAAAAAGTTGGTAAGTGAAGCATAAGTGTCTAAGTTCAACTCAAATTATAATTATTCTACATGTATGTATGTTTGTTACGTACTGTCAAATAATTATTGTTGTATGAAAAAGTTAATTCATTTTTGTTTTGTTTAAATAAATTGTGTACTTTTTTGGCTGCCATGTCTGGTGGTTAAACAAGAAAGACGGTGAATCAGGAGACTTGATAATCAAGATTCCTTCCTTTTTAGTTGTGTTTACCATCAGTAGTGAGAACGAAACCATTCTTGCAAGCACATAAATGTGAAAACTCCTATAAAAACTACTGCTTTATCATCTATTCATAAAAGTTACTTTTGTAGCATACAAGCCTTACCTGCAATACCTCCTGCTAGCATTACTGATTTCACTTCCAGTTTTGCTTGCATATAATTCATCAATTCAGCATATGTCAAAATGTATATACCATAAGAAATTGATTCCCTGAAAAATATATTCTCACCATCAGTGCTAAATTTCATACAGTATCTGTAATGACCAGAGTTCGGATGTTCATGACATGTCATATTTTTATCCTGACCTCCATTCTCGCCGCAAACACAAATTAAACACGAATTGGACGCTTGTTATCCTAATCGGACCGTTTTATTTTGCATATACAGTCATATTTTGGACATTTTTGTGTTGGTCATATTTGTAATTTATAGTCATATTTCAGTTATAAATTCAGTAAAGGAGCACAATTATAAAGGAAATGCACTAAATTGTTAAGTTAAATTTGAAAGATATGTCATTATTTGAATGTTTATACCCAATTAATAAGTAACTTAATTTTAAAATTAATACAATTGTTCGTATTTTATAGGGACACGCTTGGTACACAAAGTATTTGGAGCTGATGATCTACATGGATTTGCCAACTGAAGCAAATTCTTTAAAATTAAAAGTTCATTACAAGAAAACTGTAAATCACTTGTAAAGTTGTTAAAAAGTGATTATCTGATTGAATTATGTGATGTAATAATTTAGTGTCATTAAAATAATGTTTTAAATTGGAATATTTATTTTTAGAATTTTATGAGGTCATATTTAGGACTTTTGGGTCACATTTAGTCATTTTTAAGGTCATATTTCCAGTCATATTTTTAACTTTTTTAGGTCATAAACATCCGCACTCTAGTAATGACATACGTTAATACAATAGCATTAAAACCGAAACATGTAAATAAAATTTCAATTATTTTTTTGTTCACCAACCAAAAAAGTAAAACTTGTAACAAAATGTGTTAGCTTTTTAAATCTAGTTAACTTTTTCAACCATACTGTAATACGCTTATTACATGTGATATAGCAGCATTGTAATGATATCTACAAACATGAACTACATGCCGACAGAATTCAGCAGATGGTCTAGTTGTCTATGCATATAAATGACTTGCCAGTGTGTTATTTCATAAGGGATAAAACAATGGTAAATACAGAATCATGAATAAATTCAGTATTAGTAGGAGTGACAGTAAGAAATTATTACGAAGGCATTGAACTTCTAAGGATTGATTGCATAAACATTGATTGGAGATCAATTTTGATGTAAGTTCAGCAAATGATCTGATTTCAGACCGAAGTTCAATTTTGATCCCAGTTTGTATATGAGCGCTTGGCAATATCTCAGAAACAGCTGAGTATTGCAAGGCAATACATTGTTACTCTGTCTTCCTTCGTATTCGGGTCAATCCATTAGAAATGAACCAGGCCAAGTTGCTTGACATTTTTGATTTTCCTAATTTTTTTACCAGTTATTTACCAACTAAAGGTGAGTTCAAAACTATAGTAAAAAAATTTTTGGGCTCATACTTTTTTTTTTTGGCGGCCATTTAAAGTTTACTTTTTAATCATATTTCAGTCGAAAACATGTTTTGCACAAATGTATGTAACTCTGTTAATTTTATAGATAACAAGACAAAATAAACACCAAAATTATCAGAATGAAATGCTCTACATTTTTGTTTTAACACAATATTACCTAAGTAGTGAGGAAAGTGAAGAAAAAAATTCAAAACTACAAATTGAAAATTGACTTAAAACGGGAGTTTTAGTGCCGCAAAATTATTAGAAGGAAGAAAGACTCGCCCTTAATTTTTTTTTTTCTGGTGTAGATCTACTATAGGACTACTCGCTGTAGAAGTTTAAAGCTTGAGAACTTTGCGTTTTTTTTATACAATTTTTCAAAAATGCCCAAAACCGTATTTTGGCAATATTTGAAGTAGAATATCTCAAACGGGACCGAGTGAAAAATTATTAAATTTATATAGATAACACCTCTTTATGATATAAAGATGTGATATAAATTTGGTGACTGAGACTCAACTGGTTCCCAAGTTACAGTGCATCGTATTTGGCCAAAAATGCCATTATACGCACACGAATTTTAACGGTAATTTAATAGTAAAAATCCACATTGTAATTTTAAATGCAAAATTTTAGTGAGCCTAAGTATGTTACACAAAAGAGTTGTACATGTAGGCTACATTTCATCAGTTAGCATGACAAATTTATAATTTCCTCAAAGCTTTGAAGAGCGTTGAAATTTCGGTGCATAGTTTGCAATTTTTGGCCAACTTCGATGCACTGTAACTCTGGAATCAGTTCAGTCTCAGTCACCAAATTATTATCACATCTTTATATCGTAAGGAGGTGTTATGTGTATAAATTTCATAATTTTCACTCAGGCCCTTCTGAGATATTCTACTTCAAATAATGCCAAAATAGGGTCAATCCATTAGAAACGAACCAAATTGAATAAAATTTTTTGCTCAACATTTTTATTTTCTTAATTTTTTACCAGTTACTCCCCAATATCAGGTGAGTTCAAAACTAGAGTAAAACATTTTTTAGGCTCATACTTTTTTCTTGGCGGCCATTTTAAGTTTTCTTTGTAACAGTTTTTCGGCTGGAAACTTGTTTTGCACAAATGTATGTAACTCTGTTAATTTTATAGATAACAAGACAAAATAAACACGAAAATTATCAGAATGAAATGCTCTACATTTTTGTTTTAACACAATATTACCTAAGTAGTGAGGAAAGTGAAGAAAAAATTTCAAAACTACAAATTGAAAATTGACTTAAAACGGAAGTTTTGGTGCCGCAAAATTATTAGAAGGAAGAAAGACTCGCCCTTAATTTTTTTTCTGGTGTAGATCTACTATAGGACTACTCGCTGTAGAAGTTTCAAGGTTGAGAAGTTTGCGGTTTTTTTTTATACAATTTTTCAAAAATGCCCGAAATCGTATTTTGGCAATATTTGAAGTAGATTATCTCAAAAGGGACTGAGTGAAAAATTATTAAATTTATACAGATAACACCTCTTTACGATATAAAGATGTGATATAAATTTGGTGACTGAGACTCAACTGGTTCCAGAGTAACAGTGCTTTGAATTTGGCCAAAAATTGTGTTATAGCCACACGAAATTTAACGGTAGGTAATTTAATAGTAAAAATTTTTGTTATTTTAAATATAAAATTTTTGTGAGCCTAAGTTTGTTACACAAAAGAGTTGTATATGTAGGCTACATTTCATCAGTTAACATGACAAATTTTTGGTTTCCTCAAAGCTTTGAAGAGTGTTGAAATTTCGGTGCATAGTTTGCAGTTATGGCCAACTTCGATGCACTATAACTCGGGAACCAGTTGAGTCTCAGTCATCAAATTTATATAAAATCTTTATATCATAAAGAGGTGTTATCTATGTAAATTTCATAATTTTTCACTCAGTCCCTTTTGAGATATTCTACTTCAAATATTGCCAAAATATTGTTTTGGGCATTTTTGAAAAACTGTATAAAAAAAACCGCCAAGTTCTCAAGCTTTAAACTTCTACAGCGAGTAGTCCTATAGTAGATCTACACCAGAAAAAAAAATTAAGGGCGAGTCTTTCTTCCTTCTAATAATTTTGCGGCACTAAAACTCCCGTTTTAAGTCAATTTTCAATTTGTAGTTTTGAATTTTTTTCTTCACTTTCCTCACTACTTAGGTAATATTGTGTTAAAACAAAAATGTAGAGCATTTCATTCTGATAATTTTTGTGTTTATTTTGTCTTGTTATCTATAAAATTAACAGAGTTACATACATTTGTGCGAAACATGTTTTCAACTGAAATATGATTAAAAAGCAAACTTAAAATGGCCGCCAAAAAAAAGGTATGAGCCCAAAAATTTTTTTACCATAGTTTTGAACTCACCTTTAGTTGGGAAATAACTGGTAAAAAAATTAGGAAAATCAAAAATGTCGAGCAACAAATTTTATTAAATTTGGTTCATTTCTAATGGATTGACCCATTCAAACTATGTGTTGTGCAAAAAGAAGGAAAAATATGACTGAAATTAAGCATAAAAGGGATCGTTCCCCTAATTTTTCAAGGATGTCCTGATTAAAATTGTCTTGGCAAAATATAAAGACATTATAGAATCCAATAAGATGGATGTGATAACATCCTTGCAAAAGCAAAATGCATGGAAAATAATTGTTGCCTCAGATTTCAGTTCTGGCAATACAAATCAGCTTAACATTTTCACATTGGTATTTTGTGATTTTCACTGCTACTGACTTACAAATGTTTCATCTCAAGAATCGTTTAAAAGCAGACATGTAAGGTTAATAGAGTAATGCTTTAAGAAAACTTGAGGCTTTTGGTTAATCTGTTACAGGATGTTGTCATTCATGAAAACCAGGCACTCCTGAAATTTTCCTTATCGATTTTAAACTTACGAGCCCAATGATATTATTACCTGATGACTGTTTTATTATCAATGTAAAATCTCAGCTTTGAGAGGTTAATCAATCACATATGAAAGAGAACTAAGAAAGCATTTGCTCTAGAAAGGCGGGGAGCCTGATGAAATTAATCATTTTTATTATCGTGAAACATCTGTAAATTGGAATGGGAATGTATGAAGTTGTCTTTTGTATATTTTCTTGCCATTTATCGTAACCAGATATGTATTATTATGTTTATAAGGAGCTGATCTTGTGACTCAAATAAGAAAACAACTACTTGAACTGAGATCAACAAGTTTGTTCAGAGAAATTTCTCCAGTCAAAATTGATCGTAGTTCAGTGTGAATTAATCTGATTGTGAGATTGACGTTTATACAACAAAAATTTCAGAGTTCAGCGTGAACTGAGATCAGGTTTCACCTCTGATCCCAGATCAAAGTGTTTATACAATCGGCCCTTAGTGTAACAAAGTTTTATGAAAGGGTAACAAAGCTTCTGAGTTAAATCAAGTAGTGACAGTTAAATTCTAGGTCGGTGACATGTAGTGCCAGTGATAGGTTATGTTAGGTTATTAGTTTAGCAGCAGCATACTGAATAGTGTGGCAATCATTATATGCCATATTGAATCTCTTCCAGCAGTGGGAAATTTCTTCACTGCAACAATTGTTCCTCTTTTCTTTTTTGAGGCTCCAAATGGCAAGAATGTTAGTGTCGGAGGATAACTTCACTAATGTCTGGCTTTTGTTTTGTATAGCTGTTCAAATTTTCTATATTTTCTATGTATTGAGGAATCCATTTATAAACTACCTTAAGCATATTTAAAATAGCCTCTTTCCTTCCATAGTTTGTTAAATTTCCTTTCTTTTTACTTATTTATTTGTGGTAATTTTGAAGTCAGTGTAGCTAGGGACACTTAGTAAAATTTTAATTTTAGAGTTAGCAAACTATTCACTATAGAACTTTCTGAAGATTGCCACCCATGGACTCAGAAACACTGCTAACTATTAATTGTTACCACCAACAGCTTAACATGGAATTTACGAAGAAGGTTCCTTGCTATAAATATCATACCTGTATAACATTATAAGACCTCCATGGTATAAGCCTTTCAAGCCGTGTCTTCTCAGTATTTTAAAAAATGTTTTGCCTGGGCTGATGTGTTTTGTTTTACATTTCCTGTTCCATGAACCTGTAAAGAATAGGCTAACTTATTCTTGATAAACCATAAAAATATTACTTACTTCCCCGTTTTAAAATAATGTTTTCTATCAGTTTTCTGGCATTATAATTATTAAAAACACAAATGAAACAAATATGTATGTAATATATATTGCAGAAAGTATATTTTAATGTTATTTATTTACATTCAGCTTCCCTCAGTTAAGGGTTGCCCTAAGACAAAGCGTAATAGAAAAAAAAATAATTTACACCACAAAGAAGTGTTACAAGCATTTACAATAAACATTAAGAAAAACTCACATTAACTACTTAGACCTATATCAAGAAAACTCATGAAACAAGAAGAAAAAAAAAAAAAAACTATAAGACAAATGTATACAAATTAGGAATATAAGTGATTTCAACTGTCCAGATTGCTTTGAGGCTGTATTCAAATTGTTTTTGCAGCAGTGAGCATTGATAAATTTTCTTTTAGGGCCGATTAATTGTGAAAAAGCAAAACTTTTAGCCAACAAAATTGACAGTTTGTCAGCAAAACAACTTACTCTGGCAACTGTCTTATATTAAGTCATATCTTGAACAGATCAAATTATCCGGATATTTGATTATTGGGTTCGGTTCCAATTAATCCAGATAATTGGAGTTCTACTGTATGTGTGCATGTGCCTGCCTGAGAGCAGCATAGCTCAAAACAAAAATTATTTTAACATGGAATTTTATAATTGGATGAAATATCTGCTGGGGATAAAATAGAGCCATATTGACAGTCCTGTGAGTTTAAAATGTGGTAACTCCGCCTTTTCAATATATAACTTAGTGTAAATGTTAAAAATCAAATATATTTTGACCAACTTGTGATCATTCTCAGTGATAAATACCTTTAAATAAAAATTAAAACATGGTTTAATTTGTTGAAATGGTTGTATGGTAGCATAAAAGTGGGAAATAAAATATTCCGTAAATCAGTAAAATGTTACGTCCGAGATTTCTGTTTCAACTCATGCAGGCATGGTGTGTAAAAGCAAGGGGTAGCAAAATTCTAAGTCCTGTATGAGCGATAAAAGCCATATATATAGTGTTTTCTGAGGGAATAGTTTGAGTATGAGAAGTCATTTTTCTTCGCCTCAAACTCTAGCCTATATAAGGATTTACAGCTTGAAAATCAAAAGTCCTCCATAATTTAATGTTGAATTACATGCAAAATACAAAACCTGGGCGATGCCAGGGCCTTTTAAGTTAGTAACGTAATAAATAAAGAATGGAAAGAGAGGGAAAATTAGATAAAAGAATCATTCGTGAATTCCTTATTAATTAAATTTACGCGGTTCACGCCACCCGGGCCTTACAGGACCGCGACCCGTGGGGGAAGTTTCTGAGGAGCATATACATACTTTTTTTTACAAGACAAGGGTAAGGAGGGCTTCCTGGCTGAGTGATCAGCTCAATGCCGGGCCACCTCCGAGACAACACGAATACATAGGATGATACACATCCGTCACACACACAGTTCGAACAAGACTAGAATGGATGTATGTGATAAAGACGGCCAGATGATATCCAACGACCAAGGGCCTCAAGTTTCCAGACATTCGTCTCACAGATGAGGAAAAAACCCCATCTAGGAAACGACCAGGAATCGAACCCGGGCCCGCTAAGTGAGGAGAGCGAACGCATCCCCTATGCCACAGCGGCGAACCGCCTTTAATATGAATTTTTTTGGTGTTTTTATCTCAAAACGTCATTTTCTAGCAATACTCTTTTTTTTTAGTAATACTTTTTAATGCCAAATTATAAGTTCCTTGCTACTGCTTCAGCTGGAAGCCAGTGAAACATGTCGGCGCTCTCTAATTCAAAAATTAAATTATATTATTCGTAAACGACTCTTATTAATCTTCGTCAGTAATATATATACAAAACCCGCCTTACTTAATATTAGATTATATATATATAATCAAAACAAAATTCCCCCAACTTAAAGTTCCCAGAAATTTAATTGTGCTGTGAACGTTTTAAGACTAGAGCACTCACACAACTATTCCATCACTGATTGAAATACTTGAGACTAGACCATCAGTTTATGGAAACTTAGAGCCACTGTTGGCAGAATATACATTTTTTTTAATGGTACTGATCGTCCTCTGAATAGTCGAGAGACTATTCGAGCTACAGAGATCTGCCTTAAACAAAAACAAACAATCGAAAGCAATTTTTAAAAAAAGTACGTCGTTAAGGGCAGCGGATCCTCTACCTAAGGGTGTCCATATAATGTTTGTATAAAAACGGGCATTTTAATTTTGTGTGTATAAAGCTGGGACAATTAAGAAAAAAAAAAGGGGGAAGAAAAATTTAATTCACAAAATTTAGGGAATATTTACAATTTGCCTTTGTCTCATGAACACAAATTATCCCAAATGACTTCTTAAATTTCTTCTGCAGAAATAGATGCCTCATTCTCACTGTAGCCTACATTTCACTTTCATGTATTCTATCAAAAAGTGCGTTTTTCTTATAATTTATCATAAAAGTCATCACATACTCGTATTACTCCATTAAAGTATGTTTTTGCTCGACTTAACTAATTAGTGGTACTTACGAATGTTGTTGCCGTGGATCGTAGGTTGACATTCCCACACGCAATCTTGTTGCTATGTGCGGTAAGTGTTTCCGTGCGGTTATGAATTTGCTTACGGCACATCATAATACAAGCCGTTATGGACAAGGCCCCCCACGACAAATATTCGGTTCGCATAACAACAAACACATGCGAATCACTTTCTGAAACAAACATCTATCTTCAAGAATGTAAATACATAATATTTTCAGGTAATATCACAATTAATATAATTAAATTGATATAAATAATCATCGTGCAAAAAATAGCATGCAATACTCGTGCCGTAAGCACATAACGGATCTCGGAAATTGAAAAAAAACTCTGTGCAAGCGCCTCGTTTTTTCAAACTCTTTCCTCGATCCGTATGCATTGCTTACGGCACTTGTATCGCAATATACTAATTGACAACGGGCAAGACTTTCAGTGTTTTGACTTGTATTAATGTACCGTGAAACGGTTAAACATACTGGCCAATCACAAAAAAAGCGGGACATTTGAGTGTCCCCAATAAAACTTTCGGGACAGCGGGACATGTTGTCAAAAAACAGGACAGTTCCGGGAAAAACTGGACGAATGGACACACTACTCTACCTACAGTCTACAAAATAAATTATCGCCATCAATTAGCCGGCCTGACACTAATGTAAAGAGGGTGACACCGAGCGACATTTCTTCAGTGTCCTGAGGATGACAACATAGTACGCTGCCGAAAGCTTGAAGCGGATTTATCTCAAGGCTGACTACTTGAGAACTTGCAATTAATTAGATACCTTCTGGTTTAACGAACCGTGAATAATTCACTTTGTGACAAAAAGCCTTATCACATGCGACAACTTGGTAAAAGAACAGCTGTAGTAATTCCCTAGGAAATATGTAAAGGTTACACAACCCCAGACAGTATTGCCGTATTTCCCGTCCTATAAATCATCCATATTATAATGAAAGCATTTACCTGTGTGAGATTGTAACTGTATTTTAATTAGGTCGATGGGAATTGCCAGAGAACAAGTCAATATTCCACCTCCGACACCTGCTAGGAATATGTTTGAATTAGAAGACGGGATATGTCTATCACCATACTTATCCAAATCAGAAGGTCTCTTATATTTTTCCAAATATCTTAGACAAATCCCATACGAGCCAAAAAATAACGAGTTTAACGCTCCAGCTGCAAGAAGAGGCATTCCCATGCCTTTAAAAAATCAATAAGGCTGAAAAAAATCCACAGATTGCATTAATAAGTACTTATCGTAACTTATTTTAAGTGCTACTCAGAATACATGAATAAATTATACAAGTTTGATAACTGAGTGCTTTTACAGTCTTAAAACAATTTGAGTGCTAAAACCGGCACTAATACATTAGGATGCAATGTACTGATGATTTTCAAAAGTGAAAAATGCCCATGCATCTTGTACGTAGCCTACCTTACAAGATATCGGAATTGTTACTGATACAGTCAAACCTCCGTATAACGCTATTCGTGATCCCTAGCAGTTTGTATTGTTATACAAGGGTTATTGTTATATTGAGGGGCTATAATCTACCACATATTAAGATTTTTATGTAGCATTTGACTGTATGATCTACAGAATAATTCAGGGAACAGACATGCAATGCAAAGACGCTGGAACAGTTAACCACAACTCTAAATCATTTAAGAGTGCTAATTTTGTGTTCAAATTTACTGCCTTACAGTGAACAGACGTCACAACTACGGAAAAATTACTAGGAAGGTCGGTTTTACTTTGTGAGTCATGCCAAGCTTTGAGCCTGGCATGTTTCAAAAAAGTATTTCGACCTCACAGACGTTGGAAAGAGCGAAGAAAGAGAAAGTGTCTCACATATCTAAGGCAAAACTAGAATCAGGGTCTCCACATGGGGGGGGGGGGGGGAAGGGGCTGCCGGACCCAGGGATCCGGGCCCGGTCCCCAAAGGGGCCTGCTGGATCCCGGTGATGTGGTATAATTTTATGGGAGACTGGAATATTTTGATAAAATGTTCTGTTACACGAGTAACAAGAAGGAAGCTCCACGGAGAAGGGAAGAGACAACTAAATGAGGACGATCGGCGGTCGATGAGGGGCCCGCGACCAGTACTGGTCCTGGGCCCGACCCCGAGATGTGGCGGCCCTGACTAGAATCATTTGTTCGGTGTGCATGTTGAAGTTGCAAACGAACTCAATATAGTTTCGTAGCTGACCCTTGCCCTCTGCCTCATCCTTTCTCTTGTGAAATGTGTATAATTTTTTTTTTTTTTAAAGTATAACAGTTATGAAGCCTACAGAAAACAATCAGTGGCTCGGAAGGACAGAAATAGGCTACCTCCTACCATTAGCAGGGCTAAGCTGCATGTTTGCGATAACAATTTAACTTCAAAATATTGTTATAAAAGGGTCCATCGTTCTAGTGAGCGACATTTAACACTATTAAGATAGGAAATCTGGGCCTCCATGGCTTGCATAGGGATCACTTTACCTTTACTTTACTTTACCTTTTAAGATAGGAAATTTGCCAGGATCAAACAAAAAATATTGCTAAATGCGGGTTTATCGTCATACAGAGGTTTGAGTGTATACATAATTTAATTAACTACAGGTATGTTGATGGACTGGATGAATTATATTGGGTGAAATGGTGTGGCTTTTATTAAAGTTTTACGCATCTTTGATGAATAATGCCACTTCATAATTTAGTATTGCGGCAAATATAAACAAAATGAACACTTACTCCTTCAAACTTGAATGTATTGAATAAAATATGAAGACCCCTGGTCTGTTGAAGTGTTTGTTGTCGTACTTTAATAGTATCCAAAGGATGTCCGACTATCAAACCACATATACCAGTAAATTTTTGCAATAATGTGTATATTGAAATTAAATCATGCAATATAAACTTAATATATCGGTACGCATATTCAGTGTGCAATCAAAGCAAGCTGGGGAGAGAATACGGAAGTTATTATACAGATCAATGAAGAAACACATTATTACGAAATGTTTCTAAGAAGTAACATTTTTACACTTCGTTTTAGATGGCAAGCTTCAAGGTTGTACATTTTATTAATAAATAATATTAAAAAAACTAAAAAAAAGTCTTTGCTTATCATACGATTACTAGAGAACAAACATTTTCACGACAGAAGAGATAAGCTTGAATCACGCTGACAGATTATCTGCACGAGATTTTTTTAATCATGCTGACAGATTATCTGTATGAGATTTTGTGCCGATTTCTTCAACCAGAGGCATTTCGATTCGAAATCTGGAGTTACCATAAAATTGCCATGACGTCATCAAAAGCAACCCTTCAATCGACAGCCCACAAAAGTAAATATAGGCCTATATGGTCCGGGTTCGATTCCCGGTATCTCCTCGGATTTTTCTGAGGTAGGGAGGTCTGGTAGGGGTGCACTCAGCCTCGTGATTCCAAATTGAGGAGCTACTTGATAGAGAAGTAGCGGCTCCAGTCATGAAAACCACCAATAACGACTGTGGGTGTCGGCATGCTGACCACATTCCCCCCAATCCTGCCATCTGCCTACGGGAGATGACGCAGCGGTCGGGTGGTAGGCCAAGTCCCTCCAGGGATGTAGCGCCACGGAGTTTAGTTTATATGGTCCTAAAATGACAACCTGTCAGAATGACAATTGATCGGAAAATGAGGGGAGAATGTCACATAGGGATGACCTACAAAAGTTTATGAATCGTTTTCATAAGCTAGTCAGCGTAGTAAAAGTAGTGGGGACGTCAAAGTCCTATTAGCAACCAACAAACTAATATTAAGTATGTGATAAACAATTTGTTCATGACACATTTATGAATTTATTTAGACAGAATGATGAACATGGTGATCTAGCATAACTTTAGCACGCACTGTATACATACCCGCAGCCCAACCTGCAAAGAAATCGCAAGCTTCAAAAACTGGCAAGTCCATTTGAAATTAAACATTTATTGCACGAATAGGACTTTCATCTATTTCCAGCTTGACAAGCTGATCTAGTAAAAAAAAGCAACAGATGAATAACTTCTGGACAGATTCTTGTTTGTTCCGGTGGTATTGCAGATTCCCGCTACAGTCAACGCTTTCTATGCAATATACGAAGTAGGTAAAAGTAATCCTTTCCACCAAAACTGTATACACGAGTAATACAGTTTAGAAGGCAGTGCTATCCACTGATACCTTATTCATTGCTGTAGGCTTTGTATTAGCGAGAAGAGACTGCATTTTTATTTGGGGGGAGATATTTTCGCACGGGTATACTGGTATACTTGACATTCACTTACGTTTTTAAAAACCATTCATACATACATGCACATAAAACTGTATAAGGCACAATGTAGGCTACATATGCACACAACAACTTTTCCAAAATCTTTGGCAAATGGCTGGATTGAGGAGCTTGAGGTCAGCAATGCCGGCTTTCTTGAGGGGTTTCTACTTATTTATTTACGCAACTTTGCGAATGAACTGTCCTGCCCAGTTTAAAGAATTTCGGGAGGCCCTACAAGATTTACTGCTGGGGCCCTGTCACCTTTATTGCAGTCGTAGCCGTAAATTTCTCTGTCCTCTTTTATTCCTAAGCATGTCCGAAAAATGGCGTTCATTCCCTATCTGCCCATCAGAGATGATTGCATTTTCTTCTTTTAACCGGAAAGTACTAACCGCGCCCAACATTGCTTAACTTCGGTGATCGAAAGAGAACCTGTGTTTGGTATGGTCGTTGACGAGGAGCGATTATTATTCTTGTCTTCCACATAAACACACTCCTCTTTTTAGGTAGATTTCGAAGAAAAATCTACCTATTGCAATCGATATCATGTCATGATTTTCGAAAAATTATTTCATATCTTTACGTTTCATGCTTCCCTAAGTACGAAACCACCACCCGTTCAAAAAAAAAAAAAAAAAAAAAATTGTGATATTTATATATATATATTTATATCTTTACACGATAGCGGCCATAATTTTGAAGATATTTGAACCAAATTTTATTATGTTATTTCAAGGCCCAACAATTCGGACAAGTTCGTTAATGAGCAAAATTGGCCCAAGGAGGTGGTCGGGGAAGGTTGAAATTTTAAAACATTTATATCTCGGCCCCTATGAAGTATTAGAGGGAAACTTTGTTTGAATAAATTAGTGTACTCCCTATGGAGTTTACAGTGACACCAACGATTCAGGGGTATGTGTACGGGTGAGGGTGAGGGGATGGAAATTCGAAATTTTTGAAACTACGTCTTGTGGGGTATCGTTGAAAAGCTCTTGATGAGTACTGTACAAATCAATAACTAGTTTCTTGATATTTCTCATATAAGGCGAGATTTGAATGTTTGAAAAAGTGCTCTTTCCACTTTTTTTGTAGTTATTGCGGGTTTTTCATGCCAAGGCTAAAGAAGAAGAGTGGTACGCAGCGACAGTAAATTAAACCAAAAGCACTTTGAAATCTACCTCAGCCTATAGGCTTGCCTAAAGGGATGTTTTATTTTGCGGTTTTTAAAATAACAGAAAAAATAAACTAAACTGGAAAGGAATAAGAAAAATATATAATAATCACGTCAACAGTAGAAACTTAAAGCATGGAAAAAAAAATCCCAACAAAATGCAGTATTCTCAAGTGGTCACCCATTCTAGTGTTAACCGCACCTACTGTTGCTTAATTTCGGTGATTGGTCTGGTATTGACGAAAATCACTGTTCTATTCTTAGTTCTACTTTCACATAATACTATTCTCTTCATTTTATTAAAATGGAAAGTTAAAGCATGAGCATAAAAAATAAAGTAAAAATAAAAATAAAAAACCGGTTACCCATCCAAGTTGGTTAACTTTAGTGATCGGACGAAAACCAGAGTTTTCAACGTGATATGGACACTGAATTAGAATTATTTTTAAAATGCACTAAGTTTACCTCTGTAAAGTTTACCGAGGTTAATACAATGAGCTTTAAAAAGTATTTTTAATTCAGTGATTTTACTTAACCAATGGCTGCTCATAGCTAAAATTAGTGGGGGTGCTGATCCAGAAAATTTTTAGCCTTTGTTTTAAAACTGTGCAAAAGGAAACGTGTATAAAAACAAAAATTATTCAGAAACTTGATAAAATCCTGAAAAAACAAAATCAAACAATTTTTGTTTACTTTAACCTAATTGTTACACTTCAAGCCTGATCTCTTCATTAAAAAAAAACATTCTTTTTTAATTTTCATGGAAAGATCAATAATATTCTCCTTGATTTGACATGGTTAAAGTTTTCTCTTAAATAGAAGACCCCCCCCCCCCCCCACAAAGAAAAAACCAAACAGAATAAATAGATAATAATCTAATTCTACACTTTATCACATTCAAGAATATGTTACACGGTTTTTAAGCACAACGGTGTAAAAAAACTTCCACCAGTACATCAGGGTCACCACTGTGGGAGCGACAGTGCTCTCTCTGCCTCGTAGCTTCACATGCACATAACAGTCAACACCACACCACTGGAACTGAGAATGGCACAGTTCCATACAAAGATGTTTTCTATCTTTTTCATAAACTGGGGGAAGGCTATATACTGTGTAGGCCTAAATAAAGAAAAAAGAAATCATTATATTAAAAGTTATCAATAATATAAAGTGGAAATACGGGGTGCTGCAGTTCCACAGTGCCTAAATCCGAGCTGCCACTGTTACCCATTCCACTCTGAATGGATTAAGGGATCTGCTTGTGAAAGAAGGTATTGCTATCAAAATTATTTGGAATTGTTTTTGTTTTTTCTGTTACATACAGTATTTCATACAGTTATCATTTCTAAGTAGTTTTGGGACTTAGTAGGATTATTGGTGAGGTATGGACTCTAAATTCAATGTGGCTCAAAACTGGATTGAAGATAATTCCAGTAAGAGCAAAATCTAATTTCCTACCAGGGGTGGGTCGATACCAGATTTTCTCGATACCGATACATGATTTTTCCCTTGATACTCGATACCGTCAACATTTCCAATTTCAATAAATAGGTACATTAAAAATTAAAAGTTGCGGAACTGTGTAATACAAACTAAATTGATTAAGTGTCCATATTTAATGAGACAAAATTTAATATCATCAGTAGCCTATAATTATTTTTAAACTCTACATTAAAACCAAAATTAGTTTTTTTAAACAGTCCACTTACAAGTTTTTGTTCAAAAATACTAGATAGCATTCTCACTTAATTGCAGAAGTACCAAAGTATCGAAAAAGTACCGAGCGAGTTTTCTGAAGTATTGCTCGATGCCGATACCATTCAAGTATCGAGAGTATTGAGGTATCGAAAGTATCGAGGACCCATCCCTATTTCCTACCCACTTTAAAGCTGCAAGGAAAAGTTGTGATTAGTTAATTGCCTAACAACTTTAAGCCTTTAAAAAAAATGTATTAGTTAACAGCCTATATCGGCAAGAAATCAGACAATACAGGAAAATCACAAATATAAAATCACGAATTCACACGAGACTTCAATGTTTAAATGCATGACTGCTAATCCAAACTGGGACGTGTATTTGGGTTGGCAATCAATTAGTCCTACCTCTATTTTATTACCAACCCTACAAAAGAAAGAGAAGTTAATACAGTATATCTCTAAGAGGAAATTCAACTAAGACATTGGTAACCAGCCCATGAAGAATGTGGTCCACAAAATTGCAACAGTGAACAGCCAACCCAATTGGAGATAGTGGATACTTCACGAGAAAGTCCACACCAAACTATTAGCCACTCCACAATCAGTATTATTTTAGTTGAAATGGCTTTACAATAGGCTATGTTGCCAAATAACCATCTCAATATAAAGTCATTCTATTAGATTCTTTCTTACAATTACTTTAATTATATAAGTAGTAGTAGTAGTAGTCCTTCGAGTCTGGGTTTAGACTCCTGGTGATCCTTATTTGGATTTACTAGGCATTTAAAATTAATACAGGAGTGGTTTGCCATTGCCTTCTCCCGTGCTTAGTGGACGTTTGTGCGTTCCCTGTTCCTGGTTCTCACTTCTGTCAATTTCCGCCATTCTTTCCTATCCTTTACAATGTGGGTAATGGCTTCCCAACTTAAATTGACGGTTTTCTTCACATCATCTATCCAGCGTGTTCGAGGTTTTCCTTGTTTCCTAGATCCTTCGACAAGTCCAATCATGATGTCGTGTTCCAATGATCCTTGATTTCTCATGACATGCCCAAAGTACTGAAGCTTCCTTTTAACTACCATGGTTTCCAGCGACCTTGTGGGTTTTATGTCTTCCAGGACCGACTTGTTCGTCCTTTTCTCTGTCCAAGAAATTCTCAGGAGTTTGCGCCACGTCCAGAGTTCGAATGCATCAATTCTTTTCCGGTCTCTTTTCAAAACAGTCCAACTCTCCGAACCATATGTAACGGTGGGGAACACCAACGTTTCAATTAGTTTGACTTTCAATGGCACACTAATATCCTTGTCTTTTATGATTTTGTCCAATTTAGTCACTGCTGTTCTTCCTATTGATATTCTTCTATTAATCTCTTTCCGACTGTAACCATCTTTCGTTATCAAGGATCCCAGAAAATTGTATTCGTTTTTTACTTCTATTTCAGTCCCGTCAATTTGAAATTTTCTTATCATTCCTGTGGTCATTATTTTGGTCTTGTTCAAATTGAGCATGAGTCCTGCCTTTTCACTTTCTTCTTTCAATTTCCTCAGCAGATCTTTCATTTCATCTTCATCCTCTGTGAGTATGGTCGTATCATCTGCGTATCTTAAATTTTTTATCATCCTTCCACCAATTCTGACTCCTTGACTTTCTTCAAATATGGCTCTTCTTATGATTTGCTCACTATACATATTGAAAAGGCATGGGGATAGTATACAACCTTGTCTTAAACCTTTGGAAATTCCAAACCATTGTGTATCTCCGTATGATGTTCGTACTCTTGCTTCTTGAAAGTTATATAAGCTCTTCAGCAGTGTGATTAGATGTTCTGGCACTCCCATGCTTCTCAAGGTGTCCCACATTCTACTATGCTCAATGCAGTCAAATGCTTTGCTATAATCAATAAAGCATAAAAATATTGTTTTCCCATATTCTGCTGCCCTCTCTAAGATCCATTTTACTTTTGCAATCTGATCTCTTGTTCCCTTGCCCCTTTTGAAGCCAGTTTGCTCTTCTGCTACTTCTCTTTCTATGTATATCGCCAGTCTATTTTGTATTATCCTCAGCAATATCTTGCTAGCATGCGGAATCAAAGCAATTGTTCTGTAGTTAGAGCATAAACTGAGATCCCCTTTCTTTGGGAGTGGTAGAAATATAGATCTTTTCCATTCCTGAGGCCATTCACAACTATTCCAAATCTGATTACAGAGAGCTGTCAACACTTTGATTGCTACTTCTCCTCCTTCTTTGATCAGTTCAATAGGTAACTCGTCTACCCCAGTTGCTTTATTTACCGCTATGTGCTTTAAAGCTTCTTTAACCTCAGATTCCATCACCATTGGTTCCAGAGAGTAAGGCAGATCATTAAAATCAACTGCTTTTGTGGGATCTGTCTTGTACAATTCTTTAGTATATTCTTCCCATCTTTTTATTATCTCTTCTCTTTCAATCTGTTCTATCCCTTCTTTATTTTTCAGTGTTCCTGTACCTATGACTGGTTTTCCTGTTATTTCTCTTATTCCTTTGTATAAGTCTCTTGTTCTACCCTTCCTGTTTAGTTCTTCTAGGACACCACATTTTTCCTTTAGATACTTACTTTTATCTTTCCTTATTCTTCTTTGTATCTCGCTGTTTAGTTTCCTAGTCTCAATCAAGTTCCCTTCTATTTTTCTTTTGCGTCTTTCTTCTACTGCTTTTAGTGTGTCCTGGGATATCCAGTGTGGTCCCCTTTTCTTCTCTTTGATAGGTATAGTACATCTGGATACTGTTTTGAAAGTATTTTTAATGCTTTCCCACAGTTCTTCTGAGTTTTCTTGTTGCAGGTTTATTTTACCAAGTTCCTCTTGTATTTGACACTTGTATTCGTTTGGAATGTTGGTTAGTTCTGGTTTCCACCGACTTTCTGTTTTTTGTGTCTTCTTCAACTTCATTTTAAGTTCTGCGATCAGTAGCTCATGATCAGAGCCACAGTCGGCATCAGGTCTTGTTTTTACTGACCGTATTGAGCTCTTCCAGCGTTTCCTACCAATTATATAATCAATTTGATTTCTGTACTTTCTATCTGGTGATGTCCACGTATAAAGCCTGCGATCTGGCATTTCAAAATATGTATTCGCCAAGAATAGAGAATTTTCTTCACATAGTTCCAGCAGTTGTTCCCCAGCTTCATTTCTTGTGCCCAGACCGAATTTCCCGACTGTTCCTGCTACTTCTCCTTTCCCAATTTTAGCATTCCAGTCGCCCATGATGATAAGCAAGTCTTTAGCTGGTATCTCCTTTATAGTGTCATTTACTATACTGTAAAAGTTTTCTCTTATTGTTTTGTCTGTGACAGCTGTCGGAGCATATATCTGCATACAAGTTATGTTGATTGGTCTTGCACCTATTCTTATATACATAATTCTGTCATTCACTGTCTTATATCCTATTATTGAATTTTCAACTTCCTTATTTATAATAAATCCCACCCCGTTCTCTTTGTAAGTACTATGCCCTGAGAACATAATTGTATGTTTCTCGCTTCTAAAATGACCACTCCCTATCCATTTCATTTCGGAAATACCTAAAATGTCTATATCCATGCGATTCATTTCTTTCTTAACAATACTCAGTTTTCCCTCATACATACTCCTTACATTCCAAGTTGCTAATCTATAAAACTTTCTTCTTTTTCTTTTCTCTTTGTCTCTCCGTTTTGTTTTGTTCTTGCTATTTCTACCTTTACTTCTCTTCATCCAGGTTGGCTCCTCCAAACTGCCTGTATCTCCTGTAACTGAAACGAAATGGCCGCATAATAGCACCTCTTGGCCAAAATTCCGGTTTGTTAGCACTTTCCAAGTGTTCAAAAGGAAATCCTATTTTGAAAGCTTTGGATGTGCCCATTGTTCTGAGTTCTTCACATATTATCTCTTCTTTAATTCCTTTTTTCCTTAGGAAGCTTTTTACCTTCTCTTCGGTAGTACTTTGGTTCATTCTACCCAGATATACCCATGCTTTTTTCCCTTCAGCCTTGATGTCAGTATCTGAACCTGTTCCTACTATAACATTTTGTTCTCTTTGACGGCGGCGTCGCCTGTATCTTACCTCTTCAAATCCTTCTTCATCTGCTGATCCTTCTTCTTCATCATCACTTACTGATTCGTCATGTTGCGATGTATGGCTCTCACCATCATCTATTCCCATCTGTGGCAACTTCATTGCTTGTGCTGCCGTCATATCCTCCCCATTTCCTCCATCTTCCTCAGTTTGAAAGTCAGATTCTGTGTTTGTTAATTCTTCATTGTTTGTGTTGCTAACAACTAACTTTTTAGGTTGCATATTTACATCATCGACTTCCTTGTTCCTTAGCGATTCAACTGCCTGTTTGCTCCCTGTTTTTGTTCTTACTTGCCACTGATGTGTTAAGTTATTTATTGCAGATGTCATTTCAGTAATCTTTGTATTCATTTCAACTTTCATGTTCTCTATTTCTTGTTTCATACTGATCCCAGCCTTATATAGTACGTAATCTTGCTCGCAATTATAGCATAGCCATAGTAACCTAGATTTCTTCTTGTTTGTTGATTTTAGTGCATTAAATTGTCCCTGTTGTAGTCCTGCACAGGATACATGGTGCCATTTCTGACATAAACCGTCGCAAGCGACTGCATTTTCGTTTTCATCCACTTTGTGTTCGCACACTGGACAGTTGTCTCCTTCCTCCTTGGCTACTTCTGTTTTTTCACCCGCCATATTTCCCGCTTCTACTTTCCTTCTTTCTGACGTCACTCCTGTAACAGTCAACTCTTGCTGCCACTGCTCTAGTAGGCCGTTCCTTTTCTTCCCAAGTTTTTATAGCGAAGTTATAGGCTTTATCAGCTTTCCCCCGCTTTACTAATATTTCCACGTTTACTAAAGAGTTTGTATATCTCCCTTATACTATCTATAAGGTCCTAAAACCCTTATCTATTCTGAAATTATCTTTATACGCTTCACTGCTCTACACTCGGCTTCCTCTAAACACGGCTTACTTGATAAATAAGTACTAAATAATAATTATAAATAATAATTATATAAGTACTAATAATTAAAATGACTACCACTTACATACATTCTGATGAAAATATAGCCTAACATTCTAGTCAGTTTAATATCAGTAATTTATTTATCAA
Organism: Ectobius pallidus; assembly: GCA_964059195.1. Lineage (NCBI taxonomy): Eukaryota > Metazoa > Arthropoda > Insecta > Blattodea > Ectobiidae > Ectobius > Ectobius pallidus. The sequence goes on along the minus strand of CAXKWD010000003.1, from coordinate 87,497,144 downwards.
TAATAGACCTACTGTCAATAGACGAGGGGCGTTCAATAACACATTTTTTTCCTTAAAGCAGGTTGGTTTTATTCAGGATTCAAATACAACATGTTATTCCCCAATCTTTTGGCTACAAAACCATAATTTTCAACATAATCTCCGTTCAATGCTACAGCCTTACGCCACCTTAATGCGAGGGCCTGTATACCTGCATGGTACCATTCTACTGGTCTATGTCAGAGCCAACGTCTTGCTGCATTCAGTTTCCTTAGAGTAGCACAATACACTTCAAAGTTGATCGTTTCACCAAGAGGGAGGACATCGAACAGAATAACACCCTTCAGAGTCCCAGAAGACCGTAGCCATGACTTTACCAGCTGAGGGTATGGCTTTGAACTTTTTCTTGAAAGGAGAGTTGGTGTGTTGCCACTCCATGGATTGCCGTTTTGTTTCTGGTTCGAAGTGATGAACCCATGTTTCATCGCCTGTGACAATGTTTGACATAAAATTGTCACCATCAGCCTCATAACGAGCAAGCAATTCCGCACAGATGGCCCTTCTTTGATCTTTGTGGTCTTCAGTTAAGCGTCGAGGAACCCAGCGGGAACAAACCTTTGAGTACCCCGACCGGTGGACAAGTGTCTACTGCCAGGTCTCCGTAGACATCCTGCAAGTGCCTATGAATATCTGTGATGCTCTGGTTTTCCGCCAAAAGAAACTCAATTACTGCTCTCTGTTTGAAATGCACCTCCGTTACAGACGCCATTTTGAAGGCTAGTTATAGCGCTGCCACCAATCTGAAATTAATGAAACCATATGAGATGAAGCAGGAATACTTTAAAGATGCCCCAAAAAAATTTCGATTATTTCAACAAAAATTGGCCGAGGAAAAAAATCTGTTGTATTACTTATTGAACAACCCTCGTATTAAGTGCCAGAATGGTACTTTCTGAGATTGTGTGGTGTACGGGAAAATGTCTGTCTGGCTGTCTATCTGTACATGCAATAACTCAAATACGCTTCCTCGGATTTTCATGAAACTTGGTATACGCATTTATAACATCTATGGGAAGAAGCCTATTGATTTTGGACCAAATCGGTTGACCAGTACAGGAGTATTGCCCAATTTAGCGACTATTTTGTGATAGTATATTACACTGAATATACGGTATCAAATGCAAATCAGTTCTCATGACAACATATTTTTTTACAGTGTTCACATATGTCTTTAGAAGTTACCTTAGACAAATAACACTACCCACATATTTATTCACACATGCTTAACAAACTTTAGACCTTTGTTCTTCCATAAGCCCTGCTTAATAAATCGATCTGAAGCTTAACTCTGAAATTGATTACAAAAGTAACTTATTTTCTGCTTATCATAATTGCAATTATCACTGAATAAACAAAAGCATTCTGGCACCTTTTATATCAGTTTACCAGATTTAAATTATTTATTTAATAAAGTAATAATTACAAGGCTACACTCAAACTGCAATTAAAACATACTATAGTAAATCTAATGCAAAATATTCAATAATAATTTATTGCCAGTGAAAACGTTTATTCCAATGATTAAAATTATGTAGACTATATATACTTTACTTTAAAGATAGTAAGCAACAGTTCAATTATTTCTTGATATTTGTGCTGCATTTGCACCCTATTAAAAAATCTTCCAATTCAATAAGTTATCATTATATTTATTTTATTTTATTTAACTTTATTATATAACTACTCTAAATCCCAATAGTTTTCATTCATGAACAAGGCACCAATGTCTGTCTACATCTACAGCCTTCTTTCCACAAGTGAACATATTGTGAATTTATAAATATCACACTTTAATATTAAATGTTAACCAAGGCTAATGAAACTATATTGTATCTGTTAGGTTTATTTGTATGAATTAAACTTTAATTCAATAATTAATATTGAAAATACATATAGTAGATTATTTTAAGTATGTATATTTTAATGAATAATGAATAATGAATAATAAAATGCACGACCGCCGGCGTGGTCTTGTGGTTAGCGTCGCTGACTACAGATCCGTCGGCCCGGGTTCGATCCCCGGTACCTTCTCGGATTTTTCTGAGGTAGGGAGGTCAGCCTCGTGATTCAAATTGAGGAGCTACTTGATGCCCCCCAATCCTGCCATCTGCCTGTGGTAGATGACGCACCAGTTGGGTGGTGGGCCAAGTCCCTCCAGGGATGTAGCGCCACAGAGTTTAGTTTAATAAAATGTATAATTTCTTTAGTAACAGGAAACTGACAACTGACGTGTTTCTGAGAATCCCAGTCATCAGCTATACATAGTTTGAGTAGAGCTCACGACAGAAGGAATATCCTCCAGTTCAGGTCCAGATCAGTTTCCTGTTATAAGTTTTGAGTATTTTTTCCAATTCTTGTGATCCATTAGGCTGCAATGTTTAACAACTTTGCTCAATTATGTTATCACAGTTAGACTGATATATTGATTACCTTTAAAACAAAATAAAAATACACTCTTGTCTATAAATGTATTTACAATTATATTTCTAAGACCACCATTACAAATCCCTAAAATGATGAAGGCAGAATATATCATTTGGGCTTAGGAGGGCATTTCTCCAGCTTTGATTCCTGGAAGAGAAACCTACATCTTACCTAACCTGATCATGAAATGCTGCTAGTCCTGAACATTTAGTATTGAACTAGATCCTATCATTATGATTACTTAAAGTAACATAAAAAGAAAACACTCAATTCTTCAATGGTGAATCCTGAAAAAGGAACCTACATCTTACCTCGTAAATTGAAAATTCTGTTAGTCCTAAACATGTAACCAGCAGAATTTAACTAGATCCTTCTAATCATTATGATTACTTAAACTAACCTAAAAAATCATTCAGTACTGGAATATAGCTTTATTCATAGGCTAATCACAGGGTAGAGCACTATCTCCTTAGAATTCCTTCCTGGAACTGGAAACTTCATTAGATGTACTTACTTTTGTTCAAGAAATTTATTAAGGGGTGAAATTATTAGCTTTTAGAACTTGATCTTGTATTTTTACCCATTTCAATCAGTTCATTTTTATTATACGCATAAAACTCACCAGCCACATTATGGTCCTGAGCGAAGGAGGATGAGCAATGTGAAGCAGAATGACCAACTGTCTTCCTTGCATTAAGGTAAGTAGTGGTTTGTAGATTCTATTTTAGTGGCAGTTAGGTTAGGTTGGTTAGGTTAGATTAGGGGTCATTCCATATCAAATCAACCAATAAAAATATAATTTTTAACCTTGAGGTTTTCAAAATGGCTCATATTCAGTGATTGTGTTCTGTTCATCACTATGACCAAAAGTACAAAGTTTTAATTTTTTTCGACCTTTCGTTTTGGAGTTATACGTTTTTGAAAAATTACATAATGAGTTTTTAGGAATGTTTTGATATATTAAAAAGCATGTAACTCAAAAACGGTTGGTCCTAGAAAGCTCAAATTTGTACCATTCTTTTTAGAATTACAAGGGCTTTAATTTGACATGTAACTTGACTGTATCACATCACTGTATATTTCTTCCAAAAACTCAAACAGTTTTTTTTATCAAAAACTTAAAATCGGAATTTTTAATTTTTATGAAAAAAATATATTTTATTCTAAACCTCTTTAGTAAGTTGTGTACAAATTTTCATGATGGCATTTTTCTGGTTTCATACTAAAATTAATTTTTATATGAATTGAGGCATATAGAAATTCTGGTAAATTCATTCATTGTTATTCTATTAAAAATTAATCATACTGTTGTAATTAAGCTTACTCTAATACTAATTTACTTTTTTTACATTATGGCCTATACCCTAAAAGTTTATTTGATAAAAGTTAGGTCTATATAATAGGATGATGATGGTCCATATGGTAAAATAACAACTGGAACTAACAAGAGTTACTGAATCAGTGACATGTTTCTTTCCTCCTGTTGAAACTTGCAACTCCTCAGTCAGCAGTTCTTTCTCACTACAGTCATTGTGTCATTTTTATAAATGCCTTTTAGCCTACCGTATTTAATTATTTTATGATATGAAACGTTAATTATAACTAGGGCCCGGATTTGTATGTAAAAAAATATTTTTTTTCCTGATGCGTACATTCCTAAAACAAAGTTTTATATCCAAATCGAGGTCCGGCAAACCCAAATTCCAAATTTTATTTCACATAAAAACACATATTTTACAAAAAAAGTTATGTGAATAAATATTTTCGATATTTTCTCCATAAATACATATTTTAGTACTTTTCCGGATTTTTTATGTAATTTTTTTTCCTGATGGTCATATCATGGTCAGAAAAACGCAAATTCTAAATTTTATTTTACATAAAAATACATGTTTTACAAAAAAAAGTTATATGAATAAATATTTTCGATATATTCTCCATAAATAAATATTATAGTACTTTTCCTCATTCTCTTTTAAAATTTTACGACAAAAATTTGTATCTCGAAAGAATTCAACACAAATGCTTCACTTGCAATGAGGTGAGAGTGATTCACTTGCACTTGCTTATCGGGGTAGAACAGAACCCAATATCAACATTGCGTAGTTCAGTTAAAGAAATACATTATGTTGAAAGGCAACTTAACACTATCTCAGGTTCGAAAATAGAAGTTCTAAGAACAAAATTTAAAGGTATGTTTGAGAAAAATGGTGGCTACCAAACCCTCTGCAAGTTTTGAACTTGATCGTGTGTGTGTTAGTGATATACAGTACACGTCTTCAAATATGCAAGGTTAACATTGTGTGATGTAGAACGTTCCTTTTCTCAATGTAAGGCATTATTCTCGGATAATAGCCAAGGATTTGTGATCCATAATCTGGAGATGACATTTGTTGCGCACTGTAACTCCAGTCAGCATTTTACATCTGATGTTTAGCTGCAATTGGTGAGCCTCAATACACATTCTGGTGTTTTTGTTTCTTTTTCAGAAAAATATTTTTTTTTTTAGTTTTAGCACATATTTTTAAAATTTTAGCACATATTTTAAACATTTTTAGCACATAAAAAATAAATATTTTTAAGTTTTTTAGCACATAAAAATCCGGGCCCTAATTATAACTGTTCAATTAAGAATAAAACTGGCAAAATAACTTTATATATGGGCCTGTAGATTTTTTTACCTAAACGTTGGTCTTGTGCAAGAATGGAATGTGAATTTGGTATTAGTAACTATATGGCAAGGAAAGCAAAAGAACTTCTTGAAGAAAAGGGGATACTATCTACTCCTGACCCAAAACCTGGAAAAACTCTACCTCCCGAAACAGCTGTTTTGGTAAAGGAATTTTATAATAATGATGAAGTGAGTAGGCAAATGTCTGGGGAAAAAAGATTATGTCTCCATGGGTAAGGACATCGAAGGAAAGCCAATCCATTTCAAAAAAGGTTGATTTTGGGAAATTTGCATGAAATTTACAAACTTTTCAAATCAAATTTCCCTGATTTAAAAATTGGCTTTTCGAAGTTTGCAGAACTGAGGCCCAAGAACTGCATTATTCCTGGTGCCACTGGCACTCAATCTGTGTGTGTGTGTGCACTGCACACCAGAATATGAAGCTCATGTTTTCAGGAGGAAGATTAAATAAACTAACACTGCCTGGATCTGACAGTCCTCTAACGAGTTACAAGGAATGTATGGCTAAAGTTATGTGCAATCCACCATTACAGGCATGCTTCCTAAATGAATGTGACTATTGTCCCACAATTGAGGACTTTAAGGAAGCTTTAACCGAGTGTTTCAAGGAGGAAATGATTGACAACATTACTTATAAACAGTGGATTACTGTAGACAGGTGTAATTTCGAAACATTAAAAAAAAACCAGTTGATGAGTTCGTCCAAGAATTTTGCAGTCAATTGAGTAATCTTAAAAAACATGATTTTATTGCAAAACAACAATAATTTTTCTTCTCTGAAACAAAATCCTCATTGGAAGAAAATGAATCTGTAGTAACTTGTGATTTTGCCGAAAATTATTCATTTGTTCTACAAGATGAGGCTCAAGGGTTTCATTGGAACAATTCTTTGGCTACTGTGCACTCTTTTGTAATATATTTCAAGGAAAGAAATCAAGAAACAGGAAAACAAGAGCTAGTTAACTGGAGCTTTGTATTTATATCAGATTGCCTAGCACACAATACTGTTCTTGTTCATGCTTTCCAGAAAAAATTAATGCTATATCTAAGAAATTATCTACCAAACTTGAAAAAGCTGTACTATTTTTCAGACGGTTCAGCTGCACAATACAAAAATCGTAAGAATTTTCTGAACCTCTGCTATCACAAAGAGGACTTTGATGGACTTGAAGCTGAGTGGCATTTTTATGCTACATCACATGGAAAGGGAGTTTGTGATGGAGTAGGGGGTACAGTCAAAAGGCTTGCCGCCAAAGCCAGCCTCCAAAATCCATTAGAAAATCAAATTTTAACACCTTTTCAGCTTTTTCAGTGAGGTGTGCAACATTTACCATCACATTTTTCTACACAACCAATGAAGAGTATTCTGATGAAGAATAAGTTCGGAAATCAAGGTTTGAAGAAGCTGTGGCAATCTCGGGGACCCAGAAATTTCATTCCTTCATTCCTCTAGACCTAAATAGGGTAAAAACCAAAGTATACTCATTTTCTGATGATTCAGAAACACATAGAGTACAGATCAGCCCTGGTGATGAAGACATTCCATTTGAAGATGTTGTGGGTTTTGTTGCTTGTGCTTATGCTAATGATAAAGAGTGGTGGTTGGTGCATGTTGACTCAAAAGATGAAGTTGAAAAGAAAATTCATGTTTCCTTTCTTCATCCAAAAGGACCATCACTATCATTCACATATCCTAGGAGAACAGATATCCTAGCAGTGCCAATGAACTATGTTTTGTACAAACTAAATCCAGCACAGCAACAGGTAGAACCTACTAAGTTCCAGCGGAGGAGATGGCCAAAGCGACATAAGTTTTGGCAAAGAAGAAAAACCACCTCTACTGATTTAGAGTGTAATGAAAATTGTTCCATGATTTAAAGTAAGTTTAACTGTCTTTTAATAAAATAAATAAGATATCAATTTTCAACAGGAGGAAAGAAACATGTCACTGATTCAGTAAGGCCTGTTAGTTCCAGTTGTTATTTTACCATATGGACCATCATCATCCTATTATATAGACCTAACTTTTTTCAAACAAACTTTTAGGGTAAAGGCCCTAATGTAAAAAAGTAAATTAGTATTAGAGTAAGTTTAATTACAACAGTATGATTAATTTTTAATAGAATAACAATGAATGAATTTACCAGAATTTCTATATGCCTCAATTCATATAAAAATTAATTTTAGTATGAAACCAGAAAAATGCCATCATGAAAATTTGTACACAACTTACTAGAGGTTTAGAATAAAATATATTTTTTTCATAAAAATTAAAAATTCCGATTTTAAGTTTTTGATAAAAAAAAACTTTTTTATTTTTTGGAAGAAATATACAGTGATGTGATACAGTCAAGTTACATGTCAAATTAAAGCCCTTGTAATTACAAAAAGAATGGTACAAATTTGAGCTTTCTAGGACCAACCGTTTTTGAGTTACATGCTTTTTAATATATCATAACATTCCTAAAAACTGTCATTATGTAATTTTTCAAAAAAATTTATCTCAAAAACTATAAGTCCAAAAAAAGGTAAAAATCTACATTTTGTACCTACTCAGCTAATACTACCTCATATTAAAAAATCGTAACAATCTGATGACGTGATGTTTGGACCATTGGTTGATTTGGTGTGGAATGACCCTTAGGTTGGTTAGGTTAGATTAGGTTGGTTAGGTTATGAACAGTGATATTATTTTTGCAGGGCATACTGAATTCACAGATTTCAAAAATGTGCCATATTATATCTCTCGTGAGGTTTGACGTGTTGGTCAAGCTGTATACCCAGACAAGATGTCCGTCATTTATATGTTATTATCATGAATTATGCATTTTAAGGTAAGAGAATTACAGGATGTATTCTTATATATTACCAAATTTCCCACCTAATTATAATCCTTGCACCTAGGGACACACTGTTAACGTTGTTTCATTTAGTAAAAATTAAAACTGTAATGCTAAGGAGACCCTTAATCACAACCTGAAATATTAGGCCTACTTTATCCTGGCCTACCGTTTCATTTATCTCTGTAGAATCAGTGAATATAATCCTACAAGTCCTGAAATACTACTACTGGTACCAGTATGTTGTAATCTACTTTGAAAGAAGTTTAAATATTAAATATATGAAAACAAGACCATTCTTTAATAATTTTTCTACATAAGTTAATGCATTAAGTTACAATCATGAATGCTGAAATGTTCCAAGTTGAGAATGACTTTACTAAACCTGATCAGGAAATTATATAGGCTACCATCTTCTTTCATATTTAGTATTGAAAAAGAATATAGCATTCTATGTTGGGGTAAATGGGCGCGGGAGGTGACATTCTGCTAATACTGTGTCTATCTGGAAAGATTGGTTAAGACGCCAGGTATGCAATGATAAAGAATCTGTTGAACAGCTTACCGTGCAGCTAGTTTAATGATGTGGTTCTGTTGTGCAGAATCTCTTCAGTTTAATCTAATGTCCGAAGAATCTTGTCAGTTGAGACTGAAGTTATATAACAGGAAATCTGTTCGAAGAAGTGTTGCACTGCCAGTTGACTGGTGATGAACGAAGTCTTCACAGAATCTACAAAGAAAAATACCTCATTTAAATATATCACAAGCACTCTGTAAAATTGAAAGTTTTTAAGCACTCTGTAAAATTGAAAGTTTTTAAGCACTCTGTAAAATTGAAAGTTTTTATTTTCCATAGATGAAATTTCATTGACCGCAGCAAGCAAACATGCTAAACTGTTCATAGCTTAATATCTACATGACTTGTTTTGTAAATAGGCACTAAAAATTTGCACCGTAACAAAAAACTTTCAACTCAATTATAAGTTTTATGAGACATTATTTTAACTTCATCCATAATTTCAACAGCTTTCCAACCAAGATAAGTAACTGAATCATCAAAAAAAAGTTTGTAAAAAAAAAAGCATTTATTAATTTATGTTAACTTTTATTGTCAGAGCAAGCAACTGTTCAGTGAGTTTAGTATAGTCAATAGCCGCCAAGTCAATTCCTGCATTGAATCAGTGTTTCAATATGTGGTGCAATACTTTCCCGCTCTGAGATGATGTAATCTTTTCTCATCGCGCATATACAAGCCAAGCCGAGTGTTTAGTGCTTGGCCAGAGTTCAATGCGTGTGGACGTATTTTAGGCATCACTCCAATTCGCGCGGTTTTCGTCATTGTTCAAATGCTCGAAATACTCCGAATTGCTGCAAAACTATAACCTTCAAGTTTTGTGTATTATCTGCAATTAATTCTACAATTGCAGAAGTATTAAATTCGTCACAGCTAACATCAGTGTTACGCTGTATTAGGATAGTGTCATTGTGAAATACCAGTTTTCAAGTGCACCATTCTTAAAGTGAAATTTACATGTAACATTCATAAGTTTGTTATTTAACACAAATCAACAAACTACAGTGATTATTACAAGTCTTTTAATATATAAATTATATATTTTAATTACATATATTTCTAGACACGTGCGGTCAGTTTTCCGCGAATATTTCAGTTTATTCAACTATATCATTACAACCATTTATTATATATAATGGTCTCTCGGGCTTCCAACCGGGTTAAAGTATGGTTTATTTCCGAGCTTTCGGCTGCTGTCAGCTCTGCAGCCATCTTCTGGGAGAGAAGTGCGCTAGTTCTGTGTCTGGCTCCTTTTTATAGCTGGTGGAGTTTGCAGAGAGCGACCAATCGGAGCACAGGAAATCCCGGGGTGAAAAGCAGGAATGCTATTGGTTGGTGCTGAAGTTGGTCCTGATTTGGCCCGTTCCTGTAGAATTCTGATTGCTGGGTTCCAGGCTTGGCTGAGTTCTAGCCCGTTGTCCCTGTTGTAATTATTGCGGTGTAGCTTTATTTCCAGAGCTTCGGCCACGACCCGGCCCCAGTAGGTAGGTTGATTGCCCAGGTTTCTCACACCTTGGAAGTTGATGTGGTGGTCATGGTCGTACATGTGTTGAGCTACCGCCGACTTTTCCGGGTAACCCAACCGGATGCAACGTTTGTGTTCATTGCACCTGGCCTCAATGGTGCGGCCTGTTTGCCCTATATAGACGGCTCCACATTGGCACGGGACTTCGTAGATCCCCGGAGTCCGCAATCCTAGAGAGTCTTTCACGGGGCGAACCTATTGTCTCACTTTGGGTGGTGGCATATGTATGGTCTTGATGTTGTGTTTGTGGAGCAGTCTGGCTATCTTGTTGGAGACCGGAGGCATGTACGGAATGAAAGCCAGTTTTTGGTCCGGTTTCCGACGATGTGGGGGTCTGGCGATCAGTCTTTCTCAGGGCCCATGCGATGTCCTTGTGACTGTAGCCATTCTGCCGGAAGGTATTCCGGAGATGTTGTATCTCTGTTGTTAGACTGTCAGCATCCGAGATGGATCTGGCTCTATGTACCAACGTTTTTAGAATGCCTCTCTTCTGCGCTGGGTGGTGGTGGCTACTGGCATTTAGATACAAATCTGTGTGGGTGGGTTTTCTGTACACTTTATGAGCTAAACTGCCATCAGCTTTTCTGCAGATTAGAATATCAAGGAACGGCAAGCACCCGTCTACGGGGAGGCGACACACCGTAAGCTACGAAACTATGAACAGTTGCAGAAGAAGAGGGCTAGTCTTTTGTGCTCCTTGGCCTTCCTCACCAGATGCCGAGACAAGAACGTGGTTCCTAAGTTCGCCGAGATCAACCACCCGGTGCAAACACCTGCGGCCCGCCGCCTTTTCAAACGCACCAGCCATGCACTAGTTAGAGAGAGGATCCACTCCACACGACGATCCCTTGATCAGGTATCCCGACTATTACTTGAATGCCACATCAGTCTAGGCCAGACCATTCAATTGGAGGATTGGAATTGGATTGACAACTCGATCAGGGCCCTAGTACAACGTCACACCAGGAAGGTTACCTGCAGACAGATGGGAAAGTTCGACCGACTCAGCTCTTCTCAAGTTTCGACCACACCGATGGATGCGAACCGGGTGGTAGTTAATCTTTCCAGCAAGCCTCTGGACGCAGCCACAAACTCGGTCCTGGCAAAAGGACTGAACTTCGCTCCAACACCTAGAGCCGTTCCCATCAAGGACATCATTTGCGGGGTAGAGCAGGCCATACGTGATCTTCCGCCTGATGCAGCCGAGGAAATCCGCAGGGAAACATGTCTGGCCCTGAAAAGGACCGATTTCAAGTCGAGTCTGAATAAAGAAGAACATAACGCACTGCGGGTCCTAAGAGCAGACAAGGACCTAGTTGTGCTGCCTGCGGACAAAGGTAATGCTGCTGTGGTACTAGACTCAACGACGTACAAGGACAAAGTGTCAACCCTCTTGAGTGATCCGTCTTATAGAAAGCTTGATAAAGACCCACCATCCAGAATAGAGAACCGAACCAGAACACTACTTAAACGCTCCAAACTCCCAACCGATATTGTTAAAAGCCTTATTCCTCGCTCCTCGGTCCCACCCAGACTTTATGGCCTGCCCAAGATCCACAAGACCGACGTCCCGTTACGCCCTATCGTTAGTGCCATTGGGTCTCCCACCTATACCTTGGCGAAGCACCTCACCACATTACTTCAACCCGTAGTTGGGACTTGTGAACACCACGTCAAAAACTCTACGGAGTTTGTAAAGAACATCCACAACATCAAACTAGACCCTCAAGATATACTAGTGAGCTTCGATGTAGTGTCTTTGTTCACAAGAGTCCCACTGAAGGATGCACTACAACTTCTAGAGAACAATTTTACTCCGGATGTCATAGCACTTTTCAAGCATGTGTTGACGTCTACATATTTCCTGTATGATGGGCAGTTCTACGAACAGCAAGACGGCGTGGCGATGGGCTCTCCTCTCTCACCGGCCATTGCGAATTTTTACATGGAACACTTTGAACATCTGGCCCTGAAAAGGACGGATTACAGTCCCAAATATTTCTACAGATATGTAGACGACACTTTTGTGGTCTGGCAGCATGGCATCGAGAGACTAAATGACTTCTTGGGCCTTCTAAACAGCATCCATAGTAATATCCAGTTCACCATGGAAATAGAGAGACGGGTGCTTGCCGTTCCTTGATATTCTAATCTGCAGAAAAGCTGATGGCAGTTTAGCTCATAAAGTGTACAGAAAACCCACCCACACAGATTTGTATCTAAATGCCAGTAGCCACCACCACCCAGCGCAGAAGAGAGGCATTCTAAAAACGTTGGTACATAGAGCCAGATCCATCTCGGATGCTGACAGTCTAACAACAGAGATACAACATCTCCGGAATACCTTCCGGCAGAATGGCTACAGTCACAAGGACATCGCATGGGCCCTGAGAAAGACTGATCGCCAGACCCCCACATCGTCGGAAACCGGACCAAAAACTGGCTTTCATTCCGTACATGCCTCCGGTCTCCAACAAGATAGCCAGACTGCTCCACAAACACAACATCAAGACCATACATATGCCACCACCCAAAGTGAGACAATGGGTTCGCCCCGTGAAAGACTCTCTAGGATTGCGGACTCCGGGGATCTACGAAGTCCCGTGCCAATGTGGAGCCGTCTATATAGGGCAAACAGGCCGCACCATTGAGGCCAGGTGCAATGAACACAAACGCTGCATCCGGTTGGGTTACCCGGAAAAGTCGGCGGTAGCTCAACACATGTACGACCATGACCACCACATCAACTTCCAAGGTATGAGAAACCTGGGCAATCAACCTACCTACTGGGGCCGGGTCGTGGCCGAAGCTCTGGAAATAAAGCTACACCGCAATAATTACAACAGGGACAACGGGCTAGAACTCAGCCAAGCCTGGAACCCAGCAATCAGAATTCTACAGGAACGGGCCAAATCAGGACCAACTTCAGCACCAACCAATAGCATTCCTGCTTTTCACCCCGGGATTTCCTGTGCTCCGATTGGTCGCTCTCTGCAAACTCCACCAGCTATAAAAAGGAGCCAGACACAGAACTAGCGCACTTCTCTCCCAGAAGATGGCTGCAGAGCTGACAGCAGCCGAAAGCTCGGAAATAAACCATACTTTAACCCGGTTGGAAGCCCGAGAGACCATTATATATAACCAACGCCGGGAAAGTCTCAAGTCTTTTATTATAACCATTTATTAGTTCACGTGTGATTAAAGTGCATTGTTTTATAACATGTTTTGATTGTAAATCAACTTAGATTCATGGATCCCTGGCTCAGTGACCTCGATAAGTCCACTGTTCTACCAAGTCCTACCAATCAATCATTTTACGGTCCTCCAACTATCAGAGTAGATGTAGATGTAGATGTAGATATCTCGTCCTGTAGATCCTGTGTTGAGCGGGGCTCAAGGATATAGAACACGTCAGATCAAAAAATACATGCATGTTATAACAATAATATAGGCCTACAGAAGCTGCAAGCTGCCAAATTTAGCCAAGCTGGAAATATTCCTCCAAATTGTAGGAGTTGTGAGTTATTAAAAATTCCTTGACAGCTGTTTTGAAAAGTTTGCTCTTTCTTTGAATACATAATAATTTAATGCTGTTTGGAAGCTTGTTATATATCTGTACTGCAGAATAATAAGCACCCTTCTGAAAGAGTTTTAATGAGTTATTTGGTCTGTGTAGATCATTCATGCTTCTGGTAGTATGTCCATGTACACTAAAATTAGTTTGAAATTTATCAATATTATTCACTACATAACACATAACAGAGTATTTATACTCCCTTGTAAGAGTGAGGACTTTTAATTTTTCAAATAGCGGTTTACAAGATTCCCTTTTTTTCTTTCCACATATTATTCTTATTGCCCGCTTTTGTAATCTAAATATTTTCTCCCTATGGGAAGAGTTGCCCCAGAATATGATCCCGTACCTCATTACCGAGTGAAAATATGCAAAATATACCATAAGTAATGCATCCTGTTTTAATATATTATTCAAAATTCTTAAAGCAAAGCATGCTGAACTCAGTTTTGGACTTATCATTTCTATGTGTGTCTTCCAGTCAAGATTTTGGTCAATTTGCAGTCCTAAAAATTTTACATTGCTAATTTCTTGTATGATTTGTGTTCCATAATTAATGTCAAGATTTGAGATACATCTGTTTTTGTCCTAAATTGTATTATAGGGTCTTATCAATATTAAGTGTCATTTTATTAGCTAGAAACCATGTGTTTAACTCGTGAAAAGCCTTTGTAGCTATTCTTGATAAATGTTCTTGTGACGTTCCTGTTACAAGTACACTAGTATCATCTGCGAAGAGCAATACCTTTGATTCGTCACTTAAGTTATAGGTCAAGTCATTAATGAAAATTAAAAAGAGCAAAGGTCCTAGTATTGATCCCTGAGGTACCCCATTCTTAACAACCCCTAAGTTAGATTCATTTCCATTTATTATTACCTTTTGAGTTCTATCAGGAAGATATGATTTGAACCACTTAAGTGTTAAATTTCGAACCCATAATGATCCAATTTTTGAAGTAATATTTCATGATTTATACAGTCCAACGCTTTAACTAAATCGCAGAAAATTCCCAGAGCATATTTCTTTTTATCTAACGCTTCCAGTATTTCTGTAGTAAGTTGAAATGTAGCATTCTCAGTGGATATGCCACTTCTAAATCCAAACTGAGATGAAGTAAAGAATGTCATTCAAATTAAGATAGTGTATTATGCGGTTGTACATGACTTTTTCAAAAACTTTTGAAAATGAGGTTAAGAACGATATAGGTCTGTAATTTGATGGTAGATTTTTGTCACCTTTTTTAAAGAGGAGCTTAACAATAGCATGCTTCAGTCTTTCTGGAAATATTCCATTTTCTAATGAACAATTGCATATGTGAATAAGAGGTTTACTGAGTTCCGATGAGCAGCTTTTTAATAACTTATTACTTATCTCATCCCATCCAGACAAGCTTTTACTTTTGAGAGACTTAATTATATTTTCAATTTCTATGTGGGAAGTCAGGTTCAATTGAAATCTATGCAGGGTGTCTACAAGTTTTGATAATCCAAATTTCTAGACCTTTTCTTGACTATTTTACAAATTTTCTTGACCAACTACTACAGAATTTTAGGGTAAAAATTAATTAATAATCTATTTTTTAAATCCCCTACCAACGCCGGTTAAGATGAAAGCTAAAGGTATTTTACACTTTTCTCTTAGCAACTTGTAATTAATGAAGACTGCACATCAAATTTACCTTATCTTATCATCTTACCTCTTAGAATACACTTTAACTTTCATCCTGGATGGGGTATGGCTTTATTTATTGTTGTGTCAAACACTTTCTCTGTGAATAGGCCTACACCACAACCAAATAACAATTATTACACATGATTTATGACATTCTAATAAGTACAAATACTCACTACCGTGAGTCATTCACCACAAAACGTATGGTAACTTGAACATTTCTACTTGCATAATGTATACAAATGTTTTATTAAAACATTTATCTTCACTCATCTCATACATAGTAATAAAGTAATGAAAAATACACATTAAAAGGCAAAAAGTAAGCAGTAAAGAATACTTTTAAACAGAGCACCTATGTTAGACAGAGCATATATGTTACATACTCATTTTCTTTTTTAGATTTGTAATTTCTCTGTCCAAAGAATCAATTTCTTCATGTATTTGCTGCATTAGTGTCTTCTTCTTCATCTCCAACAAACTTAATTCTTGAGCAGCCTTTCTCTTAATGTTAGCCACTTCCTTCTCTTTGCTATTATTATCCTTTATAGCTTCCTGTCTTCTAGATGATGAATTTCTTACTGCCAAAATCATTGTTTTAGTTATCTCAATGTTAGAAATCATTCCTGCAGCTGTAACTGCTCCGTACACTGCTCGTTGAGCAACAAGCGACTCTTCTGTCATGTTTTCTACCAAACACTCTTTATTAACTGAGAAACCTCTTCCACTGCAGCATTGCCATGAAACAAGGCCAGAAGCTGGTGAAAGAACCTAGTTGTCGAAACACTATTCACACCTATGTCACTGAGAACGTTAGAAAGAAACACATCGAGTTTGCTTGTCTTCCAATCGAATGATTTAACTGCTTCCTTAAAACACGGGGAATCACAAAGTTAAAGAAGTCCCGTTTCACACAATCGGCCATCGACGGAGATAAATGCTTCTTAGACAGAAACTCTTCAAGGGCAATGGTTACACGCGACACTCGTAATGAGTTATTCACCATTACATCTTGTGAAAGACAAGATGCCACTTTAACAATTTTGCGGGCTAATGGGCACTTTTCAACCAGTTTCTTGAACAGAGTGATAAAAAAATTATCTGCACTGGTTCCTAAAAGACAGTATCTCCAGATCATTTAAACCTTTACAAGCAGTAGAAGCACCAAAACCAACATCTATATCCTGAGCCATCTTTGATATTTATGCGAATGAATCTGGTTACAATACTGTACAGCAGAATGTAGAGTTCCCTGTACATGAATGGCAGAAGTGAATCATTAGACTGGCAAGAAAAGGCTCCAACTCAAGTGCAACTGACTGAAGAAACTCAAGCTACTAGAAACTCAAGCAACTAGAAACTAATCCCGCAGAAATTCTTGTATCTTTTCGAAGTTCTTAGTTTGAGGAGGCTGAGGAGGCTTTTTTCGACACCATTCACATACTTCCTTAGAGGAGTGATCATTTCTAAGGCTCTCTTAATGGCTTTCGAGTTTTCCAGCCACCTGATTGCACAAAACTTTAAAGGAAATCTTGAAGAACCAGAAAAGTGTGTATAAAATGCTCATCAGAAAGGATAATCATCGAACAGATAAAAAAGAGAACGAAGAAACTCATGAACTGACCACCCAATCTTGTTATGAGCAGTTTTGTAGGTTCCATGTACAATATCCCTCAAATCACGCAAACATTTTAGATTCACATAGAGACCGTCCATTGCAACTTGCATAGCACTCTCAAGTGACAACCCCAGTTTTGAAATGCTCCTGGTAAAAGCAGCATGACAAGGAAATTCTGATGTCAAGTACCTAGTTGACACTGTGTTTGATTGTTCATCACAAAACCTAATCACAAAATCCATCTGACATCTTTGAGCTACTTTATTTAAGCTCTCATCAAAGGAGACTGCAAAAAAGGTTTTCTCTTCTTTACTTCAACAACAAGCTTTTGGAGTCGTTCTCAATTCTCGTTGGAAAGTTTACTATGAAATCTAGATTATAGCTACCCAATAAAGATATCAGTCTGATCTTCTTCTCACTATCAATTGAGAAATCTACATTAAAGTCCCCACACAGTATAATATTTACGTTAGTACTATACAGTGAATTAAGAACCTTTTCTGACTGATTTACAAAATAATTGAAATTACCTGATGGTGCCCTGTAAATGGTTAGTATTACAAATGTATCATTGTCAGAATCCAATCTGGCTGAACAACATTAAAAATCCTGTTCTTTACAGAAGGAACTTGTGTCTATATCACTGAAATGCAAGTTTCTTTTGATAAATATACTCACACCTCCACATTTTATGGAATGTCAACAAAATTTTGAACATAGTGAAAAGTTATCAATTTTTAATTGTTCCAGATCTGTTTCTGCACAGTGGTGTTCCGTTAGACAAATAACTTGAATTTCCTGTTTATTAGAATTAATTGTATCCTGAATGGCTAAGTTAAATTCTTCAATTTTATTCCTTTTATTTCTATGGTAATCCTACCCCAAACATTGCTCCTCTCAGTCCGGATATAAGCCAGTATTCCCCAAACATTTATACCTCACATTAACTGAAGAAGGGTAGTTTTGCAACATGTGAAGAAATTTGTTATAGACTAGGTTGCATTTAGAAAATATTATCAATCTCATTAGAAGTGTGATACTGTGCTATGACAAAGATAGGTAAGCGCAAAGCTTGACCTAATAAATTTTGCCACAAAAACCTCCTTCCTGATTTAAAAGTCAGCAGCACAAACTATCGAAATAATACTTCACCAGTCTGGATCTAAAGCATAGGCCTCATAAATTATAACTAATGAACTTAAAATAAAAGATGTAAGACACTTCAACGTAATGTCAATATTATTAAAAACTATTAGAAGTATTAAAACATAAGAATAGAATTTGATTGAAATTAACTACCAAGTTATTAAGAATACTCAGGGTCATTTTTGGAAATTTTATGCCCATAGGCTTTCGTGTATCTGCTGTCCTCTAAACAAATTTATAATAGTAAATATTACTAAATTGCATATTGGATGAATATGACATTCT
This sequence comes from Ectobius pallidus, assembly GCA_964059195.1. Taxonomy (NCBI): domain Eukaryota; kingdom Metazoa; phylum Arthropoda; class Insecta; order Blattodea; family Ectobiidae; genus Ectobius; species Ectobius pallidus. Next base: position 87,478,755 of record CAXKWD010000003.1, on the reverse strand, counting down.
TTTCTTAAAGTTTAGACTTAAACTTGAACTCTTCTTGGCCTCTGAGCTGCAAAATTGTTAATGAGGTCTAGGATTTGGTAGGACCAGAGTCTTCCTAAGGTTTCTGGAATATTTTTCAAATTTTCTGTTTTAGCCAAAAGTTCAGTTTAGTTTTCCTCTAGCAGCCTACTAATATCCAAATTTGGATATTAATATCCAATTCCAAATTTGGATATTAATTCAAATACTGTATATCAATGGACATCTCTGTTTAACAAAACACTGATTGTAATAGGCCTAATGAAAATGAACCCCAGTCCTAATAAGAAAGTTAGATACCATTAGAATTAAATGTTAAGGTGAACTGCAAACAAATCTTGTCTTGCCCAGCAAGTCTAACGGGAAAACTTTCTCCAGTGATTTTAATTCATATGCAGTTGGGGCAATTTAACACAGTAACTTATTTTGTACACAATTTTTAAGATTCTTGCTGAACTTAAATATATATATATATATATATATATATATATATATATATATATATATATATTTAAGTTTACTTTAAAGTAATATATATATATGTATATATATATATATATATATTTATTACTTTAAAGTAATGCCTTCATATCACTGTAGACAACAGGTTAAAGGAATGAAATCTTCTGAGACTCCTTGCCACAATGCAGAGCACCTGAAAATTTCCATTTCAGTTAAGGAATGTGCCCAACAGAGGAAGTCTACATGTTTAAATCGAATACTATTTCTAAAAAATTTAGGATCTATTCAGAGTAGACTTGTATTTATTCTAAGCCCAAAAGCTATTCAGGGAAGCACTTTTACTTATTCCAAGCTCAAGTATATGCAGGGGTGGGCCCTGACTTTTATTCTAACAAGGGAACAGTTATGTCATGTTGAATCCTATCATCAAATTTTGCTTATTGATAGATCATCATTAAAGATAGACACATCCAAAAAATTAGCTTTTTATATGAACTGTAAGTGGATGAAAACATATTTGTATTGTCCCATAAGGAAAGAACAGAGGGCACTTGTACAGCTTGCTTGAGTAGCCTGCATGCTGGGAATATAAGTGGCAGTGGGTGCAGGGGTGTGAAGCAGAGGATGAAGCTACACCGTTACTCATTAAATGTGATAGTTAATTTTTAGATAATCACTACTTGCCACAGGGTTGAAAAACACATGTTTTTTTTAAAAAGAACAAAAAAAAAAGTTTTTTTTTTTTGTTTAAAACATGTTTTTTTGTTTAAAAAGTTTTATATGTTCACAACAATGTTGGTTGTTTTAAACGTGTTTTTTGAACGTTTTTTATGTTCACAACAATGTTGTTTGTTTAAAAAAAGTTTAAATTGTTCATTTTGTTTAAATCAACCATTTTAATGTTTAGGGCCTATAATGTACATATACATATATGTATATATATGTTTATATGTTTATATATATATATATATATACACAGTTGAAATGTTTAAAACATTTTAAACAATTTGTTTTAAACATTTTTTAGCATATGCTTATAACACTTTTTAATTGGGTGTTAAATTTAATTATGCAGACAATTTACATTTTGTCAATCCAATGACACCCTGTGCTAAGATGTTCAAGATTTACGAGTCGTAGACTTAATAGTATTTGAAAATACATTTTGTACCAGTATTATTTGTTTATGATTTAATAGTTCATGATTAATAAAAAATAATACAAACTACTGTTTAATTACTGCCTTTACTGCTCAACTGATGATTGACTTTCACCATGTTTTACGTGGTCTTAGCCGCCTTACATTATCAAACTTACAAGGGATATCCTACTACAGTGTTGCCAAATTGACACATTCAATATTTAATATTAATAATCTCTTTCTTTAAAAAGGAAGACCACAAAATAGATGGTAGGATGCAGTCAGAAAAAATTCAAATCAATTACTCGAAATCAGAAACTGGAAGCTGGCGACAGAGAAGTCTGGAGGAAAAGGATACAAAAGACATCATCTCACATGATTTTCTGGTATTCTGGCCCTAGTTTTTTGTTTGTTTTCTGTTTACAACACTAACAGGGTGTCACTGACTTGACAAAATGTAAATTGTCTTCATAATTAAATATAACACACAATTAAAAAATGATTTAAACATATGCTAAAAAAACATGTTTAAAACAGATTGTTTAAAACGTTTTAAACAAACTTAAAAAAAACACAAGCCCTTGTTTTAAACATGTTTTAAACACTTGTTTTAAACGTTTTGTTTTAAACATTTCAACCTGACTTGCCACTTCCACATTTTGAAACTATTTAATCTGCATAGACATTGAGGGGTTGGTTATGACTGTTAGTGTGTGCGGGTGTTAGGACCAGACGTGTGACCACTCAATTTACATGATTAATGCCTGGTTTCTATAAACTCGTGAAATACCTATGAGTAAATTTTCCATGGGCAAATTAGTTCCATTTCACCCACAATGATATAATGAGCAAGGCCTTGGAGTGGTACAGTTAATTTAATTCAGAAGGCTTTGATTCTCATTGTTTAAATTATTATTGATCCTACAAAGAGGTTAAATTTTATCCAGCCATCCATGAAAGGATAAATTAACCCGACCACTTACCAGGCCCGACGAGAGGGAGGGGCAGCCGGGGCTACAGCCCCGGGCTCCAAAAGGGGCCCAGGCCGACCAGGTCTTATTTTTTACTTTCTAAATTTACTCTAAAATAAAATTGGTTATAAGTCAATAAACAGCTTAGTTATAAAAAAAATTATTAAATTTGCAACATAGATCAATACAATTCACAATGGAGGTTGAACAGAATGGTTGTTTACCCTTTCTAGACCTAAAATTCATTTGAAACCAGAAGAGTCTAGAGTTTGGGATTTACAGAAAACCTACACACGTTGACAACTACATAAAATACAACAATTTTAACCCCAAATCACACCAGTTTGCAATTATTCACAGTCCAATACACAGACTTATCTGCCTCCCGCTAACTAAGATAGAATACAATAAAGAATACCAACACATACTTGAAGTGGCAACTACTAATGGATTCAAAACAAATTTCATTGGCAAAATGATCTCCAAACACAAGAAGCAAAAAATGATTAAGGAAACTAGTACATTAAACAATGCAGAAAAAGACCCAATCAATCACAAGAAGTTCACGTATCACCCGAACTTTTTTCACAAGTTTGAGAAAGTATTCAAAAATTACAACATAAAGCTAGCACCAGAGAACAAACATTCAATCAGGAATCTACTTAATCACCCTCTAAAAAACAACACACCCAAAATAGACTTCTCAGGAATTTACCAGATGGAATGCGAAGACTGCCATTTGACTTACATAGGACAGACCAAAAGAAGCTTAAAGATAAGGATGAATGAACACCTCAGAAACATAAAATACATGAAAACCGAAAAATCAGCGGTAGCCCATCATTTCTGGACAAAAAACCACCACATCAAAAAAGACATCAAACTCTTAAAACACGTAGATTAGATTAGATTAGATAGCGGGGGGCTTGAAGAGAGTTTAGAGACCTCCCGCACGTCAGCCTAAAAGGCTTATTGTGCTGCCCCTTTTGGTAGAGAAGCTCTTGTTGGCTTCCTTTCCCAAAGTCTTCCCTGGATTTGCCAGGGTAGTGCAGTTAGGCAGGGTATTGGATACTCCTTCCTCCTGCTTGCTTATGCTTTACGCCTCGTTCCGTTGGGCGAGAAGATCTCATTGTTTCCCAAAATCTGTTCCTTGAACAAGGTGTAGTATTTTGGTTCCAATGTCCTTTTCATTCCCTAGGTCTTCCCTGGATATAGAGAGAGTGAACCTCTTTCTTGCCAGGGCTGGGCAGTCGAACAGGATGTGTGAGGCCGTCTCTTCATCCTGTTTGCATAATCTGCAGATGGGCTCATCCTCATAGAGTCCCACTTTGCGTAAATGTTTTCTGAAGTGACCATGCTCAGATATTAACGCAACCACTTTCCTTATTCCTCTTCTGTCCAGTTTTAGGATAGATGAGGAGATAGTGTTGCTTGGACCCAGGACCAGTTTCCTGGCCTGTCTTTGTCCTGGATAGGTTTGCCACCTAAGTTGGTGTCTTTCCCTGGTCCATGTTTTAACTGAGGTTTTAGCAGTATTTGTGCTGATTCCTACCACGGGTTCAGGGCCGACAAAGGGTATCTGTGCACCCTTTTTTGCCAGTTGATCTGCTTTTTCATTTCCTAGAATTCCCTGATGCCCGGGCACCCATCTTAGTTCAAGACTATTGTGGGATGAAAGGGCAGTGAGGGAATTCAAACAATCCCATACCAGTTTTGATTTTACCTGGTCTGAGGAGAGCGCCTTTAAGGCACTCTGGCTATCTGTGAGGATGAGAATTCGCTTACCACGGTAGCCTCTCTCAATTCCTCTGAGTGCACAGCTCAAGATAGCAATTATTTCTGCTTGAAAAACTGTACAGTATTTTCCAAGGCTTATACTGACGTTTGTCCTTGGAGATAGGCTAAATATGCCTGCACCTGATTGATCCCCTATGCGGGATCCATCCGTGAACCACACAAGTTGGTCCCGTCCTTTATCAGGTGTAATTCCTCCACTCCAGTCATTTCGAGAACCAAAAGTGGTCTTGAAAGGGGGGAAGGAACAGTATTGAATATTCATGAGATCTGACCTCATATTCAACTCTGTAATGTCCAGGAAGCTTAATATGGAGGTATGGGCAGTTGCTGAGCTGCTGTTCCTCCAGTTCCCTGTTTGTACTAAGCGATGGGCAGTGAGCCTGGCCTCCGCTTGTAAGTGAATGTCCATGGGTGGGAGGTTCAACAGAGTCTCCAATGCAATGGAAGGAGTACTACTGAAAGCCCCCGTAATACACAGACATGCTAATCTCTGTAGCTTGGTAAATTTCCCTGCTACAGTTATTTGTAATGTTTTGCGCCACCAAACGATGGCACCATACGATATCTGGCACCTGACCATTGCAACATATAGCCAATGGCTTATGCAAGGTTTTAGGCCCCAGGTTGTTCCAATAGTGCGTCTGATGGTCACAAGTGACCATTTAGCTCTACGAATGGTATTTTCGATGTGGTTGTTCCAAGTCAGTTTCTTATCTAGTACAAGGCCTAGGTATTTAACTGATTCGGAGTATTCCAGGATTGAATTGCCTAGTTTAAGTTTACCCAGGTCCTTCAGGTTCCTCCTGTTTGAAAAAGGGACTACAACTGTTTTGCTAGGATTAATAGACAAGCCTTCCTGCTTGCACCAGTTGTGAATTTTCCTCAGACCACGATTCATCATGTCTGAGACTGTATTGGGAAATTTCCCAAAGACAACAAGTGCTATGTCATCTGCATAGCTTTGTATGTAGTATCCTTCCTGGGTCATTTCTTTGAGAAGATCATCCACCACGAGACTCCACAGTAGGGGAGAAAGAACCCCCCCCTGCGGGCATCCCCTCGTGGCGACAACTCCCATTGTAGCCCCAAGAAGGGTGGCTGTAATTTTTCTGCTCCTGAGCATGGAGTTTATCCAACTACAAAGAGTGTCATTGACTCCGTACTTTTGAGCAGCCATGACCATAGAGTCATAAGGCCCCTAGGGCTATTTCCTTCCATGCCATGGAATCCTCCAGTCTGCTAACTAGGCTGTGTAACGCCGTTAAGCAAGACTTAGATGGCTGGTAGGCATGTTGGTTTCTATGAAGAGGAGTATCTGTTAGTACTCTTCTTCGAATGTATCTTTCGACCAGTCTTTCCAAAGCCTTCAGGAGGAATGATGAAAGACTGATTGGTCGAAAAGCCTTAGCCTCGGTGTATTTATTTCGCCCGGGCTTAGGAATGAATACTACTCTGGTAACTCTCCAGGCCTGAGGAATATAGCTAAAAGCTATACTGGCTCTAAAGAGGTTACAGAGAAGAATATAAAGTGAGTCAGGCCCTTTCTGTAGTAATGCAGGAAAGATGCCGTCTCCACCTGGCGACTTGAATGGGCTAAATTTATTTATTGCCCATTTGACGCTGTGTGTTGTGACCACTTGACGTGCCAGTTCCCATTCTTCCTGTGATGCTCTTGGTCTAGAGTTTTCACAGTGTCCTAGGAATTCGCATGTCTTGTCGTCATCATGTATGCACTCGGGGAAGTGTGCCTCAAAGAGTACTTTGAGTGTTTCTTCGGCCGAGCATGTGAAACCACCTGTAGGCTTACATATTGTTCCTACGGGATTGACTATACCATGGGCCAGTGCTCTTTGTAATCTGGCTGCCTCTGACAGGCTAGATATCTCCTGACAGTAGGCTTGCCAAGAAGATCTTTTGGCCTTACGTATGCTTTTATTGTATTCAGTGAGGGCTATATGATATTCCCTCCAGTCTCTAGTTCTTTTAGCCTTGTTAAGGAGGTGTCTTACTCTGCGTCTCCTATATTCAAGGTCCTGAGTCCACCATGACACTTTCGTGGATTTAATCCTCGTTTGCATGGGGCAGTTATCATGATAACAGTCAAGTATGGCCTCTTGAATCAAGTAGGCGACCTTGTCGATATCACCAAAAGATCTAATCCCTTCTATCTGCCCAATCCTTCCTGAGAGATCCTCTTTATAGGGATCCCACCAGGTTCTCCTGGGATTCCTGTAGGGATTGGTTCTTTTTACTACATTAATATTAAAGGAAATGTAGTTATGGTCCGAAAGTGATGGTTCATCCAAGACCCTCCATTCGGTAATCTGTGTGGAAATATACTCAGTACAGAAAGTAATGTCTATAACTTCCTGCCTTATGCGGTTAGCAATCTAAAAGATAATCACCCCTCTTATTGATATCCTTGCTTCCCCAAATTTCATGATGAGAGTTGGCATCACACCCAAAGATGGTCTGTTCGCCACTCCTTGTACAATATGCGACCAACTGCTCTAGTTCCCTTGTGGGAGGATTGCTACCATCATAGGGGAGATAAACAGAGCTCAGTATAAGGCCTTTGTTCCCTCCTCCTACTTGGCAGTCAATCCTCACCGTGGTGATGTCATTAGAACAAAATTCCAAAAGAGGTAAACATTGAATACCGTTACGAACAAGGATACAACTCCTAATATGAGTGCCCTTGTTGCAGTATATCAACTTCCCTTGGCATTCTCCTAGCCCTGCAATACGACCCCTGTTAATCCAGGGCTCTTGAATCAGAGCTAGATCTATTTCTTCGGTATTGAAGATTCTACAGAAGGCAGCCGAGGCCACCTTCTTGTGCTGAAGATTGATCTGGAGGACCTTTAGTACCATCCTTGGTTTGAAGAATAATTCTCCCAAGGTCTACAAAAGGCTTTACTACCTAGATCTTGGTGGCTTATACTCCATATCCCTGTCTGAGGCTTGCTGTAAGACAGCTTCCTTTTCGAGGGAAATGGTTGTATATGCTGAGGGTTCATATATGTGTTCCTCAGAAGTTGTTTATTTGTTTCCACGTTGAGCTTATCCATCTTCTTCGTGGCTTCGTCTAGGTCCGGAGTTTGTCTCTTAGGTTCTTTTTCCCCAGCTGAGGTTGACATGACCACCTCTGTTGAGTTTACATCGATGCCCATCTCCATATCAGAGGCTTGCTCTGAAAGAGCTTCCTCATCAAATGAAGTGGGTATCTGTGCTGAGGGCTCACTTACGTGGTCCTCAGAGGTTGTTTTGGAAATTTCCTTCCGTGTATCCATTTTGGTACCACGAGAAGCTAGGGAATTAAACAGTCCGCCCAGGTAGAGCCCCGCATGCCTGGGGAAGGCTTATACTCTGGAGGTCGCCTGGTTTCCAGAGGCTCCGTTAAAGACACATTAGCCCTGTGCCATTCACCCCTTCAGCACGGATTGCACTACACCTTAGGGTTGGGCTTGGTTAGCCGCTTCTTCGTCTGGTATCTCCCCTGTGGCCACCCTGGCATGAGTAACTCTGCCAGTACAGCCCACAGGTTCGCAGATACACGCAAGCCCCCCCACCAACTTCAAGGTCTTGCGGCTACTAGGGGGGGGTAAAACACGTAAAGAAGTCATCTGAATTAAATACATGGGAGAAGATATTTATTACCAAGAATAGCAACAGCATACTGAACTTTGAAATACCGCCAGTGGATGACGTCATAAAACTTACAATGAGGAAGGAAGAGGGCAGCACCGAACATACCAAGACTGCCAGCCATGATCGCCAAACTCCAACTCCAGTAGACCAACAGCCGATGATGGGGTAACTCCCGAAACTAGTCCTGTGATTCTAATTCCAGACGTAAGTGGAACACAAAGTGTTTTTATATCTCAACTATCTTAGCTTAAGTTATGTTTTATGTGTTTATCTTTACATTGTCCTGTCGTATTATGGTGACATGGAATTAATCAGTTAATCTGAAACGGATTATTCTTCAAGAAAAATTTATATTTTTGAAAATTAGAAGCAGAAATCCTTTTGGGCTCAACAGTAGGAGGCCTCACTAACGTTCGGCATTTAAAATCTTAATTTCCAGAATCAATAGGATTCGTCCCATGTGCGTTATAAATGGTATTCCAAGTTTTATGAAAATCCGATAAAGCCTATTTGAGTTATCCTGCTTACAGTCGGACGGACAGATATTTTCCTGTCTACCAGACAATCTCATAAAGTACTGGTACCATTCTGGCACTTAATAGTTATGTAATATCATTACATTATCTTTTTGTTGCATACATTATAAAGGGCGAGTTGGGTAGTGAATTCAAAATGTGACAGGGGCCCGGGAAAATTTGTCCCTGGAGCCCTTGCTTTCTTTCCACGGCCCTGCGACTTACCCTTGGAAAGATCTAGCCCGAGTTTGTAGGAACATTTTTTCTGTCATTTTCATATTTAACCAGAGGACATTTATCAAGATTTTTTGCCATGCACAACATTAACACTTCTCAATGTTGACATTTCTTGTCCAGACAAAACTCTTTAGGTTTTAAGAACCTGGACTAACATAAATTACATACTGCACTCATCATTAAAGGCCAAGGTAAAATAGTAATTGAACTAATAAGAACAGTACACGGGATTCATTTTGCTAATCCTAAACACTTAAACAGGTAGACTCACTTCAAGAGACCTACTGGAATACAAATGTATTAAACAGAGGGTATTAATCATTATTACAGTGTTATTCGCTCCCTCAGTGATAAGAAAAGTGAGAGATAAGGTAAACTAAGGCCTTCTTGGAAAGCGGGAATGGTGCTATGCAGCACTTCTCAGCTGTCGACTCATGGAGGCTCCACTACCCACTCCCGCCAACATACTAAATATTTCGAATTTGCAATTAAAAAGTTTACATGAGCAGTAGGCGCTGTTAAAGAGGTGCACCGTAACTAATTCAAAGTTTAAATTTATTCAGGGGTAGGCCCTGATTTTAAAGCTATGGCAAAATCCACTCAACGGCAGACCTACTCTATTTAGAGATTCACTTTTACTTTAAACCTAAATCTATTCAGGGATGAACCCTGGCTTGTTCTAGACTTAAATCCATTCAGGAGCAGACCCTGTTTTTTATTCTACGTCTAATCAAATCAGGAGTGCACCCATATAAATCGGTGGAAGAGGTGTGCCTTTACTTATTCTAAGCTTATCTATATTCAGAGGCAAACCTTGATTATTATTTTAAGTCTAGTACATTCTGAGGTGCATCTGAGTGGGCTTTGAATTACATTCTAAGCCTAAATTTATTCAGAAATGCAACCTGGCTCATCTAAGCTTCAATACATTCAGGTGTGGACCCTGATTTTAATACAAAATCCATACTTATTCTTACGTGCACTTTTACTTATTCTAACCTTAAATATATTCAGAGATGAGCCCTGAGTTCTATTTTAAGTCTAAATACATTCAGGAGTGGGGCTCTGCTTTATATTCTAGGTCTACATCTATTCAGAAGTAGTTATCCTAACCTCAAATCTATTCAGGGACTACCCTAAATTTTATTCTACGCTTGAACTATACAGGACTGCACCCTGTCTAAAATTGAACGTGTTATTAAGGAGTGAACCTGATTTTTACTTTAAGCTTAGATGCATTCAGTGATGGCCCCTGATTCCATTGAATCTTAATTTAAATGTCCTATTCCATTTATTCAAATTGCCACAACAAGTTCTTGTCATATGAAAACATAGGCTTTCATACATGCTATTCGGCTGAGAGGTTCTAATACCTGAATTGCGATGTTCTAGAAGGTTTTCTAATCAGCCTTTTACAATGCTTTGAACCTGTATACGAGTTCCAAAGCTTTTTAAGCTCAATATCCACCCAATATTTCACTTCAGTGCAAGTTAGTTTGCCTGATATTCCACTAAATGGTTCAGGACCTATACTGCCATGCTAAGGAAGAAGGCAATAATTACATGAACTTGAAAACTGAGATCAAAGTTTAATCAAATCCTCTTTACTTTCAACTTTATGGAAGACGTTGTAATTGACACAGTAACTATAAAATAAGCAGCAAAGTTTATTTTTGGCATAAAAAATAATTTTGTCCTCGAATTTATTGAATTTGGCAGAAACTGCCTTTTTACTATTGGCTTTGATTGCTAAAGCAGTAAGTGGTAGTTACTGCCTTTTCTTAAAATGTATCCAGTATTTACTGCTTTCTGTCACTGTCGAGTTGTTACAGCAAGGGATGTTAGTCCAAACTTAAACAGCAGTACTTTTGCAGTTACTGCTTTCTTATAGTGCAGTCAAAAAAAAAAAAAAAATCATAGGCAGTAACTGATTTTTCCTTATATTTTAAACAAGAAATCATTTTACTGTTTTTTAAGGCTGTATTACAATGCATAACATCAAGCCGATTCCGATGACACCAAAAACTTCATATTTTTAATTTCTGCAGTTACTGCAATCTTTCTTTGCACAGCAGTATACAGGGGTGAGCTTTAGATTCCAAAACAAATTCATTCCATACATTGGCGGTAACTTTGATCACTTATGTAACAATGCACTGATTTCATTCTCAACTTCATTACATTTATCGTTGGCCTATTACCAGTATGCAAACGTGGGCTGAAGTTAATGTACTCTACTTTGGCACTCAGCTCAACATCAAGTGACAGGGTTCCATGTGGAGGTATCTAATATCCCGCACTCTCCTCCCTACATCACTGTAACAATCTTTATTCAGTGGCATTCACAAATCTATTGTTAAAAAAAAAATTACTAAGAAAAATTAACAAATAAAATATTGAAAATAAAATAAAATATCCTACAATTGATGTGCACTGCATTCGTCAACAAACTCTTATCTTTTTTTATTATTACCTTAAGTTTCAAAATTGAGGTTGTATTAGATTCGAAAGTGCATTAGATTCAAGTAAATACGGTAATTATTATTAAAACATACAGAGGACCAGTAGACGTAAAGGAAGGGAAAGTTAAGGAAACCTTAGGCAAAAATGAAGTCTGAGCATTTTGAAATGAACAGAAGGAAGTAAGATAATAAGGCACAAAGAAAAATTACACTGTTCAGTAGAACTTAAAAATATCCTCACCACTGAGAAACACCAAAATACTTCATGAATATATAGAATAATGAAAAATAGTGTATACCTGTCCTTCTCATCTGGCCACAACAAAGCCTAGTATAATTGTTCCTACATAACAACCTGTGGAGAAAAGATAAGATAAGATAAGATGCTTTATTGTCACAAACGCTTACAGGTTGTTGAGAAAGTGCTCAGTCAACAGGTGGCTCGTCAGTTAGTATACTTAATGCAAAATATAAAGTAGTAATAACACAGGTCTGCAACTAAAAAACTGCATAGGATGTCTCTTAATTTTCGTACAGAATTTTACTTCCTAATACCTAAAAAAATACCAAAAAACTTCTATCACGTCCATTTTTTGTGTAAGTGAAGGGGTTATATTTATTTTTCATAAAATTTATGGTTTATTGAAAATCCGGTATTTTATCTTACAAATTCTCATAAACAATTGATTTTTACATTAATTTATTCAATTATAGCTTATCTATACAATATATAATGTTAACTGTTAGGGGTGAGTGGTGGAGGGGGGCGGCACAAGTCAAAGAAGTTCAGTATCGCACATGAAAGTAGAGCCGTCATCAGTAGACACATCACTTTCAAACTGAACAGTGCTGTTGTTTCTATTTCGTAATCATGGCTCCAAGAGGTTGTGTTATGTCTCCTGATAGCTTTTGTTTTATTTGTGGTGAATACACTGTGAAACGTCAACAGAGAAACATTAATTATTTTGTGAAGAAGGTTTATTTTGCTTACTTCAAATTAAAACTTGGGGATCAAGACAAACCATGGGCCCCTCACAAGGTGTGTAGAAGATGTGAGGAAGATCTTCGTTTGTGGTTTAAGGGTAAGAAATACTCATTTCGTTTTGGAATCCCTATGATATGGCGTGAGCAGAAAAATCATACAACCGATTGCTATTTCTGTTCAGTATATGTAAAGGGATTTAATACAAAAAATAGGAAGAACATATCTTATCCTAACCTTGACTCAGCTATTCGTCCAGTGCCCCATAGCTCTGAAATACCAATCCCACAGCCACCTTCCAGTTTAGATGAATACTTGAGTGAGTCAGAGGACGAAGACACATTACCTCCCCAGGACGAATCTAGCTCAGATTTTTCTGTTGACGAGGGGCCTGAACTATTTTCTCAGAGTGAGCTCAATAACCTAGTAAGAGATTTAGGTCTATCAAAAGATGCAGCCGAATTGCTAGGTTCGAGACTAAAAAACAAAAACCTTCTGTCATCTGGTACCTCATTTTCATGGTATAGGCACCGAGAGAAAGAATTTACTCAGTTTTTCTCCAAAGAGGGACATCTAGTTTTTTGTAATGATGTACAAGGGCTCATGAAGTGCTTTGATGTGGAATATGATTCATCTGAATGGCGCCTATTCATTGATTCGTCCAAAGCTAGTCTTAAAGCAGTCTTGCTGCACAATGGAAATACTTTTGCATCCCTCCCTATGGGACACTCGGTGCATATGGAAGAAAACTATAACGATTTGGCCATTATTCTAGAAAAAAATCAAATATCAAGACCATCAATGGATGGTTTGTGGGGACTTCAAAATACTAACCATGCTTTTGGGTCAGCAGTCAGGTTATACAAAGTACCCATGTTTTCTATGCTTGTGGGATAGTTGAGCCAGAGAGCACCATTGGACCAAAAGTGACTAGTCACTGCGAGAAACCCTAAAACCCGGCGAGAAAAACGTCATCAATACGACTCTGGTTCCACCAGAAAAGGTTTTATTGCCCCCTCTTCACATTAAATTGGGGCTTATGAAACAGTTTGTAAAATCACTGCAAAAGGATGGGAATTGTTTTAGATATCTGTGTTCTAAATTCCCGAAGCTGACTGAAGCCAAGTTGAAAGAGGGAGTTTTCACTGGTCCCGACATAAGAAAACTTTTATCCGACTCCCTCTTTCTGGAAAGTATGAATGAGAAGGAAAAAGAAGCTTGGGAATCGTTCAAGGGTGTAGTGTTAAGATTTTTGGGAAATACTAAGGATCATGACTACAAAACCATTGTGCATCGTATGATGGCAGCGTACAAAGCTCAAGGATGCAAGATGAGCTTAAAGGTTCATTTTTTACACTCCCATATAGACTATTTTCCTGAAAACTTGGAAGCTTACAGTGAAGAAATGGGTGAACGGTTTCACCAGGATGTCCGTGATATCGAGAGACGGTGCCAAGGAAGATGGGATGTCAATATGCTTGCGGACTACTGTTGGATGCTTAAGCGGGAAACCAAAGATGGAAATCGGAAACGAATCCGGTGAAGCATCAAAGAGAAAAAGGATGAATAAACATAAAATTGTGAATAAATGTCACAAAATGATGTTTCATTTGTTGTAAAAATTAATATGTTTGATTCATCTTAATACATGAGTGCTTTTTACCAATACTGTGTATCTTTTAGTTTTGCAAAAAAACCTTACGTGATAGGGGAAAATGGATGCCATTTTTGGAATCAGTGCATTTTAAAACACATAGTTTAGTAAAAATATCTCATGCAGCTGAAAAAATTTTATTGTTTGCAGACCTGTGTAATACAAGCTATCAAGATATATTATATTCACTAAGTTGACAGTACAAAATAAAGTAATAATAGTACAAGCTGTGAAGATATATACACTAAGTTTACAATACAAAAATGAAGTACAGTACAGTCCCGATATTTCGAAAATCTGCCTATTCCGAACAGAGTTCAGAAAAAATACCAATTTTATAAACTTAAAAACAGGAGAAATTAAAAAGGCGTTTTTGAAAAAAAATGTACATTTATTGTTATACAAAGAAGTTAAATAGAGACATACTTAGAGCCTAAGCTTGATGAAAACACCTGAAACCAAATTGGAATGAAAGCTGGCTCTTAATTTACAGCATCATCAGATGGTACAAGACAAAAGTTAAAACCAGATGAGTAGTGAGTGTTCAAGATATTATGTATTAATAGAGGAAGTATTATTTTCGACCCCCAAATTCGAAGTTGAGTTTTTAACATAAACACGTGTTTTGAAGTCCCTGAATCCAAAAATACTGTTTTCAGAAACATGTCTGTGTGTGTATGTGTGTCTGTGAACATCCTAGCTACAGAACAGAAAATCATATAAAAAAAATTGTATTTGGGTTAGGTACCTTTTGAGGATGTGACACGAAGGTTAGCAACGATTTTCTCTTATTTTTAAGGAAACTTTACATGAAGAAAATGTAGTTTTTTGCTTGAAAACAGCTTTAATGATTTTCTTTAAATTTTGTACATGGGGTGCTTATACCAAGAGCTAAAACTTTTATTTGAAACTTTTTTTTTTTTTAAATCTCTGAAGGGTGTTACAGCCACCCACTGTTTGTGGAATTTGTTTTGCCTGGTGAACAACAAAGCTATGCATCAGGTTCAAACAATTGAATATTCACTCTTATTCTTATCAGAATGTTAAGTTAGAAAGATGTATTGACCTTGCATAGAGCAAAGAAAGTTATCTGAGTGCATTAATCAGATTTGATTTAGTTTATGAATCCTTTGGGGATTCGATATGATGTGGTAACAACATTCTCTCCATTTTACAACAGATTTACATGAAGAGAATGTCATACAGTTCCTGCTCAAATAGAAAGAAATTAGGAGTTCTCTGCCTCTTCTTTGCTGGCTCCATCTCTATACAATAAAATACAATTTATTTCACGAAAGTTAACTACTAATTCAGCCACAGCATGCTTTGCAAAACAAGAGACAAATGTGAAGCAAAAACAGGGCAGCCATCATGGGTGCTTTATTTTATATAATATATAAGTCAGCAGTTGCCAGCTAAAGGGATTAGTTAACATTTGTTAAGTTTGATGCACCGGCATTGCAAATTAATAAACATAAAAATGTTACTGCTGTTTATTGACAGCGGATATTAATCAGCGTTGATGCACCTGGCCCTAAGCATAGCTAATAGCAGAAATTTGAAGTTTTTTGTTGTCATACGTTGATAATTTTGAAAATAAATATGCACTGCTTGATAAAGTATTTGGGCCTTCCAGTTCAGTTGACAGTCCATGAAAATGCTTGCATACACACATAACATACTTGTCAAAGTGTACACGTTCTTATGTCATAAAACTATGTACAAATTTCTGTACACAGAAAATGTATACTTTCAGTGTTACTTACAGATAAGAAAATGTGGAGTGCAGATACTGGAACTTCTCAAGAGGCTCAAACAACTTGTCACTAACCCCACCAAGAATGGGTTGCAATCTTGTCTCTCATCATCACTAACTGAATTATCGTTAAAAAACACTCCTCCCTGAAATCAATTAGATTTAACAAATTAATGTTTTAATTTATTTTCACTCTAGTTTAACCATCATATGTGAGAATTAAAAAAAGACAACTATTAACTAACTGAATTATCATTAACCCTTTCACTGCTACAGCAGCTTATATATGCATCAGCACACATCACTGCCTGCTATTGAGGCACCACTTTGTATGACTATAGGCGAAATAAATTCGCTGTGGGAGCAATTTAACCAGTGTCAGTGTATAGTGTCATCTGTTGCCTAGTTCCCGACACCATCAATTCTCTGTTCTCTTATTTTAGTTTCCATCTGCAGCTAAATATTTCACTGCTGTGCTGTAAAGACTTGCAGGCTACCCCTGGGTTGCATAAATCAGTCAAGAAACATGGGCTGCAATCTTGTTTTGGAGGAAAATTACAAATTATTTGCAATTGTTTGTCCATTTATGGCCAAACTCGATGAAATTGATCATCTAGTTTTAGAAATACAGGGCAGAGAATCACCCATTTTCCAAGGGATGGGTATGAAGGATTCCCTTGGAAGAGGGAAACGTGTTTAGAGCAGAAAAAGAAACTGCAGAAAGTGAGGCTGGGGTTAGCAACACAGTCGATTCCCCACAAACAGACGAGCTGCCTATTGATTCCCCACTACCAAAAGAGCTGCCCAAACCTAGAGGTAAGATTCAAAATTCTATTCATCGTATCTTGTAAATTTTCTCTTAAAGCATAATATGTTACGGTAGCTTGGTTCATGTAAGGATCTTGGGTCTACGCATGAAATACTTCTCTTCCATGTAGGCCTACTTATAAACCAATCGTAAGTCAATGTTGTGATCTAGAAAGCAAAGAACTAGATCTAACTATGGAGCCAATTGCTATTCTTCAAAATTAAGTGATCGCCGTCTAAGCTGGGCCATGCTGAGTGGGACCAAGTGTACAATGACACCAATATTATAAACATGACTTTGTGCCGATTGAAATCGGCAGATTGTCAAGCAGTCAGTGGATTATAAATGACAAGACATGACATGCCATGCCATGACATGACATGCCATGCCATGACATGACATGGGATAATACAATGGTAAATATAGGGTGACAAATAGGCCTAGTAGGAGTTGTTAAGAAATTATTACAAAGACATTGAAGAAAAATGCTTTGCAAAAAATGTGGAAGGGTAAAATAGCTTCTGCATTACGGTTAGTGACACCTAAATTCTAGATCAGTAACGAGTTGTGTTAGGTTAGGAACAGTTATATGAATTCAGCAGCAGTAAGTCTATATTAAATAGCACAGGGTTATGTGCCATGTTGAATCTCTTCCTGCAGTGGGAAATTTTATCACTGTGACAATCGTTCCTGTGATCACAAATCCCAGTTCTCACTCTGTAGTTATAGTTTAAAATCATAGGTGAGGGGGAAAAAAAAAACAAAAAAGATGAAGCCATGCAACTGTCAGAATCACAGGCGAGTTAACTGTAAAAATATACGGCCAAGTCGCAATGTAGGGGGGCCCATCTCGCGATGTGCGCATGTATCCACGGATGGGTGATGTTTTTTTGTTTCTCAGCGAGGCAGGTTGACTAACATGATGCTTCTTCTACATTGCTTATCATATATCTTTAGTGAGAGGTTCTGTTAGGCTATGAACAGTGATATTAATTTAGTAGGGCATTCTGAAATCTGCAGAAGTTCTAGTTTAGTGGCAGTTAGGTTAGGAACAGTCAAATTAGTATTAGTGGGTAAGCGACATGTTCTGTTAGGTTTTGAACAGTGATATTAATTTAGTAGGGCATTCAGAATTATCCCGTTTTGTAAATGTGCCAAATTGTACCTCCTGCGAGGTTTGTTGTATTGGTGAACCTGTTTCCCAGAATTAAATGTTCCGCTGGTGTGATGTCACACCTCTAACGTCCAATCACAAGTTTCTTCATCATACGAAGATAAAAATATGATGGATTTTACGCTACTTTTTGCTAGATCGTGTTATAAAAGAAAGTGTAACATTTAGGGCGGGTGGGTTCAGGGTTGTTATGAAAAAAGCCGGCCTGGTTTTAACCGGTTTTATCCACTTGAAAAAAGCCAGGCAATTTTATCTGGATAAAATCAAATTGAATAAAAATAATTGAAGTTTCTTTCATGTTTTTATTTCCAAACATCATAAATTTATGTTACAAGCTCAGAACCTGTAGTAGGCCTACTTAGGTCTACTGAGTGCAAATGCAGAGCTACCAGTTTTATCCACTTGAAAAAAGCCAGGCCAGATAAAATCAAATTGAATAAAAATAACTCAAGTTTCTTTCATGTTTTTATTTCCAAAATCACAAATTTAAAAGTTACAAGCTCAGAACCTGTAGTAGGCCTACTGACTGCAAATGAAGAGCTACCAGTTTTATCCACTTGAAAAAAGCCAGGCCGGATAAAATCAAATTGAATAAAAATAATTGAAGTTTCTTACATGCTTTTATTTTCAGACATCACAAATTTAAAAGTTACAAGCTCAGAACCTGTAATACTTACTGAGTGCAAATGCAGAGCTACCAGTTTTATCCACTTGAAAAAAGCCAGGCCGGATAAAATCAAATTGAATAAAAATAATTGAAGTTTCTTTCATGTTTTTATTTCCAAACATCACAAATTGAAAAGTTACAAGCTCAGAACCTGTAATACTTACTGAGTGCAAATGCAGAGCTACCAGTTTTATCCACTTGAAAAAAGCCAGGCATTTTATCCGGCTAAAATCAAATTGAATAAAAATAATTGAACTTCCTTTCATGTTTTTATTTCCAAACATTACAAATTTAAAAGTTACAAGCTCAGAACCTGTAGTACCGGTACTTACTGAGTGCAAATACAGAGCTACCAGTTTTATCCACTTGAAAAAAGCCAGGCATTTTATCCGGCTAAAATCAAATTGAATAAAAATAATTGAAGTTCCTTTCATTTTTTTATTTCCAAACATCACAAATTTAAAAGTTACAAGCTCAGAACCTGTAGTAGGCCTCAGTTTTATTCACTTGAAAAAAGCCAGCCATTTTATCCGGCTAAAATCAAATTGAATAAAAATAATTGAAGTTCCTTTCTTGTTTTTATTTCCAAACATTACAAATTTAAAAGTTACAAGCTCAGAACCTGTAGTAGGCCTGCTTAGGCCTACTGAGTGCAAATGCAGAGCTACCAGTTTTATCCACTTGAAAAATGCCAGGCATTTTATCTGGATAAAATCAAATTGAGTAAAAATAATTGAAGTTTCTTTCATGTTCTTATTTCCAAACATCACAAATTTAAAAGATACAAGCTCAGAAACCTAAAATTGTGTTTAGTGTAATTTAATACAGAGAGTCTCATGCAAAAGTTGGCCAATGACACGGGTTTCTGCATCGTGGTGGGCACAGAAAATAAAGCCGCGATCGGTGTAATGATTCAGGTTCTCACATTTACAGTTAAAATTACAATGAAAATAACCACGTACCTCATCACAAGAGATGTTAAAAATGTTCTCCTCTTGCATCCACACAATACTGGCACTATTTTAGGAAATTTTCTTTTATGCGCATAAGTTCAGCTTCCGAAATAGAGTTAATTTTTCTTGTGATATTGTCTTCAAGTTCTTCTAATGTATGGGAAATGGACCTATACACTTTATTTTTGAAGTTTCCCCATAAATAATAGTCACATACTGTTAGAAGAACTTAAAAACAATATCACAAGAGAAATTAACTCTGTCTCGGAAGCTGAAATTATGCGTGTGAAAGAAAATTTCCTGAAAAGGTCCCAGTATTGTGTGGATGCAAGAGAAGAGCATTTCCAGCAGCTCTTGTGATGAGGTATGTGGTTATTTTCATTGTAATTTTAACTGTAAATATGAGAACCTGAATCATTACACCAATCGCGGCTTTATTTGCGTAGATATTTCACCCGATCGCTCGGGAGCTGGAGCTGTGCCCGCCGCTTCGCAGAATCCCACGTCATTGGCCAACTCTTGCGTGGGACTCACTGTTCCACTTCACTGTGTAATTCCCAGCAATAGTTAATTACCGTATTTACTCCAATATAATGCACCCTCTAATTTAATGCGCACCCTGATTTTGAAACTTAAAATCATAAAAAAAGAGTTTGTTAGCAAATGTGATGTGCATCAATAGGAGGATATTTTATTTTGAATTTTGTCTTAGTATTTATAGAATAATGAACCAACACATAAACATTTACAGTTAACTGCCAGTTTTAGGCCTACAAGTAGGTCTATATGCATGGCTCATCAATATTCACTAATGTGTTCATCACTGGACTCCTCGGAGGTGTTTATTTTTTATTGTTAAATGGACAAACAAAATGTTAAATGCATGTTTCTCAATAAAAGCTGATACCACTCTTAAATGAGTTTAAAATCGACAATGCACAATATTCCACATTTGCACTATAGAACTGACAAAAACTATTTTTTCATTATGTTTCAGAAGTTAAATTTCATATGGTGTAGGCTAATGATAAAATGAACAAAGTGGAGAATTATAGCAATGCCTTGTTATGTAGATCAATATTACCTCCGACCTACGAAACGGATTTGTACTAGAATTTAACGTGCACCTCAGTATTGAAATCTACAAATGGACAAAAATAGGGCACGTTATATTCAAGTAAATATGGTAAATTCACCATTCATCATAAGACACTTGCATATTTGCATTATTCTGCCTGTTGATGTATACAAGCTTCTGGGCTTTTTCATTGCCTAGTCTGTTTCTCAATTTTGTTTGTATTAACCCAAATGAAGAAAATACTCTTTCGATTGATGCAGAACTGGCTGGCATACGATGTAAAGATTCTATGGCTTGACAAAATTCCAGCGATAGGTGATTACGCTTCAGATTTGTGTAATTGATGGAGAAATAAGTATAAAAAATCCCTTTAGGTAGGCCTACAGGGCACAGGCTGAGGTAGATTTCAAAGTGCTTTTTATGAATTTATTGGGGTAAGTGTAGAATAAAAACTGAAATATTTTTTATAAA
Organism: Ectobius pallidus; assembly: GCA_964059195.1. Lineage (NCBI taxonomy): Eukaryota > Metazoa > Arthropoda > Insecta > Blattodea > Ectobiidae > Ectobius > Ectobius pallidus. Next base: position 87,457,958 of record CAXKWD010000003.1, on the reverse strand, counting down.
AAGAGTTGTTAATTATGTATTAATTGATATCTTTTATTATTTCATTTTTAATTTGGCCAAGGATTATTGTTCTAAAGATATTTAACTATTATTTTTAATATTTCAAACTTTATTTCATTGGTAATTTTAGCCTCAGTTGGTCCTCATGAATTCATTTCGGCATGCCTATTGGCTGAGGTATATTACTTCCTCTGCCTGTACCATAGGCACTATAGGTAGAGGAAGTATTGTTTTCGACCCCAAAATTCGAAGTTGAGTTTTTAGCATATATACACGTTTCAAGGCCCCCTGAATCCAAAAATACTATTTTTGGAAACATGTCTGTGTGTCAGTGTGTCTATGTGTCAGTGTGTGTGTGTGTGTTTGTGTCTGTGTGGAATATCTGTGAACAAGCTACTCCAAAACGGAAAATCGTATGAAAACAAAATTTCGTATTTGGGTCAGGTACCTTCTGAAGATGTGAGGAAAAGATTGGCGACTATTTTCTCTTATTTTTAAGGGGACTTTACATTAAGAAATTTTCGTTTTTCGCGATTGTCTCGAAAACGGCTCTAACGATTTTCTTTAAAATTTGCACATGGGTTGCTTATACTAAGAGCTAAAACTTTTATTTGAAACATTTTTTCGAGAAAATTCTCTGAGGGTAGTTACAAGCCACCCACTGTTCACCCATTGTTTGTAGAAAGTTTGTCTTACGTGATGAACAACTGAATTCGCGCTCTTTCATGGCCTCTTATTCTATATAAGAATGTGAAGTGAGAAAGATGTATTGTTGACCATGCATAGAGTAAAGATGTATCTGAGGGAAATATTCGATAAATTTCGAAAATTTTATTTTACGGCAGAAAGTTCAATAAACGTCTGCAGTCATTTTTTTTTTTTTTTTTTAAAGTTTGTTATATAGACTGCGCTTTTAGTCGCATCATTGAAAGAAGAGCTATTTATAGGATAATTAGCGTAAAATTGTGTCTTGCGATTCTGTACAAGGATATGTGAATACGGCTAACTTTTATTTGGGCAGAGGAAGTTATGTGACTTTCACATCAGATTTTTTTAAAGTGTTTTTGACTTTCAAAAATTCAAATCTCTCCTCATATGAGCGCTATTGAGAAACTAGTTGATTTAAAGATCACTCATCAAGAGCTTTTCAACGATACCCCACAAACATGGTTTTAAAAATTTTTAATTTCCACCCTCACCCCCACAACCACTGAATCATTGGTGTCTAATTTATGCAGACAAAGTTTCCCTCTAAACCCCATAGGGCCCTAAATATAATTTTTTTCAAAATTTCAACCTGCTCCCACCTCCCCCAACCAGGAAAAATTGATTTTAGCCGGCTAAAACTGAAAAAAAAAACCGCTGATCAGGTCTTTTTCAATTTTAGCCGGCTTTTTTACAACCCTGGGTGGGTTGGACCAAATCATTCGTGGAGGCAACATCTCCTCTCCTGAGAACTATCTATAACAAAATACGTGTGATATTAGGTGTTTTATGAGGAGAAAGTTGGTTTTCAAAGTGGATGCTATTATTTATAGTGTTCCGGTATTCCATTGTGTGCCTTCTTGATGGACATTGACTGACGAGCAGTAAAATATATGAGAGGTTCCTTTCACACATAGAGCCCTACATGTACCAAAATAACATGAATAAATTAGCATGTTAATTTTAATTTGCATTCATTTTCTTTTATAGGCCCCATTAAGAAGAGGGTTGTGGTGCGGGATCCAGACGTGTCCCGCAAAATGGAACTTCTAAAGAAAAGGAAGCTAGAACTTGAAGTGAGGAAGCTCAAGCTTGAGGTGTGGGAGAAAGAGAAGGCTCTTAATGTAGGCCACACAATTTTAACCTCGCATCTTGAGGAACAAGGGGAAGGGATTGTAACAACAGATTTTCTCGTTTTGGGGGAAAATGAGGCCATTGTTGGGAACGAATAAAAAAAAAACCTTCTAATGCCCTTAACTGTGTATTTCTATATCCTAATCCATTTCAGGTGATTTCAAAGGAACTGCACTTTGTTACGAACTTGAATAAGAACTCCCTATGAGGTAAATAACCTTACTCTTTAAGTTCTCTTGTCTTGTCTAAAAGCAGAACACGTTAAGATAAATAAAATAAGATAGATAAATTCACTTGTGATTTTCTTGCATCCTAATTACTGGAAATGATTATACAGGAACTGCAATTTCTCTCGAGCCTGGACAGGAACCTCGTTAACCTCTTGAATATCCTCCTCGTGTAAATTTTCTTCCATTTCAGGAACCAGGTAGTTGTCTAGACCCCTTGACAGATTGCAAATAACTTCACAGGCAAATCTTAAATTAAGGCGCATTCCAACACTAAGAACAGGGAATTTTTCTTTAAGAATGCCTATAGCACATTCGACTACCCTCCTTGTTCTTTTATGTGCTCTTAAGAATTGTTGTTAGCTCGGATTAGCAAAATCTTGATCACCGGAGGAATGAGTCACGACTTCAATGGATAAATAGAGTCTCCTAGCAGAATGCCACCTGGGAAAGGTCTCCAATCATTAGTCATTCTGTTGTTCAACACACATAACCTCAAAACTCGGGCATCACTTACACTCCCAGGCCAATTTGCACACACATAATAGAACTCCATATTTGGCCCACATACAAGTATTACATTCAAGGAATGTTTGCCATGGCAATCAACAAAAGCTGGTTCGTACAGGGCCATTCCATGACAGATCATCCAGGGGTGTCCACCCCACTATCTCAGATTTGGATGAAATTTGGTACATGGTATCTTCAGACAAATATATGACCCCGTATTTTTCATTTTTGGAATATTGGCTCTAGTTTGGAATTTATAGCCTTTCAAAGTTTCACTCTGTTTGGTGGAATTTTTTCAATCCGCAACCAAAGCCCTAAATTGGTCACCAGCTTTATAAATTGGTAAAACTCTCGCGATTTTACACAAATTTGGAACTTCACCTGTCCTAAACGACATATTTACAATATTTACTATTGGTGAAGCAAGAGCTTCCGAACACTTCTTTAGTAGGATATTGGTGAGACCATCTTCTGTTATGTTACTCTTATATAACGTAATGAATTAATAATACACATTATTTCGTTGTGTTCAGTGGGCATTAAAAACATAGAACTATTCTCCCTGAACCTTACACAGTTATCTGTATTGGAATCAGGCAGGTCTTTCAATAGATCATGAGCTGCATTAACAAAATACCTATTAAATGTATCGCAAATTTCAATATCATTTTCAGTGGTAAATCCATTGTCTTCAAGTTTAGTAATCTGATTTTTATGTGTATGATTAATATTAGGCACTTCATTTACAACACACCACATATCCTTAGGCTTTTTGCTACTTAGTCTTTTTGAAAAGTATGTCTTTTTTAGCTCTCTTTTTTAATTTTGTTACCTTGTTACTACATGTTTTGTATTCCTCTAATACATATTTAGAAGGATTTTTAACTTTAGTTTTCTGAAATAAAGTATCTTTTTCATGCATGAGTTTAAGTAATTTTTCGGTAACCCAAGGTTTAAAACGTTGTTTCTTGCAGGGTCTATTCATCTGTTCATGATAACATTTTCTAACCCCCTTTGCAATATATTTACAAAAGGTTTCATATATATTATTTATATCAGTATCAGTGTCTTCTATACAAATACATTGTTAGTAAGGTATTCATTCAACTTACTGTAATTAATTTTTTTATCTAGACATTTGTTTTCTTTTATATAGATATCATTCTTGCTTTCAGTGCTGTCTATTTCACAAATTAGTATAAAATGGTCACTTATGTCACTTGTTACATTATATATAGGCTATTATAATTATTTTCATAGTTACTAACTAGTATATGATCAATTAGAGTTGCACTTGTTAAGGTTTTGCCTTAAACCAAAACTCTGAATGAGGTTACTATATGAGACATTATTCTTGGTTCTTTTTAACAAGTCTATGTTTGTGTCACCCATTATCAGCACATCTGCATTTAGTTTTTTATTTATAATGTATTCTAGATCTTCCAGAAAGCTTGGGGTATTACTGTCCATGGGGTTATAGACTCCAATCACATCATATATTAATTTCAGTCGTTTTATTTCCACATGGAAAATACTATGGTATTTATTAACTTGTTGTATTTTCTTACTTTCCCCAGGAGCGGCTCGTGGCTGGAAAGTTAGGTGAAGAGCTAGAGAGCGGCCTAACTAGGAAGACGCCTGACACTGGTAAGGGTAGATTGCCTGGAATGGAAGTCTACCATTGCATTGCATTGCACCGTATGAAGAGCACATGCGTAAGTGAAGTAGCACTTCACCTACTTCCCCTGAATAACCGCCACTGACTTTCCAATCTATCAGATACATATATGGTAACTCCTCCCCTATTCCTGTTCGAGTGATATGATATGAATTATATGAAGGAATGTTAAAAAATTTAGCATCTTCTTTATTTAGCCATGTTTCTGAGATCACTAAAACATCTATATTTTCAATTTGATCAATTAAAATTAAGAATAATTATATTATCAAATTTATTTTTAATACTTTGGGCATTTATCTGGACACATTTAAGATATAAACGGGAAGAAATATTATTTCTATTGGTATATTCGAAAATAGAAGCACATTTATTCTCCAATATTTTATAATTTTTGTACTCTATATCATCACCTCCTACCATAATGCATCTACTCATTTGAGTTTGCACTCTAACTCCCTGAATTTAACCTCATCCTTAATAAGGATACTAGGACCATCTTTATCAGGCCTAACGTATATCTTACAGTCACGGGTCCAGGTAGAAAAAATTTTCCCCTGATGTTTTAAGTCTCTACTTTTTTTGCCAAGGTGGCTTTTTTTGACGTCAAGTGGTCAATGATGAAAATGTTTGTAACTTGACCAGTATACCCAAACTCATCTGTTTTTAGCGATTTTTTAGAAATTCTGGCATTTACAATTTCTTCTTTCTTCCATCTATTGACAAATTTTGCAACAATTCGTTTGGGTCCCTTATTAGCAGCTGATGATGGAAGCCTGTGAGCTATGTCAATGTCATTATAACTGACTAGCTTAAAAGACCCGGCGTCGCCCGGGTTTTATAATTTGTAATTGGAAATGAACTTATGAAGGACTTTCGATTTTTAAATTCTAGGTCCTTATACAGATATTTATAATCTGAAATAGGAAGAACGACTTATTACACTCAAACTATTCCCTCAGAAAACGCTTGATATAGTTCTTTATGGCTCATAGAGCATGTAGAATTCTGCATCATATCGCTTGTACACAGCAAGCCTGGTAGGGGTTCATATAAGAAAAAACAGAAATTCCTGTAACATAAAATTGTAATATCGAGGCGGAAAATTTTATTTCTCACTCTCATGTTATCATAAAACTGTTTTAGGGATGAAATTAAACAGAAAGCAATATCACTTTCATACTTACCATAAAGTCGTTTTGGGGATGAAATTAAACAGAAAGCATTATCACTTTCATACTTTTCTCTCCAAAAACCTGCGATATAATATAATAATATACACATTACCATACCTCGTTTTGTTTTCTCTATGTCCAGGGTAGAGAAAGTTATGTGATTCCATTATTTTAGTGGATTTCATTCTGTAATATTTATTTATAACATGAATTATTTTGATAACTTCTCTTATTTGTCAAAAGAGCATTTCATTTGTTTTTTCCAAGCCCACCTGATACCATTTGGCAACAATATATTCTGTGATTTGGAATTGATAATTCTATGTAAAAAGGGATTAAGTATTTTTCAAAAACATTTAATTTTTGGCATTTAGAATCAGAATTTTTCAAAATCCTTTCTTAGTGAGCACCTACATTATGAAACGAAGGTACTGTCAAAATTCCAAGTCACTACCTGTTATAGTTTAGGCTGTACGTTGATTCCTGTCATTCAGTCAGTCAATCAGTCAGTCAGTCAGTCAGTCAGTCAGTCAGTCAGTCAGTCAGTCAGTCAGTCAGTCAGTCAGTCAGTCAGGACAAAGCCTTTTATATATGGGTCATTCCATATGAAATCATCCAAATTTTTAAAAAATGGTTGCATGACCATTTTAGAAAAAAATAATTTTTTGTATACGAGTTCATACATGTTTCAAGATATCAAAACAAGTTTTAAAAAAAAACTTGTGTTCTTGGTTTCCCAGGGGTGTTCATTTTTCAATCCTGGTGTAACAAATTTTTTGCGAATATAGCTGATTACGAATATTTTCATAACTCAACAACTATAAGAGTTAGAAATTTGAATTATGAACCATTTTGTAACTATTGAAGCGTACTTTCAGAAATACTTTGTTTTCTTCAACACAAAATGTTTCATATGAAAATATGAGTTTGAAATTCGGGTAAATTTTTCCAAAAAAATCACTTTTTGGACCAAATTTTATATGAGAAGGAAGTAATTGTAAACATTCAAATTTTTGTTATGTTCAAATCTACATGTAATTTGTCTGTGAGGAAAAAATCATGGTCTAAAAATACATCCCTTATTTTTAAACTGGCCTCGAATATTAGCGTTTTTCAGATTTTGACTACTTTTGGGCATAAATATCTCTGGTGGGTACCCTTCAAAAAATATAAAAAATTGCATAACAGAAGCCTTTCATGTCCCTAACTCACAGTTAAAATTTCTATTTCTTGATTCCACTCCTTCTATTAATTTTATAGAACTGAAATATCACACTTTTTAGGGTAGCGAATTTGGGAAAAACTACATACAACTCAACAACCATAAGAGTTACAAATATGAATTATGAATCATTTTATCACTATTGAAGCTTGCTTTCAGAAATAGTTTGTTTTCATCAACACAAAAATTTTCATATTAAAATATGTGTTTGAAATTCGGGTAAATATTTCAAAAAAAATATCACTTTTTGAGCGAAATTTTATATGAGAAGGAAGTGATTATAAACATTCAAAAACATTTTATGTGCAAACCTGCATGTGATTTGTATATGGGGAAAAAATCAGGGTCTAAAAATCCATCCCGTTTTTCTAAACTGACCTCAAATATTATCGTTTTTCAGATTTTGACTATTTTTGGGCTTAAATATCTCTGATAGATAACCTTCAAAAGATCTGAAAAATTGCATAATAGAAGCCTTTCATGTGCCTAACTCATAGTTAAAATTTCTATGTCTAGAAACAACTCTTTCTATTAATTTTATAGAGTTGAAATATCACACTATCACATATTATGTAGTTTCTCCCAAATACGCTACCCTAAAAAGGGTGATATTTCAGTTCTATAAAATTAATAGAAGGAGTTGTTTCTAGAAATAGAAATTTTAACTGTGTGTTAGGCACATGAAAGGCTTCGTTTATGCGATTTTTCAGATTTTTTGAAGGGTACCCATCAGAGATATTTGAGCCCGATAATAGTCAAATTCTGAAAAACGCTAATATTCGAGGCCAGTTTAGAAATAAGAGATGTATTTTTTGACCCTGATTTTTTCCTCACAGTCAAATCACATGCAGGTTTGAATATAAAAAAAATATTGAATGTTTACAATCACTTCCTTCTCATATAAAATTTGGTCCAAAAAGTGATTTTTTTGGAAAAATTTAGCCGAATTTCAAACTCATATTTTCATATGAAAAATTTTGTGTTGAAGAAAACAATAAAATATTTCTGAAAGCAAGCTTCAATAGTTATAAAATTATTCATAATTCAAATTTCTAACTCTTATGGTTGTTGAGTTATATGTAGTTTCTCCCAAATACGCTACCCTAAAAAGTGTGATATTCCAGTTCTATAAAATTAATAGAAGGAGTTGAATTAAGAAATAGGAATTTTAACTGTGAGTTAGGGACATGAAAGGCTTCTTTTATGCAATTTTTCAGATTTTTTGAAGGGTACCCACCAGAGATATTTAAGCCCAAAAGTAGTCAAAATCTGAAAAACGCTAATATTCGAGGCCAGTTTAGAAAGAAGGGATGTATTTTTAGACCATGATTTTTTCCTCACAGACAAATCACATGTAGGTTTGAGCATAACAAAAATTTGAACGTTTATAATCACTTCCTTCTCATATAAAATTTGGTCCAAAAAGTGATTTTTTTGGAAAAATTTACCCGAATTTCAAACTCATATTTTCATATGAAAAATTCTGTGTTGAAGAAAACAATAAAGTATTTCTGAAAGTACGCTTCAATAGTTACAAAATGGTTCATAATTCAAATTTCTAACTCTTATAGTTGTTGAGTTATGAAAATATTCGTAATCAGCTATATTCGCAAAAAATGTGTTACACCAGGATTGAAAAATGGACACCCCTGGGAAACCAAGAACACAAGATTTTTTTGAAAACTTGTTTTGATATCTTGAAACATGTATGAACTCATATACAAAAAATTATTTTTTTCTAAAATGGTCATGCAACCACTGTTGGATGATTTGGCATGGAATAACCCATATATAGAGATTTTCACTCCTAAAACTTTACCCAGTTTAATGACTTTATCATACACATCCTCTTCTACCTCTTCGGGAATACCTGCAAAAACTAGATTATTTCTTCTTTGATACTGCTGTATGTCATCTGCTTCCTTAGCTGTTGATTCAATACCATGTTGTAAGTCCTTGACCTTCTTAACCTCCAATTTGAGGACATCCATTTCTTCATTCAGCTTATCATATTTTTCAGACAGGAAACTAGCACTATTTCTAATATCTTCATATTCTTTCCTTAATGACTCAATTGTATCATCTAGTTTTTTTGTTAATGTTTGTATAAGTTCGTTAAAGTTAGGTGGAGCAACACAATCTTCTCTTCCACAAAACCATTGTTTAGAGGAATCTTTACAGATCTCTTGATATTTTTCCTTCTTCAGCTTGACACACGATATATGAAACCATCTATCACAATCACTTTCACATCCAATAGCTTGCTGAGAGTTTTTCACTTTCTTTCCACAAGGGGCACAGATATGTGCCATGTTGCTATCTTATTAATATGATTGCTGAAGTAACTTCTGTTAACATATTAACCTATATGCATAATTAAATTCTGTTTTCATTTAGAGCTGAAATTGGTTCTGTAAACTATGCATGGTTGAAAAATTGAAATAAATATTCAAAGAAACACTCCAGCCAAAGGTGTTGCTATGCAAAATCAACAACTTCTGATCATGAATGGAATCTGTGTTTATTTTAATAATTTCACCACTATGTTTGAGAATAGATAGGCACTGAAATTGGTGCAAATTCTGAAGATTTAAATGTGTAAGCTGTTAAACTGTATTACCACTTAGCTCATAAATTCACAGAAGAAATCATTATAAACCGAGAGCTCCTATTGAGTTGGTTTATGTTGATCCAAATACAAAAATAATAGCAATAGACCTAACAATGACAATACCATTAAGAATAATTATAGTGGTAGTAGGCTAATAATAATGCAATATATATATCATAATACAATAAAAATATAATACAAATTAAATAATAGGCCTTTAATATAATTTATATAATAATATAATACAAATATAATAATAGGCCAAAAAAATTATAATAATAGTAATAATAATAATAATAATAATAATAACAACAACAATATTAATCAAGAGTACCGGTAATAGAAGCAGCTGCAATATTATAAAAATGCTAGACACATTTTTTATATCATAGACTACATAGTCTTTATGTTCTCAATAAAATAGTAGGCCTACAGTATGCCAATAAAAAGAGGGTCGTTCCACCAAGCGGTACGCAGTTTTGTTCTGAGTATAGGAATATGCACTTTTAACTTTAAAGCAAGTTTCTGTTCATGAAATAACAGGCTTATGTTACCATTCTTTAGGCCTGATGTTACAGGTTAATGTAAGAAAATGCACAAGTCATTGAAAAACTATGAATTCCCAGGATTTTTTTTTAAAGAAGAATATAATACTTATTCAAGCACATTGATAAAATAGAACACAAGAATGGAATCTGCACAATTTCACGTAAATAAAAAAAAAAAGTAGCTTTGGGGTGGATTTGAACGTGAGACCTCTTGATCACTAGACACGCACATTACCCCAAGACCAAGAACACACTGTGCAGAAGAATTGTCCATACCGGGTAGCAAAGAAGGCTATCGCATCAGTGGATCATAGAATAGAAAAAACACTTACCGTATTTCGACATTGGACTTTACTTCGGAGCCCTGCTAGTTTTCTTATGTTACATTATTGTATTATTTCATTCATTGGTACCATAATACGCTGAATATTTGAGTGATAAGTGCGGATGTGTGCCTCGCTGCAGCCCCGTACAGCGGAATAAAGATGCTGGTTAGTACCAACCTATGCATATTCTCAGAGCTTCATGTTGTTATTTATTAAGCGGTCAGGAATTACTAATCTGACATAAAATGAAGTAAAATTCAATTCTGTAATTTAATTGTCATCAATTTCCATAAAATAAATAGTCATTATACAACAGCACTTAATGTATAATCGAACATATGGGAACATTTGTTTTCCATGCAGATGCCAACTGTCCATGGCAACTGAAGGAGGCTTTATAAGCTGTCCTTCATTAAGGACGCTATAAGAAAGAACCGAGAATTTTATTTTGCATTTGAAGAAGGTGCCTTCTTTTTACCCTCCTTTACTAAGGAGGGTTTCAGGAGGAGTTAAAGGCTTGTTCCAGAATTCCGCCCTGCATCTTCATAAAGCACCAAATCTCGTTTACTAGCCTGGCTATCCTCAATAACCTTAGCAAGGAAAAGGATTTTGAAATATCAGGTATTGTAATACCTGACCATAATATTGCTATTATCTGTCTCTACAGATCACAAAATGGTGATTTGGATATTTTTCTCAACAAGCTAGAAACTGCTCTTAACAATATGAAATTACTATATAAGTCCGTCATTTTATGTGGTGATTTCAACATAAACTTCAACAAAAAATCTAAAGTCACATCACAGTTATTAAGTCTGTTAACGACATATAACCTTAAACCAGCTGTTCATTCTCCTACTCGCGTTACACTCCACACATCCTCTACTATAGATCAGATCCTACTTAATACTGATATCAATCTCTGTCAGATCGAAATTTTTAACACTGGCTTTAGCGATCACTATGCACAATTGTTAACCTTTCCCATTAAATTAAAAAAACAGTCGAAACACAGAGGTTGTTAAAAAAAGAATATTCAGTGAACATGCAATTGAATACTTCAAACATTTAATAAAAACGAAACATGGGAAGAAGTCTACCTAAGTAACAACACATCCCAGAAATTTGAAATCTTTCTTAGCACCCTGCGTCATTTTTTTGACATTGCATTCCCGAAAAAACTTGTTAAAATAAAGCCAGATAACAGACACAAAAGCTGGATCACATCAGGTATAAAAAAATCCTGTGAAACTAAACGTCATCTGTACGAAATATCAAAAACAAATGCCAGTAATCCAGAATTCTGCAATTATTTCAAGAAATACAAATTGATCTTAGCCAGTGTTATTAGGGAAGCAAACAAACGAACAAATAATGTCTATATAAGAAACTCTGAAAATTAAATGAGAGCTACATGGAACATAATCAAATAGGAAAGACATAATCAACATCACCTTGGAAAAGAATTCCCTCTGCATTTCTAATCCCAGTAATATAGCTAATATCTTTAATACATATTTCGCTAACATAGCTGAAGACCTTATATCAAAAAGAAATTTCAATAGACCTCCTCATAGATACGAACCCTCCAATTCCATCACTGGGACGTCAATGTTTCTTTCTCCAACAAATGAAATGGAAATCCTTAACATCATAAAAAATTTGAAAATTAAAAATTCTGCAGGAATTGACGACATTCCAGATTATCTTGTAAAAAAATGTTTGCAATTGATTGTACAGCCCCTAACTCATATTTGCAAAAGAAAGCTATTATAAAACCACTTTTCAAGAAAGGGAAAAAAGATGATGTATCAAACTATAGGCCCATTGTAATATTATCAGCATTTTCAAAAGTTTTTTATACTCGTTTACTGGGTTTCTTAGAAAAACATAGCCTACTACCCGAATCTCAACATGGCTTCAGAAAAAATCATTCAACCGAAACAGCCATCTTTAATTTCTTATGCGAGTCCCTTCAAGCTGTAGATGATAAACAACATGTTTCAGCAATATTCTTAGATCTGTCAAAAGCCTTTGACGTATTTGACCACAAAAAACTACTATCAAAGCTTGAAAATCTTGGAATTAGGGGGTTATCTCACAAATGGCTTGAATCATACTTATGCAACCGCTCGCAATTAGTGGAAGTGAAGCATATTCGTGATGGTGTGACTAAATGCTATCGATCCAGTCTACTTAACACGGTGTATGGGGTGCCACAGGGCTTAATATTAGGACCCATTATATTTTTACTTTATGTTAACGATTTCTGTTTGAGTGACTCACATGCAAGATCTGTTACATTTGCTGATGACACAAACATCCTAATAAAAGCTCCTCACAAACACATCCTTCTCGACTCTATAGACATTACCACACGCCAAATCATGAACTATTTTTCATTGAACAACCTTATTATCAACCTCAATAAAACCGTTTCAATGGATTTTCACACTACCCAAAACAAAAACTTCTTCTCTCCCCATATAACTCTCTACAATCAGACTATTGAGAAAGTTGACAGCACAAAATTCCTAGGGCTATGGGTGCAAACAACTTACATTGGGATGTCCACATTGACGAAGTGAACAAGAAACTCAGCACTGCAACTTACATAATGAGAATGTTAGCCAACTGTACCACAAAATACACACTCAGAACTGTTTACTTTGCTTACATCCAGTCTCTACTCAGATATGGTTTAGCATTCTGGGGAAGGTCACCTGCTATTATAAAATGCTTTAGAACCCAGAAAAAGATTATTAGAATTATGGAAGAACAAAATTTAAGAACACTATGTAAACCCCTTTTCAGAAAACTTGGCATCCTTCCTCTGCCCTGTCTCTACATACTGGAAAATATAATCCTAATTAGAAAGAGCACAATTGTTGGACATTGTCCCTTCTTAATGAACAGTGATGTACACTCCCACTGCACTAGGCACCACTCTGATCTACATCCACAACAACATAATACTACTCTATCCCAAAAAGGAGCATTTCACTCTGGTATAAAACTATATAACAGTCTTCCTAATCATTTAAAATTATTACAACAAAAAAATACGTTTAAATCCTCTCTGAGGGCATATTTGATTGACCACTGCTTTTATTCCGTTGAAGAATACCTATCCATAAATACATAACCCAATTTCTATAATAATATCAACTTCATCTAACTCCTTGTATAAAATTGATTTATTTATTTATGTTACAGTGTAAAGTATTAGTTATATTTAGTCTAGTTTAGTGTAGTATGTTTTTCCGATTTGTCCAGTATCAGTTGTACCTTGAACATTAATGATGTTACTGGATCAATCTTGATATAGTTAATGTGAGTTTTTCTTAATGTTTATTGTAAATGCTTGTAAACACTTCTTTGTGGTGTAAATTATTTTTTTTCTATTACGCTTTGTCTTAGGGCAACCCTTAACTGAGGGAAGCTGAATGTGAATAAATAACATTAAAAATAAATAAATTATTATTATTATTATTAATGAATAAATTATTATTATTATATCCATTACAGGGGATTGACAAGTACCTTCATCTGTAGTTAAAAAAATCCCTTTAGGCAGGCCTACAGGCGGAGGTAGATTTCGAAGTGCTTTTGGTTTAATTTATTGTCGCTGCATAGCACTCTTTTTCTTTAGCCTTGGCATGGTAAACCTGCAGTAATAAGAACTGAATTCGGTAAAGAGGAAGAGCCTACAATCATTTGTTTTGACAACAAGAATAGGATATAATATTCTGGGAGGCCGTGCGCAAGATCAGCAATGAATAAAATTAGCAAAGCCGCTAAACAAGACAAAATTATGATATTATAATAATTCTTTTAAGTGTTATTATTTTCAAACATTAAAATCTCGCGTCATATGAGAGCTATCAAGAAACTATTTATTGATTTGTAGAGTACTCATCAAGAGCTTTTCAACGATACCCCACAAGACGTGGTTTCAAAAGTTTCGAATTTTCATCCCCCACCCCCACCCTCACTCGAACCCCCGAATTGTTGGTGTCACTGTGAACTCCATAGGGAGTACTCTAATTTATTCAAACAAAGTTTCCCTCTATACTTCATAGGGGCCGAGATATAAATGTTTTAAAATTTCAACCCCCTCCCCCGACCACCCCCTTGGGCCAATTTTACCCATTAACGAACTTGTCCGAACTATTGGGCCTAGAAATAACATAATAAAATTTGGTTCAAATATCTTCAAAATTACGGCCGCTATCGTGTAAAGATATATATATATATATATATATATATATATTCAATATCTTCAAAATTACGGCCGCTATCGTGTAAAGATATATATATATATATATATATTTATATATATATATATATCTTTACACGATAGCGGCCGTAATTTTGAAGATATTGAAAATATATATATATATATATATATATATATATATATATATATATTTATATATATATATATCTTTACACGATAGCGGCCGTAATTTTGAAGATATATATATATATATATATATCTTTACACGATAGCGGCCGTAATTTTGAAGATAGGCCTATTTGAACCAAATTTTATTATGTTATTTCTCTATATATATATATATATATATATATATATATATATATATATATAAATATATATATATATAAATATCACAAAAACATTTTTTGAACGGGCGGTGGTTTCGTACTTAGGGGAGCATGAAACGTAAAGATATGAAAGAATTTTTCGAAAATCATAAAGTGGTATCCATTGCAATAGGTAGATTTTTCTTCGAAAATCTACCTAAAAACAAGCTGCTTTCTATTTGATATATATATATGATTTGATCACATCGTGTCCTATTCCTCTTATACCTAGTTGAGAAAATTTCTCCATTAAGATGTTAACACCTACACAATCAAAAGCTTTTCAGGGTGTCCACCAAGTAATGCTGAAGAAATTCCCGACTTATTCCCTGATTTTCATTGATCATTTCAGAAATTCCCGACCAAAATATGATTATAATGCACTTTCTAATAACTGTGTAATAAAAATTATAAGATTATACCTACTTTAAATAAGTAAAACTTTTTGCAACAAAAGTAATTGCAAACAATAATTACTTAGGCTATAACAGATACAAAAGTAAGGAACAGTAAAATAAATTAAATATACCTTCACATAGGCCTATTATTGTCTAGAAGTTTCTTTGATTCCACTTATTTTTTCTTCAGCAACTTAATTTGTTCATTTGTTAGAGGAGCTGCAGCTTTTTCGGACTCAAAAAGAGTATTTTCTTTTCTTCTCTTCTAGTTCTCCGGCCAGAAAATTTGCTTTCCTTTTTTCTGCTTTTGCCTTGTCTTCTTTGTACGTTTCAACTTATCACTTTGAAGCGCTTCTTTGAATCATGCATTGGCATTTCCCAGACAGAATTATGCCTTTATTGATGGAAAGACGCTCTGAGCCTCCTTCTTGAGCAACTGCATGATATATCAGGAACCCCCCATTGATTAAAAATGGGAAAATTGTACTATTTATTTCATTATTGTGATATATCACCTTTTTTAAAAATCTGCTTATAAATTACTTAATATGAGTTTAAAGCGTCGGAAGCTTAAAACTCGTTATTGTGCATCTTAACTTTTAAAATTTTCCGGGGGGAGGACCCCGGAACCCCCCTCTCCAGATGTTATACCCCCCCCCCATATGGTCGGCCTGGTTACGCCTATGCCTGTAGACCTACTCATGATCTGCATTCTGAGCAATAGAGGGAGTATTCAAACTCGGCTGAATCAAAATATCCATTGTCGATACCATCTGTGAAACAGCCTCATCTGACGTGAAGACGATTTCATCTGGACTCATAAAAGAAAAACCCTGAGTTAAGGGGTACTTCAAAGGTGACTTCTCCATCAGCTTGTCAACAACACATTTCAGACAGTCTCTGCACTCCCTTCGAAACATTAACATGTCTAAATCCTTAAGTCCATGACACTTTCTTAATGCAGACCTTGTGCCATTACCAGGGTCAACATCTAGGGCTCTAAAATTTTCAATTTTGTTGAGGCTGATGTCTTGAAGACAAGTCCTTTATAGCATCTAAAATTACTAAAGGGCTTTACTTGATAAGAAAGCTACAATTCACTGTAAGCAGGGAGATCTTGATTGCGGTTTATTATGGATATATTCACTCCTATATTTCCTATGGGACTACATTATGGGGAAATAGCTGCCACTCTAAAAGTCTTTTTATTCTTCAAAAACAAGCAATTAGATTAATCTGTAAACTACCCAACAGAGCTCATTGCAGAAATTTATTTACTACACTTAATATTATGTCACTACCCTGCTTGTATATCTTTCAGTGTCTACTATATATTAAAAACAACCTCAAATATTTTCATTTAAATTCTGATTCACATACTTATTATACTCGACATAGTAATGGTATTAAAAAAGACTTCTGCTATTTTTCCACTACTCAAAACAGTTTTAAGTCTACCTCTGCTAAATTATTCAACAAATTACCACCCTCCATCAGAACTTTAGAACCTGTGAAATACAGGAGAATCTTAAAGAAACTGCTTACTCGAAATTGCTTCTATACTACAGAAGAGTTCCTGAATTATACTTTCTAGACTGGCTTATAGAATAATTTTGATCTGTTAATGTTAATAGTGATCTGTTAATAGTGATTTTGATCTGTTAATAGTGTCTGTTAAGGTATTTATACACTATTTATTGTATACAGGTTTTATTTTCAACATCATATGTAAGGTAACCTATTGTATATCAATGTAGTTTTTATATTAATTCTTGTATACACAAACATTACACTGTAATTGTATTGTGAAAAGACAATAAAATTCTATTCTATTCTAAAAAATGCTGTCTTTCACAACTCTTTTCATACACTTCTTAAATTTTGTGGTAATTATCCTATCTGCTTAGCCTATTTTCAGTAGTGGTCAAGTGTTGTTTTCTTGATATTTCAAAGGCTTGTAGCTCCTCTATTCCTTCGGGTCACAAAATGATTTTGTTTTTATTTTAAAGTACACTATAAGGGCTTCTCATCTTGGCATTTTCAGATTTTTATCACCTGTCCCACATTACTTTTTGGGACCGAGAAAAAGCCCGATTTACATTTTTTCCGAAGTTTAAGCAAATTTTTCAGGGTGAAGGCCCACCAGTAACAGCTCAGTTTTTTTCCTACACATACTCCTCATACATAAGTGTAACAGAAAAAAAATTGGCCTGTTACTCCAAGTCCTTCATTGTTTTTTTTAATGTCTAAAGTTACGCAAAACGACAGTTCACGAACGAAGATTTGAGCCCTAGAAACGTCTGTTTAGACCTAACTTAAATCTAATTTAGTATGCACAAATGAAAGTCCATTCTTTAAGCTTTCCAATGACCCCTATTTGATCATCCTACTGATTCAAATAGAAATTCTACGGCTTTCAGAAAATACTTCTGAAATTACATTTTTTGCTTGTTCGTGTTCCAAACAAATGTCTATATCTCAGGAGTAAAATTTTATAGAGGTATAACAAGATTTGTTTTGGGGTTCAGAAGACTGGTACACATCACCTACCAAATTTCATCAAAATCAAAAATGGTGCGGCAAGAAATGATTTAATATGGAATGACCCCAAAATAAGCTTGCGACATTCCTATCAGCTAAACAACTGTAGTTGCTAAGTGTAGGTAATACTTTCTTGCTTTTCTACATGCTGGTAGAAGAAATTTACCATGCAGATAAATAAAAGGTGGATAAAGTATTAAAAATCGTTTTAGCGTCTTAACACAATTATTATTTTTATTATTAGGTAGATTTCGAAGAAAAATCTACCTAATGACTTTCAAAAAATTTGTTCATATCTTTACGTTTCATGCCACCCTAAGTACGAAACCACCGCCTGTTAAAAAAAATTGTGATATTTATATTTATATACAGTATATGTATATATATATATATGTATATATATATGTATATATATATATCTTTACACGCTAGCGGCCGTAATTTTGAAGATATTTGAATCAAATTTTATTATGTTATTTCTAGGCCCAACAGTTCAGACAAGCTCGTTAATGAGGGGAGGGGGTTGAAATTTTAAAACATTTATATCTCGGCCCCTATGAAGTATAGAGGAAAACTTTGATTGAATAAATTAGAGTACTCCTTATGGAGTTCACAGTGACACCAACGATTCGGGGGTTTTGGGAGTAGGAGTGGGGGTATGGGGATGGAAATTCGAAATTTTCGAAACTACGTCTTGTGGGGTATCGTTGAAAAGCTCTTGATGAGTACTCTACAAATCAATAACTAGTTTCTTGAGAGTTCTAATATAAGGCGAGATTTGAATGTTTGAAAAAGTTCTCTTTCCTCTTTTTTGCAGTTATTATTGCGGGTTTGTCATGCCAAGGCTAAAGAAGAAGAGTGCTACGCAGCGACAGTAAATTAAAACAAAAGCACTTCGAAATCTACCTCAGCCTGTAGGCTTGCCTAAGGGATTTTTGTTATTGTTATTAATGACTTTATGATGTTTTCTCGAAAATGTTTGAAAATTTTTCCCATGCCGGACTAGTACCTTTGTTCATTGATAATTCAAACTCTCCACATTTTAGTTTCTCTTCGGCTTCCTTCAGGGTAAAATTCTCTAAACACATCTGAAGTTCCTCAACTACGTAACTGCACGATTTACCAGTGCACTGATATACCCAGTTTCATATTCTTTCCGCCAGGCCTTGCAGTTTCCTTAGGTCCTGTGAAACCCACCAAGTTATGAAGAGCTTGTGACTCATAGCGACAGTATTTCTTATCATCGTTGTAATCTGGCTTGCTTTCTAGTCAAGCAAGTTAAAAGCTGTGGCTGGTTGCAGAATTTCAAAGGAGCAAGCAAGCTAAAATTAGAATATGTACACCTCTAATATTTCCCCAGGATGATCATTTCAATGGGTCTTCCCAGCATCATCAGCTGATTCCGACTGGTCCTGTAGCGGCGGGTGAATGAACTTGTCGATCAAAGTTCCTTGTATGCCAACTAAAGTGTCGAAGTTTAAGAGATTTTTTTGGTACTTTTTAATGAATATTTTTTCCCAAACTATAAGATCTATTGGTTTTTCAACTTGTTTTAGTAGTGCAATTTCATGGCCTACTTCCCAGAAATGCATTGCCAAAGCGGATTTTTCAATTTGTTCTTTTATGATGTTCCTAAAATGTTCTTTTCTACTTGTATCTAAATTCCTTTTTGTTTGGCCTATATAAAATTTTCCACAATCTTTGCAATTAATTTTTGTAATGGGGGACCTTATCTTTCTGGTTGGTTTTTATAAGATTTTTCGGGAAAACCGAACTTTGCGCCCCATGAGAATCCCTCACTCTAACTCCCTCCTCCAGCGGCGGCATTTGAACTACTAGTAGCAATGGTGGCGCCATCTCTTAATGAACTGATGAAACAGGAAAAATAATTTATTTCTTTTTTATTCTCTTCTTCTCTTCCTTTCCCGTCTCCTTCCTCTCACCTCCTCTTCACCCTACCTACCTATTTGAGACCTATTCCTAATAGTAAATTTTGGATCGGCCAGGATTCGAACCCGGGACCCCTAGCATTATAGCTAGGAGTCTTGACCACTACGCTACGAGTGAATGTTGAGCACTGAAAGAAGCTTTCGGGTATTAGAGTTATGTTAGGGGGATTTCATAAGTTTTAACGCAAGAATCGGGTTTTATAAGTAGTGTTGGTACAAGGGAATTTTCCTGCATCAATTAAGCCACATTTTATGTTATAATATGGCGTTTTTTATTATTATGAAATATTATGTATGGTACAAGGGCATTTTTTGTATTGTAAAATAGCCTATTTTGTTGGAAGGATCGTTTTTATAATTGTGGAATATTATGTGGAGGTGCAAGGGGCTTTCTTTATTGTGAAATATTAGGTGACATATCAATTGCAATTATGCATTACCGGCGTTGAGCAACAGCTACAGGCATGAATAAGGTAAACGGAGCAGCCAAGCGGCCAGGCGAGTGGCGAGTGGAGCAGCATGGGGCGCAAAGTTCCATTATGCCAATTTTTCAAACTGAATTTATTCTGCGATGCCAATTTGATGTTTACATTATTGAAAACCTTCTGAAATCTGTTGTTTGCCCATGGGTGGTAGGTGAACCTTTTGTGATTTGTGCTTTCTTTTTCATTTATTAGTGTAGTTGTCTCTTTAACCTTCTTCTGTTTTTTGAATATCATTACTTTTTTGTCAATAAAATCTTTCTTGAAACCATTCTCTTCTGCAATTTTCACTATTTGATTGTAAACTCCGTGGCGCTACATCCCTGGAGGGACTTGGCCTATTTGATTGTATTCTAGTTTATATTCATTTTCGCCCATGGGAATGTTGACTAATCTGTGTGTAAGACTGTTAAACACTGCTTGCTTATGAGAAGTGGCATTGTAGCTGTTAACTTTAATGTAGTTATCTGTGTGGGTCTCTTTCCTATAGATTCCAAATTCTATTTTGTTGTTTCTGTTGAAGATTTTTAGATCCAAGGGTAAGTAATTTTCTGTTTGAATTTCCATGGTGAAGATAATTTTTTATTCTTGAATGTTGAGTAGTTTTTATGAATAATCTAAATGTTTTTCTTTTACAAAATGGTTATTCAATAACTTGTGGACAAATCAAGAACTTACAACTGACAACAGAAGACAGATTGGTCTCATTCAATGTTTGTTCACTATTTCCAAGCATTGCAATGGATAAATTGATGGAAGTACTAAAATTTTGGTTATTGACCACAAATTTGGAAAAAGAAGTTATTGCTGATTATATTGAATTAACTAAATTATGTATTAGTCAAAATTTCTTCAGTTTCAGAGGATATTATTATGAACAAAAATCTGGTTTGGCAATGGGCAATCCACTTTCCCCCTTTATGGCCAATTTATTTATGAGTAATTTTGAGAAAAACATCAACAAAGCATTTCCTTGGATGTTCAGAGTCTAGTTTAGATATGTAGATGACATATTTGCTGTTGTAAAAGAAAAACATTTATATGATTCATTAAAACTACTCAACGTTCAAGAAGAAAAAATTAACTTCACCATGGAAATTCAAACAGAAAATTACTTACCTTTCTTGGATCCAAAAATCTTCAACAGAAACAACAAAATAGAATTTGGAATGTATAGGAAAGAGACCCACACAGATACCTACATAAAAGCTAACAGCTACAACCCCACTTCTCATGAGCAGGCAGTGTTTAACAGTCTTACACACAGATTAGTCAACATTCCCATGGGCGAAAATGAATATAAACTAGAATACAATCACATAGTGAAAATTGCAAAAGAGAATGGTTTCAAGAAAGATTTGATTAACAAAAAAGTAATGGAATTCAAAAAACAGAAGAAGGTTAAAGACACAACTACACTAATAAATGAAAAAGAAAACACAAATCACAAAAGATTCACCTACCACCCATGGGCAAACAACAGATTTCAGAAGGTTTTCAATAATGTAAACAACAAATTGGCACTGCAGAATAAATTCAGTTTGAAAAATCTTATAAAAACCAACCAGAAAGATAAGGTCCCTCATTACAAAAAAGCTGGAATTTACAAAATTAATTGCAAAGATTGTGGAAAATTTTATATAGGCCAAACAAAAAGGAATTTAGATACAAGGAGAAAAGAACATATTAGGAACATCATGAACAAACAAATTGAAAAATCCGCTTGGGCAATGCATTTCTGGGAAGTAGGCCATGAAATTGAAAATGAAATTGCACTACTAAAACGAGTTGAAAAACAAATAGATCTTTTGTGAAAAAATATTCATTAAAAAGAACCGAAAAAATCTCTTAAACTTCGACACTTCAGCTGGCATACAAGGAACTATGATCGACAAGTTCATTCACTCGCTGCTAGAGGACCAGTCGGAATCAGCTGATGATGGTGGGAAGACCATTGAAATTATCATCCTGGGTATATATACCTTTTAGTGAAGTTTAGTGTGTATATTTCCGATCTCAATCTTGCTACAGATATCAACACTTCACTGTAGACTTCCATCTAATATTAATATTGAAATTTAATAATGTTTATAATTTCATTAGAATTTGTTGGATACATAAAAATACTACTTGGTCCAAAGTTGAGTTTTGGCTTAGGATTATTAGCATCAGTTGATGCAATTTTTGTTGAAGATCTATTGACTGAATGGCCAATATCTATAAAGTGCTCATTTAGCAATGATGTTACTACTTGGAGATTGTTGATTAAATCATTTTTTTTTTTTTACATGTATTGGATGTGTATTTGATGAGTGAACCTTATCATCATACATTTTTACTTCCTCTGCCCATACCATAGGTACTATAGGTAGAGGAAGTATTGTTTTCGATCCCCAAATTCGAAGTCGAGTTTTTGACATAAATATACGTTTTGAGGCCCTCTGAATTAAAAAAATGCTATTTTTGGAAACATGTCTGTGAACAGGCTAGCTCCAAAATGGAAAATCGTATGAAAACAATTTCGTATTTGGGTCAGGTACCTTCTGAAGATGTGAGCCGAGGATTGGTGATAAGTTTCTCTTATTTTTAAGGGGACTTTACATGAAGAAATTTTCGTTTTTCGCGATTTTCTCGAAAACAGCTCTAACGATTTTCTTTAAAATTTGCACATGTGTTCATTTTACTGAGAGCTAAAACTTTTATTTTTAACTTTTTTCATAAAAGAATTCTCTGAAGGGTAGTTACAAGCGACCCACTGTTTGTAGAAAGTTTGTCTTGCGTAATGAACAACTGAATACATGCTCTTTCACAGCCTCTTATGCTATATAAGAATGTGAAGTGAGAAAGATGTATTGTTGGCCATGCATAGAGTAAAGAAGTATCTGAGGGAAATATTTGATAAATTTCGGAAATTATTCTTTACGGCAAAAGTTTAATAAACGTCTGCAGTCACTTGTTGTTTTTCTTTTAGGCTATTTTTTTTAAAGTTTGTTATATAGCCTGCGCTTTTAGTCGCATAATTGAAAGAAGAGGTATTTATAGAATAATTAGCGTAAAATTGTGTCTTGTGATTCTGTACAAGGATATGTGAATACTGCTAACTTTTATTTGGGCAGAGGAAGTTATGTGGTTTTCACATAAGATTTTTTTAAGTGCTTTTAGTGCCAATAGTGTTAATCTCCATTGACATTTGCTTTGGCTGTTGCAATGGTTAGGGCTGCTCTCATACATTTGATTTCTGGTGTTATCCAATTATCTAATGATTTATCTCTTGTGTGACCTTTAAATGTTTTGACTAGGGGACAGTGTATGTTAATTTCGTGGTTAACTCTATCATAGAAGTAGTTCATTTTGATTTCAGGATCATCTATATCTAGAATATTATGCCAGTTTTCTCTTGAAAGAGCAGTTTTTAACTGCAATAGATTGTCATGACAGGAGTTGTGCTTCAATACAGGATGTAGTTTATTATTGGTGGAGGTTAGGTAGGCAGTTTATATTGATACACTGAGCTGTGTGGTCCGATAAACAAGATGTAATCACCTTAGTTTCAAAACTAGCCTCATCAATATTTGTAATAATATTGTCAATGCTGGTGCTTGATTTATTGGTTATTCTACACCTTGATAGTGTAGTTGAGATTAAACTCTTGTAATAAATTTAGGAGGTTTTTTTCTAAGACTACTTTTTAAGAGGAAGTTAATAATCACTAATTATTATTATTTTATACTGGATGCTCCAGAGGAATTTTTCTAATAGTAATCTAGCTCTGCTTAAGAAGATTTCGTGATTTCCTTTCGGAGGCCTGTATATTGCAACTAAAAAAAATTTGGTTGATTGTAAGTTTATTTGTATAGCAGCTAATTTAATATGTTCCTCAACAGTGTATTCAGCCACATCATTTTTAGAGCAATGTTCAGATAGGCCTAGCACTATCCTACATCCTGGGTTAACCAACCCCTTCCCACTTTTTATTGACTCTGCTAAAGCTTGATACTCCTGACATATCTGAGATATGTAGGCCTACATCTGGGGATTTTTCATTTACAAAAACATTAACCTGATCAATCTTATTGTGTAGGCTTTGTACTGTTTATACAATCAGAGGTGAGCACTACATGCGTTGCAGGAGAAGGGAGGAGAAATAAGTGGGGATTGCTTCTCATGCACATTCAAACGCCCAGCCATGTGGTCTAGGAATTCACAATTGTAAGCTATTGTCCGTCTGCATGAGGAAAGGTCTGAACCGTATGAGAGTCTCAGTGATACTGAACTGTACACCCCCTCAAATCGTTCTCCCACATAATGAACCTGGCCCGATCTACTGTACATCATGTTTACAGTGCTCACCTCTGATTGTACGTACTGTACATTCTGATGTATAATCTTTTGGCTGCCTACCCTGTCAGGCCTAACAGGTCTTTTGACTGTGAGGTTTCTTTTTCCAAATTATCTGCAGTTGGCCTAATTGTATTTTCATCTCTTGATTTCCCAATCCTAACAACTGAGACGACTCTACTCAATATGTCACTAAGGGTCAGTTTACCATGTTTGTTGAAATGCATGCCATGATTAGTATGCAGATTCCTCTCAACATTGTTAGTATTTACGATCTTAAAATATTCAAGATTGTTACCCGTTTTGCTAATTTCAGAGTTTACTTTCTTACTTGTTGGTTAACCCAGGATGTAGGCTTTAAGTCATGTCTATGGGGCAAGTTTACAATTACAACATTTGTGTGATTTAGTTTCTTAATCACTTTGTCTAATTTATACAGGAAATTTGCTGGCTCACCTTTTGCAACATCATTTGTTCTCCCTATTTGAAAGTAATACATCCAATTGTGGTACAAGGGTCGTAGAATTAATTTGTACGTAACACGGTACAAGGGTTAGCCATAATATGTGGTGATTTAGCATAGTCTATACAACTGTGAGCTGCATTGTTGGCATGGAGTAGCTTGATTACTAGAAGGTTCACAGATAGGAGAAGGGGGCTGAGGCCCAGCAGTCACCACATGGCAACAGAACTGAGAGTAGGCAGAGCTTGCCAGGTAGCAGATTCTTACTTTATGTCCTATATTTCATCTCTTGTGTTTTGTTATGTCGGTGGCAGTTCTTTGCTATGTGATGTCAGACTGGCAACATCAAATCATGGTCTATTTGCAGTCTAATATATCCCTTCTTATCTTATGGAACTGCTCTGTGGGGAGGCACATATGACATACATATAAAAAGAATTTTCATTCTTTAAAAACAGGCTATAACACTAATAGCTAAAGAACCACCAAGTACATCATCTAAAAGCTTGTTTATTAAAGAACATATTAGCTGTCTATGCAATGTATATCATACTGTCTTGATGGTTAAAAATGACTCAAAATTAATGTGTATTAATTCTGATGCTCATACTTATAACACAAGACAAAAATTATATCATCATGTAATTCCTAGATGATTAAAATTCACATCAAACAGTCCATTTGTTCGAGGAACCATATTTAATAACTTTCTCCCTAAGGAAATAAAATCACTCACAGGTGAAAGATTTAAAACAGAATTTAAAAAATGGCTTATTCAACTATGTCCTTATTCCCTAAACGATATAAGATAACTATATCAATTATAAGTATACTGTTAAAAATTATCTTGTATCTGTAAGACTCACTATGTTTTTGTTTAGTTCTTTATTTATTGCATAATTTTTGTTATTATTATTGTTATTGTTATCCTATGCCAGTACTGCTGGTCTACAGGATTGCTAAATAAATAAATAAATCATACGTGTCTTCTCATTTCTGTGTAATCAATATGGCGAAAATATCACTACTTATCACTTCATACTATAAATGATAGTGTACTTAGTCACTGCTGCATATTGCCAACGTGCCGGCCGGCCTCACAAGCTGCTCAACGCCGGTAATGCAACTCACTGTTGTGCTGTGTGCTCTACTGCACTATTATATGCAATTGCATTGAATTAAAGTACACACCCTTGCACCAAAACGGCTATTTTCAGCCAACATAATATTTCATGATTATAATAAATTACCCTTTGCACCAAAGCATCTATTTTCAGAGCCAACATAATATTTTATATCATTTCACGATTATAATAAATGACCCTTGCATCAAAACGGATATTTTTATTAATTAAAGATCTCTGAACTTATATAGATGAATATTCCCTTCACTGTTCAGCAATCACTCGTGGCTTAGTGATTAAGGCTAGTGGTCCCGGGTTTGAATACTGGTCGATCTGGAATTTACTTTTAGGAATAGGTCCTAAATAGGTAGGTAGGATGAAGAGGAGTTTAGAGGAAGGGAGGAAGGAGAAGGGAAAAGCAAGAGAAGAAAGAAGAAATAAATTATTCAATCTTTCCCTGTTTCACCTCCTGCTTACTAGATGGCATTGCAGCCCGTAGTTCCTGGTAGTTCAAATCGTGCCACTAGGCAGGTCCCGTTAGTGAGGAGGAGTGGGGGCTAGGGGCAAATTGAGAAAAAATAGTTTTAGGTTGCACACCAACTCTCTAAAGGGAGCCACCTAGGAAGGAAGGAAGGATTTAGGGTGGGGAGTAATTTAAAACGTCAGTTACTAAGTATCTCTCTATCTGAACTACTACAAACACCATCTATTATGGGAAAGGTGAAACTGGGAAAAAAATTAAATAATTTATTTCTCCTTTATCCTTTTATTATCTACTTTTTCCACCCTTCCTCTCACCTTCTCCTCACCCTACCTACCTATTTGCGACCTATTCCTAACTGTAAATTTTGGATCAACCAGTATTTGAACTCGTGACCACTAGCACCGTAACCAGTAGCCTTAATCACTAGATCACGAGCGATTGCTGACAGGTGAAGGGAAAATTCATCTACTTAAGTTTAGAGAGCTTTAATACATGGGTCATTCTCCAGAAAAGGGCAGTTTCAATGTTAAAATTTAAAAAAAAAAAAATTTTATTTTGGATCATGTAATTTTTTTATGTAATATTTCCTTCTGCAGAGTACTACTGAGGTACTTGCCCTACTTACCGAGTGGTATTTTGCATTAAATTAACAAGGTTAGAAAATGGCGCATTCATGGAGGTGAGAAAATAGTAATTACGAGGGTTGTGCAAAAAGTAAGTTTCCCATATTTTTAGAATAAAAACTACAGGAAATATCGAAAAAATTATTTTATTTTTCGATTCTTCGACTCAAGAACTATTTTTCTACATAGTCACCATTTTTCTCAATGCATTTTTGTGATCGTGGTACAAGCATTTTCAGTCCAGCCTCATACTCCGCTTGCGCCACCTCCTTCAAAATTGGTTGACTTCCATCTTGAGTTTGTCATCGTTGTGGAAGTGCTGTCCACCCAGGTGAACTTTCAACTTCGGAAACAGGTAGTAGTCACTTGGGGCAAGGTCTGTAGAGTAGGGTGGATGTGGCAGAATGTCCCAATTTAACTTTTCAAGCAGCTCAACTGTCTTTCCTGCTGGGGACCCAACGTGCACACAATTTTGTCTTTCCCAAATTCTTTTTTTAAGATGTTAGCCACTGACCTGCGACTGATTTCAATGTGGGGAGGTAAGGCAGCAACAATATCGTTGAGGGTGAGGTGCCCATCACGTTCAACAATCTCTGAACCGCACTGCACAGCGTCCTCCTCAGTGGCGGTCGAAGGACGACTGGAGCGCGGTTCATCACAAACATTCTGACAGCCCTCTGCGAAAGCAGAACACCATTTTTGCACCATTTGGACACTCATCGCACCCGCCCCATACACAGAAACAATTTCTCGGTGGATTTCAGTTGGATTTTTGCCTTTAGCAAGGAGAAAACGGATCACAGAACACAATTCGACAGTGGCGTGAGAGAGTAAGGGTGTCTCCATGGTTAAGAAGCTACTGACGCCAAACTGATTGTTGTAAAGGAATGGTAACAGGTTCAGTGTTGCCACTACATATGTAATAAAAATCCCTCAAAATATGAGAGTCCCACAACAATTTTCTCCTGTCTAACAAAACAGGGAAACTTACTTTTTGCACGACCCTCGTATAATAGAAGTTATGTGAGAGTGAGAATTAGAATTAATTTACTGTATTAAATGTTATCATGAAAATGAACAATATTTATTACCATACAAATGGATTAACACACAACTTTTTACTTGTTTTTATCTCACAACTTTTTACTTATTTTTATCTATGTTAAAACAGATTATCACCTTAAAATCGAAACTTTAAATCAAAACATGATAGGCCTATATTGTCATAAACTATTAGGTTATACAAGTATCTTCTTTAAACAAAAATAAAAAATGCAGACAGTTAAATATGTCATCAAATACAACATTAATTACACCTCCATGGATAGGACTCGAGAGTAACAGTAACGGAGGTGAGATTTTTCTCTAATTTGTCAAACAGCTTGGGAACATTTGAGGTTAGAAAATCTCACTTCTAGAGTTTAACTTAGCATTCCTTATTATTATAATTTGTAGCAAAAGTAAGTATAAAAACATACAACTTTACCGTAGGTAACGGAGGTGAGGAAGTCCAATTACGAACTCTGCATTTAGCCCTTTTACACAAACAAAACAACACTTAAAATCACACTAACAGCTTGGCTTTAAAGAAATGATAAGAAAACTGCCAAAAGTTGGAGTCCAAGGAAAATAGAAAGACTACAGTGCCATATCTGTGGAAATAATTGAACTTTTATATTGTTTCACGGAGGTGAGGTCTCACCTTGGGACAAGCATGTTTAGTGCAAAAAATTGTCTTTACAAAATGATATATTTTATTTTCAGTTATTAATGAATCATTTTTTGAGCTGTTTGTTCTTGTTACAACACTAAAATGGAATAAAAATTAAAGCCTGTTGAATTATGAAAGAATGAAAATGACAAGTCAGGCATTGGGACATGACACGGAGGTGAGATCTCACATACTGTGCCCTAAATTGCAGAAAATTATAACTTTTGTTTAAAAAGTGAAATATGGGATCAAATAGACCTTATTTCAATCTAACTTATCATAATAATTCATAATCTATAAGTACTTATTTTACACCAGAAAATCAACTGCGACATGAATCTGCCCTTCTCTGGAGAATAACCCACATGAGAAATAGCCATTTTGGTGCAAGGGTCGTTTTTTATAAATGTGAAATATTATGTTGGCTCTGAAAAGAACTGTTTTGGTGCAAGGATCATTTTCATATTGTTTTTATTCTGTGTATTTGTGATATAGTGCAAGGGTCATTTTCGTAATATTTTTGTTTATTCTGTGTACATTTAATATGGTGCAAGGATCATTTTCATAATATTTTTGTTTATTCTCTGTATTTTTGATATGGTAAAAGGGTCTTTTTTGTAACACTGTGATATTGTATATTTTTATGCATATATGATGAACAGTACAATAGTGAGCTGCAGTTTCAGCATTGAGCAAGTACATAGCCGTGACAGGAGATGCAGGGGAAGTAGGCAATGTCGCACGCATTGGCTCGGAAGCAAAGGGAAGCAGGGGCATAAGGGTAATGCATGTCACCCGCAAGCTCCCCTTCCACTCACTGCTGCATCTTGGCTGCTTCCCCTACTTTCGCCTAGCCACCCGCCACCCTCCTGCGAACAACCTTGCATCTAGCAAGCTGTTGAAGGCTAGCCAGTTGCTGCTCAATCCCAGTAATGCACCAAACATAATATTTCATAATTATAAAAAACAAAATATTTCATAATAAAAAATGACCCTTGCACCAAACATAATATTTTACAATTATAAAAAATGCCGTACAATATTATAATATAAAATACAACTTAATTGATGCAGGAAAATTCCCTTGTACCAACACAGTTCTTTTTATAGCTAACAAAATATTTCAAAATTATAAAAAAACATACCCTTCCGTTAAAACTCTTCTCATGTACCTCAAATATATCAGATCTTCCTTCACTGCCCAACAATCACTCGTAGCGTAGAGGTTAAGGCTCCTAGTTATGATGCTGGGGGTCTCGAGTTTGAATCCCGGTCAATCCAAAATTTACAGTTACGAATAGGTCCCAAATACGTAGGTAGGTAGGGAGGAGAGGAGATGGGAAAGAAAGAGAAAAAGAGAATAAAGGAGAAACTACTTATTTAATTTTTTCGGTTTCACCTTCTTACACCTAGATGGTGTTAACGTCACCACTAGATGTCTCACCCACTATCAGTCATGTTGTGATCTAGGCAGCAATGAACTAAACAACATAGCCAACCATACAGAATACATTACACTAGAAACGTATCCCCTTGCATAATAGGGGATAAATTGTATAATTATAATAATAAATCACAATTTAGCCGTCCACCACAGCCTACACGATTCACAAGTCACAACAATGCAGCCATTTTATAAAATACGGGAATTTTTCCCTCAAAGAGAGAAATTATAAAATTATTGTAATTGGGTGGTCAAAAATAAGTTTAAAACCTCGAATTCTCTGAATTTTAAGGACTTAGGTGTATTTGAAGTGGTTTCATGTATAAAATCTGTCGATTTACTTATTTGAGTTATTTTATTTTCCCATTTTTAGCTTGATTTTAACACTCTTTAAAACCAAGTAGTCAAGAGTAATCAGCTATGTCCATTTTCATTTGAGAAAATATACATATTAAGGTACAATTTGGTATAAGATTAACTTCAAAAAATATGTGTGGTTAGTTACTATGTAAAATACCAAGGGAATTTTTGTCCTACCCGTAACAGTGATAGTTTTGTTAAATTATTATTGATGAGTTAAATAAATGTTCTGACAACCCGGAAACAGTTTATAATGTATATATAATCCCTCATACCTTCATTAATAACAACATTAAGACCCTAACAATAATAGCAGAACAGAAAATGAGTTTTTGTTTTGCATCATTAAAATCAGTGTCCAAATAATGTCCCACCCGTAACAGGTTTTGAAAAACAAATTTAAAATAAATTTTAAATAATGCTTTGCATGCAGTGTGGAGGAGATGGCATTGTAAATTTTGCAGAGTGTGAAGAACCAATTCTAGTTATTATTTATGATAGGCCTATGTAATAACGAAAAATAGTTTTTATAATTTGCTAGAATGTCCCACCCGTAATTATGAAATGGCTGAACGGCCGTTCATACTTCCAACTATGGCACTTGAGAGCAGAGTCCATTTTCAAAAAAAAAATTTAGCTCATAACCCCATTTTACGCAGGGGTGACATTTTAATGACCTCACGGGTGGCAGTTAGATAATCTCTTCCTACTCACGGGGGGCAATTTTATTTGATATGGAGACTTGTAGAGAAAATGTTATTGTCAAAACTAATGCAAAAACCTGTTCTACTTACAGGTGACGATTAAATAACATCTCTATGTAAAACAAAACTCACCCATGAGTAGAACAGTACATTTTAAACTGTTACCTATGAGCAGAACGGTTTTTTTTCTCACTAATTTTCATAATCCTTTCCCTGCAAGTCCCTATGCCAACTATCTGTGAGAATAACGGGTTTTTGCGCTAGTTCTTAGTAATCCCTTTCCTACAAGTTCCTATGCAAAATAAAACTGTCACCCATGAGGAGAACGGGGTTACTAGACTATCCCCCTGTGTAGAATGGGGTTATGTGCTATTATTTTATGTACTAAATATATTCTTAGGGCAGTGAAAGTATGTTCAAAAATCTATAATCATAGGCAAGAAAATAGTAATGAAGTAGGCTACATAGGACAGAGAAAGTGGTGTGAGAGTTTATAATGGTAGGATCAGTGGCGTACCAAGGGGGGTGCGAACGGGGCGGCCGCACCGGGCGCCGTAAAGAAGGGGGCGCCAAAATTGAAAAACATATTTTTTTAGTTTAAGAAAAAATATTTTTTCAGGCAAAATATAAGGTTTTAGTGGTCAAATTTTCTTTACTTTATTAAATATTGCAGTAATGTTATTTAGAAATGAAATAAACGTTTCGTTTTAAACTATTCATAGACAATAAGAAAAAGGTCGTGGGCGCCGAGCACACAGGAAAAGTTTACGGTGTAACTTAGCAATTTTATCTATTTTTTTTTCAAACAAACTAACCTTATAATACTTGAAGTTTTATTTCATTCATATTTTTCTCTTTATAATGTGTTAAAGTAACATACTACTTATAAAAATAAATAATTGTGAACATTAAACTGTGTTTAAATTAAACTCATTGAACCTTGAACCTTTTAGTGTTAGGGGGCGACTACCATCTAATTAGCCCTAGGCGCCAAGTAGCCTTGGTACGCCACTGGGTAGGATTACACGTTTATATATTTATGTTTTCCATTATGCTGTATAGTGTAATTCCATTAGTTTTGTTGGCTACGTCCTATCACTGCCTCCTTGATGAACATTGATTGGCGGCCCATAAAATAAACTAGAGAGAGACTGCTTTCCTGCATAGACCCAAGAGGCAGACATGTACCTAATCCCAATCCTAACCTTTGGAATAGAAATAATCTGGGAAAAACTGGGCATTGGAGACCTCAATACCCTAGAAGAAGTAAAAGCATGATACATAAAGGTAGTCCTTGGTGTGTCCAGGTACACGAGATCCCAACTAGTGTATGAACTCGCCAAGGTGCCTACAAGAAAGGGAAAATAAGAAAGGAGAAATCCTGACAGAGGCAACATTAAGCATATCCTGAACAGAAAGAACTGTATAAATTTAAAATATTTTTCTGCACAACATGTGCTATCAATTTATTTAATTAAACAATTACTTCGGCACCAAAGACTTAATAAGTCTCTTAATTTGCCCATTTAAGAGTGGCAATAAACCGTTTTGCAGGCAGTGGTACATGTGGTCCACTCAGGCTCACATACCGTCCATCAACAACTTGTAGAGCCCGTGCAACTAAATTTTCATTGATCAAATCAGGAAAGAGAAGAATTTCTTCCTGCTTCATGTTAGTAAAAATATCTTCTAGCGTGCTGCCTTGTGGATTGTTCAGGCGAATAAGAGCACGATGCACATACTCTGAAATTAGTTGCTCCAGATGCTCTTGTTGAAGGGGCAGCCCAGGATGGCCGGAGAACATTTCTATTTCGCTGACCGAAATTACCCCATTATTTTCGCGCAGTACAGGAGGATCAGAGCTCAGCATAGCTGTCACTTTCATATTCATCAGTCTCTTTGCTTTTGTTTGGGTCTTCTTGTATGAGGTGGCGTAGTATCTGGGCTGATAAATATCCCACAATCGATCTCTCGTGCATCCGTGTTCCCTGATTACAATACCCTTGATTCGGATATGTGCAACTTCTGCAGGCATCATGTTTCTTTGTCTATTCATCTTCAGTTCCAAGATTTTGAGTTAATAATGATACTTAAAGGTAGTCCTTTGTGTGGGCAGGTACACGAGATCCCAGATAGTGTGAAAGGCAAAGCCTATACTTAAGAAACTTACAGAGATTTTCCCGCGCTGACCTTGCTGGAGCTAGCTGATTTCAAAGCAATTGAGTTTGCGTAGGGTTACTTTACAAAATGCCGCCTGTTGAACGATTCTATTTTCTCTTAAGTCGGAGTATAAGATCCGAATTTTATCGACAAAGAAGATGGAGGGAAAACACTAAAGTTTTTTTGAAGCAATAATTGTGAATTTACGTTTAAAAAATCTGTCGAACTGAGTAGCGCGGAAGAACATTACAAGAGAAGAGGTCAGAAACAATAAACATGTGAATGCGCACAATGTGCATAGTATAATAATGAGAGAAATGCGCATATTTGTGCATTGAGTGTTAATTTAGTCCTCTTTGGCGCACTCCACTATAAGGTTTGTTCGCAAAGCAAATCCGCGACCGCTTGAGAATTTGTTGTACTGCGCATGTAACTTACCCGTGATTTGCACTTTGCGAACGTTTACAAGAATTTGGAATCGATAGTTTCTGCGTTTAATCGATATGATATGCAAATAAAATATATATTTCCCTTTGACATGATATAAATGCAATATACATCGACAATATAATCTATATTTTGGGAAACTTTTAATTATCTTCCATTATTCATACATATAAGTAGCCTATGTTTATAAATCTGGCGCAGTGTTATAGGAGGGAGGAGTCAGGCGCGTGAAAATAGGTTACTGCGCATGTCTCTCATAACAATTCATGCTAGAGCCTGCAAACTTTTCTTATAGTACAGAAACTGTCCGTGAGAGCTTTGCGAACAGAAGATTGAAAACAGAATCACGGATTCTCGCTTTGCGAACGCGTGTGGAGAAAGAGCGCATGCGCGAACGATATGTTCCTGGTTTCTGACTGCTTTGCGAACAAACCTATTGACAAATACTCTCAATAAGAATACCGCCCACTCTACTCTATTCCCTTTGTTCAAACTGTCCACTAGCACAGAGGTGCCATCTGTTGAGTAGGAATGGGCAGCAGTCTCAGAAGCAACTTAATGAACCTATATATCTGCAGAAATAAATTTGTTTTTCAAAGTCCTGATGACACAGTAACTTATTTTTGTGCTTGATAATGTAGGAATAAGGTCAGGAAATAACATAATTTACACTACCGCTAAACTAACTTAATTAAATGACGATAACGGTAATTATTTAAGTAAAACTTCTTTAGCCGCGGTAGGGGTAAATCGAGAGCTTGTGTAACGCTCAAAATCGTCACGAAATTAGTGAGGTGTGACAGAACGGACTGCACAGAAAACAATCAACTCAATGATTAGGCTTATCCAAAACTGAAAAAGTCCAAAAATTAAAAAATCCAAAATTGAAATATACAAAAAATAAAAAATCAAAGATTCAACATTTAAATAATCTAAAACTTCAAAATCAAAAAATTCAAAGAACCAAAATTAATAAGTCCAAAATTTAAAAAATAAAAAATTAAAAAAAACATAATATCCAAAATTTAAAACATAAATATCCAAAATTATAAAATATAAGAATTAAAAAATACAAAACTAAAAAAATTCAATGATCTAAAATGTAAAAAAATTTAAAAATACAAAATTAAAGAATTAAAAGGTCAGAAATTTTAAAAATCCAAAAACCCAATATTAAAAAAGGTCCAACAATCCAAAATTTGAAAAATCCAATAATCCAAAATTAAAAAAAATTAAAAAAAAAGTTTCACTTCTGCCGCATGGCGTTTCACACACACTTTTTTTTTAATAAGTATCAAAACTAATTGTTTCACTTTAATACATTTTCGTGAAAATCAGCTTTAAATTTTAATTCATACGATTTGCAAGATACTTTGTACAATATATACTTTTTTTTTAATTTGAAATTTTTACATGTGAAACAATTCGGATGGTAAGCCAATGAACATCTGAATGAATCAGTCTTGTACACACTCTAATTAACGATTTTACTTATTTCACTCTCAAAATAATTATTACAACCATAGACGGCACATATCATGCTACCTACATAACCGGACATTTTCTTTAGGCCTACGTTGTATTTATTATTTTACTCAGGGGTGCCCACCCCCAACCCAATTGCATGTCGACAAGGGCGCCCATATGATATTTTCTAGGGGGGGCAATTTTTTAAATTAATTTATTTTTTGTCGCTTTAACTTCTTGGGCCACTTTGTATTTTATATTAATAATATAATAAGTAGCCAGAAAATAATTGCGGGGAGGGTCGGAAGTGCCGGGGGGGGGGGGGTTTGGAATACCCCCCAAAAAAGGGGTCGGGGGTCCATCCCAGAAAATTTTTAAATATTGAACTAATGAAAATCACATTTTACGATATTTTAGCACTCAAAAACTAGTTAAGAAATTTGTTTACCATACTCTAAGACATGCCAATGTACATAAGAAATCATTACCTAGGTGGGGGGTCCAGCCCCGGAAATTTTTTAAATATTGAATCAATGAAAATCACATTTTACGCTATTTTAGCACTAAAAAACTAGTTAGGAAATTTGTTTACCATACTCTAAGAGATGCTAATATAAACAAGAAAATGTTACCTAAGTCGGGTGACCACCCCCGGGAAATTTTTAAATGTTGAACTAATGAAAATCATATTTTACGCTATTTTAGCACTGAAAAACTAGTTAGCAAATTTGTTTACCATACTCTAAGACATGGCAACTTAAACATGAAATTGTTACCTAAATTATAATACTTATTACTATTTATAAGAAAAGTTAAATAGCACATGGAACAGTGGACATAATAGGCCTACTCATTATGTTATGAAAAGAAAATAACTGCTATATCATATTTGACACACCAACAAATCTTCTTTAATTAAATAAATATATTTTTTAAATACAAATATAGAATTTTAGGTTTTGACTCTTGGGGGTCTGAACCCCCCTTTCCTAATCCACTGTGGATTCTGCTTCCATGCTGTCGATTTGGTAAAACTTCTGCAATTATAATAATTGTCTTAAAAGAAAAACACCTGACGATAATAATTAATAATATACATTTTTTTCCTTGCGCCCCCCCCCCCGGGTACGCCCATGGCTGTCGAAATTCATCTTTATCTTTATAAAGAATTAAAAGAGACCTTTTGAAGTTATAGAACTTGGCCGTTTTTATTTATAACATATAAAACTCTAATTTTGCAACAATTTTCAACCCCCGGCCAGAAAATTAATAACACGATAATATTTCCCCCCCCCCCCGAGAAATTTCAATGACGCAGTCTGCGTCTAACCCCCCCTCCCCCCCGTGGGCACCCTGTTTCAGTAGAATTTATATTATATTTTCGTACACAAAACACAACAGACAAACGTTAACTATATCAGCTGACGAGTAACTGCCCATTCCTGCTCACTGGCGGCGCTAGTAGTAGCGTGTCCCGGAAAAAGACAGGGAGTGGACGGTATTACTTATTGAGAGTATTTGCTATAGATTTTGTCCTACTCTTGCACTTCAATATAATCAAATACTCTCAATAAGAATACCGCCCACTCTACTCTATTCCCATTGTTCAAAATGTCCACTAGCACAGAGGTGCCATCTGTTGAGTAGGAGTGGACAGCAGTCTCAGAAGCTACTTAATGAACCTATATAGCTGCAGAAATAAATTCGTTTTTCAAAGTCCTGATGACACAGTAACTTATTTTTGTGCTTGATAATGCAGGAATTAGGCCGGGAAATAACATAATTTACACTACAGCTAAACTAACTTAATTAAATGACGATAACGCTAATTTTTGAAGTAAATCTTCTTTAGCCGCGGTAGTAGTCCAGTCAATAAACGTCGAAAAACACCAAATAGAAAAAAAAATCGTGTAGTTTTGAAATTTCGCAGAGTTCTCGGAGGGAGTGTCCTGAACAACATACTAAAAGTCCCCGAAGGAGGCGGTGAGCGGGGGGCCCGCAGAATGTCCCGGTTTTAGGTTTTTCGCTTATATCCAAACAATGGTGCATCGTAGACGAAAAGTTGCTATATACAAAATTCAAGCTGATAAAATTTACAACAAGTTTGATCCTACACATTTCTTTCTATTCCCAATAGTTTTCGAGATATCCGCCAGAGAAAATAACACATTTTTGAAAAAAGCTCTTTCGCCTCGCGCTTTTCGACAACGCTTTGCATTCTAGCGCTTCAGCCCTTAAGTATACAGCAATGGTCTCATGAAAGAAGTCGTAGGAAACTAAATTCGCCTTAAAATGAGAAGTCATTTGTTATTTTTTCTTCAAATGTTGAAAAATTATAACAATTTTAAGCTAAAGACGTTTTGAAACTGTTAACACCATAATAGACCTGATTCATATTTCTTATAAAGTGCACTCA
Organism: Ectobius pallidus; assembly: GCA_964059195.1. NCBI lineage: Eukaryota > Metazoa > Arthropoda > Insecta > Blattodea > Ectobiidae > Ectobius > Ectobius pallidus. Next base: position 87,420,103 of record CAXKWD010000003.1, on the reverse strand, counting down.
TACCACGTGATTTTTATAAGCTTTATAACAATAATAATAATAATAATAATAATAATCGTAGGCCTAATGAGTTTTATGTGTGATGCTTACCATTAGTGCGAATATTATTCTAAGAACTAGTTAGCTTGGTTGTGAACATGCTAATTTAATTATCATCTGCCTTCTTTTTTGTTAAAAACTATAATTAAGGGGCGGATTTCTATGACATGTCATATTTTTCCCCTTTGCATTATTTCAGGTTTCCGACTAATTTAAACCAGATTCCAAGCAACCTGGTGAAAATGGAACGGCTTTTATTGTGCATATAACTGCATATTTAGGAATTTTCTTAAACTATTGTACTATATTTTGTATCAATATGCATATTTAGGTCATATTTTTGGCATTTTTGTGTGCATCTTAAAGAAATTTTGAAGTTTCATATCATATTTTGTAAATTTTGTATTATAGGCCTAATGATACTTTTTGAGAATTTCTAATATGGAAATGCATTTATTCAAACCATAATGAGCTGAGATGAAATGTGATAAACTGCAAATATTTTCAGTAGGCCTATAGATTGATATTTTAAATAATTAACACTCTATTTTAATAAAATGTACTGTAATGAAACTTTAAAAAACTATACACAATGTGTAAGTAGTAAAGTCATATTTTGAATTTTATTGGTCACATTTTAATGTTTTTTTAGGTTATAAATACATGCATATATCCTATTTTTTAGGTCATAGAAATCCGCCCCCTAACTATAATACGAGGTATGTAAAACAGATTTTCCAGAATTATGTCACACTTCATATCCTTCTATTTCCTGAACTATTAATTCTACAGAAATAACATTTAGATCAATTTTATAAGAACTTTTATGTAGTTTATTTTTGTGCATAAACTGTTTTTTGCTAGAACCCACACTTTTTTGTGCATTTGGGAAATCTGAGGGAAATGACATTTAAAAGTGCCCCCATTCCCCGCTCATCCCCTATCCATGGGGACTTTTAATACAGTGTGTCCCACGCAAGAGTTGGCCAATGACGCGGGTTCCTGCGGCGCGGCGGGCACAGCTCCAACTCCCGAGCTACCATGCCCTGTCAACATAGCTGTGATATTGTGGTTTAACCTCAGGGATTTGTTTAGTCTGTGTTTCACGGTTGGAAAATATGATTTTGTTGTTCTTCCATTTACCGTTTTATGCCACTCGGTTTCCCATGCCTGAACACTTTCTTCACACAGTTCGCGTTTTATTGTGCTTATCGGTATTGAAGTGGGCACTATTTCCAGTTCTAAGTCTGTTGTTGCTTGTTTGGCCAACATATCCGCAAGTTCGTTTCCTGCAAACCCTGCATGCGCTTTAATCCATGTAAAATGAATTTCCCAACCACTGTGGGTTAGCGTCTCTACGTGCATTTTTATCTCTTCTATGAGGTTAATATGTTTGGCAATATTTTGCAGGAGATCCATGATTATTTTACTGTCCGTGTGTACAGCTACTGATTTCTCAGTTGCGTTGACTATGGTGCTTAGAACTTCAAGGCCTTTTAGTATGGCTAGCTGTTCGGCCTGATTGTTTGAGCATCTTGAATCTAGCCTGTAACGTAATTGATGTGTTATTCTGTGTTAATGTAAACTGCGACTCCGCTTCCCACTCCTGATTCCGTTTTGCTTCCGTCTGTATAGATTTGGACGCAGTAGTTTTTGTGATCATCTTTTAGTAATATTGGAATGTTTCTTGCAGGGTGAGCCCATTCTTTGTACTTTACGGGTGTATCGAGCGCCGTTGTTTCTTGAGTTGGATCTTGTCTTCCTTTTATTATATTGTAGTATCTAGCCATTTCATGTAGTTTAATAATGATGGGGGTCAATCCAGTTAGTACACAGAGAGCTTCATGAGACGTGGTGTTGAAGGCCTTTAAGTTCTTCTAACAGTATGTGAATATTATTTATGGAGAAACTTGAAAAATAAAGTGTATAGGTCAACTTCCCGTACATTACAAAGGAAACGGGTGAAATGTCTACGCTAATAAAGACCGCTGTTGGTGTAATGGTTCAGGTTCTCACAAAGAAAAACATATATGATTTATCTGGCTGGCACGTGTGTCGAACTGCCACGACCTTGACTGTGTGGACAAAGCAGGTCAGTATTCCTTCTGTTAGTGTCATGTGTTGTTGCCACGACATAGGCCTACGTATACAATAGAATTTATGTACGATTCGTATGTGATTACATCATCATCATATAGCTATCTCTCTCCTATCAGCTATATAAAAAATTCTTGAAAAAGCCATGTTCAATAGAGTAATGACCTTCCTAAACACACATGAAGGATTATCCCATTCACAATTTGGCTTTAGAAAAAATAAATCTATCAATGATGCCCTTTACTCCTTTTCTGAACACCTCTCGGCTCTTGATAATAAAAATCCCGGTCTTGAAATCTTTGCCTACACAATGCTTCTACGTCATTTATTTTAAATGTTGTATTTCTGCTTGCAACCCACTGTTTAACATCTCCCCAAATTAACTCAATGGGGTTCAAGCCGGGGTGGTAGGTTGGAAGCCTTAAAACCGAATGGTTATTTTCTACCAATATTTGGTCTATAAATAAGAAGAGCATTGTGTATGAATCTAAATCTTCCACCAGTACGAACGATTGTAAGTCGCTCTCCTTTCGATCAGTGGCGTAGGAAATGGGGTGCGGGAAACAATTAAATAAGCTTAACTTTCTACAAGTGAACATGCATAATACTGAAACTTCTTTTAGTTTTAAATTAAGTCAACAAAGGTAATAAAACGCGGCTGAACTGGCCGCTGTGTTGATACGAACAATAATATTATGGTTAGGGGGAGGGGTGTTTATTTCTGCCGATGCTTGTCTCTGAAGTTTTATTAATTTAAATGAGACTTCATCAATCGGTGATATTTTATATCACTCAAGCCGCAACCAATTCTACCCGCTGCGGCTGTCATGACTTTGAACTGGGATGTGCGCATATTTAAGAATAGATTATTAATAATACAGTTCCGTGAAATAGTTACATTACTTGTTTATGAAATTTATTAGGAACAACCTATAAAAAATTATGTATAATTCACATAACTTCCTCTGCCCAAATAAAAGTTAGCATCTCCTTAAAAATAAGAGAAAGTTGTCGCCAATCTTTGTGTCACATCCACAAAAAGTACCTAACCCAAATACAAAATCTTGTTTTCGTACGATTTTCCGTTGCAAGAAGCCGTATTGCAAAGAGCGCGTATTTAGCGTGGGTGACTTATAACCAGCGGCCACCAGCAGATGCCACCCCAGAATTCCCAAACCCCTCTTTTTGCCACCCCAAAAAGTTTTAAAAATGCTTAAACTAGATCATTTTAACGCCAAATTTTAAAAAATCCCACACCCCCCAGACCCCCCGGCAGACCTTGCCACCCCAGTTAAGCTGAAATTACGCCCATGCTTATAACTACCCTTCAGAGAATTATTTCGAAAGTGTTTCAAATAAAAGTTTTAGCTCTTAGTATAAGCAACCCCCGTGCAAAATTAAAAGAAAATCGTTTGAGCCGTTTTCGAGAAAACTTTCTTTATGTAAAAATTAGGAAAACTTTTCTCCAATCTTCGGTTCACATCTTGAAAGCTATCTGACATAAATGCAAAATTTGGTCTTTTTATCAAAATTCATCTTTCCAAAATTCGAGATTTCCCTTGGAAAACAAAATATACAAATATAAAAAAATCACTCAAAAAATAAAAATTTGCACAATTTCGGGAGTGTATTTTGGCCTAGATGTTCGCTTTATTAACGGTAACACCCTTAGTCTGTCGCTTACGAAAACAATGTATACGTGTCTGTCTATAACGTACTTTAGATTAATAATAATAATAACAGCATTTATTGCCGTTTAACAGTAGGCTACAATGTATAATGTACAGCATAATGTGCTTGATATGTATGTCTTTCCTTAATCCTAACACAATTGGCTGAATTAGGTTAACTATGTCTTATATGCACCATTAGTAGCACTGGTTACAACATGGGGATAACATGGTAACTCGAATCGCTTTATGGATGGTTGATTCATAGTATGCCATGATTTTGGAGCTTAGTTTTGTTTTTATATAACGAAGTAATTATTACTAATTTTGCATAATCCGTTGAGTTTACGAGTTAGGCCTACATCAGATAAATTCGTTGCAGCTGCATCTATCGACAAACTCTTAAACTCTCGTGGGATTACCTTTGACTATCCAAAAAATAACACTTGGAACTGTTCCAACTATTAATAATTTAAATATAAGTCTCATCTTCATACACTATTGGCCAGCCCTCAGCTCTGTATTTTCGATGATAGTAAGGTATATCTCATAATCTCACGTAAAGAACGAATGTTATGCTGTTCTATTAAAATACTTCTTGTTTTTTTTTTTTCACCTAAAGCCCAAGGTTTTTATTATTGTCCGAAGGCTTGAGGAACTGCCTTCAAACCCAATCGTATTTCGTAGTTTCGTCAGCAGTCTGCTTATTGTTGGTGCAGCCTTTTCTTCCGTATAGAAATTATATATGGGGGGGATATGCATAAAAGAGAGTATGAAGTTTTTACTTGCAGATTTCAAGTATCTACTTGCAGTCGCATGCATAAAAATCCAGCGGACCGCCCCACCCACTGCGATCACGTGACAATACGCTCTTTGTACTCAGTCGCATAGCACCTGCTTCAATTCCGCATGCATAAAGATCGAGCGGTTTCAGTATATGCTAGGAAATTTGTGAGCTACCAAATTCGACACTTACTACTTTCTAGTCGGGTGATTCGCACGGAATATATGGACATTCCAGAAAGAAGGAAAACTACAAATAATGTAGGGACAGCCCCCTGGCATTGTAGATGAGACGGAAACAACCCCTGCGGCTTTTCCTTATGAAAATTTGCGAAAATAAAATATGTGAATTTTTATTTTTAATTCTCTGTATAGACCCCAAAATTTGATGTCATGTTTTGAGGTCCCCTGAATACGAAAATATTATTTTCAAAAAGACGTTTGTCTGCATAGCTCGTGAACGAAAAATCATATAAAAACTCAATTTTTAATTGAGCTTGGGTATCTTCGGGACGTGACACGAAGATTGGCCACTTTACACAAAGAAAAGTTCGGTTTTCGCAACATTCTCGAAAACGGGTGAAACGATTTCGTTTAAATTTTGTATTTGAGGTGCTTATGCTAAGAGTTAACTTGTATCTGAAATATATACATTTTTTTTTTCCAGGCAGGCATCGTTCATAGAAACTCAATTTTTCCTGGTGAACGATAAAGCTTTGCATCAATCTAATACAACTGAATACCTATTCTCTGCAACACGGCCTCTTATTCTATATCAGAATTTGGTTACACAAATCAAATTCTATATCAGAATTAGGTTACACAAAAGTATGCGAGTGCATTTATTAAGATTTTATTTGTATTGTGTGTCCTTCAGGGATGCGACACGAGGTAGGCCTACGGCAATGACTTTCTTTTCATTTTTACAAGCACTTTATTTGAAGAAAATTTCATTTTTATTAATTTTCTGGAAATAGGTTTAACGATTTATAGGCTTATTTGTAGGCCTACTATAATATAATATACATAAGTGCCATAACTTTTATTTGGAAAACTTCCCCAAAATAAATTCTCTGAAGGCTAGTTATAAGCCATTCATTTTATACATAGACTTGGATTTTTTGGTCTTGCCTGGCGAATAATGCGACTTGAAAACGAGGCTGATACAAGTGAATGCGCACTACTGCAATTCATCCGTGTACTCTACACTGGGGGGTACGCCATAGCGTTGTGGTTGAGGCGTTGCGCTACAAACCGGAAGGTCGCGGGTTCGATTCCCGATGAGGTCGTTGGAGTTTTTCAATCGGCTTAATCCTTCTGGTGGCACTATGGCCCTGGGGTCGACTCAGCCTCCAACAGAAATGAGTACCAGGAGCAATCCTAGGGGTAAAGGCGGCCGGTGCGTAAGGCTGACAACCTTACCACCTTCATGTGCCGAATGTCTAAAAATCTGGGAGCCTCAACCTCCTGGAACCCTCTGGGCCTCCATGGCCTGTAATAGGCAACACTTTACTTTACTCTACACTGGAATAGGCTATGTTAAGGGTAGAGGGAGTTATATGAATATTTCATATCACATTTAAAAAATACTAATTATATTTAATGTTGTAATTATGTTATAGTGAATTTTCGTTAAACTAATTTAATCCTAAAATATTATGGAAAAAAAATATTTTCATCTTCACTTAAAATTTCATGTGAATTGTGAATACTTGTATTATAAGGTTATGATTATTATTGTAAACTTCTAAAAACTAATTCTTGCATATAACTGTTATGGGATTCGCAGATGATACTTTAATAGTAGCCAAAAATGAAGAATCTGCCAAGAAACTTGGCGATATAGCTATTCAAAGGTTTCTTGAATTAGGCTTGACTATCAATGTGCATAAATCGAAATCTATTTCAATTACTAAAGGCACTATAAAGTATGATGATTTCGTTCTAGACTCTGGACAAGTCATTCCTTTAATTGCACCTGATGAGACTATCCGCTGTTTGGGTGTCAACTATCACCATACAACGGTTCTTGACTCAAAAGCAGCGATGAACGATCTTAAAAATAAATTTGATGCCTTAGCTTCCTCCTCTTTACTACAACCATACCAGAAATTTAGCATCTTGAGTACTTTTATATGTCCATCATTGATATACAAATTTCAGACTACACCATTAAATAGAATACCAGTCAAATTTCTTTCTGACGCTGACGTATTAATTCGAACAACATGTAAAGAGGTACTTCAACTCCCAACCGACACCCCTGACAGTATGATGTACTCAGCCAAGAGTTATAAGGGATTAGGTATTTTTAAAGCATCGTGGGAGGCATACTTACAATTCATTAATTCCTGCCAAAGTCTTATGAATTCTAATAACATCCACATAATTCACACAAGAGACTTGAATGATGAAGTTAACAGAAGTCTCGAAAAACTTAATCTGCCTTCAGAGGGAAGGCCTGCCTGGCTTAAAGTTCCTTCCATACGGACGCAGCCCCGAAATAAGGAATTTGAAACATGGTGTTCTTTGCCCCAAAAAGGAAAGGGTGTCATCATTTTTAAAGAATATACGCCATGTAATAAATGGCTCAGTAAGCCCGAAGGATTGACGAGTAGTGAGTGGAAGGATGCAATTAAGATGACAGCGAATGTTTGTCCAGTTCGTGCTCTACCAGGCAGGTCCCAAGACGGTCACCATTGCCGTCGTTTCGGCGGTGAGAAAGAAACTCTTGCTCACGTCTTGGGTGCTTGTCCTTATGGTGAAGTATTGAGGAACAGTCGCCATCACAAGATCCGAACATTAATTGCAAATGCCCTGCGGATAAATCATCATCAAGTAGCTGAAGAGATCTACGGCGTTTCTGAAGGTGGCTCTTCTAGAAGAATTGACATCATTGCCATTCCACCCGGCTCAACCAATGGATATATTATTGATCCTACAATCAGATTTGAAACATGTAGCACGCAACCTGCAGAAGTTCATGCTGAAAAATGCCGTATCTACGAACCCACCATCGCATACTACAAAAGAAAATACTCCCTTTCTTCTATTACCATCTTTGGTCTGATGGGTGCAAGATGAACAATTCCTTCACTCTTTGTGGATTTCTGCAGATTCTTCCATCTTAACAGCATTGTCATAAAAGAAGTGTCTCTGACAGCCCTGAAAGGTTCCCTCTGTATACTCAGGAATCACTTATATTCCTAATTTTTATATATTTGTGTTCTAGTTTTTTTCTTGTTTCATAAGTTTTCTTGAGTTTTCCTTAATGTTTATTGCAAATGCTTGTAAACACTTTTTTTGTAGTGTGAATTATCTTTTTTCTATTATGATAATAATAATAATAATAATTTTATTTTCTTGTCATTAAACCATTTAGGTAATAGACAAAGTCAGGAGTACAAAGATTACATACATAAATTACAACACGAATTATATACATAATTCACAACCAATTTTACAATATAAGTGAAATCAATACATTAAGTTTCTTGTACATTTACTAACTATTACTAACTATAAATTCTTAAAGTCATATTCGAAATATTCATTAACATTATAAAATGGGTTGTCAACAAGGATTTTTTAAGAATAACTTATATTTAGATAAATTAAATAAATAAGAATTTTATTGTCGTTAAACCTCTTTGTTACTAGACAAAGTCGGGACCACAATCTAGACTTAACCCACTATGTACATTTTAAAACCTATATTCATAGTACCATTAAACTATATTACACTCAAAAAATTCAGACACAGAGTAGAAAGGGTTGTTAACCAGGTAGGTATACACCTTGCATTTGAATAGATTTATAGGCAATTCAGCAAGCTGTGATGGTAGTGTATTAAACATTCTTTGACCTAACATTTCATAACTATTTGATGACTTATGTAATCTATGAAATGGTATATCTTTTTTTAAGTTATGGCATGACAGATTGTTTTTTGTATAAAGCAGTACATTATAAATATAAAGATTAACTATGGTAAGACAACGTAATTTAGTAAACAAAGGTCTACAATGTTCTAGTTTGTGTGAGTTTGTTATTACCCTAACTACCTTCTTTTGCAGTATCAGAATGCGTTGAATATGGACACTATTTCCCCAAAGTAATATGCCATATGAGATTATACTTTGGAAGAACGCAAAGTATGCAGATCTTATATAGTTATCTGGCACAAATTCTTTCAGTTTTCTTATAAGATATACGAGTATAACCCTAGACAATTTAGTAGTAATATAATTGACACGTGGTTCCCAGTTCAGCTTCATATCTAGATATATACCTAAAAACTTAACGCTTTCTGTACTATTTTCTACTGGTAAATCTCTAAGACTAAAAAATATTTGTTGAGTTTTACTGTTATTTAATAAAAATCCATTGGCCCTAAACCAAATTGAAGCTTGTGCCATAGTATTTTGAGTTAAGTTCTGAAGCTCATTAAAATCAGAACTAAAATTTAAAAAAGTTGTGCCGTCTGCATACAATATTGTTTGAGTGTTCATGAAATGTGGCAAGTCATTAATAATTAAAGTAAACAATAGGGGTCCGAGCACTGAGCCCTGTGGTACACCAAACTTGAGTTCAATCCTGTCAGACCTATCATTACCTATACACACTATCTGCTGTCGACTCACTAGAAATGATCTCAGCAGTGATAGACCTTTATCTGAGACTCCATAGTAAACTAGCTTATCTAAGAGGACCTCGTGGTCTACACAATCGAAGGCTTTGCTCAAGTCGCAGAATGTAGCATTAATAAAGCCCTTGTTTTCAAAAGTGAGCAAAACTTTTTTTACAAGTTGATCCATGGCATTAATAGTAGATTTCCCCTTAATAAAACCAAATTGTTCCTTACAAATTATGTCACTCTGGCTTAAGTAACTGCAAAACTGTGTGTAGATTATGATTTCAATTATCTTTGAAAAAACTGGAGTAAGAGAAATTGGTCTATAACTAGAAGGGCATGATTTATCTCCTTTTTTATATATCGGAACCACTCTCGACAGTTTTAAAACATTTAGGAATGTACCGGTATTAAGACATCTATTTATCAAATAAACCAGTGGGTCTATAATACAGTCAATTATTTTTTAATGATATTACTAGATAAACTATAAATGTCTACACTATCTGAAGATTTCATGTTTTTAACGATGTCTAAGACTACATTAGTGGTTATTTCATTAAAACCAAAACTAGTGGGATGCAATTTTTCATTTTGAGTTTTTAATAAATTTAACGGAGTAACTGAAGGCTTATTCATGCTATCACAGATTTCTTGAACTGATAGTGCACAGAATTTATTGAAGTCATTTGGGTTAAATGCTAATTCTTCTTTCTTGCCATTTTTAGCTACGGAATTTGTTACTTTCCATACTTTTTTACACTTATTCTTAGCTTTATAAATACTTTTTAAGTTACTAACGCCCGGTTTCATCGACAAGGGTTAAGAATTAACCCCGGGTTACATGTTCTAAACTCGCGATTTGGCGAAAATTTTGTTTCATCGACAAGAGTTAGTTTTAACCCCTGGGTTTAAGTTAACCCTACCTTTCCTTGGGTTAAAAGCCTAACACGAGACTAAAAATGGCTGCTGTAAATCAGGCATTTGATGTGGAATTGCTATATTTGGATAATTTGAATGCTGTACCTAATAGAGAAAGACCTCGAAGGAACGATTTCGAAATTTTACCAGAGGAACAATTTCAGAAAAGGTATAGATTGTCAAAAGCAGTCGTAAGTAAAGTTGTAGATGAAATTCGTGAGAGATTGGAATATGCGACAGAACGAAACAGGCCACTCTCTCCTATGCTTCAGGTTCTTATAACTTTAAGATTTTACGCAACTGGGTCATTTCATGTAATAATTGGTGATAATGTTGGGATTTCAAAAGCTACAGTTAGCAGAATTGTGTCTAAAGTGTCTGCAGCTATTGCTTCTATGAGACCAAGATATGTTAAATTTCCTTCAGCTGAAGAACGTCCTCGTGTTATTCAAGACTTCTACGATATGTACCATTTCCCTAGTGTTTTGGGTGCAATCGATTGCACGCACGTAAAGATCCAATCTCCAGGAGGCAATAGGGCAGAAATATATCGGAACCGCAAGGGTTATTTCTCTATCAATGTCCAGGTAATTAGTGATGCTAATCTCCAAATACGGGATATAGTTGCGAGATGGCCCGGTTCGGTACATGATAGTACCATCTTCGCCAATTCCCATATTAGAGCACAATTTGAAACAAGAGCAATTAATAGAGGGGTTTTGCTCGGCGATAGTGGCTACCCGTTAAGGAAATACCTGCTAACCCCATACCTACGTCCTGAAACAAGGGCACAACAGAACTACAACAACGCTCATATTAATACCCGAAATTGTGTGGAAAGGATGATTGGAGTATGGAAGAGGAGGTTCCCAGTCCTTAGCTTGGGATTACGAACGAAGCTACGAACTACGCTCTCAGTGATTGTAGCAACAGCTGTTCTGCACAATATTGCTGTGGAGACAAGAGACGAACTTCCTCCAGAGGACCTAACTCTGTATCAGTACGTTACAGAGAGAAGAAGGAACAGGAATGCACAAATTCAGAATCGCGTCCTTCTTCCCAATGAAAATGAACGCACTGCAGTTGCATATAGAAATGCAATTGCAGAACAACACTTTAATTGTAAGTACTGTACAGCAAACTCATATTTTATATGAAATATCTTAGGGTATAGAATATGTGAAATGCAAATTTCAGGTTACTCTTTTATTAGACTTTATTAGAACTAGTTACTTTTGTATTTTTTAATACGAAACGAAATAATCACTGTTTTCTTTTCTTTTGTAAAAGTTATTTTCAAATTGTAAAACGATAGGCCTACTTCGTATAAATTTGTACAATTAGCAATGTCCCATAACACGTACATAGGCCTATTCAGAGGATAAAATAAATTCTATTCTATTCTAGTGAAGAAAAGGCTCACCAACTATAGAGAAATAATAAGTGGACTGAAAGTGGCAAATTAGCCTACTGTATGAACGCCGGAAAGAAATAATGTGTTTAATAACAACATTTGTTTTATCAATAGCCATCACAAATAGTAAGCCTATACAAGTTGACTGTTTAAAAATGTTAAGGAATCACAGGGCCTACAAATATTCCATATTCTATTAACAGTCACTCTCATTTAAGCGCCTCCTTTTTTCTTTGTAATAGAGTGCTTTCTCCCTAGCAGCTTCTTGATTGAGTCTTTCGGTTTCCTTCTTCATTTTTAATAACTCTGTTTCATAAACATATTTTTCTTCAATTAATTTCATTTCTGTTCTGCAGAGTGTTCCTCTGTCTTCGGCAAGCGCAGCTATGTTATCACGACTGACCTGTGGGAAAGAAAGATCCGAAATGAAAACGTTGGTACTCCTGCTGGAGAAGAGTTCAATGACCTACTTAGAACAGCTGATAGTACAGACCTGCCTCAAGCTGGGTGTCTTCCCTCCGCTTCGGGACTTCCCCGTTAAAGCTTTATTCTGCAAAGACAGATTTTCAATATTTCAATGACAGTTTAAAGAAGATACAGAAAAGAAGAATGTGTAGAAACATATTAATGATGTGATGTGTTATATTTCATTGTAATTATTACAGATAAATAATTAATGGACTAAAGAAAACGTTATATTCACATAATAGGACCATGTTAATGGAGACAAGTGAACATGGGTAGATTCATGTTTCTTGTAGCAATATTATTCATTTAACTGAATTTATATTCAGGGTAAATTTTATGCTTTTAGGTAGGGTCAATCGGGGCTAATATGATACAAAAAAACAAACTTTTGTGATGGAATTCTTAATTTATAGTGTTAAAATAACTTTAAAAATACTGAAATATACAACTTACCTTGTTCTTTCAAACAGTGCAACTCAGAGTAATATAAATTTTAAGAATTTCTTGAGAAAAAAAGAAAACTGTGTATCGTATTTGCCCCAGTACATGGGGCTATTGTGATACATAGATGGGGCATTTATGATACAGCCAATTATTTCACATGCTATGTGAGATGGAGAGGTGGCTGGGGTATTTGTGATACACCTAGTGTCTAATGTATTATCAGGCAAAGTTTGGTTTAAATTGAAACAGGGATTCCTGAGATACTGGTATCAATATAAAACCATTTTTAAGAGATGAAAATATTTAATTTTTCAACGTTGCCTAGATTTGTAATAAACAAAAGGAAAAATTATACAGAGGTATTAAAAATTAAGCAAACTCACACTAAAGATGAAAAAAATAAATTAAACATGTTTCAGTGTTCCTGAAGCAAGCAATTCTACAGTAATTGTAACTACTGCTCGAACACGTCTACAAATTTGTCAAAACAGTACTTAAAACGACTTCCAAGCAGAGTCATGTTTGGTGTAGGCAGTTTCCCCAACACAGCTGATTTATTTATCACAGACACATCTTTTTCATTCTGTTGAAAAGTTTTTTGTCATCCACAGTTTTCAGTCCCATGACTTCAAATTCATTATCTGCGAACACTTGAAGAACCGTTACGACAAGTGGTGCTGTTTCTTAATCCACCTTTAAAAGAGGCCAACAAAAAATCACCAGTTTTAACACTTTCTGGACTCCCCAGCGTTTCAAAATCCTCAGCCTGAGGTTCAAGGAGGTCTACATCATCTGCATCATCGTCTCTACTCCTTAATTCAGTTGGTAGATCTTCATCGCTTGTTTCTTGTACATCTTGGACTGTCCTCTTCCACTGTTTTATTTTATTTTTATCATTCTCTAATGTGATCCATTCTTCTAAAGTTACAACTTTCACTCCAGGATCTAATCGCTGCCTTCTTTTTGTTTAGGGTTCTGTTCGATTTACCTGACGTGTCTCATATTTACCCCATGGGCTGTATCATATTAGCCCCAATATATGTATCACATTAGCCCCCTAACTTCTACACCTTATAACTCATTGACTTTTAACACCTCAGGAAGGATTCTTATATGCAAAAATAGCCCATTTTCTCATGAACATAATGATGCTTTTGAATTTAAAATATCTTCATTAGCATTCAATGTATGAGAAAAGTTCCGAATCAAAATATAAAAGTTTTTTAGGCAAAATATAAGTACCTGCAGATTTAATTTTTTTTCACTATTAAATATTATGCTGTATATTTCTTCATATATGGGACTAACAAGTAGATAAAATTAACTCTTGGAATATCATTTTAACATAAATTTATTGGTAATATAACCCTTATTTTTTTTAGTGTATCATAATTACCCCATTATTTTGTGTGTATCATATTAGCCCCGATTGACCCTAAACAGTAAGTCTACAGTACCGTAATGAAATTAAAATTGTTGTTATATATACGTTTATTAAAAACCAATAACTTACTCGTGGTGTAGATTCAATTATTGCTGATTCCTCAAGAGGTAAGTCTTTTTCTGTGCCTGAGGCTTTTTGTTGATTTGATGTGCCAGTCTGTTGTATATTCGTTTCTTGTGGTGTGCTGGACTGGGGTAGTGGGAGATTTTGTAAGGATGTGCTGGTTTCATTTTGATTTTCTGTAGGGATGAAAGTTAGGCCTACTTCTTCCTGCACTGTAAATCCCATGTCACTACAGCTTCCCTCCTCGATTACCGGTAGGCCTACATTAGTAGTGTCTCCTAAAACAATATTTTATAATTAAAATGTTTGTATAAGAAAACTGAAGTCATGCTTTTCCTCGATTCTAACTCAAAAACATAAAATGCAAATACTTACCGAAGTATTCTGCATCGCAGTCATACGGATTCCCGTTTGGCTCAATTTGGTCTTCAATAAGACAAATTACAGATTCGTCTATTTTAGTTGCACATTGCCCACCACCGGTTTTGAAACGTTGTAAACGTTCTTCACCTCTCGCTTTCTTGGCATTCTTTTTAAGATTCTTGTAAAATTGCTTTAATTGTCTGCTGCTTCTTGCGGTCACATTTCCAGTGCTGTTGAATTCTTTAGTTATCTTCTCCCATGTATCCTCCTTCTGTTTTATATTTACCCCATTGGTTGCTTTACATTCTATAATTGATTTATACTTTGTCACAAGCTCAATTAATAGAGACTTCTAAATATTGTAAAATTTGTTCCTCGACTTCTCTTTATATCGCCCATTTTCGCGGTTGCCATCTTGAAAGTAAACAAAAGAAGCGCGCAATGAAGTGCATTCATAAAAACGAATTTTCAGTCACTGCTTTCTAGATTGCTACTGTTCCTATTATCTGTGAGAGTTAAAATGATGTTAGTTAACCCTCTGCCGAGAAAGCGTGGTGAAACGCGTGGGTCACAAGGCCGAGTTAAAATTTTTGCCCGAGGTTAACAAAACCAGTGTTAGTGTATATTTAACCCCTGTCGATGAGACCGGGCGTAAGTCTTTTGGCTTCGTTAATGGCAATTTTATAATCTCTTCTATACTTAATATATACTGTCTTAATATAATAATTTTTGTGTGTCCTGTATAGATCTAAATATAATAGAACTTTTTTTTCATATTGGACAGCTCAGGGGTATACCATTCACCTTGTTTTGCCCTCTTATTTGTCTTAGGTCAACCCTTAACTGAGGGAAGCTGAATGTGAATAAATAGCATTAAAATATATATATATATAAGGTATTCAAAGAACATTTTAACTACCCGTTTGGAAGGCCCCAAATTGACACTTGCTGTGAGTGTGAGATGCTTAATACGCAAATCAAAAACCCTCAGCTTAATGATACAGCAAAACGAGTAGCTGTTGCACAGTTACTCGTGCACAAAAGGCAGAGTAACAAATTTTATACTTCGTTACGTGAAACAAAACAATACTGTGCAGAACATGATAATGCTGTGCTTTTGTGTTTTGACTACATAGCAAACATTGCTTTGCCCACAATTCCAGTTCAGGATGCCTATTACCTTAGGCAGTTGTCAGTTAATCCATTTTGTATCCACAACAGCTGTACTGACACAGCATCCTTTTACTTGTACCAAGGGGTTGCAGGAAAGGGCAGAAATGAAGTTTGCTCTTTTATAATGAAGTATATCAATGATAATATACCAGGCAATGTTGAAGAATTGTACCTCTTGAGCCGATATGTGAAGCCGGCTCAATTAATTTATTTTGAATTTAAGTCACTAGATGGCGCGAGCTGCTCCATTGTGTTCGCTTTCGCGGGCATAGGTCCGCTGGCCTCACCCTCCTTTCATGCGGCAAGCCTACTGGCAAGTTGCTGATCTATACGGCGTTAGTAGCGGGCATGTTTTCCTTCCGTACAGACCTGTTTCGGTAGCTTCGTTTAGTTTGTCTTTTAAAATGTAATTTCTTTGGTCTTAGTGTTTCGGTTGTTGGGATAATGTAGCCCAAAAGTCTCCTTCAGGTTTGCAAACAGGTTTTTAGTATATTTCTAGTCTTTTATTGTTAAAATTGCGTAATTGTAGAATTTCCCTCCCCTTCTTCTTCTGTGCTTCATAACCGTAATCAGTTTGTTTTTTTGCTATTGCTTTTTTTTTTGGTATATTCTTAGTAGAAAGTATGTAGTCTGTCTTCTTTTGCTAGTTAAGTAGTATTTAAAGGCTTTCTGTTTATTTGAGCTGCCTATGGGTTATTTGTAATTGTGTAGCTAGTCCGCGTCATCGCGGCATGTAATGGCGTCTCTATCTTTCTCTTCCCCCTTGTGCCTGCTTTGCAAACCTGAGGTTTCCGCGTGTTGGTAAGTTATTTTAAATTCGGTTTTCTTAATTTATGGTCTGTGATTTTGTTTGTTTAGTTTTTGTGCCATGCCCATGCTCCTGTCGCTGGGGATTTTGAAGGCATCCCGACAGCAGTATTTTGCCGCCTTTTACTAAATTTCTTCCCCCTTGAAAGTTTGTTTCGTAGGCCTACATTTAAATATATTTTCTTCGTCATATTTCGGTTATGTTTTCTTTTGGTAATGTAATAGGGTCATTCCATATTAAATCAACAAATTTTAAGAAATTTTCTTGCCACACCATTTTTTATTTTGATAAAATTTGGTAGGTGATGTGTACCAGTCTTCTGAACCCCAAAACAAATCTTGTTATACCTCTAAAAATTTTTACTCCTGAGATATAGGCATTTGTTTGGAGCACGAACAAGCAAAAAATGTAATTTCAGACCTGTTTTCTGAAAGCCGTAGAATTTCTATTTGAATCAATAGGATGATCAGATAGGGCTCATTGGAAAGCTTAAAGAATGGACTTTCATTTGTGCATACTAAATTAGATTTAAGTTAAGTCTAAACAGACGTTTTTAGGGCTCTAATCTTCGTTCGTGAACTGTCGTTTTGCGTAATTTTAGGCATTAAAAAAACAACGAAGGACTTGGAGTAAAAGGCCAATTTTTTTTCTTGTTACACTTATGTATGAGGAGTATGTGTAAGAAAAAAACTGAGCTGTTACTGGTGGTCCTTCACCCTGAAAAATTTGCTTAAACTTCGAAAAAAGTGTAAATCGTGCTTTTTCTCGGTCCCAAAAAGTAATGTGGGACAGGTGATAAAAATCTGAAAATGCCAGGATGAGAAGCCCTTATAGTGTACTTTAAAATAAAAACAAAATCATTCTGTGACTGGAAGGGATAGAGGAGCTACAAGCCTTTGAAATATCAAGAAAACAGCACTTGACCGCTACTGAAAATAGGCTAAGCAGATAGGATAATTACCACAAAATTTAATTTAAATTTACATAAAATACAAAACATTTATTTACAAATGAGAATTTTCCTCAGTTATACAACTTTCTGATTTTTTGTAATTTTTCTAGCAAATTTCCAGATTTGATTTCTTTTTAAGCTACATTGATGGCAATTTCAAGTGCTGTATTTAGAAACCATTCTTATCCTGGTTTATTAGGTGTAGGTACTGGATTAAACTCTTCTATACAGTATATTGAATTATATATTAACTGATAACTTATAAGTTATGGACACGCACTGTTCATTGGAGTCTGGTTGCTGACCAAGTCATGTTTGAATATGCATAGCTTCATATGATCCAGCCCCTCTGTTGAATGCTGTCCACTATTCACTTATTGAGCTGACTCACAGCATGTAGGTTGTGTTTGTGCTTCATTATCTTTTGATTAGTTTATTTTTTTAATTATTACTATTGTTATTTTGTGCTGAATACATGCTATTGAAATTGTTACCAGCATATTACTGTGCACAAAATGTTAAAAAAATTAAAAATCCAAATCAAGGCACAGAGACCGGTACTGACAGTGAAGATGAATGCCCAGACATTTATGAACCTGAAACCATTCTTGTTGAAACAGTTAATGATGCTTGTTCAGTCCTTGGTATTTCTCCTGTTAAGGTGTAGAAGCTGTCAGTTGAAGCTAGACCCTCAGTGTTAACAAATAAAGTTAGTAAGATAGTCAAATCTATAACAGGAAAGTTAAGCAAGTCTTTTGATTTGAACATTTCAACTGATAATGAGGAATTTTCAATGGACATGCAGCCTGCCAGTTTAGCGAATGAGTACAAGCAACTAATTCACAAGCTTAAATTTAAAAATATGATAGAATATTGTAAGTTTAGCTCCTAGTAGTTGGAGTATTAGTATAGTTCAGAGTGAGTTAAATGTCAGCCAATACTTAGCCCACCAGTCAAGAAATTTAGTGAAAAAGAACGGGATTTTGCCACAGAATAGGGAGAACAGGACTAGGAATAAACTTGATGAAGTTTCAGTCAAAACTGTACAAGACTTCTACGAAAATGATGAGTACAGCAGAATGATGCCAAGGAAAAGATAATGTGTGTCTGTTAGAGGACCTAATGGAGAAAAAGGTTAATTTGATGTAACCTTAAAGAGCTTTATGCAGCTTTTAGTGTTTAATGCATTACCTACATCCAAAAAACCAGGATAAGAATGGTATCTAAATAAAATAGTTGAAAATACAGTAGGCCTACTTGAAATTGCCATCAATGTAGCTTAAAAAGAAGTCAAATGTGAAAATTTGCTAGAAAAATTACAAAAAATCAGAAATTTGTATAACTGAGGAAAATTCTCATTTGTAAATAAATGTTTTGTATTTTATGTAAATTTAAATTAAATTTTGTGGTAATTATTCTATCTGCTTAGCCTATTTTCAGTAGCGGTCAAGTGCTGTTTTCTTGATATTTCAAAGGCTTGTAGCTCCTCTATCCCTTCCAGTCACAGAATGATTTTGTTTTTATTTTAAAGTACACTATAAGGGCTTATCATCCTGGCATTTTCAGATTTTTATCACCTGTCCCACATTACTTTTTGGGACTGAGAAAAAGCACGATTTACACTTTTTTCGAAGTTTATGCAAATTTTTCAGGGTGAAGGACCACCAGTAACAGCTCAGTTTTTTTCTTACACATACTCCTCATACATAAGTGTAACAAGAAAAAAAATTGGCCTGTTACTCCAAGTCCTTCGTTGTTTTTTTAATGCCTAAAATTACGCAAAACGACAGTTCACGAACGAAGATTAGAGCCCTAAAAACGTCTGTTTAGACTTAACTTAAATCTAATTTAGTATGCACAAATGAAAGTCCATTCTTTAAGCTTTCCAATGAGCCCTATCTGATCATCCTATTGATTCAAATAGAAATTCTACGGCTTTCAGAAAACAGGTCTGAAATTACATTTTTTGCTTGTTCGTGCTCCAAACAAATGCCTATATCTCAGGAGTAAAAATTTTTAGAGGTATAACAAGATTTGTTTTGGGGTTCAGAAGACTGGTACACATCACCTACCAAATTTCATCAAAATCAAAAATGGTGCGGCAACGCCCATTTGTTGATTTAATATGGAATGACCCAATAGTCATCGATCCTAGTATAATTTGTAGAGTTTGGTATAAGAGTAAACCCCCCTCCTTTTTTTTCTATTGTAAAGGTCCCCTTTTCTGTGTACAAACAATAATGCTACATATGAAAATGTTTATGTAAACAGCGCTGTAAATTGTTTTGTATTTTCATTTGAGGCTAAACCATTTTGTAAACTTAATTCCATTGTACGATATTGTAATATTTTGATTCTAAATTATACTTTCTGTTATTGTGGTTGAATCAGGAACTTTTGCATTCTGTTTTGTGCCCCCTCCGGGATGTCCTACTATACCTATGGGTGGGCTCGTTTTCAGGGAATAGGCTAACTTCCCTGGGGTTGGTTTCCCAAGCTTCCTTCCACACTTTTCTTCCCTTAGGGTGGGGTTCACTCTGTACAGGTCAAAACAAAAATCACACAATGATTAGGTTCCTACTTTCTCTTACAGACAGTGGACGATTCAAAAAGATTGTGTACAGACTGTCCATAAGGGGCCCTTATCTGCCCTGTGACAGAGTCTTTGGCCTTGTCAAAAGAAAATTAAGGAAATGTGACCGATATTACACAATAAAAGACGTATGTGAAATGATATTAATGTCTTCAGTACAGGGAAAGTTTACTGTTGATTTAATAGAAACAGGAAATATTTTAGATTTTCAGTTCTATAACAAATGTACCGTTTCTGAAGAAACCAAATCTAAAAAGAAGGGAAAAAGAGAATATTTTACTATTTCTAACTACCATGAATTCTTGTTCCAGCAATCAAGTAAAGGAAAAGTAACAGTATCAGCTTTTATTAGTGGACTCCTCTACAACACATTCAAACTAGCTATCCCGACACAATCATGCATTTCTCTACCCATACACAAAGCATACGCAGAAAGAATACCTATTCCTAAAACGAAAATGGATGATATAAAGAAGCTTGTTCAGTTTGTCCCTGAGGAACATGGTTTCATTTATGACGAGGTGATTCAGTGGCCTACAGTTGAAAAAGAACTGTGAAATGTAATGATATGAGACTTTACTGTAAATTGTGTGTTTGATAAAAACCCATTCTCATGTATCTGTTATAGCCAATCTCATTTGTGTATACAATGTTTAATGTAAAATAAATAGCCTTCATAAAGTCTCATTCATTGCATTGTTTGTTTTTACTTTTGTCTCTATGAATGGGCGCTTGTCAGCCCTTTGTTTATGAAAGGACTCTTGTCAGACAACTTTGATATGCCCTATCATGCAACATAAACAACATAATTGTTTTTAATCATCGTTATTATTAGCGGTTAGTAGAATCAAAATAACTAGAATAAAAAAAATCTTTCGTATTTATAATATAGTTAGAAAATAAACAGTTTTTTTAACTCCCCAACATTTTACTTTTCCTTACAAGAGCCCTTTCATAAATAACCGATTCAATTATAAAAAAACAACCCTTGCAACAAAATAGGCTACTTCACAATACAAAAATACGCTTGTACCGTACATAATATTTCACTATTATAAAAAAATGCCATATTATAACATTAATTATGGCTTAATTGATGCAGGAAAATTCCCTTGTACCAACACTACTCTTTTCATAACTAACAAAATATCTCAAAATTATAAAAACCGATTCATGCGTTAAAACTCATGAAATCCCCCTAACATAACTCAAATTTTAGAAATCTTCCTTCAGTGCTCAACATTCACTCATAGCGTAATGGTCAAGACTCCTAGCTATAATGCTAGGGGTCCTAAGTTCGAATCCCGGTCGATCCAAAATTTACTATTAGGAATAGGTCTCAAATAGGTAGATAGGGTGAAGAGGAGGTGAGAGGAAGGAGACAGGAAAGGAAGAGAGGAAGAGAAGAAGAGAATAAAGAAGAAAAATTACTTTTTCTGTTTCATCAGTTCATTACGGGATCGTGCTACTGTCGCTGCTAGTAGATCAAATGCCACCGCTAGGGGAGGGATTGAGAGTAGGGGTGGGGGACTCGGGTGAGTCGCAATGTACCATTTTTCCCAAGTCGGAAGTTCTCAGCAAAAAATTTGGGGAAAAAATAGTTTTATGCTGCACACTAGGTTCCTCCCACGAACCGTCTAAGGCAACCCGCCTCGGAAGAAGGGGTTTAGGGTTTCATCACAGAAGAGATTCAATGTGAGACATAATAAACATCGCGCTATTCAGTATATTGCTCCTAAACTAATATAACGTTGCTAACTTAACAAAACCTGTCACTGCCCTAGAATTTACCTATCATTATTTGGGAAAACCGAACTTTGCACCCCATGCGAGTCCCTCACTCCAACTCTCTAACTCCCTCTCCTAGCGGCGGAATTTGAACTACTAGTAGTGACGGTGGCGCCATCTGTTAATGAACTGATGAAACAGAAAAAATAATTTATTTTTTCTTAATTCTCTTCTTCTCTTCCTTTCCTGTCTCCTTCCTCTCTTCCTCTCACCTCCTCTTCACCCTTCCTACCTATTTGAGACCTATTCCTAATAGTAAATTTTGGATCGACCGGAATTCGAACTCGGGACCCCTAGCATTATAGCCAGGAGTCTTAACCACTACAGCACGAGTGAATGTTGAGCTGTGAAGGAAGCTTTCGTATATTCGAGTTATTATAGGGGGGTTTCATGAGTTTTAACGCAAGAATCGGCTTTTATAATTTTGAGATATTTTGTTAGTTATGAAAAGAGTAGTATTGGTGCAAGGGAATTTTCCTGCGTAAATTAAGCAACATTTTATGTTATAATACGGCGTTTTTTATGATTACGAAATATTATGTATGGTAAAAGGGTATTTTTTGTATTGTGAAATAGCCTATTTTGTTGCAAGGGTCGTTTTTATAATTGTGAAATATTATGTGGAGGTGTAAGGGGTTCTTTATTGTGAAATATTAGGTGACATGTCAATTGCAATTATTCATTACTGAGGTTGAACAGCGGCAACAGGCATGGTGGCATGCACGCAGGAAGCAGCCAGGCGAGTGGAAAGGGGAGCAGCATGGGGCGCAAAGCTCCATTATGCCCATTATTTAACTAAATGCAAAAGCTTTTTACCCTTCCATAAAACAGCATTACGACTATCAAGGAAGCCATGATACAATATAAGCGTGTGCAGGCTCGAAAGCAAGGGGAAGGAACCGGCGGGCTATTCAAGTCTAATATCAAATTCAGAATGCCCTCCTAAATTAATATCACTGTTCATAACCTAACTGCAACTGAACTAGAATTTCGGGAGAATTCAGAATGCCCTACTAAATTAATAAAGTAATTTTACAATGGTACAATTGTAATTTTTGAAACAGAGCAAGTACATAGCCGTGATAGGAGATGTAGGGGAAGCAAGCAGTAGCGTGCGCAATGGCTCGGAAGCGAGGGTCAGCAGGGGAAACTAGCAGGCGGGCAAGAGCGGGTGGAGCTCTGCCAGTGCACAGCATATAACTATCTTTCGCCAAAAATTTTATTTAACTTTAGGGAGAGAGGAATCATTGGCTTCACGCTGGTTGCGGTTACCGAAGTACATTGTGAATGGGAGTGTTTGGTGGGTTTCAAGCCCACTCCTTAAGTCACCGAAGCTGGTTCAATGTTGTGACACGTGTGTGTTTGTCAGTGTTCTTCACAGAAGAAATTAATGTCTTTCATAGCATAGGGTACACGGTGATACACATTAAATAAATGACCTTCTAGTCTCATCTCTATGCCTCACTTTGTGCTAATAGAATCGTACACCTATAAATAAGTTCTTTTTGTTTCGGTTAATGATATTTAATTTTCTGAAGAATCCAAGCTGGTAATTAATTAAAAATGTAACTGCCATAGGTAGTGATGTGGGCCGGGAATGTTCCCAGTGGGAGGGAACTTATAAAATGGGAATATTGCTGGGAATATTTCTTTTGCCGGGGAAGATTGCCAAAAACTGGGAATTTATGAAAATTTGTAGATTTTGAATGTTTTAACTCTTATTAACAATTGAGGAATCTTAAAACTACGTTAACTAAGCGAGTTCACACATTTTAATCCAAGAATTAACATTCTATACATTAATTCCCTGTATAACCGAGTGGGAATTTATGGAAATAAATGGATTTAAATTACTAAAGCATTATTAAAAACCCAAGCATTTAAAAACTAAGCATTTTGATCAAGTAATTTCCCCTGGGAACTTTGTGATTTCAAAGCCAGAATCACTTTTTGTAGATTTCAAAATTACCAAAACAGAGAGGCATAATGCTGAATACCTGGCAGAAATCATTGGATCTATCATCGAGAAGTATGGTCCTGATAAGTTTTTGGTGGTTATTGCAGACAATGCCGCGAACATGAAGGCAGCCTTAACACTGTTGAAAAAAAAAAGCATCCTCATATAGTACCATTAGGTTGCATTGCTCACCTTCTCCATTTACTGTGCTCTGACATCATATTAGGATGTCAGACTGTTAAAAGTTTCTTTGCAGAGGTGATAACTATAGTAAAGACTATCAAAAACAGTCACATATTAAAAGCATTGTTCGATGAAATTTCTTCTGAGAAAAAAATTTAAAGATCGAATATCTCTGAAGTTGCCTGGGCAGACCAGATGGGGTAGCCATCTTTTTTGTTTGGAGAGTTTGCAATCGAACAAAGTGGTTCTCCAAAAATTGGCCGTCGATGAAAAGGCTGATCTAGACCCATCCATTAAAAGGAAACTACTAGATGATGCTGTGTTTTGGGTTAAAATAGAAAGGATGATACATTTGCTTAAACCAATTGTGGATCTTATCACATCCATTGAATCAAATGATCCACAAATACATAGAGTGGTCAGGAAATTAAACGAAATAGAGAAAAAGTATGAAGGAAAACTTACAGACATCACCCATGCAAAAATCTGAAGAAAGGAAAGCCATGGAAAAGTTCATTGAGAGAAAAAATTTTGGCATTGGACCAATCAATCTAGCAGCATTTATGCTGGACCCTAAAATGCAGGGAAGTTTGCTCAACCCTTCGGAAATACTAGACACCATAGGTCTTGTTTGTGATTGTGCTCAGCAGATGGGTTTGGATGTCTTAGATGTACGAGAAAATTTAGCTGACTACAGGGACAAGAAAGGCTTATTCTCAAGAAAGTTTCTTTGGGAAGGGATGGACGACAAGGATAGAATTATCAGGACTCTAACATGGTGGAGGGGATTGAGAGGTACTTGTCACTTGGCAGATGTAGCCATAAGAATATTGGGGGCACCAGTAACTTCGGCTGCCACAGAGCGTACATTTAGTACGTTCTCTTGGATGCATTCCAAGAAAAGAAACCGTCTTTCATCCGAGCGAGCAGCAAAACTGACTTTTCTTTCTTACAACTGGAAGCTTATGAACGCTCCACCACAAGAGAAGAAGAAAGAAACAAGAAAGCGAGCGGAAGGTAACCCAGAGGAGACAGGAGGACAGGGAGAAGATGAAGAAATCCTTGAGATTGAAGAAGATAATGATATTGAGTCTGGCAACAATGACGAATTTTTTGGTTTTGGAAATGTAGAAGAAAAGGAGACAGATAAAGAAGATTTAATGGACATTGTGAGTGACAGTGATTAAGGGACTTTACAAAATATTGAATAAGAACAGTAAAGATGCTGTAAAATGCCCAATAAACCTTTTCCCTTTCAATAGTTTTAATTAAATTTCTAATACATTTTACATTCTAGTTATGTCTCTGATATTTTTATTCAATCAATTATAATATTGTTTGAACATATAAGAGTGTTTTTGTTTATTTAACTGCAAAATTACCACACTGACCTATTAATTTGAGTGATTTTGCTTTTAAATTTATAAATTTCCAGTAATTTTATTTAATAATAATTTTATCTTAGAATATATTTCATTTTTTGAGTTTAATTTAACAATATAATTACCGCTTTTATCTATTATTAAAGGTTTTTTTTTATCTATCTTGGTAATTAATCATAAATTCCCGGGAATTTATGAATTTTGGGAATATTGCCGGCAATATTCCCTGGGAATATTTCCCAGATTTTAAATTCCCGGGAATTTTACATCACTAGCCATAGGGCTAATGTATTACCAAAGAAAATCACATTACAGTATATAAAAATAATGGCAAAATAATTATTTAAAAATCTGTTTGAAGCTGCTTCCCTTTCTTGCAACAAAGATATTGCAATTGTCTGAGCTTCGGTTGTGTTAGGCTTTGCAATAGAAGTGCTGTGGCAAGTCTTTTTTTTTTTTTGTGTGTTAAAATGAGTCTTCTCTTTTGTACAATTTTTTGCTATTTTGTCCTTTCTTTTGTTTTGTGATTGTCTAGGCTTAATTGTTGATTTTGAACAGCAGCTAAAGTTGCTTTTAAGGATTCCTTGTGTTGTTTTAGAATGTCAAGTTCCTTTTGTGTTGAATTGCCTTTTAATTAATTCTAATACCCCTGCAGTAATAAGTCTTTTTGCTTCGATAAGGACCCAGGACTCTTGGGGCCTTCTTGTTTACTAACTAAGAATCACGAGATATAAGAGCAGAAGTGACTAAAGATTATCGTCTGCTAAATTCCATTACATTGTGATAAAGGTGAAATATCATAACAGAGGCGTTTTATAAAGAGATGACCTAAAACAAGATTTGCATAGGCACCCAAGTTTTATAAACAAGATTAATCCACGGTATTGTAAAATTTTCTAAACTGTGGTGCATTTAAATCTCCGTGTGTACTGCTGTAAAATGTATAGCCTACAAAACACTGTTTTAAATGAGAATATTATAGGAGAAAAATTCCTCCGGCACTGGGACTCGAACCCAGGACCTTTGGCTATTCGCGCCAATGCTCTACCAACTGAGCTAAGCCGGAGCTCAATTCACAGCGCCAGATGGAACTTCTCTCCTATGACTAATTGCCCTAATGGTCTACCTCACAGACAGACAAGTTATGTCATATGCAGTACTGTGAGGCACACTGCATATGACATAACTTGTCTGTCTGTGAGGTAGACCATTAGGGCAATTAGTCATAGGAGAGAAGTTCCATCTGGCGCTGTGAATTGAGCTCCGGCTTAGCTCAGTTGGTAGAGCATTGGCGCGAATAGCCAAAGGTCCTGGGTTCGAGTCCCAGTGCCGGAGGAATTTTTCTCCTATAATATTCTCATGTAGTGTCCAACAGAGACAATGATCTGTGGCTCATGAATACATATATAACTGTTTTAAATGTTAAAATGCAACATTTATAAAATTAGGCGTATTATTGATGTTATTGGTCCAGGAGGCTAAAATGAAAACTGATTTGCATATTCAAGAGTAGCCCATGCAATTATGTTGTTATACGGCATAGAAGTAATATGGGAGAAGCTAGGGAAAAGAGACCTGCAAATCATAGAAGCAGTAAAGGCAAGATTTCTAAAAGCGACGATGGGAATTTCTAAATACACGCGTTCAAGATTGGTCTATATACTAGCCAGAGAACCTTTTCTGATGGAAGACCTACGCCACAGATATGATCTACCATCAACAAGTGGCTGGAAGGCCATAATGGAAGAAAGGAAGACTAAGCAGAGGGAGATATAGACAGAGTTCTACAGCTCGGAAGCCATGATAAACAGAGTGTGGACAGGCACAAACCAGGATTTGAGACACTTTGTGATTTCTCTCGCAGTTCATGGTTACCACCACAAAATAGGCCTATGTGCCCAAAAAGCATTTCATGACCCGGACCAAAGCTGTGTGAGCGAACGATGTGATAACGAGTGCGATCGATATCACGTCATCACTTGCAAGAATAGAGGAAAATCCCTGATGGAGTTCTGCAAATAAGGCAGCGTAAGATAGATTTATGCTGCCCCTCGGCGAAGCTCCACCCGCTCTCGCCCGCCAGCTCGTTTCCCCTGCTGACCCTCCCTTCCGAGCCAATGCGCAAGTTACTGCTTGCTTCCCGCTTCCCCTACATCTCCTATCACGGCCATGTTTATACTTGCTTAGTGCCGATGCTGCAGGTACGAAAATTACAATTGTACCGTAGTAAAATTACTTTATTAATTTAGTAGGGCATTCTGAATTCTCCCGAAATTCTAGTTCAGTGGCAGTTAGGTTATGAATTGTGATATTAATTTAGGAGGGCATTCTGAATTTGATATTAGACTTGAATAGCCCGCCGATTCCTTCCCCTCGCTTCCGAACGCACCTATTGTACCATGGGTTCCTTGATAGTCGTAACGCTGTTTTATGAGGTGTGTGGAAGGGTAAAAAGCTTCTGCATTTAGTTAAATAACGATAGGTAAATTCTAGGTCAGTGACAGGTTTTGTTAGGTTAGCAACGTTATGCTAGTTTAGGAGCAACATACTGAATAGCGCGATGTTGATTATGTCTCACATTGAATCTGTTCTGCGATGAAACCCTAAAACCCGCCTTCCGAGGCAGGTCGCGTTAGACAGTTCGTGGGAGGAGCCTAGCGGGCAGCATAAAACTATTTTTTCCCTAAGACTGAATATGTCCCAAGTGTAGGGAACACAGTTTTAAATATGCTCAACTTGAGTGCACCTTTCTGTTATTATTAATTTTATTTTAAATTACATTGTCTATTTGATTTTAAACGGATAAACTTTGATATAAGTCCCTCGAAAATTTTCTAAGTCCGAAAGTTCACGTTGATATGCTATGAACTGCGAAGATTCCCGAAGTGCCGAGACTAGGAATGGAAGCAACATCTGAAGTCACTGCTGCAAATATATGCACCAAAACCTAGTGATGGGAAAAATCGAATGATTTTAACAATCGAATGATCATTCGAATGCAGAACTAAACATTTTGAATGAATATTTCGAATGAAATCATTCGAAGTGTTTTATTCATAGAGGGATAGTTACATGCAACCTACGAGATGTTCATTCGCTAGCTTCAATATTTTTCGAATTAAATCTTCCGTTCTCACTTCACTTCATTGGCATTCGAAAGCCACTTCATTGGCATTCGAAAGCGGGTAGATTTAAATTTAGTGCGCACATTTCCGGCAGAGAACAATGCGGCCAGCTTACAACAAACACGGCCTCCAGAGATGTTTATTATTTTAGTCATGTAGTCTCGAACAAGTGCTGTAGTAAATACAGTAAATTAGGCCTAACATGAAATTTCTTGAAGTCCTACACATATAAATTGCTTAATGCAGCAATAACCAGGCAACTTCGTAGTTATTATTTGAATTTGCATATCTGTGGTGTTTAATAATAACAAGCATAATACAATCAAGTACAAAATAATATAACTTTTCAATTTACGAAAAAGTAAAAATTATGTAATTTCAAGACACGTTCTTAAAGCTTTAAATCAATCATAAATAACATAAAATCTGTTCATATTAGTTTTCTCTTTGGACTTACAATTTTAAATAAAATATCAGTCAATCCTTTTGTCTTGCAATAAAAGCTCATATGACTTTCCTAATAACAAAAATAAGTTTGCATCATTATCTTTGACTATAAAAAAATCATTTGCCGTAGGTTAATTTTAATATCCCATTCACAAAGGACACTTTGGTGGCAATACCATTAAAATAAATTAGATGTTGCCAGTTCTCTGACATGTTGGAACACTGCAGATCTTTAGACAAAAACAGTAGAAACAAGAGAAGTGAAAAGGTTAAATTAGTATACCCATAGGCCTATTATAGTTTGTCGCGGAAAATATGCTCTTACTTAGATAATTTATAAATATGAAGGTAATTGGAACATGTCTCAGTTAACTAATTCAACAGTTCAATGTGGTATAGAATTATTAATTATGATTGATATCGAAATGGACTCTAAACAACATGTTGCAATGTTGCCTCCTGATTAAGTAATCTGATCTCGAGTCAATAATTAAAGTATATTAGAATATTACTTTTGACTGGTATAATTAACTTTGTAAGATTGTAAATACTCATAGCTTAGGTTGTTGAAGATATGTATTTATGTAAATAGCTAATGTTGGTACTGCTTAAAAATCTTATAAATGTATCAAATATAAAAATTTGAATGGCTGTATTTAATATCATAATTCATAACATACGGTAATTAATCAAATAAATAATCCATTTGAAAATGCATATGTTTCATGTAGAAGCTAATGATGGATGTAAAATAGGAACAATCTGTGAAAAATTGAACTTTTTAATATTCGAGAGAACGGCTATTTTATTGTCAAAATATATTTTGTAGCCTGGGGTTGAAACTAGCTCTGCGTCATGCCATCCCCGCTTGGAATGGAAGTTACCGAACGCTTTGCTAACTGGGACACGATGGAACACGAAAACAATCGAATGAACGAGAGAACGAGCCGAGAAGCCAGATTCCGAGAGGTTAAAGAAGCATTCGAATGAATTCATTCGCTTTCACACTTCAGTTCAGTAAGCAAAGCGCTCTAACCCTAGTCTGGAGCAGAGCAAAATCATTCGAATGATTTTTTAACATCTCGAACATTTCGAATGATTTTAACAATCGAATATTTCGAATGAATTCATTCGAATGGTTCCCATCACTACCAAAACCCCAGACGTGTTCTGCAGATGGGTTCAAGTCCCAAAATGTAAAAATCGTAAATCCGGTGACTGGTGTTCATACGAACAATATCGAGTCACGTTGGCGATCTCTCCGTGCACGCCTAGCCAGGGGCGGTATCAGACGCGAACAGGTAGATATCCATTTGGTAGAATACTTGTGGCGTCTGGACTGTAAGCACAGACTAGCAGATCCATTTCAAGAAATGGAAGATATCAGGACTGTTTATCCTGTAGACTAGAGTTTAAAGTTAAGTAGGTTTAGCGCCTTTACTTGTAAATAAATTATTATTATTGTAAATATTGCACTAGTGTTTGAGGTATTGTAGGCTTACTGATTTTAGAATGGCATACATTCATTTCCATCACAAATAGATCAAACAAACATTTCGGTACGTTTAATTCAATTGGAAGTGCTAGCTGCAGCTTCAACCGTAGGGCAATTCCATGGTCACGGACTAACATTCACAGAGAAAAGTCACTATACTGGCAGCCATTACACCAACAATATTAAACACAGAAGAAATTGGCATATGCAGAGCAACACATAAAGAACTAAAGTATTTACA
Organism: Ectobius pallidus; assembly: GCA_964059195.1. Classification (NCBI taxonomy): domain Eukaryota; kingdom Metazoa; phylum Arthropoda; class Insecta; order Blattodea; family Ectobiidae; genus Ectobius; species Ectobius pallidus. The sequence goes on along the minus strand of CAXKWD010000003.1, from coordinate 87,389,620 downwards.
AATAAACTTAGAGTTCTCTCACATTTATATGCACAGATATATTTAACTTATTGGCTATTCCAGAAAAAAGTCAACCAGGACATGGATTTCTAAAAATGAATGTAATTAGAAAGTAAAACCATATTTAACTAGGGGAAGGATTATATTTCACAGGAATGTTTTGTTTTTGGAAGATATATTTTATTTAGTGCAGTTAGGGCTTCCTGGAAGAAGAACCTCTTTTACACCAAGTACGTGACTGAATTTCTCCACCATTGTCATTGATAATTTTGTTTCAAATAAAAGTAAATCATAAAGGTAATCATAGAATTAGTATCTGGTATTCATTAAGATTCTTTAAATGCACTTATACATGTATTTTAAAAATATTATATATATTTTAATTTATACTGGAAGTTTCTGTGCATTAGGCATGTAATTCCGTCACAAAAACGGACATTTTTCACTGTTACTATTCAAGTAATGGCAGTAGGTTGGAGAAAATTTGTATGCAAAGCTAGTTTTGTCTGCTTTACAACTACACCATATCATTTGTTTCACAGGATTATATTTAAATCAACATTTAGGGTCGTGACTGAATTACATAACCTGTTTCACACACTGAGCCTCTTACTAATAAACAGCACTTAACATGAACTTATGTAGTGTAAGTTGGAAAAAAGGTATGTAATACTAAAATAAGAATAACAAGCATACTGGAACTTTATTAGGCACAGAAAATTATCTGTAATATTTTATTGGATTTTTTGGAGTATCAATTTCTTCAGTGACCGTAATGGGTAAAACAGCAGCAGAACGTCAGCGTGAGTGCCGGAAAAGAAAAAAGAATGCAGGATTACATGAAGAAATGAAAAAGAAAGACAGAGAGCAGAAAGCAATTAAAAAAGCATCTATGAACCATCTTCAACTCAATAAACTAAGATGACTAATTACGTAGCAGTACAGAAATTGAGATGTAAGAAAAAAGAAGAATGTAGAAATACTGTAGAAGTTCCCTCAACTAAAGGCCATTCTGCTTCAACACATTCTCCATACAAATCAAGACAAGACTTTGGAAAAGCTGTGAAAAAGGTTGTGAATGCTCTCCCCGCAAGTCCATGAAAGCGCTCATCTGTGGTCAAGGATTTAACTCCAATTTCAGACAAAACTGAAAACCTCAACCAGTAGGTTGTCAAACTGTACAAGCCTTTTTCAATCTTGATCATATAAGTTGGATGTGCCTAGGATATAAAGATTTTATACACACACACACACACATACCCTAGTAGCACACTTCGTTGGCCCAATGTTGGGAAATGGTCGCCATGTTTCGTTGGTCAACGGTTAGGAATGTCCGTCGGGGTTCGGTTGGCAAAGTGCATTTTACCCAACCAACTGCCAACTGTAGCCAACCAATATCCAACAAAATCCCAACAGTTGGGAATGTTCGTTGGCGATCTGTTGGGCCATCATTGTAATGCCAACAGAATGCCAACTGTTGCCATCCGAATTCCATCCATAAGCCAACCAAAATCCAACGATTTCCCTACATTCCTCCATTGGGTTCTGCTTTTTGCCTTGGTTTCATGTTTATTTTGTCACAATTAGGTAGTTGATAAAATATTTACCCCAGCAACTGCAATTTAAGAATGACTTATAAATCCATGCAAATCTTTCGCACTTCACCCCTTTTGATAATAGTCCAAGAAAACCAAGTATTTAGCTAACTAATAAATTCACTCATACAGATTCACAAAACACAGTATACAGTTCATATGTTGCTCTTAATTCAACCGTATACTGTATTTTGTGAATGTATAAGAATGAATTTATTAGTTAGCTAAATGCCTAGTTTTCCTGGGCACCTATCAAAAGGGGCGAAGTGCGAAAGATTTGCATGGACTTGCTAATCATTCTCAAATTGCAGTTGCTGAGGAAAATATTTTATCAACTACCTAATTATGATAAAATAAACATGAAACCAAGACAAGAAAGCAGAACCTAATGGAGAAATATAGGGAAATCATTGGATTTGGATGGCTTATTGATGGTTATACAGTGCTTTCACTGTACGACTTGGTTGGCAATCGCACGGGCCGCTCCACCAACACAGATTAACCGCATGCGAGGCCAGATCACGGTACTCCAGGCAAATCGATATATTTCCGTAATTGTAATCACAATAAAATATGAAAATATAAAATAAAAATACAAACTTACCTTATCACAGGAGATGTTGGAAATGCCGTCCTTCTGCATCATTACATCTACGTCACCTTTTGAGGAAATTGCTATTCACACGCAGTAGTTCTAATGTATAATTATGTTGTGGCATTTTTAAAACACTACAAGCAAAACTAAAAACTACTTTAACCATAAGAAAACACAAACACTGCTGTAATAATTATTCACGTGTGAACACAATCAGATCACATGCTAGACTTCAGCGGTGAGACGAGACATCACTCTGGAGCTTGATGCATGAGTCACGGAGTCGGCCCGCGCGATTGCTGGCCAAGTCGTACAGTGAAAGCACTGTAATACTAATGGTCGAGAACTTCATCCCATGTTGCATCTTCTTCCTCCATTCTTCTACATTGGCAGATGGTTGTCTTCATGACTGAAACCGCTATTTCTTTATCAAGTGGCTCCTCGTCTTCATGAGGCTATGTGCACCTTGGTCCAGAATTCTATACCTCAGAAAAATGGTGATACATGGTATAACATAAGGAAAGAATCTTGGCTATAGGCTAAATAAAATTCAGAGAAATGAATAATGAATAGTTTATTGTTATTGCTGCTTTACAAGTTATGGATAAGTCAGATATATATATTATGAACTACATAACATATGTTAATAAACTTCATTTTTATGTAATGTGAGAATAGTTGATTTATGTAAGTTGATCTTTCCACCTTATGCCCTCAATATAGTCTAGGAAATCCAAGAATGTTACCATTAACGTTTACAATATTATATGGTATTAATCTGTATATTCTCATATAGGCCTAAGTAACAATGTGCAATCTTTTAGCCTACTGTGATTAGTTAATTTGTTATACAGCTGTCTTGTGACCAGTTATAGCATCACCATTATTAGGCCTATACGTTAGAAATATAATCAACTCTATCAAGTAACTTCCATTCTATTTGCCTGTATAATTTAAAAACATAGTTCATAACAGAGTTAAAAGGCGTATTTACATTATGTTTGAAAAACAGTCTAATCTGATTAGCTTAACCTGTAAGAGCTTAATTTCTAAAATGCTGTTCCATCTATTCCTATAGACCTATGCACTTAGATTAGCTTATTCATTATCAAATAATATTTAAAAGACTTCAATATAGGCTTAAAAAAGCTTTAAAAATTTGTGTAAAATCTCTTCAAAATTCATAATAATTCTATTTATTATATTCTTAATTTACATTCAATTACAATTTTGATTGTAAGATGCAGTTTGTAACATAATCTGAGTGTGTTCGAAAACAGGCTGCTTAGGAAAATATTTGGGCCTATGGGAGAGATGGAAATGGGGACTGGAGGAAACTGCATAACGACGAGGTTCATAATCTGTACTCGCCACCAGATATAGTAAGGGAAATTAAATCACAGGGAATGAAATGGGCTAAACATGTTGTGCGTATGGGTGGGAAAGACATCTAAAAAATGCTGAGTGGGAGACCCAAAGGGAAATGACCACTTGGAAGACTTATACGTAGGTGGAAAGAAAATATTAGGATGTAGATTTAAGGGAAATAGGATTTGTGGGGGATAGTAGGATGGAATTAGTACAGAATTGGGTTGAATGCCAGGTGCAAGGGTATTTTATTTTTATTGTGAAATATTAGGTGACATGCCAATCGCAATTACGCATTACCGGCGTTGAGCAGCGGCTACAGCCATGACGGCATGACCTGCAGGGAAGCGTGGCAGGTGGCATTCGGGAAGCAGCCAGGCGAGTGGAAAGGGGAACGCGTGGGGCACAAAGTTCCATTATTCCCATTTTATTCCATAATCTAGTAATATTTTACTTTTACAAAGACTGATGTTAGATCATTTCATTATAAATTGAATTCTACAAACTGTAGCCTATTGGGGTTATAACCAAAATTGTGACTGAATGTAAGCCTAAATTAAGAATAGAACAGATAGAATTCTTTAGAAATTTGTGAAGAGATTTTACATGATTTCGTAAAGATGTTTTAAATAACCTAATCTACTAAGTGCACATATAGGCCTATAGGGATAGATGAAACAATTTGATGGAAAAGCATTCTAGCAATCAAGTTAAGCTAATCAGATTTAGACGGTTATTCAAACATAATGTAAATGCATTTTTTAACCCTGTCATGAACTATGTTTTAAAATTATACAGGCAAATACAGTGAGTTCCACGCAAGAGTTGGCCAATGACGCGGGTTTCTGCGGCGCGGCTGGCACAGCTCCAACTCCCGAGCGATCGGGTGAAATATCTATGCAAATAATGCCGGTGTCTTTGTAATGATTCAGGTTCTCACATTTACAGTTAAAATTACAATGAAAATAACCACGTACCTAATCACAAGAGATGTTGGAAATGTTCTCCTCTTGCATACGCGCAACATTGGCACCTTTTTTAGGGAATTTTCTTTCACGCGCTTAAGTTCAGCTTCCGAGATAGAATTAATTTCTTTAGTGATATTGTCTTTAAGTTCTTCTTATGTATGGGAAATTGATCTATACACTTTATTTTTCAAGTTCCCCATAAATAATATTTACATACAGTTAGAAGAAATTAATGACAATATCACATAGGCCTATCAAAAGAGAAAGTAACTCTGTCTCGGAAGCTGAACTTATGCGCGTGAAAGAAAATTTCCTAAAAAGGTGCCAGTATTGTCTGGATGCAAGAGGAGAACATTTCCAACATCTTTTGTGATGAGATACGTGGTTATTTTTATTGTAATTTTAACTGTAAATGTGAGAACCTGAATCATTACAACGACCGCGGCATTATTTGCGTAGATATTTCACCCGATCGCTCGGGAGTTGGAGCTGTGCCAGCCGCGACGCAGAAACCAGCGTCATTGGCCAACTCTTGCGTGGGACTCACTGCAGAATGCAAGTTACTTGGTAGAGTTGATTATATAACTAACGTATTAGGCCTAAAGCTCTATCCACAATGTGCAGGTGGCAGTCTGTAGTCGGTAGTCAAAGTAAAACAAGTGGTGAGTAATGTACGCGATTCACAAAATACAGTTGCTGTCAGCAGTCGAGAAATTCATCTTCGACTAAAGCTCTATCCACAATGCGCAGTCGTCAGTTGTTAGTCAGTAGTCGGAAGTTTGCTTTTGCAATCGGCCGCTTGGGAGCAGCACTCGAGTCGTCTACAATATGCTGTCGACATTGAGGTTAGGGAAACATTTTACAGAATAAAAAAGGTGGAGGAATCTCTTTATAATTGGATAATATATGTTATAAACACATCTTGCTTTCTCGTAGTATGCTAATCTGTGTATTTGCACTAGTAAATAATTTTCATTCGTGTAATATGTTACTTGCAGACGTTCAGTTCGTAGTCAGAGATGAATTTCTCGTCTGCCGACTACTGTCTACCAACTGACGATTGTCAGCTGTCGTCTGCAACTGCACATTGTGAATGGCGTCCATTGATCACCACACGTTATACTTTGACTACAACCTACCGTCTACCGACTAACAACTGCAGACTGCGCATTGTGGATAGAGCTTACCTACCCCAACTGCAAGTTACATATTACGAGATTGAAAATTATTTAGGCCTACTAGTGCAAAGAAATAGATTAGGTTACTATGAAAAGCAAGATGTATTTATTATAGCCTACATATTATGCACTATAAATCGATTCCTTCCCTTTATCTGTACTGTAAAATGTTTCCCTAACCTCAATGTTCACTTCATATTTTTTAGACTATATAATGAGGGCATCTGCATTTTAATAATAAATCAAATATTTATACCTTAACATTTTTACTTGATTCTAGACAAATAATCATGCATGCTCCATGTAGGCTACTTGCAAGTTTGAAATCTTGAAAATCCCGCAATTGATGTAGATTTTGAACTGTAGAACTGCTGATCTTGAACTGCGTTTCAATTCAGTTGGAATTGCGTTGCTTATATATGATGCTCCTTCTCTACTTCCTTCTGCCTTTCTTTATGTAAATCATCTGAAACAAATTTGCAATAGGAAATTACAGTACTGTAACGTTGAACGAACCTTCAATTATAATATGAATGCAACACTCATAATACAGTATTGTGTAAAAATGATAACGTTATTTCAAGAGAACAATCAAAGGGCTTACCTAATGTAGATGTAGATGTAGATGTAGATATCTCGTCCTGTAGATCCTGTGTTGAGCGGGGCTCAAGGATATAGAGCAAGTCAGATCAAAAAATACTTCCTTAATACAATCAAGATGGCGAATGACGGTTATGCGATGTTATGCGTGGTTGTCGACGACCTACGAGCTATGCCGGAAATTTCCGAAGAGGACTGGAGCGCGCAGGATGAGAAGCTTGAATAATTAATGAATTAACACAGTTTATTTTATAGGAAATAAAAATTTAACGCTTGTAATGTTATTTCAACACTTTTTAATTTTAACATAAATGCGATTATATTCCAACAAAAAAAATTGTTGGGCCAACAATCAAACCCCAACGGTAGGACGGTCGGCGAAAGCAGCCGATAAATGCGTTGGCGCAACCGAGGAAATTACAACTAACGTTTTCCCAGCATATCCCTTCCATGCCAACCAAATCCTTCCGATGGGCCAACGAAGTGTGCTACTAGGGTATATATATATATATATATATTCATTCTTGTGTCCGACTTTAGCGCTGTGTAACAAATAGTTGAATAAAAACACTTTCTTCAACGCACTTTATTTACCTTAGTAAACTTCCGGACGGCCGTTTCGCAGGTGGTGTTCCTGCATCATCAGCAGAGTGTCAACTCTGAGTCAACCAAGCCACAGATTTGTGTCTGTAATTATTGCTCCCAGATATTTGAATTTTTCCACTTGTTCGAACGATTTAATATTTATAACTTAAATTATCTATATTAATAAAAGGAAGTGTCTGTCCTCCGTCTGTCTGTCTGTCTGTCTGTGATGCCCAGCGAAATCTACTCAACGCAGAGATCTGAAATTTTATACATAGGCGGACTAAAGGGTCGGAATGTGCACCTCGAAGCCGGAATTTTAATTTTCGCTTTCGTTCGTGAGTTATGAGTGAAAAACTGGCAGAAAACGTGCATTTTTTTGCGTTTTAGAAGCATCAGTTTCAGTAATAAATTTCAATATCAAATCACTTACAGATGGCTTTGGCTATTTTTGTCATCATACCTCATACCTTGGAAATAAAAGCAACGCATTCGCTTCATTTTGTTAGTCCATCCTAGACGATTCATTTGTTTAGAGTGTCAAGGCCCACAGACATATGAAATTTTCAACCTACACGGAAGAAGGATAATCAACCCTAAATATGGTCAAACATTGTTCGATTTGAACGAAACTCACTATACAGGGGTTTTCTGGGCCAAGGAACTCGAATCTGAGGTCGCTTTTACCAGGGGACGCTACCTAATAGTGGAATGCACTCCACGTGATTTAGGTGTTAATAAATATAATGATTTAACTATGCTCTTAATTTTTAGTTTTTGCTGTTTGTCTGTCTGTCTGTCTGTCCACGATGCCCATCGAAATCTACTGATGCAGAGATCTGAAATTTTAAAGATAGATGGACTGAAAGGTGGGCGAATGCACCTCGAAGCCGAATTTTTAATTTTAGCTTTCGTTCGCGAGTTATGAGTGAAAAACTGGCAGAAAACGTGATTTTAGCGCTGTCGAAGCATCAGATTTCAGTAATAGCCTACATTTCAATGTCAAATCAATTGCAGTTGGCTTTGGCTATCTTTGTCATACCGTGGAAAAAAAAGCATCGCGATCGCTTGAATGTTGTAAGCCCACGCTGGTCGATTCATTTGTTTAGAATGTCAAGGCCCGTAGACATATGAAATTTTCAACCTACACGGAAGAGGGATAATCAACATAGACCTAAATATGGTTAAACATCGTTCGATTTGGATGAAACTCACTATACAGGGATTTTCTGGGCCAAGGAACTCGAATCTGAGATCGCTTTTACCAGGCGACGCTATCTAATCGTGGTATGTAATTCACGTGATTTAGGTGTTAATAAATATAGGCCCTAATGATTTAACTATTATGCTCTTAATTTTTAGTTTTTAATTTTTGAAATAATTATCGCGGGGGAAACCGCGGGCGCCTTTACCAGGCGACGCTATCTAATCGTGATATGTAGTCCACGTGATTTAGGTGTTAATAAATATAATGATTTAACTATTAGGGTTATGCTTTTAATTTTTAATTTTTTAAATAATTATCGCGGGCGAAGCCGCGGGCACATGCTAGTATTTCATAGTGGGGCACAGTGTAACACTGTTACACTCAACTCCATGTTAACTTGTTACGCTGTGCCCCATGGTACAATTTTCGATTTCCGTTTATGTTACGTATTCAATTAACGGCAGAAATTTTTACACAATACACAGCATTATTCATATATATGATGATTTCATCCAGAAAGAAAGTGGGGAAAAACAATATTGTATTTTACTAGATATTGACTGTACAGAACTATATAAAATCACTTTACTTACCACAAATCACTTTGTGTTCGACCTTGGCTACAGGACACCAGGAGGAAATTCAACCAATGCCAGCTACTGCTGCTGCTGCTGTCTCGTGACTAGAGAGTAGAGATGGGGAATATTTCTTGTAACTGTTACTTTGTAACTGTTACATGTATGTAACGGTAACGACCTGTTACAAAAAATCAAAAGTAACGGTTACCAAAGCTCCTCCTAGGATAGCTTATTTTCGTCTCAACCAAAGGCGGAACCAGAAAATACTGAAAGGAGGGACCGACACAGACGAAAGTTTGCTATTATTTGGAAATCCAAAAAATGGGGGTCCTCCCCCGGGATTTTTTTTTATTAAAAAACTAGGGAAAATCAGGTCGTCCCTTTATAGCTCTTCCCACTCGAGACATCTAGATGTGAATGGTGGAACAACTAGCAGTATTGGAAATTCTGACTCCCCCCCTTCACCACTTCTTTACCCATTCCTACTATTCAACCTTCATCTTACCCACTACGCCATCGAGCAATCATTGCAATGAGAAGCGAAAATTCATCTATTTAAGTTTAAACATCTGCATGAAATGGCGGGGATTGATCATTTCCTATTAATTGCATTTGTGTGAAGTGAAATAAAATCCCTTTAGGCAGGCCTACAGGCTGAGGAAGATTTCGAAGTACTTTTGGTTTAATTTATTGTCACTGCGCAGTTCTCTTCTTCTTTAGCCTTGGCATGATAAACCCGCAATAATAACCGCAAAAAAGAGGAAAGAGCACTTGTTTAAAACATTCAAATCTTGCCTTATATGAGAGCTATCGAGAAACTAGGTATTGATTTGTAGAGTACTCATCAAGAGCTTTTCAACGATACCCCACAAGACGTGGTTTCAAAAATTTCGAATTTCCATCCCCCACCCCTACTCGTACCCCTAAAACCCCCGAATCGTTACTGTCACTGTGAACTCCATAGGGAGTACTCTAATTTATTCCAACAAAGTTTCTCTCTATACTTCATAGGGGCCGAGATATAATTTTTTCAAAATTTCAACCCCCTCCCACGACCCCCCCTTGGGCCAATTTTGCTCATTATCTATTGGGCCTAGAAATAACATAATAAAATTTGGTTCAAATATCTTCAAAATTACGGCCGCTAGCGTGTAAAGATATATAAATATATAAGAATTCTGTATAGTTTCTCCAAATTTCTCAGCAGCTCTCCTTTTTCTCAGGGTTTTTTAATACCGGTACTTTTATTTTTATTTTTATTTTTATTTTTATTTTATTTATTTACTTATTATTATTGTTATTATTAGTTGCGTTGAGAAATTTGTCGGTGTCGAGCGAATGTAACTGGTCTGGAACAAAGTAACGTGTCGAGAGTTACACCCGTTACATTATTTTCACCTGCTCCAGTTACACGGACCCGTTACTGTTATTTCCACCTGCTCCAGTTAATCTGACCTGTTACTGATACTCTCGCCTGCTCCAGTTATTTGGACCCGTTACTGTTATTTCCACCTGCTCCAGTTACTCTGACCTGTTACTGATACTCTCGCCTGCTCCAGTTATTTGGACCCGTTACTGTTATTTCCACCTGCTCCAGTTACTCTGACCTGTTACAGTTAATTCTAATATTTCTGTTACAAGTGTTTTATCCGTGACTTTCGCCTCGTTCCGTTACATCTGTTACTTCCAATATTTGAAAAACAAAAATAATTAAAAAATAAAAAATAATAAAAAATTAAAATAATAAAAAAACAAAAAATAAAAATATTAAAAAATAAAAATATTAAAAAATTAAAATTACAAAAAAAGAATAAAAAATAAATAAAGAATAAAAAAATTAAAAAGTTATTTTCTTAATTAAAACAAAAATAATTAAAAAAATAAAAATAATAAAAAACAAAAATTAAAAATAAAAATATTAAAAAATAAAAATTACAAAAAAATAAGAATAAAAAAAAAATTTAAAAAGTTATTTTTTTAATTATTAATGGGCGTCAAGAGTTCATGCATAGAATTCATGCTGTCTGATCTCATATATATTTCTTGCTTTACATACCACTTAAAAATTTATCAAAATACGATATTGCCTTTACTGGACAATTTAAACTTAGAATGTGGGTATATAGCATGAAATATGAATTCAATAACTGTAGTAAATTATTCGAAATAATATTGATAATTTTACTACTAATAATAAAATCCCTATAATATAAAGCTACACGGCTGACTGACTGACTCACTGATATTAATGTTTGCCCACTTCCAGATGAGCTAGAAACTTGAAATTTGGTACACATATAGCTTTTAGGCTGTAAACCACAGGAAAATTACAAAACTTTTTTTTTTAATTTCTAGCCCAAAAACCCCCCGAGTAAGGGCTCGCTCACTCACATTAACGTTTGCCCACATCCAGATGAGCTAGAAACTTTCAATTTGGTACACATATAGCTTTTAGGCTCTAAACCACAGGCGAATTCCAAAAAGTTTTTTTTTTAATTTTTAGCCCTAAAAACCTCCGAAAAAGGGCTCGCTCACTTCGAGATGAGCTAGAAACTTGAAATTTGGTACACATATAGCTATTAGGCTGTAAACCACAGGAAAATTCCAAAAAGTGTTTTTTTTTATTTTTAGCTCTAAAAACTCCCGAAAAAGGGCTCGCTCACTGACATTACTGTTTGCCCACTTTCAGAAGAGCTAGAAAATTGAAATTTGGTACACATGTAGCTTTTAGGCTGTAAACCATAGGAAAATTCCAAAAAAAAGTAATTTTTAAAAATGTTTAGCCCTATAACCCCCGAAAAAGGGCTCGCTCACTGACATTACTGTTTGCCCACTTCCAGATGAGCTAGAAACTTTAAATTTGGTACACACATTGCTTTTAGGCTGTAAACCATAGGAAAATTCCAAAAAAAGTATTTTTTTTTTTTTAAATATTTAGCACTATAATCCCCGAAAAAGGGCTCGCTCACTGACATTACAGCTAGAAACTTTAAATTTGGTACACATATAACTTTTAGGCTGTAAACCACAGGAAAATTCCAAAAAGTAGTTTTTATATTTTTAGCCCTAAAAACCTCCGAAAAAAGGGCTCGCTCACTGACATGAATGCTTGCCCACTTCCACATGAGCTAGAAACTAGAAATTTTGTATACTTATATCTTTTAGGCTGTAAACCACAGGAAAATTCCAAAAAGTTTATTTTCATGACGATAATCGATGTTTTTTACATCGATGGAAAACAACTGATGTTTTTGCTACATCGATGTTTCTCCCCGACATGGACGTTTTTGTAACAAAAAGAAGATTAATAGGCTACCTTGGTTCTACGATATAATTTTATTTTCATGAGCTTAATTTCCCAAAACATTGATTTTTTACATCGATTGCTTTCATGGAAATTCTTCTGTTTATTTATGAATTTTGCCTAATTTTCTGATACCATGGCCCTTTTTTAAATATACATCGATGTTTTTTGTCTAAATACATCGATGTTTTCAGGCCGATATTATCGTCATATCGATGGTTATCTCCGATTTTAACCTCGATATTTTAACTATCGATTATCATCCCTAATTGAAAGCTTAATTTTACAACTGTTTTTTATTTCGGGGGTCCCTCCCTAGAGCCCCAGCCTTGGCTACGTCCACAACCGTTGTGGGGGGGGGGGAGATAAAGGGCATTCCCCTACAAGTGGGAAGTGATCTGACGATTAACTACGTAATATACAAGAAAAGTAACAGGTAACGGTTATAAATAACAGTTACTTTCGTGTAACTGTAACAGTAACGTAACTGTTCCAAAAAAAGTAACAGATTCCCATCTCTAGTAGAGAGAGAGGAGATGGGGAATATTTCTTGTAACTGTTACTTTGTAACTGTTACATGTATGTAACGGTAACGACCTGTTACAAAAAATCAAAAGTAACGGTTACCAAAGTTCCTCCTAGGATATCTAATTTTCGTCTCAACCAAAGGCGGAATCAGAAAATACTGAAAGAAGGGGCCAACACAGACGAAAGTTTGCTGTTATTGGGGTGTATGGAATATCCCAAAAATGGGGGTCCGGGGTCCTCCCCCGGGATTTTTGTTAAAAAAAAGGGGGGAAACACGACAAACCCACAATAATAACTGCCAAAAAAGGAAAGAGCACATTTTCAAATTCCAATCTCGCTTTATATGAGCTATCGAGAAACTAGTTATTGATTTGCAGAGTACTCATCAAGAGCTTTTCAACGATACCCCATAAGACGTGGTTTCAAAAATTTCGAATTTCCATCCCCCACCCTCACTCTTACCCCCAAAACCCCCGAATCGTTGGTGTCACTGTGAACTCCATAGGAAGTACTCTAATTTATTCAAACAAAGTTTCTCTCTATACTTCATAGGGGCCGAGATATAAATATTTCAACATTTCAACCCCCCTCCCCTTGGGCCAATTTTGCTCATTAACGAACTTGTCCGAACTATTGGGCCTAGAAATAACATAATAAAATTTGGTTCAAATATCTTCAAAATTACGACCGCTAGTATGTAAAGATATATATAAATACACAAAACAAAAAAATTAACGGGCGGTGGTTTCGTACTTAGGAAGGCATGAAACGCAAAGATATAAAATAATTTTTTTCGAAAGTCATGACATGGTATCGATCCCAGGAATTCTGTATGGTTTTTCCAAATTTCTCAGCAACTCTCCTTTTTCTCAGGATTTATTTAAATACATTTATTTTTGGTTTTGGTTTTTATTTTATTTATTTATTCACTTCTTTATTATTATCATTTTATTTATTTATTTTTTAGTTGTATTGATAATATGTCAGTGTCGAGCGAATGTAACTGGTCGTAACGTGACGAGAGTTACACCCGTTACCATTATTTTCACCCGTTACAGTAACTCTGACCCGTTACAATTACTCTCACCCGTTACAGCTACTTTGACAGTGACAGTTATTCTCGCCAGTTACAGTGACAGCGGCAGTGACAGTGACAGCGGCAGTTACAGTGACAGGGGCAGTTACAGTGACAGCGGTAGTTACAGTGACAGGGGCAGTTACAGTGATAGCGGCAGTGACAGATACTCTCACCCGTTACAGTTACTCTGACCAGTTACAGTTACTTTGACCCGTTACAGTTACTTCTAATATTTCTGTTACAAGTGTTTTATCCGTGACTTTGGCCTTGTTCTGTTACATCTGTTATTTACAATATTTGAAAAAATAAAATAAAAACATAATAATAAAAAATAAAAAAAATAATTAAAAAAAACATGTAATTATCGTAATTATAAGCATTTCATGCCACTTAAAAATGTATTAAAATACGAAATTGCCTTTATTGGATAATTTAAACTTACAATATGGATATATATGGATTCGAAATAATAATATTGATAATTTTACTACTACTAATAAAATCCCTATAATATAAAGCCACACGGCTGACTCACTCACTCATTGACATTGATGTTTGCTCACTTCCAGATGAGCTAGAAACTTGAAATTTGGTACACATATAGCTTTTAGGCTGTAAATCACAGGAAAATTTCAAAAAAGTATTTTTTTTTTAATTTTAGCCCTATAACCCCCGAAAAGGGGCTCGCTCACTGACATTAATGTTTGCCCACTTCCGGATGAGCTAGAAACTTTAAATTTGGCACACATATAGCTTTTAGGCTGTAAACCACAGGAGAGTTCCAAAAAGTATTTTTTAAATTTTTTAGCCCTAAAACCCCCCGAAAAAGAGCTCGCTCACTGACATTAATGTTTGCTCACTTCGAGATGAGCTAGAAACTTGAATTTTGGTACACATATATTTATTAGGCTATAAAACCACAGGAAAATTCCAAAATGTATTTTTTTAAGTCTTTAGCTCTAAAAACTCCCGAAAAAGGGCTCGCTCACTGACATTAATGTTTGCCCACTTCCGGATGAGCTAGAAACTTTAAATTTGGCACACATATAGCTTTTAGGCTGTAAACCACAGGAGAATTCCAGAAAGTATTTTTTTTTTTAATTTTTAGCCCTGAAACCCCCCGAAAAAGAGCTCGCTCACTGACATTAATATTTGCTCACTTCGAGATGAGCTAGAAACTTGAATTTTGGTACACATAAATCTATTAGGCTATAAAACCACAGGAAAATTCCAAAATGTATTTTTTTTTTAATTTGTAGCTCTAAAAACTCCCGAAAAAGAGCTCGCTCACTGACATTAATGTTTGCTCACTTCCAGAAGAGTTAGAAACTTGAAATTTGGTAGCCCTACACATATAGCTTTTAGGCTGTAAACCATAGAAAAATTCCAAAAAAGTATTTTTTTAAGTTTTAGCCCTATAACCCCCGAAAAAGGGCACGTTCACTGACATTAATGTTTGCCCAATTCCAGATGAGCTAGAAACTTGAAATTTGGTACACTTATATCATTAGGCTGTAAACCACAGGAAAATTCCAAACAGTTTATTTTCATGTCGATAATCGATGTTTTTTTACATCCATGGAAAATAACCGATGTTTTTGCTACATCGATGTTTGTCCCCGACATCGATGTTTTTGTAACAAAAAAAATTAATGGGCTACCTTGGTTCTACGATATAATTTAAATTACAGGAGCTTAATTTCCCAAAAGAATGATTTTTTACAACGATAGTTTTCATGGAAATATTTCTGTTGGTTTGTGAATTTTGCCTAATTTTCTGATACCATGGAATTTTTAAAGGGTATGGTCCACGACTCTACTAGAATTCCACGCGCCGTGCTGCAATCGTTATGCGGGCCCTCGGTTGGGAACCAACACTCCCATTGGCCGGCGGCCATTTTCCCAAAGGCTTCTCCAGTGCTACCAATAGTTCTATATTCTCATGCTTTCCATTTGAGTTATATGGTTAGGTTCCCCCGTTAGTTTATGATAAGTACCGCACTCCAAGCTCCCGGTGTGAAGGGGGTCTGATGGAAGCTTGGAAGGGGGTCCAGGGGCGCAGCCCCTAGTGGGGCTTGGGGGCAAAACAAGAAAGGGATCCGGGGCTAATGCAAAGTTACCGTCCTCGGTTGAAGGGGTCTGGTGGAAAGCAGGAAGGGGGTCCTGGGGCTTGGGGGCAAATCTGGGGTAGATATGAAGTAGGTACCTCGGCCTCGATACCGACTGAGCCATTGAGACCGGGGTTTTACCGTTAGGTTTCCAGTATTGGATTATCAGCACGTGACCGATTGCATGAAAACAGAACATCGGCCAGCGCATGGAGATTCGTGTTTTGACAGCAGTTCCCAGCGCCATTTTAGGTTAATTTTGTCCCTACTTCTTCACGTTTTTACTTATATTTAGGACCTTTGAACAAATATATGGTGCTTATAAATGGAATCTATAGGTTTTAAAGGATAATATAACATCAAATTTGGTCGTTTTCCGTGCTTTTAAAATAAAAGTATCACTTAAAGTAGAGAGGTGGACCAAAATTACACATTTTTTTTTTTTTTTTTGTTTTTTTTTTTTTTTGTTGTTTGTTTGTTTGTTTTTTTTTTTGTCTAAATACATCGATGATTTCAGGTCGATATTATCGTCATATCGATGTTTTCAGGTCGATATTATCATCATATCGATGGTTATCTCCGATTTTAACCTCGATATTTTAACTATCGATGCTCATCCCTAATTGAAAGCTTAATTTTACAACTGTTATTTTATTTCGAGGGTCCCTACCTAGAGCCCCAGCCTTGGCTACGGCCCCAACCGGGGGGGGGAGATAAAAGGGCATTCCCCTACAAGTGGGAAGTGATCTGGCGATTAACTACGTAATATAAAAAAAGTACTGTACGGAGCTCAAGAGAAGACGAGCGGGGTATGAGGAGAGGGGAATATTGTCGCTGTGATTCCCCGTTGCACGTGCGGACCATGCATTGAAGTGTACTAATCATTCACAAAACCTTGTACTCTTGCACAGTCGTGTGTTGCGGTTAAGTGTTTCATTTTCATTTCAGTGTTTACAAAGATTGTGTTTTATTCATCAACGTAACTAAGTTAATGGTAATAATTATTAGTAGGCCGTAGTCAATTTCGTTTACAGTATATCACAATGGAACCACAGAGGAAAAAAGGAAAAACAATACATTGTGAAGCCCGGGAAACTATTAGAAGGGTTATACTTGCTTGTGATGAGGAATCACGACAAGGAAAACTTAGCCACACAGTGAAACAAGCAAATTTGCGAATATCACATTACACTGGTATTTCAGTCAGCTCAATAACAAGAATTCGTAGAGAAGGTGCTGATGCCGGTGAGACTTCCCTTTCTACTCCAGGTAAGCACAGAAAACGCCAAGAGGAAAGAAATGTTCATTTGGACGATTTTGATAAAAGGGTAATTAGAGGTACCATAAGCGAATTTTATTTAGTAAAAAAACAGGTGCCTACATGTTCAAAACTGTTGCCTGTATTGAAAGAAAAAATAAACTTTTCATGGGGGGTACATTCTTTGAGAAGGGTGTAGAGTTTTATGAAATAGGGCCCTGGAAAATCAGTCACACTAAAACGAAATCAGTCACAAAATCAGTCACACTCAAAACTACGTGTTTCGGAGCGGACTGCACAGAAAACAATCAACTCAATGACTAGGAGTAATCAAAGGAAATTTTTCAGACCTTAATTCCTCAATGGCAATAGACAATTCCTAAGTAATCTAAAGGTATATTATCTATTTTATGGAACCCGGAGGTTCATTACCGCGCAAATCCAAAATTAAAAATCCAAAATTAAAAAATACAAATTTCCAAAATTAAAAAAAAAATTAAAAATGAAAACATCCAAAAATCCAAAATTTAATAAATAATAAATTCAAAAATTAAAAATTAAAAACTAAAAATCGAAAATAGGCTACCACAATTGAAGAAATCTAAAAATCCAAAATTAAAAAAACTGAAATACAAAATTAAAAAATCCAAAAAATAACAAATTCAAAGAATCAAAATAGAAAAAATCCAAAATTAAAAAATTAAAAGATCCAAAATTTAAAAATCCAAAAATCAAAAATTAAAAAAATTAAAAATCCAAAATTAAAAAATACAAATTTCCAAAATTAAAAAACAAAATTAAAAATTATAACATCCAAAAATCCAAAATTTAATAAATAATAAAATTAAAAATTAAAAAATCCAAAAATAAAAATATACAAAAATAAAACAACTCAAAAATCGAAAATTCAAAAAATCCAAAATTAAGAATTGAAAGAACCAAAATGAAAAGTCCAAAAACCCAATATTAAAAAGTCCAATAATGCAAAATTGAAAAAATAAAAAAATAAAATAAAGTTTTACTTCTGTCGCGTGGCCTTCCACTCACTCTTTTTTTTATATACCATAATTATAAGCAGCCTTTATTGTTGCTAAAAATCGTTACATAATATTAGTTTTCATAGAGTACTATTCATTGTTCGCATCTATTATAAAATCGAGATTCATACACTAATATTAATTTTATTAATTCCTTTATAAATTTGTTGTAAGTTACAAAAAACAGCGTATGAATCTCGTGCACTTTAAACTCGTTATACAGTGTTATGCAATTATTATATTCGTTACTCGTGTAATAAAGTACAACATTGTAAACTTTTTTAAATTACATATTACATAATATGTTAAAATAATTATTGTAATAGTATAATATTATTATACTATTACAATAATTATTTTTTGCAGATTAAATTATTCTTAAATTGTCGAATTCCTGAATAAAGTAACGGAAGAAAATTAAATTGAAGTAGTTATAGTCTTTGAGAGTAACCGGTAAAACTTAATAATTGTAGGCCTAATTGTTAAGGGTTAAAAATAAAATTCTTTCACATTAAAACGTTGAACTAGAAACGCGACTAATATTTTCAGGACAGGTAGTATTAAGATGCGATCGCTAAACATGCTGAGACTTTGGCCTTATGTAGCACATTCCTTCCGTTCGTCTTCTCTTGAGCTCCGTACAGTAACAGGTAACGGTTATAAATAACAGTTACTTTCGTGTAACTGTAACAGTAACGTAACTGTTCCAAAAAAGTAACAGGTTCCCATCTCTAAGAGAGACAGAGATACCAGTACTACCAGGAAAGCAAGTGCGCCTGCGCGAACTAAGCTCGAGTGTAGCCGAGAACCACAGATATATAAGGTCAAGACCAACTTCAATCAGTTGTGCTTAGACAGTCGTTCTGACCGGTTATTCTAGTGATTAGTGAAGGTTGTTTGTGCTAGAGTGACGGACTTGAGTGACTTCGGGCATTTAGGGATTGTACCCAGTGTATTTAAAGACAAAGTTCTTCTCCATTCGTGTACGGATAGGTGCGGTTCTTACTTGTGTAATCCGTGTTTGCCAAGATTACGGAATCTGGTTCATCTCACGATGAACGCAAAAAGAAACGGAAAAAGATACGCAGTCAATGAGTACCATTGAAACTACTGAGCCTCCAGTTGCTAACATGGACACAGATCATCCCCAATTAGAAACTTATTCTAGGTCGGACGTAGGGCCGTACCAAGTATATGTGGAATCAGAATCTGGAAATGTGGGCCACTATCACCCATTAGCAATAGGGAAAATTCTATTTGAATCACAGCTCGACAATGTCTTACGCCTTTATCGCATGGGCCGTAATAGGGTAAAGGTTATCTTTGCCACGGCACAGTCTGCAAATGCTTTTCTCAAACACTCCATACTTAAACACCACCACTTGAAAGCCTATATTCCCTTCAAGGCGCTCTTTGTCAAAGGGGTTATTCGGGGAATAGATACCAAACTCAATGTGGCAGACATTGCCCCCATATTGTGTCTCCATTTGGCCCTGTAGTGGAACTTCGTCGTCTTACGCGACGGGTCCAATCAGGGGACAATAGTGAAATTCTTTCCGAGGTAAAAGTGTACCTGCATATGTACACTTATATAAATTGGAACTTAAGGTGGATAAATTTAACCATCGATTGACTCAATGCGCAAAGTGTTGGCGCTTTGGCCATAGAGAGACACAATGTAGAGGAAAACTCAGATGTGCTAATTGCACTGCGGAACATAAGGAGGATGGTTGTACTTCTCCCCTTCTCAAATGTACTAACTGTCGAGGAAAGCATAAGGCTTATGAAAGGGACTGCCCAGTGCGCTTGAAACAGCTGCAAATCCTGGACATTATGACAGAGTACAATTTGGCATATTTCGATGCCTTACAGCACTATACTAACTCTAGAACGTATGTACCAAAGGTGGGATTTTTCCCGACACTTCCCTACAGTAGGGCAACACAACAGCCTACAGAGGCTCCTCGTGTGCCTTCGTACACTCAGGCTCAAAGTACAGCCCAAAGTTCTCCTGTTGAACAATCACTCTTGACAGGAGGTAAACGGGTTACCTCAGACCCAGTAGATACCCCTAAAAGGGCTCGCAAACAGTCAGTCCCAGTTGTGCCAGACACTTCTTCGAGTTTAATTTGGCCACATGGTAGGCCTGGGAGATTAGAACCTTCCGACAGTCGTGTGGACGCCACTGCCAACAAGCCGCCCCACTCGAAACAGTCGAAACAGGGTACAGTGGACCCACCCCAAGCTCAGCCCTTATCGGAGGCGTTACAGAAAGAAACTGAACAATTTAAATCGAGAATCAATAGCCTCTTCTATTCGATGGGGCGTAACCTTAGGCAGCCAGGTATGGTTGATATGAAATACCAAATATTGA
The DNA here is from genome assembly GCA_964059195.1 of Ectobius pallidus. Classification (NCBI taxonomy): domain Eukaryota; kingdom Metazoa; phylum Arthropoda; class Insecta; order Blattodea; family Ectobiidae; genus Ectobius; species Ectobius pallidus. Next base: position 87,369,259 of record CAXKWD010000003.1, on the reverse strand, counting down.
GGCATATATCGCAGTTGGCTCATACTCACTTTACATAAGTCATGATCATCTTACAGTGGAATGCTCGGAGTATTCGACGTAAATTGCCCGAACTGCAGCGATTTGCGGATTGTCAGAGGATTGATATTTTCCTATTGTGTGAAACATGGCTCACGCCTGATGTGACAGTTGCTGTCAAAAACTATACATTCATCCGTACTGATAGACCTGATGGAAAGGGGGGTACCGCCATTTTAGTCCACTCTTCCATACCTTACACCATAGTCCCCATTCAAGCGGTCCATGACATGGTCAATACTACAGCCATTCGCATCCATGACATTCTGTATGTATCACTCTATAAGCCTCCTTGTGCCTTAGTCAGCTCTACTGCTTGGGAAAATTTTTTGTCTCAATTCCAAGGTCCAACGATCCTAGGTGGGGACTTTAACTCCCATCATACATACTGGCACAGTAATTATTCTTCCTCCCAAGGACAACATTTATACCGAGCTATACTTGACAGTCCACTTCTCTGTCTCAACACCCACGCCCCTACAGCTATCCATCCCACTACACATACCAGATCGATCTTGGACCTCACTTTTGTTACACCCAATATAGCAACTCATACGGAATGGTCAGTCCATTTGGATTCATTGGGCAGCGATCATTTTCCAATTATCATTAAGTACTCCTCCCCACAGACTATTCCAAATGCCTATACTCACCCTGGGGGCTCCCAACTCCGACCCCGGCGTCGTAATATCACAAGGATTAATTGGATACAATATTCAGATTACATCTCGCGACATTTTCACTTACCTTCGTCCGAGGAATCGCCTACACAAGCATACAACAGTATCGTCCGACCAATCACTACATACTTGAACATTTTTCATCCGATCAATCCTCATTACTCCCCACAACGGAGGTTATACAGCAAGTTTTGGTGGAATCCAGAATGCTCACGGGCGGTTGCTCTCAGACGACGGGCTATGTCACAATGCACTCGCACGCCGAATAATAATACGTATTTTCTTTTAAAGCAACAAACTGCGAGAACATCTAAAACAATCAAACTAGCAAAACGGACGGCATGGAAAACCTTCTGTTCTACACTTAGCGCACAGACACCCTACTCTTCCATATGGACTACGATCCGTTCGTTAAATGGAATTCCCTCCAATTCGGTCAATGACATTACCCCGGAACTTTTGGAAAACTTTCATGAGATACTGGCACCGCCTTCAGTGAATCAACTGCCACCGGCGCTTGATATAGCGGACGAACAGCTGCCAATTCCATTTGATATGGCATTTCGGTTCTCTGAGTACATGGCCATCCTGAAAAAGAAACGGAACACAGCCCCAGGGTTAGATGGGTTTTCCTACCCTATGATCCAAAACTTACCCCACCATATTCACGAATACATATTATCCTGGTTTAATTCCATTTATCACCACCCAACCATACCGCCCTCTTGGAAGGAGTGCCTAGTGATTCCTATCCCGAAAATAAAACCAGTCACGGATCCCTCCCATTTTCGGCCAATCACTCTACTCTCCTGTTTTCGGAAAGTCTTTGAAGCCCTGCTACAGAATCGTATCTTATGGTACTTAGAACACAGGAGATGTCTTGGACAACACCAATCAGGATTTAGGAAGGGCAGGTCAACAGTCGACAATCTCACTATATTGGTGATTGATATCCTTCTAGCACTTTCTACACAGACTATTGTAGATTCGGTTTTTATTGACATTTCCAAAGCTTATGACACGGTCCAAATTCCCCTTCTTCTGGATATTCTATTTCATCTACAGTTCCCTCCTAATGTCATTCACCTCATTCGACTCTTGTATACAGACAGAATTGTTTATATTGAAAATTCCACTGGATACACACAATCCCGGCAGACCTCCCTGGGTATTCCCCAAGGGTCTAGTCTCAGTCCCATCTTATATCTCATATACACCCACACATTGGAATCTTCACTTAATCCATACTGCCGCATCCTTCAATATGCCGACGACATCCTTCTCTATACACGAAAACCATCTTTGCAGGAATCCACACCGGACCTGCAACAAGCATTGAATGCGTTACAACAATGGTGTGACGGGAAAGGTTTACAGGTGCAAAGTGGTAAAACGGTAAGACTTGTCTTCACTCGAAAATCTCGGTATCACACCCCCCCGATTAGATGTAATGGTTCTCTTCTTCGTGTGGTTCAACAACACAAATTTTTGGGGATCATTTTCGACTCTAAATTAACCTGGCGCCCACATATTCGGGAAGTAATTCATCGGTGCGAGCAGGGAAGTTCAATCATCAAAACACTGACAACCACTTGGTGGGGAGCGAATGTACAACAACTCCAATTTGCATATCAAGCTATTGTTCGTAGTAAGGTGGAGTATGCTGGTTTTCTCTATGATTCGGCCTATGCAAAAGATTTACAGAAATTAGATGCTCTTCATTTTACTCTTTTAAAAATTATTGCAGGAGCCATGAGATCATCCCCCAACCAGGCACTGCCAGTGGAAATGGCGGAATTCCCATATGTCTACAGGCGACGAATTTTGGCTACAAACTATCATCTCAAACAACTTTCAATTAATCCATCTCCGATTATTCCAAAACACACCTTATTGTCTCGACTGTACAAACCTTCTTGTATTAATAGAACGATTACCTCTCCAGCTCTACTTTGGGCGTTTGACATTCTTCACCCACATGTTCAGGATACGGTTCGCTCCCCGGGTCCCCCCTGTTATAGGTGCCCTTATAAGGTCCTACACTGTTCTTTTCCGGTGAGATATCAGATGACAGACGAAGATCGTACATTACTGTTTTCCCCAAGCACAGAGAATAGCGGTCATCTCTCTCGTATAGCAATATACACAGATGGATCAAAACAGGGTCCCGAACATGCTGTTGGAGCAGCCTTCATTATCCCTTCCCAACACGTTGTAGAATCATATCGCCTTCCATCCGCCTCTACAGTCTTCATGGCAGAATTATTTGCGATTCGCCAGGCACTTCTGTGGCTTAAACATCACCCCGTTCCATATCCGGTCGTTCTGTATTCAGATTCCAAAAGTGTTCTTACAGCCCTACATGAACCACAGACACAGGCACACACCGACTGGTGAATACTTCACGTCAAACAACTGTGGTACCAACTGTTACAATGCGGGCCTTCAATTACAATGTGTTGGATCCCAGGCCATACAGGTATACCGGGTAATGAAGAGGCTGACAAATTGGCAAAACAAGCTAGTCATCAAGGGCAATTTACTAAGATTTTACTTCCAGCATCCACTTTTAAACATCTCCCAATACCACATATTAGAACTGAATGGCAGAGGAAATGGGATACCTACGGTACCTCCTCACACATTCGATATTATTCTGTTCAACCCACCATTCCGAGCAGACCGTGGTTTTATAACCTCCGCTTCCCTAGATGGTTTATTACCTCTATCATCAGAATCAAACTCCACCACACCAGTTCACCAGAATTTCTTCACAAAATTAAATTTTCGGAAACATCACTCTGTAGTTGTCAACAGGACGGTACAATCGATCACCTTCTTTTGGCATGCCCTCAGCATGCTATTGCAAATCGACAGTTGTACGAACGTCTACATAAAAAAGGTGTCCCCTTTCCGACGTCAATTCTTCACATACTACATTCACCCACAGTAGACATACTGGCTCTACTATACCAACATATGAAGAAATGCAAGATTAAACTCGAACATTCACACATTTCTTCGTCATCTGGGTTCTTCTTTCCAAGGTGCATTTTCGGTTACCCAATATGTCCCGGTGCGCCTCGGAGACGACCTTTTTTCCTTCGTGTCCATTATTCCTGTACACACATACATTACAATATTCATTTCGACCGTTACAGATATCGCCCACATACTTTCCTCTTAGGGTTCACACCTGAGTGTTATCACACGCCATAGGTGCCTTCCGCATCATAATAGCAAATACTCTCAATAAGTAATACCGTCCACTCCCTGTCTTTTTCCGGGACACGCTACTACTAGCGCCGCCAGTGAGCAGGAATGGGCAGTTACTCGTTAGCTGATATAGTTAACGTTTGTCTGTTGTGTTTTGTGTACGAAAATATAATATAAATTCTAGTAAAACAGGGTGCCCACGGGGGGGGGGTTAAGACGCAGACTGCGTCATTAAAATTTCTGGGGGGGAGGGAATATTATCGTGTTATGAATTTTCTGGCCGGGGGTTGAAAATTGTTGCAAAATTAGAGTTTTATATGTTAAAAATAAAAACGGTCAAGTTCTATAACTTCAAAAGGTCTCTTTTAATTCTTTATAAAGATAAAGATGAAGAATTTCGACAGCCATGGGCGCCCATACCCGGGGGGGGGGCGCAAGGAAAAAAATGTATATTATTAATTATTATAGTCAGGTGTTTTTCTTTTAAGACAATTATTTGAATTGCAGAAGTTTTACCAAATCGACAACATGGAAGCAGAATCCACAGTGGATTAGGAAAGGGGGGTTCAGACCCCCAAGATTCAAAACCTAAAATTCTATATTTGTATTTAAAAAATATATTTATTTAATTAAACAAGATTTGTTGGTATGTCAAATATGATATAGCAGTTATTTTCTTTTCATAACATAATGAGTAGGCCTATTATGTCCACTGTTCCACTATGATTTTCATTAGTTCAACATTTAAAAATTTCCCGGGGGTGGACACCCGACTTAGGTAACATTTTCTTGTTTACATTGGCATGTCTTAGAGTATGGTAAACAAATTTCCTAACTAGTTTTTTAGTGCTAAAATAGCGTAAAATGTGATTTTCATTAATTCAATATTTAAAAAATTTCCGGGGCTGGACCCCCCACCTAGGTAATGATTTCTTATGTACATTGAAATGTCTTAGAGTATGGTAATCAAATTTCATAACTAGTTTTCAGTGCTAAAATAGCGTAAAATGTTATTTTCATTAGTTCAATATTTAAAAATTTCCCGGGGTGGACATCCGGCTTAGGTAACATTTTCTTGTTTACATTGGCATGTCTTAGAGTATGGTAAACAAATTTCTTAACTAGTTTTTGAGTGCTAAAATAGCGTAAAATGTGATTTTCATTAGTTCAATATTTAAGAATTTTCTGGGATGGACCCCCGACCCCTTTTTTGGGGGGTATTCCAAACCCCCCGGCACTTCCGACCCTCCCCGCAATTATTTTCTGGCTACTTATTATATTATTAATATAAAATACAAAGTGGCCCAAGAAGTTAAAGCGACAAAAAATAAATTAATTTAAAAAATTGCCCCCCCCCTAGAAAATATCATATGGGTGCCCTTGTCGACAGGCAATTGGGTTGGGGGTGAGCAATGAAGTTTGGGGGGTGAGCAATGAAGTTTTGGGGGGTGGTCACCCCAGAGTAAAATAATAAATACAACATAGGCCTAAAGAAAATGTCCGGTTATGTAGGTAGCATGATATGTGCCGTCTATGGTTGTAATAGTTATTTTGAGAGTGAAATAAGTAAAATCGTTAATTAGAGTGTGTACAAGACTGATTCATTCAGATGTTCATTGGCTTACCATCCGAATTGTTTTACATGTAAAAATTTCAAATTAAAAAAAAAAGTATATATTGTACAAAGTACGGTATCTTGCAAATCGTATGAATTAAAATTTAAAGCTGATTTTCACGAAAATGTATTAAAGTGAAACAATTAGTTTTGATACTTATTAAAATAAAAAGTGTGTGTGGAACGCCATGCGGCAGAAGTGAAACTTTTTTTTATTTTTTAGGTAGATTTCGAAGAAAAATCTACCTATTGCAATGGATACCATATCATGATTTTCAAAAAATTCTTTCATAGCTTTACGTTTCATGCTCCCCTAAGTACGAAACCACCGCCCGTTCAAAAAAAAATTGTGATATTTATATATACCTGTATATATATATATATATATATCTTTACACGCTAGCGGCCGTAATTTTGAAGATATTTGAACCAAATTTTAATATGTTATTTCTAGGCCCAGTAGTTCGGACAAGTTCGTTAATGAGCAAAATTGGCCCAAGGGGGTGGTCGGGGGAGGGGGTTGAAATTTTTAAAAATGTATATCTCGGCTCCTATGAAGTATAGAGGGAAACTTTGTTTGGATAAATTAGAGTACTCCCTATGGAGTTCACAGTGACACCAACGATTCGGGGGTTCGAGTGAGGGTGGGGGTGGGTGTGGGGGATGAAAATTCGAAACTTTTGAAACCACGTCTTGTGGGGTATCGTTGAAAAGCTCTTGATGAGTACTCTACAAATCACTAAATAGTTTCTTGATAGCTCTCATATGACGCGAGATTTTAATGTTTGAAAATAATAACACTTAAAAGAATTATTATAATATCATAATTTTGTCTTGTTTAGCGGCTTTCCTAATTTTATTCATTGCTGATCTTGCGCACGGCCTCCCAGAATATTATATCCTATTCTTGTTGTCAAAACAAATGATTGTAGGCTCTTCCTCTTTACTGCAGGTTTGCCATGCCAAGGCTAAAAAAGATGAGTGCTGCGCAGCGATAATAAATTAAACCAAAAGCACTTTGAAATCTACCTCAGCCTGTAGGCCTGCCTAAAGGGATTTTTCAATTTTGGATTATTGGATTTTTCAAATTTTGGATTGTAGGACTTTTTAATATTGGGTTTTTGGATTTTTTAAATGTCTGATCTTTTAATTCTTTAATTTTGGATTTTTTAATTTTTTTACATTTTAGATCATTGATTTTTTTTAGTTTTGTATTTTTTTATTTTTAATGTTTTATTTTTTTATTTTTATATTTTAGATTTTTATCATTTTGGATATTTATGTTTAAATTTTGGATATTAAGGTTTTTAATTTTGGATATTTTATTTTTTAAATTTTGGACTTATTAATTTTGGTTCTTTGAATTTTTTTATTTTGAAATTTTAGATTATTTAAATGTTGGATCTTTGATTTTTTATTTTTTGTATATTTTAATTTTGGATTTTTTAACTTTTTAAATTTTGGATTTTTTAATTTTTGGACTTTTTCAGTTTTGGATAAGCCTAATCATTGAGTTGATTGTTTTCTGTGCAGTCCGTTCCGTCACACCTCACTAATTTCGTGACGATTTTGAGCGTTACACAAGCTCTCGATTTACCCCTACCGTGGCTAAAGAAGTTTTACTTAAAAAATTAGCGTTATCGTCATTTAATTAAGTTAGTTTAGCGGTAGTGTAAATTATGTTATTTCCCGACCTAATTCCTGCATTATCGAGCACAAAAATAAGTTACTGTGTCATTAGGACTTTGAAAAACAAATTTATTTCTGCAGATATATAGGTTCATTACGTAGCTTCTGAGACTGCTGCCCATTCCTACTCAACAGATGGCACCTCTGTGCTAGTGGACATTTTGAACAAAGGGAATAGAGTAGAGTGGGTGGTATTCTTATTGAGAGTATTTGATAATAGTAAACAAACATTGTAGATCAACAAACCCAGTAATCGAGTAACAGTAGCGAAAACTTTTCGAGACAATTCTCGACAATTCTCGACCCTCCATCGATACCCACTGGCCACATGGCATAAATTACGCCAAGGCCATTACCCAGAAGAAGAAGAAGAAGAAGACCAACTTCAATACTCAGACCGGAAGGTGAAAAGAAAATGGCGGTCGGCGTTGGCCATATGCTAGATACCAAAACAATAGAGCTGAATACGAAATGTTGACTACATAGACGTATTGCATCGAGACGTACCTCAACAGCAATTCAAAAATAATTTTAATTAGTGTCTTATCACTTCTATTTATCATAACAACAAGGATTTCATTAAAATTCGCGAACTATTGCCTAATACGATATCAGCTGATATGTCACACCCTAATAAGAAAATGATATTTTGCAAGTATTAAGATACTTAATTTCCGAAAAAAAAACTAAATTTAAATAATAATATCACCACAATAGAACATTATATAATGATAATAATTGCACTGATAATTGAAGCCCATAAACTGAACTAGTGTTGACTAAACATTTAACAAGACTACAACATTTGATAGGCCTACATAGTATCTACTTAGGCTATGTCAGATGAGCTATTAAAGGAATCACAATACAATAAATAAACAAAGTAAATAATTCAACGTACCTGAGAGCAGACAGTTATTTGCTGGACAGCTTCAACTCCTTACGCTTTGTCACCTTCTCACCAACATTAACAGCACTCGACTGTCTTTTTAGTTTATTTGCAATGTCTTTGGTGAGTTATTAAAAATTCCTTGACAGCTGTTTTAACATGGCAGAGATATAGCTTACAACCTCCCCTTAACAAACAGAATATAGTCTTCTTTTTCTGCAATAGTGAAGGGCTCCACACACCTTTTCTGCACTTCTGTTTTAAATAAATCAAAATTAAGAATTGAATCTTGTTCACACCAGTTGCTCAAACTTTCATCATCTCTCTTCAAAGACTGTTCTAAGCGTTCACTTCGATTTGTTCTTGATTTAGGCAGGCTAACAGTATGGTAAGCTGGTTGATTAGGAAAAATTGTTGGATATGCATCGTTACTTAGTTTACGGTATTTTCTTGAGACACGAATTGGTTCGCCATCCAGCACAGGGAAAACATCTTCCCTAAGAACAAATTTGGGATCAAAATGTTTAATACAAACCACAGTTTTGTTTGTAACTTGAAAATTGTCACGAATGTTTCTTATCCACTTTTCCTTTAATGTCTTATCCTTGGGAAATTTGAAAGTTGAAGTGTCCCATGCAGTACCATAATTAGATCTGCACCCAGGTACGCAACATGTAGATGTAGATGTAGATATCTCGTCCTGTAGATCCTGTGTTGAGCAGGGCTCAAGGATTTAGAACACGTCAGATCAAAAAATACATGCATGTTATAACAATGATATAGGCCTACAGAAACTGCAAGCTGCCAAATTTATCCAAGCTGAAAATATTTCTCCAAATTGTAGAAGGTGTGAGTTATTAAAAATTCCTTGACAGCTGTTTTGAAAGGTTTGCTCTTTCTTTGAATACATAATAATTTAATGTTGTTTGGAAGCTTGTTATATATCCGTACTGCAGAATAATAAGCACCCTTCTGAAAGAGTTTTAACAAGTTATTTGGTCTGTGTAGATCATTCATGTTTCTGGTAGTACGTCCATGTACACTAATATTAGTTTGAAATTTATCAATATTATTCACTACATAACACATAACAGAGTACATGAACGCCCCATTATGAATTCAATGTTTTATACGGCAAATAACTTCACACAGATGCATATTTAAATGTTTTATACGGCAAATAACTTCACACAGATGCATATTTCGCTACATAATAACACTACCCTACACCATAACCTCACTTTCTCACACTAACGCCTCTTTCACTATTGTACAGCTAAATTACTGCAAGCCTACAGGCGTAAGGTTAAGTATTAACCTTATATAAACCAGCCAAACCAAGTTTTATGTTATAAACGGATGTAAAAACTCACGAAATACACTTTAGTAACCTATCCTTCGTTACTAACCACGTGCACAACATGCTCGAATGTTTGGCCAACGGATTCTGCCATTTTGCTCGCATTCGATTGCTGCCTTGAGGTCTGAGTATTGAAGTTGGTCTTGATAAGGTTTGTTCGCAAAGCAAATCCGTGACCGCTTGAGAATTGGTTGTACTGCGCATGTCCAGTCTGTAACTTACCCGTGATTTGCACTTTGCGAACGGTTACAAGAATTGGGAATGGCTAGTTTCTGCGTTTAATCGATATGATATGCAAATAAAATATATATATCCCTTTAACATGTTATACATGCAATATACATCGGCAATATAAACTATATTTTGGGAAACTTTTAATTATCTTCCATTATTCATACATATAAGTAGCCTATGCTTATAAATCTGGAGCAAGGATTTGGAGGGAGGAGTCAGGCGCGTGAAAATAGGTTACTGCGCATGTCTCTGATAACAATTCATGGTAGAGCCTGCAAATTTTTCTTGTAGTACAGAAACTGTCCGTGAGAGCTTTGCGAACAGAAGATTGCAATCAGAACCACGGATTCTCGCTTTGCGAACGCGTGTGGAGAAAGAGCGCATGCGCGAACGATTTCTTCCTGGTTTCTGACTGCTTTGCGAACAAACCTATAGAGATAGATCGGTAATGGTGTATGCTGTACTATTGGCGGCAGTGAAGCCACGTCATTGACCTACCTGGACTTAGCACTAAATACAATCCCCTGTATTAAGATGTGAGGCCACTTTTTCGACTAGTCTCTCCCGGAAACTATGGCAAGAAACTATTTGTCTGCTCAATACGAAACGTCAAATCGCCTTTCTTGTATGGAATTATCACATGTTTGGTTTGGAAATTGAAGATGTTGTTGACGAATCATTGTAAGACAGTTATTCTTGCATGCATTATAAGAATAATTAATATTAACATATTGAAAGTATGTCATTATTATAATTAAGATTAATATTAATACGTATGTTTTTACGCGTGACTTCTGTCGTTTCCATACATGTAGGCCTAACCGACAAAATAGTATGTATTCAATACTACACTTATTACATTAAATTAGTATTACGTTGAAATCTTTAGAAATTGAAATATATCGTTCTACTTCAAAATCGTCATCATTCATTTTAAGTATATTTTATTGTGATAATAACGTTTAATACCATATTTAGTAATTAATCATTAATCCAGATGTTAGCAATTTTCAGGATAGGCCTGTATCATAATTCAGGTAGGATGGCAATGAATGGAAAAATCGAAGAACTAATAAAGAAAAAACACAACAATGGGCAGACTTAGTTTTGCATAAAAGAATGAACTGAGGTAGGTAATGATTGAAACTGATTAACTTAGATTAGAAGTATTTGTAAAAGGCTCTCATGTGTAATCTATTTAATAAGTAGATTAAAGAATTGTTTATCTGGGAGCAATAATTCCAGACACAAATAATATTAAGGCCGAATTTAAGTGTAGACACAAATCAGGAAATGTTAGTTTTTATGCGGGTAAGAAACTCTTAACTTCTCGTCTAATGTCCACAAATCCAAAAATAAAAAAATTATAATACAATTATCCTGCCGGTTGTATTATATGAGACATTATGTGAGACATGGTCGCTTACTCTTCGCGGAGAACAAAATCTGAAAGTGTTCGAAAACAGGGTGCTTAGGAAAATATTTGGGCCTAAGAGAGATGAAAATGGGGACTGGAGAAAACGGCTTGATGACGAGCTTCATAACCTGTACTCGGCACCGGATATAGTAAAGCTAATTAAATCATTGAGGATGAAATGGGCTGGACTTGTTGCACGCATGGGGAAAGAAAGACGTATTTAAAAAATATTGACGGGGAGACCCAAAAGGAATATACCATTTGGAAGACCTAGACGCAGGTGGGAGGACAATATTAGGATAGATTCAAGGGAAGTAGGATTTGCGAGTGATGGCTGGATGGAGTTAGCACAGAATAGGGTTGAATGGCGGACTCAAGTAAGTGGGGCAATGAACCTTCGGGTTCCATAAAACATAATATTCATTTAGCTTGCTTAGGAATTGTCCATTGCCATAGAGTGAGTAAGTAAGTAAGTAAGTATCTTCGGATTATGTAAAGACTGCCTAATATGCATTTTTTCAGAGCATAATAAGGTGTGATCTAGTAGTAGCCTATGGGGAAATGGTGTAGGAAATTAATCAAGTATTATTTATCCAGAAAAAAACAATTAGAATAATAACCAATGCTAAATAAATAGAGCATTGCAAACCACTATTTATTGAGATTAGTGTGGTTTTCTCAGTGACGACACAGGAGGGTTGGGAGGGTTGGTAGGGGAAACGGAAGGAGTGACTTATGACGTCACTTCCGGTTACGTCACAAGTGGGCGTGGCTTATGACGTCACGGATTCTGATTGGATGGATTACATCACGTGACAGGTGGGACCGTAGTGGAGGGGAATGCTTACGTCACGGAGGGGTGGGAGGGTTGCTTACGTCACTTTCGGTCAGCTGATTATGACATCACAAGTGGGCGCGGCTATGACGTCACGGCTTACGTCACCGGAGGGTTGGATGACGTCACAGCCAACATCATAGTGGGCGTGGCTATGACACCACGTGATTCAAAATGGCGTCGCTTCCCGTTCCTATTCAAAATGGCGACAGATCCGGTTCCTATTGCAAATGGCGGCACTTCCCGTTCCTATTTGAAATGGCGGACCAAGCGCGAAATTCAAATTCAAAATGGCGGTAAATATGAAAACTATATATTGGAAATTCAAAATGAATGTGTTTCCGGTTGTGTAGTTGATTGAGCGTTAGCCGCAGATATTTCATTTCTTGAATGTGAATAAAAAATTGTTCTTTTGTTTGAAGATACGTCTGCTGTCATTGTGTCATATGAGATGTACATCTGGTCTCAAACCTCTCACTGAATGAATATTATAAATGTAAAGAACTCTCTCGTAAGAATATTAAGATGTTAGCAATTTCAAATCTCCCGCGAGACGTCTTTTGTTCTTGCGATCCGGTTCATAATAAACAAATTTAGCTCTTGCGCTAGACACCATTTTATTTTTCTGACATCTATAATAAAAAGTACGCAATAATACGAAATATACCATTTTCAAATCTCCCACCAAACGCCATTTTGTTTTTCTAACATATATTATAAGAATTATGCATTAATTTCAAATATACAATTTCAAATCTCCCGCCTTCCACAAGTTTGTAATTTCATATCGTGCGCGTGGTCCGCCATATTGATTCACGTGACCGCGTATTTAAAATCCGACATCTTGAATTATGACGTAAGCGTTCCTCTGATGAGTTGGGTCATAACAATCCAACATATTGACTTATGATGTAAGCAGTGTCATCATCAGTGCATTTGTAATTTTAAATTTCCCACCTTACGCCATTTCAAATCGCCCGCCATCTACCAATATCCAATTTCCAAACTGTCCGCCATTATGAATTTTCAAATCTCCCGCCTGGCATTTTTAAAGTTGTCAAAGATTCTAACATTTGTAATTTTTAAATATAGCGCCATTGTATCATGTGACCATTGTATCATGTCGTGGTGTCATCGCTTAATATATAGTAATGTTATAAGATAAAAGTAGAAATATAATTAAACATTCCACCATTTGTAATTTTTAAATATAGCGCTATCATATGATCACGTATTTTCATGCAGAACAAAGTTTGGTTATAACATACACCGGATGTCACTCGATACTCAGGAATGTGGAATGTGCTGACGTGCAACCTTGACCGCTTCCTGTTACGGCAATGATGCATATTCCTGACTCATAACACTTGTACAATGTAACATTATAAAATCTTGTGCTAGCCGATCCAACATTTTAAAATAACGATTTTTGAATTTCGCGCTTGGTCCGTCATTTTTTAATTTTCAAAATTTCTTGCCTTCTACCAGTAAACAACTTTTAATTTTACCTCCATTATGATTTTGAATTTCGCGCTTGGTCCTTAGGAACCGAAACATTCATTTTCATACAATTTTCAAATTGACCGCCATTTTGATTTTGAACTTCGCGCTTGGTCCTTAGGAACCGGAAACACTTTCATTTTGAATTTCCAATATATAGTTTTCATATTTACCGCCATTTTGAATTTGAATTTCGCGCTTGGTCCGCCATTTGAAATAGGAACGGGAAGTGCCGCCATTTGCAATAGGAACCGGATCTGTCGCCATTTTGAATAGGAATGGGAAGCGACGTCATTTTGAATCACGTGGTGTCATAGCCACGCCCACTATGACGTTGACTGTGACGTCATCCAACACTCCGGTGACGTAAGCCGTGACATCATAGCCGCGCCCACTTGTGATGTCATAATCAGCTGACCGGAAGTGACGTAAGCATTCCCCCTCCACTACGGTCCCACCTGTCACGTGATGTAATCCAGTCAATCAGAATCCGTGACGTCATAAGCCACGCCCACTTGTGACGTAACCGGAAGTGACGTCATAAGTCACTCCTCCCGTTTCCCCTACCAACCCTCCCAACCCTCCTGTGTCGTCACTGAGAAAACCACACTACTATTGAGACAGGCTTACTAACAACAATAAATTTGTATATTTTTTATGTCTTGTCATTAGTAAAATATAACATAAAAAGCTATCAAACATGAAGTTCTTATTTATTAGACCAGAAATCAAAATAAATTTGGGACAACATTGTATAAAAAATACCATATAAACTTCAAGAAATGTCCCCAAAGTTTTTTTCACAAAAAAAACTATATTCCTAGCTTCAAAAAATCTATTTTTATAATGTTAAAGAATACTTAGATTCAGATTTACAAATAGAATAGAGCCACTTAGCGTAAGTAATTACATGTGTAATCTGCAAGTATATGTTATTCATTTAGGGTCACTTGGGTTATGGCATTAGTATAACTTAGAATAATAATTTTGACTAATGTAATTAAGTTTGTAAGATTGTAAATAATCATAGCTTAGATTCTTAAAGATGTGTATTGATGTAAATAGCTAATGTGGCCGATTGCAGTTGGTACTGCCTAAAAGTGTTATCAAATATCAAATATATTTTAATTTCTAAACATTTCAACGTAATCTCTATATATATAAAAGGCTTTGTCCTGACTGACTGAATGACTGAATGACAGGAATCAACGTACAGCCTAAACTATAACAGGTAGAGACTTGGAATTTTGACAGTACCTTCGTTTCATAATGTAGGTGCTCACTAAGAAAGGATTTTGAAAAATTCAGATTCTAAATGCCAAAAATCAAATGTTTTTGAGAATACTTAATCCCTTCTTACACAGAATTATCGAATCCGAATCACATTTGACATTCAAACATATTGTTACCAGCGGGCCTTGGAAAAAAAATGAAAGTAGAATAAATTTGACAAATGAGAGAAACAAATGAGAGAACTATCAATATCCACGAAAATAATGCAGTCACATAACTTTCTTTACCCTGGACATAGAGAAAACAATACGAGGTATGGTAATATATATATTATTATATCACAGAATGAAATTCACGAAAATAATGCAGTCACATAACTTTCTCTAGCCTGGAAATAGAGAAAACAATACGAGGTAAGGTATTATGTTTTGGGAAGAGATGTATGAAAGTGATATTGTATTTCTGTTTAATTTCATTCCGAAAACGGTTTTATGGTAACATGACAGTGAGAAACAAAATTTTCAGCCACGATAATACAATTTTATGTTACCGGAATTTCTTATTAGAACCCCTCCCGGGCTTACTGTGTACTGTACACGCGATGGGATGCAAAATTCTACATATAGCCATAAAAGCTATTTCAAACATTTTCTTAGGGGATAGTTTGAGTGTGATAAGTCGTTCTTTCTACTTCAAATTATAAATACCTATATAAGGACCTAGAATTTATAAATCTAAAGTCCTTCATAAGTTAATTTCCAATTACAAAATAAGAAACCCGGGCGACGCCGGGCCTTTTAAGCTAGTATTAATATAACGTAACTCTTGACAATGAAACGAATAATTATATTCAAATAGCACACTTAACTAGCAAGGAATAAAATAGTTTACAACATAAGAATTTGGGCCCTTGTAATAAATGTTGTATTGAATACGCGCGATTTTGTCGGTTAGACTTGCATAATGAAAGAGAAGTCACGGGTAAAACCATTCGTATTGATAAAAATAAATTATTTGGAGTTAAAGGTAAGGTAATGTTCACTCTATCGCAATAAATTTTCAGGCATATATGCCTACTTGACATTTCTTGCTGAGCAGACAAATAGCTTCTTGCCAGATTTTCCAGGCGGAGCTAGTCGTAACAGTCGGCCTCACTTGCTGTGCTGGACTCCTAACTCCAGTTCTATTCTAGCTCAATGAGCCACGTTGATGCACGGACCGCCATATTACTACACTGTAGCAGCTGATCGAGTACTAGCCACAAGAGCGTTACAGCGATGTGAATTTTAGCATTTTAGCTAATAATGTAATTGGACTGAGGAGTATAAATACTTTTTCTAAAATGGTGAATACCTGTATGGTATTCGGGTGTAATTTTTCATACTACGACAGAAAGAAACAAGGAAAGGAACACATTTCAATACATTCATAAGTAGGCCTTTCGTTATTGTTAGCCATTTCATGCATTATACATGCTTTAGTTTCTAGGAATGTATTATATGGTTGTAAATAACCATAACCTAATATTATTAACTATTTCATACACTGTAAATAGTCATATATTACTTTAGCATTTAGAAATTGCAAATAAACTTATCCACAATTTATGCGTACTTTTTGCATTGTAAATAATATTATGCTTTAGTTACTAAGAATGTTTTATATTTTTATAAAAGCATACATTGATAGCTATTTCTTGAATTATTCATACTTCCTTAAGAATTTAAGAATGTGTTATAATATTTGTGTTACATCTTATGCACTATAATTAATATTCATATGTTATGCTTTAATGTTATGTTCTGCCATCCACAAGTACACGGATGTCATTCACATGGCTTTAAAAATATATATATATAAACATTTAAGCTCTGCTGTTGTCTTATTATTATCAAGAAACCCCTGAAGTATTTTAGTAATTTTTTTAGATTCTAGAAACGAACTAAAAAAGTTTGATTTTAGACACTCCAAATTTTCCCGTATTTGAAGAATGACCCATATACTGATTCTTTTGATCAATGGAATGGAAGTTATCTAAAATATAGTTTAATAAAATAATGTCCTTATTTCATTTTTGCCTGTTGCGTTGTAATTGAGCAATACTATAGTTTATTAATAGTACTATATCCTTGATCCCCGCTCAACACAGGATCTACAGGACGGGATATCTACATCTAAATCTACATATTGATGTTCTTCTCTTCCTGGCTTACTATGCTGACTATTTTTTTTTAAATTTTGGAATTTTTTATTTCGGATTTTTTATTTTGGATCTCCGAATTTTTTATTTTATTTTTTGACTTTTTAAATTTTGGATTTTAGGATTTTTTATTTTTTGAATTTTTTAACTTTTAGATTTTTAATTTTTTAAATTTTGTATATTTGAATTTTTTTTAATTTTTTTTTTAAATTTGGATTTTCTAAATTTTTTATCTATGAATTTTTTAATATTTAAATTTTGGATTTTTTAATTTTATATTTTAAATGTATTTTTATTTTTTAATTTCAAATTTTTAGACTTAATGTTGGAGAAAGCTAAGGGTTCTACTAGCATTAGTTTACATGTCTAGTAACAGTGCATATTCAAATGTTCCGCTCAGTGCATTTCCCTCTCTCAGCGCATTGATATTAGTGTAAGTCTGCCCTTTTCTGTGAATCCCCGTTTAGCGACAGGTGCAGGCTTAGCATCAGCGTGTCATCATAGCGTCATGCGAAGAGTTAGTTAGCATCGAGCCTCCACTCACGAGAGACGTGCTGGAGCTCAGTCCAGATTCCCGCTTAATTCAGACAATAGAACGGAGGTTTTCTATTAATTAGCGGATAATTACATAATACTTTATTTACAAGTATTATCGTGTGATATTATTTAATTTCTACTAGTTACAGTATATTCAGTATAAAGCCTGCAGTTAAACGAACAAGTCGCGTTCTAACATTGCTCTGATTCTCTAGTAACAAAGGCATCTTCGCGCCCTTTGTATTTACACTAGAAATCGTAGGAATAAAACTTCCTTATAAGTTTTATTATTTTCAAGTAAATTACTTATACAGAATTTACATATTATCCGTATTACAAGTTCATTAGATTCACTTATTAGTTCAACGTAATTACATAGCGTGTGACGTCATCACTCACCGAGAAGCTATAACACGTGAGCAATCAAGTGCTAATAACTTAAAATACATTCATTCTACAGTAAATTTTATTACCTTTAATTTGAGATATAATTCATTGGTAAATTACAAAATTTACTAAATTACTTCTAGTGGTGCAACACTATTCGCGCCAATTTCCAATTCATTGTTTCTACGTGTTTCGTGAGTTATTATTCAGTGTTCATATATTGTTTCTTCAAGTGTTTACAAGTATTAATAAAATGCAAGGTTTTCATTACATTCCAGATTGTTAAACCAAATATGATTCCTGTGATCTCTGTACCCAGTGTCCTCGTGATATAGTCCACTCTTGCTCTAAATTGGTCCTCCGCTACTCAGAGAGTTTTCCCATGTATTGCACATACATTGTTTCACTCCATCCCGAACTTTTGTTCCTCTAAACCTAACCCTACATTTTATCCTTGGACCGGACATTTTACGTCCAAACCTAACATTGTCCTCACGGTCCTGATACCGTACATTGGTTCCTCACGGGCAGGATCATATTGGTACAATCATATTTATTGCATACTTGTATTCGCAAATACCGTTTCTCGAGTTCGTCTCATTCATCTGTGCTTCCGCGTCGGTCGGTTCGTGAGTTCCAGCAACCCTGAACTTCGCAACACTGGACAGCGTCTTGCAGCAGTGATTCGAGACATCGTGGGATTACGGTCACCAGCGAACATCAAGAAAGCAGTGAACAGCTGACTCACATATCATCGTGCAGCAGTGGTAGAATTTCAAGTTTCAATTACAAGTAATTTCATCTCATCATGGAAAGTGAATTGAAGGAATTAACGAAAAAACGTGCTTTTCTTAAAAGAAAACTTACGTACATTCAGAAGTACAGTGACAATATTACTGAAGAAGTTGATATATTTCGATTAAAAGTTGAATATGACACTCTTAACGAAGTGTGGCAAAATTATGAAGTTGTACAAACTCAAATTGAAGCTATTATCGAAGCTGAAAGTGAACTTGACATGCACGCACAGTATGACGAAGAGATGAATAACAAGTACAAGGTGCTAAAGGCTAAGCTTAGTGAATTGTTATTTCTACACGACCAACCAGTGCGTAGTGTAGGCTCTCATCACAGTCATCAATCTAATCACAGTGGTAATTCTCGTCACACGTGTCAGTCTTCTACTTCACAGTGCAACAATAGAAATATACAACTTCCAAGAATTCAAATTCCTATATTCAGTGGAGATGTGACTAATTTCAAGCATTATCACGACACTTTCAGTAGTTTAGTGGTAAACAATGATTCATTAGATCCCATCCAGAAATACCACTATTTGCTGAGTTCTCTGAAGGGTCAGGCTCACGCGCTCATTCAGAATCTTCCAGTCACTAATGAGAATTTTAATATAGCATGGAACTTGGTGTGCTCTAGATATGATAACACTCGAGTTATTGCCACAGCTCACATCAAAAATCTACTTTCATTACCAATAATGAAAGATGAAAATGTTACAGACTTGCGAAACTTACTAAATCAGTTTCAAAGCAATCTTAACGCCATCGAAGCTCTCAATATTGAAATCCCATTACACGAAGTCATGTTCATTCAATTAATATTGGATCATCTTGGTGAGACTACACGTAAAGAATGGGAAAGTAAAATTGACTCAAAAAAGTTCACATCACTTCAAGAGTTGATGAACTTCCTAGAAGCCAAGGCTCATTCACTAGAAGTGCTATCCAATTCCAACAACGTGTCCAGCCCATCACCTGCAAGAAAGGTTGGGCTGCGATCGCCACAATACACTGTCCGAGAGCCGCGACAGTCGTACGAAGGTACAAGCAGATTATCGTGTGCCTATTGTCAACGCAATCACAAGCTGTATCATTGTGATGAATTCCGGCAAATTCCAGTCAATGAGCGATGGAATTTCGTCAAGTCACAGCACCTGTGTGTCAATTGTTTCTCAACGAATCATACGGTACAACAGTGCAATTTAGAATCTTTCTGTGGTTGTCAACAATCAGTCCACAGTCAACTCCTGCATCGTGACATGAATACGGTTTCGCTTCAAGATGATGAAAACTTAACGACAGACGAAGAAACAGAAATGCATTCTTTCGTTGTCACGAGCAAACCTAAACATCAGCAAACTTGTTCTCTGTGTAAACGAAACCACTCGTTACATAAGTGCAAAAATTTCCGCAAATTCACAGTGCAACAACGATGGAGTTGTGCACGATCAAACCAGCTTTGTTTCAATTGCTTCTCCACAGAACACAAGGTACAAGAGTGTGAATTGCCTTCTTACTGTAAATGTGACTTAAAACATAGCAAGTTACTGCATTTTACAAAGAAGCAAGAAAAATCAACAGCATACGCCCTCACATGCTTTGACATCAATCGAAGTCAACAGAGCACTTCATTACAGAGCAATTCTAAACAAGCTAGAATTCAAAACAATTCAAGCAAAGCCTCTCATCATATGCAGAGCAAACGCTTAGAGACAAACAGACCCAGTGCAGCGGTCAAACCAGTTCGCAATAGCTTCGCTTCCTTCAAAACCAGGAACGAACATTTGCACCCATCTATTCACAATAAATCTTTCAACAGTCAAGGAAGATTTAAAACAAGTGATAGCGTAAATACAAGAGGTAAATCAGATCCGTTCTACCGAGCTTTGCAGTCTAAAAGCAACACTCAGCAGTGTATGTCTTCAGAGCGAAACAACACTCCGCAGTGTCTGCCTTCATTGATAAACAGTACTTCGCAGTGTCTGTCTTCAGAGCGAAACAACACTCCGCAGTGTCTGCATTCATCGAAAAACAACACTCAGTGTCTGTCTTCAGAGCGAAACAACACTCCGCAGTGTCTGTTCGCATCTAAACCTAATACCAAGCAGTATTCTTTATATACGAAAGAGTGAAAAGCTATACTTGCATCATCTGCATATATCCAGTTAGAGAGCTATTATGTCTGTAAGAACTATGAAAAGATAGCCAAACCGTTACACTGTGATATATGTAAGAAAGCAACTTTTCAGCACCGTTTGTGTTAAAATCTTACTTAATGTTTATCCAATGGTCTTTCTCCATTATGTCAAGATACCATGTTAGTAATATAAGATCATCAGCTGTGCCCTGAATGATATACAGAAATCAACATGCATTTCTTCAACAAGATTTTACAAATGGTTTTTCAACAAGCCACCTGATCTACACTACATGTACCTGAGTCAGCTGTTGTGCACAAGTCGAAGTCTTCACTTATGGATGCTACAACAACAGTCTGGATTCCAGCTATCATTCACCTAGACCTTCACAACCTTGCGTGTGTTGCTAGTCTAAATAGTGTAGAGTCAGTGCTTACGTGTATATACAAGTGTATCCTTTTTATTATAGCTTTCTCCTTAGTTATTTTTCTTAAAGTTAATACTTTAACGGGGGGAGTTTATGTTGGAGAAAGCTAAGGGTTCTACTAGCATTAGTTTACATGTCTAGTAACAGTGCATATTCAAATGTTCCGCTCAGTGCATTTCCCTCTCTCAGCGCATTGATATTAGTGTAAGTCTGCCCTTTTCTGTGAATCCCCGTTTAGCGACAGGTGCAGGCTTAGCATCAGCGTGTCATCATAGCGTCATGCGAAGAGTTAGTTAGCATCGAGCCTCCACTCACGAGAGACGTGCTGGAGCTCAGTCCAGATTCCCGCTTAATTCAGACAATAGAACGGAGGTTTTCTATTAATTAGCGGATAATTACATAATACTTTATTTACAAGTATTATCGTGTGATATTAATTAATTTCTACTAGTTACAGTATATTCAGTATAAAGCCTGCAGTTAAACGAACAAGTCGCGTTCTAACATTGCTCTGATTCTCTAGTAACAAAGGCATCTTCGCGCCCTTTGTATTTACACTAGAAATCGTAGGAATAAAACTTCCTTATAAGTTTTATTATTTTCAAGTAAATTACTTATACAGAATTTACATATTATCCGTATTACAAGTTCATTAGATTCACTTATTAGTTCAACGTAATTACATAGCGTGTGACGTCATCACTCACCGAGAAGCTATAACACGTGAGCAATCAAGTGCTAATAACTTAAAATACATTCATTCTACAGTAAATTTTATTACCTTTAATTTGAGATATAATTCATTGGTAAATTACAAAATTTACTAAATTACTTCTAGTGGTGCAACACTATTCGCGCCAATTTCCAATTCATTGTTTCTACGTGTTTCGTGAGTTATTATTCAGTGTTCATATATTGTTTCTTCAAGTGTTTACAAGTATTAATAAAATGCAAGGTTTTCATTACATTCCAGATTGTTAAACCAAATATGATTCCTGTGATCTCTGTACCCAGTGTCCTCGTGATATAGTCCACTCTTGCTCTAAATTGGTCCTCCGCTACTCAGAGAGTTTTCCCATGTATTGCACATACATTGTTTCACTCCATCCCGAACTTTTGTTCCTCTAAACCTAACCCTACATTTTATCCTTGGACCGGACATTTTACGTCCAAACCTAACATTGTCCTCACGGTCCTGATACCGTACACTTAAAATTATGGATTTTGGATTTTTTATTTGAATTTTTTGACTTTTTAAATTTTGGAATTTTTTATTTCTTTAAATTTTGGATAAGTTTAATTATTGAGTTGATTGTTTTTTGTGCAGTCCGTTCCGTCACAGCAAACTAATTTCGCGACGATTTTGAGCATAACACTAATTTCGTGTCGATTTTGTCCGTAACGCAAGCTCTCGATTTAATCCTACCGCGGCTAAAGAAGTTTCACATCAAAAACCTAATTTTTAGCAAGTTGTAGGAACCAATACTTGAGAAAAATAGCAAGAAGACGTGCTTTTTCAATGTGGTTTCAGTGTGTTCACTAGTAGATACAAAATTTCCAATAGAAAATTGAGAAAATAGACTTTAATGTAACTTATCGTGATAGTTTCCCATTGAATTACGTTTAGTTCAATGGGTGTCTTCTGGTGAGGCAAGATGGCGGCATAGCGCAAGGCTAGGCTTCGCCGCCGTGACCCACATTGCCGGGCTGTGCCGAGAACATTTGCGCAGTCGCAGCAGACGACACAATTCTAAATCACAATGGGGTTAATAAGTAATACATTGGAAGTCTGCAACATTTTTAATAACTACTTTATAAATGTTGCAATGCAACTAAATAAAGATATGGGAATGAACTTTGCAAATGATGGTTATTTGAATTCAATGATTGATAGAAATATAAATTCTATGTTCCTGACCACCACTACGTTACAAGAAGTTAGAAATAGTATAAAAAGTCTAAAGCCAAATAGTTGATTACTGAAGGGAACCCAAGTAGTAATATTTTTAAAAACAACTTTAACGCTTTAGGTACACATGTTGTTAAATTAATAAATTTATATTTTGAACAAGGAATTTTTCCAAATAATTGTAAAATTGCCAAAATTATTCCAATATATAAAGGTGATAAAAATGTAGTTGGTAACTATAGGCCTATTACCATATTACCGTCGATATCTAAAATTATTGAAAAGATGGCCAAAGGTATATTACTAAAATTCATAAATAACCATAAAAAACTACTATGTAGTAATCAGTATGGATTTATAAAAACATACATCAAGTACACTAAACGCTATTGTTGATGCACTGGTTCCAGTTCAAGAGGCTTTAGATGCTGGTCAAATATCTGCTGGTTTATTTATTGATTTTGGGTCAACAGGCCCGACGAGAGGGAGGGGCAGCCGGGACTGCAGCCCAGGGCCCGTGCCCAAAAGGGGGCCCGGTCGACCAGATTTTATTTTTTACTTTATCAATTTACTCTAAAATAAAATTGATTATAAGTCAATAAACAGCTTAAGTTATGTTTTATGTGTTTATTTTACCTGCATTGTCCTGTCGTTAATCTGAAACGGATTATTCATGAAGAAAAATTGCTATTTTTGAAAAGTAGAAGCAGAAATCCATTTGGACTCAACAGTAGGCTTCACTAACATTCGGCATTTAAAATCATTATTTTCGAAAGATTAAACTGGTACATATAGATAAAATTGTTTCTAATTAGGACATTTTAATGTATTTCTCCGTTTCCTGGCCGGCATCAGATAACCGATTTGGTCTAATATCAATACGTTTCGTCCCATGAGCGTTATAAAAGGTAGGCTATACCAAGTTTTATGAAAATCCGATAAAGCGTATTTCAGTTATTGCGCTTACAGACACACGGACAGACAGTCCTGTCTAGCAGACAATCTCATAAAGTGCCGGTACCATTCTGACACTTAATAATTATGTAATATCATTACATAATAATTATTTTTGTTGCACACACTATAAAGGGCGAGTTGGGTAGTGAATTTAATATTTGACGGGGGCCCTCGCTTTCTTTCCACGGCCCTGTAGGTCAATCCATATCAAATCAACCAATGGGTGTTGCTAACATATTTTATTTTATTTTCAAGTATATATTTTCTGTTTCATTGTGGCCATTTTGCTTAGAAGGATCTGTCATTTTTGGCGTTTTCAAAGGTTAGCGGTAAGTGAAATAACTATTTTACTTATGAAGATATCAACTTTAATTAAAGACCCTCTTAATCTACAAGAAACAATCTACAACTCATGTTATGACCAAAAATTTGTTAGGTCTTAAGGAAATAATCTAAAACTTTATTAGAAAGTCCAGTTTCAATTAGAAAAAAATAACGATTTTATAAAACTTTTTTCCATAGAAGGGATGAAAACACATGTTTAATATTTCCCCCCCCCCACAAAGATATAGTAGATCACTAGATGCTAGTAAAATTTGAGATCATTTATGTAGGACCTTCTCGATTTCATTGACATTTTAAAACAATGTTAGACCTTTTCATCCTTTTTATTGCAAAAAATAAATCAATAAATAGCCGAGAAAATTATTTAAATGTTTAATTTCCCCCTTTTCATTTTATATTTATCTATTGGTTGAAAAGAATTACCACAGTATCCCCGCAAATATCCAAACATCTAGCACTTATAAAAATACACAAATAAATACGTTCATTTATTTTTCATGTATATTGATATGAGAAACAAGTTGTAATTAATTGCATAAACTTCTATCAGCCTACAAAGAATACAATAGGTCTAATTTTGAAAGCAGCAAGCTGCCATGTTGCAACAGGGAATATGTATAGGGGGAAAATTAAACATTTAAATAATTTGCTCGGTTATTTATTGATTTATATTTTGCAATGAAAAGAATGAACAGTTCTAACATTACAAAAAGTGTGCGTGGAAAGCCACGCGACAGAAGTGAAACTTATTTTAATTTTTGGATTTTTTTCAATTTTGAATTATTGGATTTTTTTAAATTATGATTGTTAGACTTTTTAATATTGGGTTTTTGGACTTTTTAGATTTTGGTATTTGGATTCTATTAATTATTTACATTGTATTTTTTTAAATTTTGGAACTTTGGATTTTTTAATATTGGATTTTTAAATTTTATATCTTTAAATTGTTTTATTTTTTCGATTTTTAAATTTTTAATTTCGGTTTTTTAAACTTGGATTTTCGATTTTTTAATTTTGGATTTTTAGATTTTGAAATTTTAAATTATAGATTTTTTAAATCTTGGATTATTTAAATTTTGGATCTTTGTTTTTTTTATTTTTATTTTTATGTTTGGATTTTTAAATGTTGGATTTACTATTTTTTTATTTTTTTTAATTTTTTAGATTTGGATTTTTAAATTTTGGATCTTTGATTTTTTTAATATGGGATGTTTGGATTTTTAAATTTTGGATTTTTTATTTTTTAAATTTTTTATCTTTGAATTTTGGATGTTTGGATTTTTAAATTTTGAATTTATTATTTTTTAAATTTTGGATGTTTAAATTTTTAAATTTGGGATTTATTATTTTTTAAATATTGGATTTTTTTATTTTTAAAACTTTTTATCTTTGAATTTTGGATGTTTGGATTTTTAAATTTTGGATATATTATTTTTTAAATTTTGGATCTTTGAATTTTTAAATTTTAAATTTTTTAATTTTGGATTTTTAGTTTTTTTAAGTTTTGAATTTTCAATGTTTCAATTTTTTTATTCTTTAAATTTTGGATAAGCCTAACCATTGAGTTGATTGTTTTCTGTGCAGTCCGTTCCGTTACACCTCACTAATTTCGTGACGATTTTGAGCGTAATACTAAATGCGTGACAATTTTGAGCGTAACACAAGCTCTCGATTTACTCCTACCGCGGCTAAAGAAGTTTCACTTAAAAAGAGTCAATGAAATCGAGAAGATCCTACTAACTTAATGGTCTCTCGCGTGCAGGTACTTGGCGCAGTTCTGATTCTACAGTGGTACAGTGCGGTACGAATTGAGTTGTTCTTCTCGCTGCCGTAGCTCGTGTAGTTCAGTTTAGTGCAGTCTTGGATACACTTGATTTCCAAGCAGTGTTTGTGATTACCTTTTCTTTTTTCACTTCAGTTGTCTTTCTGGGTTAATTTGACCGACTTTAGACTTTCCATTCACGTGACTCGGCTGTTTTTTCGCTCTCCCCAAAACGGTCATACAGGAATCAGGGGGTGTAGATCATGGGGGGCCGCAAGAAACGCAAAAAGACAAGGACATTCTCATGGAACGGGATCATGATAAGGAACCTATTTTGAATACATATACGGAATCTGACATAGGCCCATATCAGGTCTATGTGGAATCTGAAAGTCAACAAGTCGGCAGTTATCACCCTCTCGCCCTAGGCAAATTACTTTTTGAGGCGAAGATTGACCATATATCTAGCACTGATCGAATGGAACGGAACAGAATAAAAGTCGTTTTCCACAACTCTACAGCGGCAAACGCTTTTTTGTCCAATACAATCTTAAAACAGCATAAACTCAGGGCCTTCATTCCCTTTAAGGCGCTCTTTGTTAAGGGTATTAAACGTGGTGTAGATACGAAACTTAATATTCTCGATCTAGCACCAAATATCGTCTCTCCTTATGGATCAGTGGTAGATTTGCAACGCATTCACCGTAAGGTGCAATCCGCTGATACCACAACATCTGTGCCCACGCAATCAGTCATTGCGTCTTTCCGCGGAAAGATTGTGCCTACTTTTGTACATCTCTATAAACTAGAATTGAAAGTTGACCGTTTTCAGACGAGAGTGACTCAATGTGGAAACTGTTGGAGGTTCGGTCAACGGTCTCCACAGTGTAGGAGCAAACTGCAGTGTGCGAATTGTTCAGGGGAACATAGTGAGCCGACTGCATCAACCCGTCACTTATTTGTGGTAATTGCAGGGGCAAACATAAGTCCTATGACAAGTCATGTTCTGCCCGCATAAAACAGCAACAAATTAATGAAATTATGACTAATAACAACCTTCCATTCTTTGATGCGTTGAAGATTTACCAGGCCCAAAGAACGTACACCCAACATGAAGGTGCTTTTCCTGCTCTACAATATAGAGGAGCAGTCATTCAACCATCGGGTGGGCAGGCCCCAACGGCCACGCCGCCCTGTCTTTCATCCCGGCCTCAACACACCCCAAGCACTCCGCCCTTGGACAAGGGGAAGAGGATCACCCCACCCACAGAGGTGGCACAGAAACGTATGAAGACACCGGCGGGCCCAGCTAGCCCAGATCTTTCCTCCAGTCTCCTCTGGCCAAATGGCCGACAACCGCAGACTGACATGGGCCCTCGAAGAGAAGCCGCTCGGGAAGACAAAGTGAGTGGCACCAGAAAGAGTAAGTCATTGGAACAAGCCCCTCCCCTTCCTCCAATACCGGAGGAATTCCGGGAGGAGACAGAAACTTTCAAAACGCGATTAAATAGTTTATTCTACAATATGGGTAAGAATCTCCGGAAACCGGGAATGGTGGATTTAAAATATCATATGATGCGGCATGTGTCACAGCTAGTGCAAACTCACTTCACTTAAACTCATGAAAATTTTACAGTGGAATGCGAGAAGTATTAGAAGTAAACTGCCCGAATTACAGCGGTTTGCTGATTGTCAGGAGATCGATATCTTACTTCTCTCTGAAACGTGGTTAACGCCCGATACGATCGTTTCCTTCAAGAATCTTATTAGGACTGATAGACCCGATGGAAGGGGGGGTACTGCAGTGTTGGTCCATTCTTCACTCCCTTACACTATAGTCCACCTTCGCGCAGTGCATGCAATGGTCAATACTACAGCAGTACTCATACATGACATCTTATATATTTCGCTCTACAAACCTCCTAATCTCTTAGTTAGTACTACAGCTTGGGAAAATTTTTTGTCACAACTCCATGGTCCAACGATCTTAGGTGGGGACTTTAACTCCCATCATACATATTGGCACGGTACTTATAATTCTTCCCATGGACAACATTTATACAGAGCAATAATCAATAGTCCATTTATCTGTCTAAATACACACACCCCTACCGCTATACATCCCCCTACTCACACCCGATCTGTTTTGGACCTTACTTTTGTTACACCCAATATAGCAGCGCATACAGAGTGGTCGATTCATTTGGATTCATTAGGCAGTGATCATTTTCCTATCATCATTCGGTATTACCCCCCACGGTGTCATCAAACTGCCCTTAATTCCACATGGGGCTCTCAACTCCGGCCTAGACGTCGTAGTATCACGCGAATCAACTGGACACAATGTTCAGATTACATCTCTCGCCACTTTCACTTACCTTCATCTGCAGACCCAGGCATATAACAGTATAGTACAACCTATCACTGCCTACTTGAATATTTTCCATCCGATCATTCCTCAATTCTCACCACGCAGGAGGTTATACAGTAAGTTTTGGTGGAATCCTGAATGTTCACGGGCGATTGCGCTCAGAAGACGGGCAATGGCACAATACACCCGTGCGCCAAATAATATCACGTATTTGCGTTTAAAGCAACAAACCGCGATAACATCTAAAACAATTAAACTAGCAAAACGCACGGCATGGAAAACCTATTGTTCTACTCTCAGTACGCAGACACCCTACTCTTCCATCTGGGCTACGATACGTTCGCTAAATGGCAATCCTCCCAAGCCGATCAGTGACATTACTCCGGAAATTTTGGAAAACTTTCATGTGGTGCTGGCACCGCCTTCAGTAGATCCACTACCACCGGCCATTGATCCAGCAGCGGAAGTACCCCTACCAATCCCATTTGATACTGAATTTCGGTTCACGGAGTACATCTCAATCCTGAAGAAGAAACGGAATACGGCCCCAGGGATCGATGGGTTCTCATACCCAATGCTCCATAACTTACCGCATCACATTCATGAATACATATTGCACTGGTTTAATTACATTTATCGAAACCCCCACATACCGCCCTCTTGGAAGGACTGTCTAGTGATCCCCATACCAAAAACACAACCAGTCACAGACCCCTCCCACTTTCGGCCAATCACTCTGCTCTCATGTTTTCGGAAAATCTTTGAAGCCCTGTTACAGAACCGCATCTTATGGTACTTGGAGCATAGGAGTTATCTTGGGCAACACCAATCGGGATTTCGGAAGGGACGGTCCACAGTCGACAATCTAACTATGTTGGTTATAGATATCCTTATGGCACTTTCTACACAGACTATTGTTGATTCTGTTTTTATTGATATTTCCAAAGCCTATGATACGGTACAAGTCCCCATTCTACTGGATAGTCTACTTCATCTACAGTTCCCTACAAATGTGATTCAACTTATTAACCTCTTATTTACAGACAGACTTGTTTATATTGAAAATTCCACAGGATATGCACAATCCCGTCGGACTTCACGGGGTCTTCCTCAAGGGTCTAGCCTCAGTCCGATCTTATATCTTATATACACCCACACATTGGAATCTTCTATTAACCCCTACTGTCGAATCCTTCAGTATGCTGACGACATCCTGATATATTCAAGGAAACCGTCCTTGCAGGAATCCACACCAGACCTGCAACAAGCCATGGATACATTACAACAATGGTGTGCAGAGAAGGGTTTACAGGTGCACAGTGGCAAAACGGTAAGACTTATCTTCACTAGAAAATCTGGATATCAAACCCCTCAGATCAGATATAACGGCTCTCCTATTCGTGTAGTCCAGCAGCATAAATTCTTGGGGCTTATTTTCGACTCTAAATGTACTTGGAGGTCACATATTCGGGAAGTAATTCATCGGTGTGAACAGGGCAGTCAGATCATCAAAGCATTAACAACCACATGGTGGGGAGCGAATGTTCAACAACTACATGTTGCTTACAAAGCCATTATTCGAAGCAAGGTTGAATATGCTGGTTTTTTGTATGATTCGGCATACGCCAAAGATTTGCAGAAATTAGATTCTCTTCACTTTACGCTTCTAAAAATTATTGCAGGGGCAATGCGGTCATCCCCCAACCAGGCACTGCCAGTGGAGATGGCGGAATTCCCCTATGTACACCGGAGAAGAATTCTGGCTACAAATTATCTTCTTAAAAAGCTTTCAGTCACTCCATCCACGATCATACCAAAACTCACTTTGTTGTCTCGGCTGTACAAACCTTCTTGCGTTAATAGAACTCTCGACTCTCCAGCTCTTCTATGGGCGTTTGACATGCTTCACCCACATGCGCAGGATATAGTTCGCTCCCCAGGGCTCCCCTGTTATAGGTGCCCTTATGAGTCCTATATTTCTCTTTTCCTGTGAGATATCAGCTGACGGATGCTGATCGTGCAATCTTATTTTCTTCACGCATAGATCATAGCTGTCATACTTCCCCTATAGCAATATACACTGATGGTTCGAAACAGACTCCTGAGCCGGCCAAGTAGTAGCACAATACAGACTTCCCACAGACTCTACAGTATATATGGCAGAATTATTCGCGATAAGACAGGCACCACTGTGGATTAAAAAACATCCGGTTCCTCACCCGGTAGTACTCTATTCTGATTCTAAAAGTGTCCTTACAGCTTTACATGAACCACTGACACAGGCACACACCGATTGGTGGATTATACATGTCAAGCAACTGTGGTTACACTTGTTACAAACTAGGCCTTCAATTACAATGTGTTGGATCCAGGGACATTCGGGGATACCCGGAAATGAAGCGGCTGACAACTTAGCAAAACAAGCTCGTACCCAGGGGCAGTTTACGAAGATTTTACTTCCAGCATCCACTTATAAACATCAGACGATCACACATATTAGACAAGGCAGGCAGAGGAAATGGGATACCTACGGTACCTTATCAAACATTAGATATTATTCTGTTCAACCAACAATCCCGCACAGACCGTGGTTTTATAACCTTCAATTCCCTAGATGGTTTATAGCCTCTATTATCAGAATTAAACTCCACCATACTAGTTCACCTGAGTTTCTTCAGAAAATTAAATTTTCGGAAACGCCATTATGTAGATGTCAACAGGAAGGCACGATCAACCACATGGTTTTGGCCTGTCCTTTGAATGATACGGCAAATAGACGGTTACACGAACGTCTTCACAAAAAAGGTATCCCCTTCCCGACGTCACTTCTTCATATACTACACTCACCTACAGTGGACATACTTCATTTACTGTATCAGCATATGAAAAAAATGCAAAATAAAATTATAAAGTTCACACAATACTTCCTGGACTGGGTTCTTCTTTCCAAGGTGCATTTTCGGTCACCCAATACGTCCCGGTGCGCCTCGGAGACGACCTTTTTTCCATTGTTGTCCAATATTCCTGTGAACATACACATTCACACATACATTCATGACGTTGCAGGTAGCATAACCATAACTTATGATTAGATCTACACCTGAGTGATAAAACGGATTCATAGATTCATCATCGCATCAAAATCGCCATTCGTATATCAATAAATACAACCGCCGAGTCACAATAGAGATAACTTTTATTCCTCTTCCGAGGCCGGTTAATCCTAATCCAAATACACTGGCTACATGGCATAATTTAAGCCGAGGCCAATACCCTTCAGAAGAAGAAGAAGAAGAAGAAGAAGAAGCAGGTACTTGGTTTCTTCCACAGCCCGGCAATCTGGGTCACGGCGGTGAAGCCTAGCCTTGCGCTATGCCGCCATCTTGCCTCACCTGAAGACACTCATTGAACTACACGTAATTCAATGGGAAACTATCACGAGAACTTAGATTAAAATCTATTTTCACCATTTTCTATTGGAAATTTTGTATCCACTAGTGAACACACTGAAACCACATTGAAAAAGATCGTCCTCTTGCTATTTTTCTCAAGTTTGGTCCCTATTATTTGCTAAAAATTAGGTTTTTTATGTCAAACTTCTTTAGCCGCGGTAGGATTAAATCGAGAGCTTGCGTTACGGACAAAATCGTCACGAAATTAGTTTGGTGTGAGGGAACGGACTGCACAGAAAACAATCAATTCAATAATTAGGCTTATCCAAAATTTAAAAAATAAAAAATTCCAAAATTTAAAAAATCAAAAAAATTAAATTAAAAAATCGAAAATCCAAAATTTTAAGTCTAAAAATCCGAAATTAACAATAAAAATAAATTTAAAAAATCCAAAATTAAAAAATTCAAAGACCCAACATTTAGAAAGTCCAAATTTTAAAGAAATAATCCAAAGTGAAAAATCCAAATATCCAAAATTTAAAAAATAAAAAATCTAAAATTAAAAAAAAAATAAAAAATCCTAAAATCTTAAATTTAAAAAATAAAAAATTCAGAGATCCAAAATAAAAAATTCAAAAAATCCAAAATTTAAAATTTACTATCAAAAAGTTTAACCTTACTGTACCAAGAGGTATATTAAGGTTATAGTTATTTACAAACATAGATTAAAGCATAACATATGAATATTAATATTATAGTGAATAAGATGGCTTATATGTTAATAGTTACTTACAAATATTATAACACATTCTTAAATTCTTAAGGAAGTATGAATAATACAAGAAATAGCTATCAATGAATGCTTACAGTTATTTATAAAAAATATAAAACATTCCTAGTAACTAAAGCATAATATTATTTACATTGCAAAAAATAAGCATAAATTGAGGTTGTTTATTTGCAATTTCTAAATGCTAAAGTAATATATGACTATTTACAGTGTATGAAATAGTTAACAATATTAGGTTATGGTTATTTACAACCATATAATACATTCATAGAAACTAAAGCATGTATAATGAATGAAATGGCTAACAATAATAATGAAAGGCCTACTTACGAATGTATTGAAACATGTTCCTTTCCTTGTTTCTTTCTGTCGTAGTATGAAAAATTACACCCGAATACCACACAGGTATTCACCATTTTAGACAAAGTATTTATAGTCCAATTACATTATTAGCTAAAATAATAAAATTCACATCGCTGTAACGCTCTTGTGGCTTGTACTCGATTAGCTGCTACAGTGTAGTAATATGGTGGTCCGCGCATCAACGTGGCTTCACTACTGCCATTAGTACAGCATACACCATTACCGATCTATCTCTATATATCTGTGGTTTCTTCCATGCGAGACCAGACATGACTAGTCGCACAAGAAGCCTCACGATCCTCTGATTCAGTTAGTATTTCCAGTAACTTAACTAGTCAATTAACTAGTAAAAGCCGAAATGCAATGTTAGTCATTTCACTTGACTTTCCAGTTTCTATGGAAACCACAGTAAACTCTTAAAATGATAAATTTGATTTAGTGAGTTTGGAAGTTAACCCAATTAGAGCACATTATTTCTCAATATCTGCAGCCCTATTTCCAGCGACTGCAGAAGACCATCTATTATTGTTTCAAAGATTCGATCCACTTGCAATTCCACGTTCTTATTTCTCTCACAGGGCTGCAGATATTGAGAAATAATGTGCTCTAATTGGGTTAACTTCCAAACTCACTAAATCAAATTTATCATTTTAAGAGTTTACTGTGGTTTCCATAGAAACTGGAAAGCCAAGTGAAATGCATTTCGGCTTTTATTCGGTCATTTCCATCTTCAACAAATAGAAAAGGAAGCATAGTTTTTCCATTTAAACAAAAATCATAACATTATACTTATGTTGAAGCATAATAAATTTGAACATTTGAATTTACCCTGCAGATGGCAGGAGAGTGCATGACGTCACGCGTCAGTGCGGAAGGATACATTCACCAGTGAGATGTCAGCCTTGCTTGTATGTGCTGGTGCTTGTATCAGTGTTGTATAGTTTCCTGTTAGAAGTGGGTCAAAGTGAATGCCCACTCTGTGTAATTACAAGTTCTGTTCTGTTCGATCACTTAATAAATAGAGTTGAGCTGTTTAAGTTACGACTGTTATTATTAATTAATAAAAACCCCTCAACAGGTTATGGGGCCCAGAGTTACGCTTGAATATAATAACAGTTAAAAGTGATCGAAGTTTTTCTAACCAGTTAGAGCACAACGAGGTCGCGTGATTGGTAAAATGGCGGATGACAATTTATTGAAGAATATTGTCAAGTTTGATGGAAGCAATTTTCAATTGTGGAAATTTCAAATAAAATCTGCTTTCGATGTACACGATATTTATGACGTTGTGTCTGGAACTCGTGAAAAACCAGAGGACTTGAGTAGCACAGACGGGAAGAAATGGGTGAAGGACAATGCACGTGCCAAGTGCATGATTTCGTCAGCAGTAGACTACAAACAATTAGAATATCTAATTACGTGTGAAGATGCATCAGCAATGTGGTCAAAACTGTGTTTAATTCATGAACAAAGATCAGAGGCAAACAAACTATTGCTTATGAAAAAGTTCTACAGTTACACAATGAACACAAGTGATTCTATTGTTCATCACGTGTCCAGAATATTAAACATGGCCGACCAATTGAAAGATGTGGGAGAGAAAATATCCGATCTTGCTATCATGGCAAAAATTCTGGGTAGCCTGCCGACAAAATATCACTCGTTTGCAACCGTGTGGGACAATGTTTCTACCAAGGATCGGACTCTTGAACTTCTTCAACAAAGGCTCATAGCTGAGGAACAAAGGTTACAAGAGTTGG
Source organism: Ectobius pallidus (assembly GCA_964059195.1). Taxonomy (NCBI): domain Eukaryota; kingdom Metazoa; phylum Arthropoda; class Insecta; order Blattodea; family Ectobiidae; genus Ectobius; species Ectobius pallidus. The sequence goes on along the minus strand of CAXKWD010000003.1, from coordinate 87,334,399 downwards.
AAGAAACTACCAGTGCATTAGCTGCAACCACGATGAGAAATCAACCGTGGAAGAAGAAGGGACAAAATGTGAAGGCAACCGACAACAAAGAAGATTCAGAAAAGAAGAACAATGGAAAAGCAAAGAAAAACTGCACAGTCTGTGGAAAACCTGGTCATCCTGCAAGGTTCTGTTGGCATCGGAAGAAAAAGATGACAGATGAATCGATGGAAGAAAGCAGAGCATCAGGTGGTAATGTGGATGCGTTCATCGTTACCGACAATCAAGATGGTGAACACAAAGTTGGATGTTCGTCGATAGATGACTCTGTACACCAAGGATTTCTGGCAGCTGATAGTGCAGATGTATGGCTCCTCGACAGTGGCGCCTCTCGTCATATGACTTGCAGACGTGAGTGGTTCTCTAACCTGAAAGAGTGTGGTCGTGGTGTGAATGTCACACTGGGAGACAACTCTGAATGTGAAATTCGTGGTGTTGGTTCAGTTCAGATCAAGAAGTACGTCAATGGAAAATGGACAGATGGTCGAATTGATGACGTCTTTTACGTTCCATCATTGAAGAAAAATCTTTTCTCGGTTGGTGTGTGTACAGCAAAAGGTTTTGAGGTTATGTTCGAGAACAACACTGTAAACATTAAAAAAAACAAAGTGACTGTTGCAAGTGGTATAAAACAACACAATGAACTTTGGAAGATGTTTTTTGTTGTAAATGCAAGTTGTGGTGCAAATGTTGCTACCGCAAACAACCTAAAAAGGTGGCATGAAAGACTTGGACATGTAAATGTGAAAACAATAGTGACTCTTGCAAAAACAGGTTTGATCAACAAGATCTCGGAAAATGAGTACAAACAGTTTTTCTGTGAGGCCTGTCAAATTGGAAAATCTCATAGAAACAACATTCCGAAGACAGCAAAAGGTCATGACTGTAAACCAGGTGATATTGTGCACAGTGATGTCTGCGGACCAATCCCTGTTGAATCGCTTGGAGGTGCAATGTATTACTTATTGTTCAGAGATGAAGGTTCATCATTCCGACATGTCTATTTCATGAAGCATAAATCTGATGTATTCGATTGTTTCAAGGAGTATGCAGCCATGGTAGAAACAAAGATAGGTCATCCTATCAGAGTTCTGAGGTCAGACCGAGGAACTGAATACATCAATGACAACATGAAGGCATTTCTGAAATCCAAAGGGACAGTGTTGGAAACTACAGCTCCTTACTCACCCCATCAAAATGGTAAAGCTGAACGTGACAATCGAACCATCATGGAAAGTGTTCGCACCATGTTGACAGCAAGCAATCTACCAAAAATGCTATGGGCTGAAGCAGTGAGGACAGCAGTTTATATCATTAATCGAACATCACTCAATAAGGAGAAGACTATGACATGCTATGAAGCATGGTATGGCAAGAAACCTTACATGAAGCATATGAAAACATTTGGTTCGGAGGCCTACATTCACGTTCCTGGTATACTAAGAAAGAAGCTGGATGACAAGGCGAAGAAAATGACTATGGTGGGTTACCAGGGGGAGTCCACCAATTACAGGCTGTTTGATCCTGTGAAGAAGAAAATCTATGAATCCAGAGATGTCACTTTCAATGAAGAAATTCCATGTGTTTTCAAGGATAGCTTGAATGAGGAAGTAAACTTGCCAATGTTCTTTGATCCTAAGGGTCAAACACAGAGCAGCGATGACAGCAGTGATAATGAAGAATACGACGAAGTGTTCCAGGATATTCCTAGAAGCAGTGGACAACGTAAAGATAACCAACCTGGGGAAAATAATCTACCCTGGTTGCGTGACAGATCAAATATACGTCGACCCGCTCGCTTTGAAGCTGACATCGCCATACTTGATGATCCTACATCAATTGAAGAAGCTCTATCTCGGCCAGATGGTGATAAGTGGGATGTCGCCATACAAGAAGAACTCCAGGCTCATAAAGTCAACAAAACATGGTCAATAGTGCCAAACAGCAGTCAGAAGTTAGTAGACTCAAAATGGGTCTTCAAAGTTCAAGACAAAGGAGGAGTGCAAAAGTACAAAGCGAGACTTTGTGCTAGATGGTTCACTCAACGTGAAGGTGTGGATCTCCAAGAAACATTCTCTCCTGTTGTGAGGTATGATTCGGAAAGAGCATTGTTAGCAGAAGTCAAAGTGTCTGAAGTCGACTGTTTCTGTGGCATGGAAATCTCACGGAACATGTCTGATAAATCATATGCACAGAAAATTGTGAAACGCTTTGGTTTGGAAGAAGCTAAACCTTTGTCTGTGCCAGCTGATCCAAATGTACACTTAGAAGTTGCAAAACAGGAAAAAGACTTGAAGTTTCCATTTCGTGAAGCAGTTGGGTCTCTTATGTTCCTGGCAACAGTGAGCAGACTAGATATTGCGTTTGCATTAAACTCTGTGAGTAGGTTCTTGAATGACTTTGATAATACTCATTGTCAAGCAGTGAAGCGTATTTTGAGATATATCTGTGGAACATTAGATTATGGTATATTGTACAATGGAAATGACGATTGTAATCTGATAGGGTATAGTGACTCAGACTATGCTGGAGATATTGTTACTCGTCGATCCACTACAGGTTACGTTTTCATGTTGTCAAGTGGACCAATCACTTGGTCCTCACAAAGGCAAAGAATGGTAACTTTAAGTACCACTGATTCAGAGTATGTGGTAGCAAGCACTGCTGTAAAGGAAGCAGTGTGGTTAAAACGATTGTTTAATGGAATCGGACAACAATGTGCTGGACCAGTTCCAATATGTATTGATAATCAAAGTGCTATTAAACTCATAAAAAATCCAGAATTTCATAAAAGGACCAAGCACATTGATGTCAGATATCATTTTATAAGAGAGAAGTATGAGTGCGGTGATATCACAATTGAATATGTGTCAAGTGAAAGTCAATATGCTGATATTTTTACCAAAGCACTCACCAAAGACAAATTTGTGAAACTTCGACAGTGCATAGGTGTGAAAAACTATGTTATTCAAAATGTTCAAATAGGGGGAGTGTTGAAGCATAATAAATTTGAACATTTGAATTTACCCTGCAGATGGCAGGAGAGTGCATGACGTCACGCGTCAGTGCGGAAGGATACATTCACCAGTGAGATGTCAGCCTTGCTTGTATGTGCTGGTGCTTGTATCAGTGTTGTATAGTTTCCTGTTAGAAGTGGGTCAAAGTGAATGCCCACTCTGTGTAATTACAAGTTCTGTTCTGTTCGATCACTTAATAAATAGAGTTGAGCTGTTTAAGTTACGACTGTTATTATTAATTAATAAAAACCCCTCAACAACTTACAACATAGGATGTCAGAAGGCAACTTCCCCTGCAGTCATATTAGCACTACACACCATCATCTATTATGTTGCATTGGATGCTGTCATAGGTTACAGACAGCTTTCTTTGCATAGACCCTGTCAAGAAGTAACAGAATGCATTATTCCTGAGTAATCAGATACCTAACGTTAAGGTTTAAGCATTCCTTAAGCAACAGCAATGGTATCGGATGGTACGTGGAAATTTAGATTACAAAACTTTCAATTCGTACTGAATTTGTCAAGAGACCGTGACGTCTTCACTGGATGATACTCCCACTTTTAGTTCGAACTAAAATTTGTTTAGGGAATAAAAGCCATTGTGTGCCCGAATTCTTAGCGTAAAGTTTGTACAAAATATGTTAGAAAATGAGATAACTTAACTTATTGTCCTCTCCTCAGAGGTGTAAGCCTCTTTCTTCATCAGTCATTACCCTTCTGCATGCATTTTATACATCATCAGCAATTAATGATGCCTTTCACCAATTGATTCCGATCTAGATTTCGTAGTGATACTCTGTAAAAATGAAAAAAGATCTTACAAAATTAATTTCTCATAGGGCTACAATAATTTAGAAATAATTTTAGGTTACGTTTGCCTGCTTCTAAATATCCTATAGGGGTTTACGAATAATAGATGCTCAAGAATTATAGCTGACATTATTTTTTTGTGTGGAAAAAAAAATACAAATATTATCGCCTCACTCATAACGTTGACGGTCGGCTCGCTTTGTTCTCATATTACAATGTTTATTGTTACTGTAAAAGGTTTTCTCAAAAGGAACCGCTGACTGAATTCGTGTTGCCAATTTTCTCATCGCTCAATGTCATTGCCACGTAAGTGTTTAGCTGCATCTACATCTTCCTGCTCTGTTTACTAACACTGTGCAGTGTGGCAACTACTCCAAGCGTCGGCGACTTCTTTGATATTAACTGTCAACGAATTGAGCGAGGCGATAATAATAGTATTTGAATAGTGTATCATATTAGTAATAGAATGTTCTTTTCATGAAGTCAACGTAATTTGAAAGAAGCTGGAATGTCAAAATAAGGTAATAAAGTACGAATGATTTTCTTGTGATTATTACTATAGGCCTATATGCGTAATATTTTTAACGTCAACTTTTTTAAGAAGTAGGCCCATCCATAACATAGGTTCATACTTTTTGTTTTAGAATTATATTACATATGTTTCAGAATTATGGCTCGCAAGGAATTGTTATTCATCGTACTGGGCACACATATGCTAATAATTCAAAATACTTTGTCCTATTCGATTCGAGTTAATATATCTACGTGCATCGGCAATTCCAATTCGAATATAGTGTTTTAATACGATCAGTGTGCATTATAAACGTGAGTTGTATTTAATAACAGTGTAGTTGATTTTTTTTATTTAGAGGGGAAAAATAGCCATTGGCAATTGCCAGTATAGAAAGGAAAAAATGCTTTGACGTCGTCTTTATAATAAATATTTTTAAAAATCTTCAATTTACAAGAACCACCAATACCTGTAAGAATAATTTAGTTTTGCAAGTGTTTCAATTTTACGATTTGTTTTAATGTTTGTACTGAAAAAACTTACAAATTCCGTTTAAACAAAATATTCATTGTTTTATTATACAAATTATAATAAATGTGAAACAGAAATATGTGAATTTTTGTTATAAAGTTAATAAATTAAGTAAGTTGTATTTATCACAGACTGCCCATACCTTTTTAAGAAGTAATTCTGTATCATAGTTTGAAAGAGAATAAATGGTTGAGTTTCCTGCTGGGCGAACTTTCTGTTTCTAGCAACAGTACATAAGTGATCCTGTCTATTTGATGAAGATATTGTAAAAATGACCGTCTGTTGTAGATAATGAGAATACTACTTTGTTAAGCTTTATTCTTTGTAAAAATGGTTAAGATAATGAGTCAATTCTGAGAATGTGAAAGTGGTGAGCGAGGAGATTTGAAGGACCTCATAAATTATTAACTATTAGCATCTGTTTAATCTTCTTTATATTTTATAACCATTGTTTTCGTAAAGCATATGTGTAAACAGAGGATCGCCACAACATGTTTTCTGTCATTATGACTGATGTTTAAGTAGTCTGTTCCATTATATTCAATGCACAGCAGACGATATGCTTGGACCTCATGTGGCCCTGCTGCCACCTATCGGGAGTCGCTGACAAAAAGGTTCCCTTTTCATGCTATGAAAACATAACAGCAGCAGACCGGAACAAGAGCAGGAACAGGTTTGCCAACATACTCATTGGCGCTAAATTCAAACTGTTACACCGAACGCCATGTTACACTGTACCCCGTCAAATCAAATCATTTAGGGCCGATTGTATAAATAGTTTGATCTTGGATCAGAAACTAAACTGATCTCAGTTCACGCTGAACTCGGAAATTTATGTTGTATAAACGCTAATCTGAGATCAATTCGCACTGAACTAGGATCAATTTTGACTGGAGAAATTTCTCAGATCAAACTCATTGATCTCAGTTTTCTTATTTCAGGCACAAGATTAGCTCATTATAAACATAATATTAGGCCTACCTGTGTGGTTACGATAAATATCAAGAAAATACACAAATAACAAGTTAATACAATTCTAGCTATAACGTAATTGTGCGTATGACGGCATAAATAATTATCTAAATAAATGCCCCATTTCTTTTGCAGTAACATGTGGCCTATTTCCAGCGACTGCAGAAGACCATCTATTATTGTTTCAAAGATTCGATTCACTTGCAACTCCACGTTCTTATTTCTCTCACTGGGCTGCAGATATTGAGAAATAATGTGCTCTAATTGGGTTAACTTCCAAACTCACTAAATCAAATTTATCATTTTAAGAGTTTACTGTGGTTTCCATAGAAACTGGAAAGTCAAGTGAAATGCATTTCGGCTTTTATTCGGTCATTTCCATCTTCAACAAATAGAAAAGGAAGCATAGTTTTTCCATTTAAACAAAAATCATAACATTATACTTACAACATAGGATGTCAGAAGGCATCTTCCCCTGCAGTCATATTAGCACTACACATCATCATTTCTTATGTTGCATTGGATGCTGTCATAGGTTACAGACAGCTTTCTTTGCATAGACCCTGTCAAGAAGTAACAGAATGCATTATTCCTGAGTAATCAGATACCTAACGCTAAGGTTTAAGCATTCCTTAAGCAACAGCAATGGTTTCGGATGGTACGTGGAAATTTAGATTACAAAACTTTCAATTCGTACTGAATTTGTCAAGAGACCGTGACGTCTTCACTGGATGATACTCCCACTTTTAGTTCGAACTAAAATTTGTTCAGGGAATAAAAGCCATTGTGTGCCCGAATTCTTAGCGTAAAGTTTGTACAAAATATGTTAGAAAATGAGATAACTTAACTTATTGTCCTCTCCTCAGAGGTGTAAGCCTCTTTCTTCATCAGTCATCACCCTTCTGCATGCATTTTATACATCAGCAATTAATGGTGCCTTTCACCAATTGATTCCGATCTAGATTTCGTAGTGATACGCTGTAAAAATGAAAAAAGATCTTACAAAATTAATTTCTCATAGGGCTACAATATTTTAGAAATAATTTTAGGTTACGTTTGCCTGCTTCTAAATATCCTATAGGGGTTTACGAATAATAGATGCTCAAGAATTGAATCGGTCATTTAAGAAAGGGCTCAATGACACTTTTTTTCAAAATGGATGTTATGAGGTAAATGGGTTCACCAGGGGTAGATGCATGATTCTGTTAAAGAAAGACCCGATTCCACCTACTAAAGTTAGTTCTACAGCAGCTTGAATATACCATTCAGTTTAGAAATGCCTCAACTCCAGGAATGGAGTCCTTTCAATACTGAACCTTCCTGAATCCTAGCAGTGAATGTAAGACTTATGGTCATTGTTCCTTGATTTTGGTTTAATCAAGAGATGTGTCTATAAGCTAGATAGAATTCCATCTATCAGGGAATATGTACAAATCATTGTCAACTCAGCAAAACAAGGAGGATTTGGTATTGGCTGATGACATTCTACAAGTCTCAACATAGTGGCAAAATTATTACAAAAAGACTGAAACCTAAGTTCTCAGTATGATTCAAAGAACCCAGTACAAATTTGTGCTTCAACATACATTAGGGATATATATATCAGCCACACCTCTGATGTGAAATATCTGCAACATCAACTGTGAAACTTCCTGAAAAGTGTGCTTATGAAAATAATGTTCCCATTAACACCAAGCAAGATTTGTCAAAACTAATGTGTTATAACGTATACCAGAAGAACATAAGCATTTCTATGTATATATTCTTACATGGCCTACTTGCACCAAAGAAGCTGACGAATGAAGAAAGTATTTTACATTTATTGTATGTTTTCATTGATGTAGGACTGTATTTAGTATTCAAGATATTAAGTTGTCCCTTTATCATATTTTAATGCTACATAAATCAATCATAATAGTTTATTTTATTTTAAAACTGTGTTTTTGCACAATTTCAATGTTAAGTGTGAGGGATATACTTTTGAAAGGGCTCAATTCCATTACTTTCAATTACTATAATACATCATGTAAGCACACTGTATTTCTGTTTCACATGTAGAGATCTTAAAAACACCTATAATAAGACATTGCATATGCAAGAATTTACTAACTGTCAATGTTTCTGTAAATAAACAGTTTTTTCTTTCTCCTGAAAAGTTATCATTTCTGTCAATAAGCCCTTTCTTAAATGACCGATTCAATTATAGCTGACATTATTTTTTTGTGTGGAAAAAAATACAAATATTATCGCCTCACTCATAACGTTGACGGTCGGCTCGCTTTGTTCTCATATTACAATGTTTGTTGTTACTGTAAAAGGTTTTCTCAAAAGGAACCGCTGACTGAATTCGTGTTGCCAATTCTCTCATTGCTCAATGTCATTGCCACGTAAGTGTTTTGCTGCATCTACATCTTCCCGCTCTGTTTACTAACACTGTGCAGTGTGGCAACTACTCCAAGCGTCGGCGACTTCTTTGATATTAACTGTCAACGAATTGAGCGAGGCGATAATAATAGTATTTGAATAGTGTATCATATTAGTAATAGAATGATCTTTTCATGAAGTCAACGTAATTTGAAAGAAGCTGGAATGTCAAAATATGGTAATAAAGTACGAATGATTTTCTTGTGATTATTACTATAGGCCTATATGCGTAATATTTTTAACGTCAACTTTTTTAAGAAGTAGGCCCATCCATAACATAGGTTCATACTTTTTGTTTTAGAATTATATTACATATGTTTCAGAATTATGGCTCGCAAGGAATTGTTATTCATCGTACTGGGCACACATATGCTAATAATTCAAAATACTTTGTCCTATTCGATTCGAGTTAATATATCTACGTGCATCGGCAATTCCAATTCGAATATAGTGTTTTAATACGATCAGTGTGCATTATAAACGTGAGTTGTATTTAATAACAGTGTAGTTGATTTTTTTTATTTAGAGGGGAAAAATAGCCATATGCAATTGCCAGTATAGAAAGGAAAAAATGCTTTGACGTCGTCTTTATAATAAATATTTTTAAAAATCTTCAATTTACAAGAACCACCAATACCTGTAAGAATAATTTAGTTTTGCAAGTGTTTCAATTTTACGATTTGTTTTAATGTTTGTACTGAAAAAACTTACAAATTCCGTTTAAACAAAATATTCATTGTTTTATTATACAAATTATAATAAATGTGAAACAGAAATATGTGAATTTTTGTTATAAAGTTAATAAATTAAGTAAGTTGTATTTATCACAGACTGCCCATACCTTTTTAAGAAGTAATTCTGTATCATAGTTTGAAAGAGAATAAATGGTTGAGTTTCCTGCTGGGCGAACTTTCTGTTTCTAGCAACAGTACATAAGTGATCCTGTCTATTTGATGAAGATATTGTAAAAATGACCGTCTGTTGTAGATAATGAGAATACTACATTGTTAAGTTTTATTCTTTGTAAAAATGGTTAAGATAATGAGTCAATTCTGAGAATGTGAAAGTGGTGAGCGAGGAGATTTGAAGGACCTCATAAATTATTAACTATTAGCATCTGTTTAATCTTCTTTATATTTTATAACCATTGTTTTCGTAAAGCATATGTGTAAACAGAGGATCGCCACAACATGTTTTCTGTCATTATGACTGATGTTTAAGTAGTCTGTTCCATTATATTCAATGCACAGCAGACGATATGCTTGGACCTCATGTGGCCCTGCTGCCACCTATCGGGAGTCGCTGACAAAAAGGTTCCCTTTTCATGCTATGAAAACATAACAGCAGCAGACCGGAACAAGAGCAGGAACAGGTTTGCCAACATACTCATTGGCGCTAAATTCAAACTGTTACACCGAACGCCATGTTACACTGTACCCCGTCAAATCAAATCATTTAGGGCCGATTGTATAAATAGTTTGATCTTGGATCAGAAACTAAACTGATCTCAGTTCACGCTGAACTCGGAAATTTATGTTGTATAAACGCTAATCTGAGATCAATTCGCACTGAACTAGGATCAATTTTGACTGGAGAAATTTCTCAGATCAAACTCATTGATCTCAGTTTTCTTATTTCAGGCACAAGATTAGCTCATTATAAACATAATATTAGGCCTACCTGTGTGGTTACGATAAATATCAAGAAAATACACAAATAACAAGTTAATACAATTCTAGCTATAACGTAATTGTGCGTATGACGGCATAAATAATTATCTAAATAAATGCCCCATTTCTTTTGCAGTAACATGTGGCCTATTTCCAGCGACTGCAGAAGACCATCTATTATTGTTTCAAAGATTCGATTCACTTGCAACTCCACGTTCTTATTTCTCTCACTGGGCTGCAGATATTGAGAAATAATGTGCTCTAATTGGGTTAACTTCCAAACTCACTAAATCAAATTTATCATTTTAAGAGTTTACTGTGGTTTCCATAGAAACTGGAAAGTCAAGTGAAATGCATTTCGGCTTTTATTCGGTCATTTCCATCTTCAACAAATAGAAAAGGAAGCATAGTTTTTCCATTTAAACAAAAATCATAACATTATACTTACAACATAGGATGTCAGAAGGCAACTTCCCCTGCAGTCATATTAGCACTACACATCATCATTTCTTATGTTGCATTGGATGCTGTCATAGGTTACAGACAGCTTTCTTTGCATAGACCCTGTCAAGAAGTAACAGAATGCATTATTCCTGAGTAATCAGATACCTAACGCTAAGGTTTAAGCATTCCTTAAGCAACAGCAATGGTTTCGGATGGTACGTGGAAATTTAGATTACAAAACTTTCAATTCGTACTGAATTTGTCAAGAGACCGTGACGTCTTCACTGGATGATACTCCCACTTTTAGTTCGAACTAAAATTTGTTCAGGGAATAAAAGCCATTGTGTGCCCGAATTCTTAGCGTAAAGTTTGTACAAAATATGTTAGAAAATGAGATAACTTAACTTATTGTCCTCTCCTCAGAGGTGTAAGCCTCTTTCTTCATCAGTCATCACCCTTCTGCATGCATTTTATACATCAGCAATTAATGGTGCCTTTCACCAATTGATTCCGATCTAGATTTCGTAGTGATACGCTGTAAAAATGAAAAAAGATCGTACAAAATTAATTTCTCATAGGGCTACAATATTTTAGAAATAATTTTAGGTTACGTTTGCCTGCTTCTAAATATCCTATAGGGGTTTACGAATAATAGATGCTCAAGAATTGAATCGGTCATTTAAGAAAGGGCTCAGTGACACTTTTTTTCAAAATGGATGTTATGAGGTAAATGGGTTCACCAGGGGTAGATGCATGATTCTGTTAAAGAAAGACCCGATTCCACCTACTAAAGTTAGTTCTACAGCAGCTTGAATATACCATTCAGTTTAGAAATGCCTCAACTCCAGGAATGGAGTCCTTTCAATACTGAACCTTCCTGAATCCTAGCAGTGAATGTAAGACTTATGGTCATTGTTCCTTGATTTTGGTTTAATCAAGAGATGTGTCTATAAGCTAGATAGAATTCCATCTATCAGGGAATATGTACAAATCATTGTCAACTCAGCAAAACAAGGAGGATTTGGTATTGGCTGATGACATTCTACAAGTCTCAACATAGTGGCAAAATTATTACAAAAAGACTGAAACCTAAGTTCTCAGTATGATTCAAAGAACCCAGTACAAATTTGTGCTTCAACGTACATTAGGGATATATATCAGCCACACCTCTGATGTGAAATATCTGCAACATCAACTGTGAAACTTCCTGAAAAGTGTGTTTATGAAAATAATGTTCCCATTAACACCAAGCAAGATTTGTCAAAACGAATGTGTTATAACGTATACCAGAAGAACATAAGCATTTCTATGTAGATATTCTTACATGGCCTACTTGCACCAAAGAAGCTGACGAATGAAGAAAGTATTTTACATTTATTGTATGTTTTCATTGATGTAGGACTGTATTTAGTATTCAAGATATTAAGTTGTCCCTTTATCATATTTTAATGCTACATAAATCAATCATAATAGTTTATTTTATTTTAAAACTGTGTTTTTGCACAATTTCAATGTTAAGTGTGAGGGATATACTTTTGAAAGGGCTCAATTCCATTACTTTCAATTACTATAATACATCATGTAAGCACACTGTATTTCTGTTTCACATGTAGAGATCTTAAAAACACCTATAATAAGACATTGCATATGCAAGAATTTACTAACTGTCAATGTTTCTGTAAATAAACAGTTTTTTCTTTCTCCTGAAAAGTTATCATTTCTGTCATTAAGCCCTTTCTTAAATGACCGATTCAATTATAGCTGACATTATTTTTTTGTGTGGAAAAAAAATACAAATATTATCGCCTCACTCATAACGTTGACGGTCGGCTCGCTTTGTTCTCATATTACAATGTTTGTTGTTACTGTAAAAGGTTTTCTCAAAAGGAACCGCTGACTGAATTCGTGTTGCCAATTCTCTCATTGCTCAATGTCATTGCCACGTAAGTGTTTTGCTGCATCTACATCTTCCCGCTCTGTTTACTAACACTGTGCAGTGTGGCAACTACTCCAAGCGTCGGCGACTTCTTTGATATTAACTGTCAACGAATTGAGCGAGGCGATAATAATAGTATTTGAATAGTGTATCATATTAGTAATAGAATGATCTTTTCATGAAGTCAACGTAATTTGAAAGAAGCTGGAATGTCAAAATATGGTAATAAAGTACGAATGATTTTCTTGTGATTATTACTATAGGCCTATATGCGTAATATTTTTAACGTCAACTTTTTTAAGAAGTAGGCCCATCCATAACATAGGTTCATACTTTTTGTTTTAGAATTATATTACATATGTTTCAGAATTATGGCTCGCAAGGAATTGTTATTCATCGTACTGGGCACACATATGCTAATAATTCAAAATACTTTGTCCTATTCGATTCGAGTTAATATATCTACGTGCATCGGCAATTCCAATTCGAATATAGTGTTTTAATACGATCAGTGTGCATTATAAACGTGAGTTGTATTTAATAACAGTGTAGTTGATTTTTTTTATTTAGAGGGGAAAAATAGCCATATGCAATTGCCAGTATAGAAAGGAAAAAATGCTTTGACGTCGTCTTTATAATAAATATTTTTAAAAATCTTCAATTTACAAGAACCACCAATACCTGTAAGAATAATTTAGTTTTGCAAGTGTTTCAATTTTACGATTTGTTTTAATGTTTGTACTGAAAAAACTTACAAATTCCGTTTAAACAAAATATTCATTGTTTTATTATACAAATTATAATAAATGTGAAACAGAAATATGTGAATTTTTGTTATAAAGTTAATAAATTAAGTAAGTTGTATTTATCACAGACTGCCCATACCTTTTTAAGAAGTAATTCTGTATCATAGTTTGAAAGAGAATAAATGGTTGAGTTTCCTGCTGGGCGAACTTTCTGTTTCTAGCAACAGTACATAAGTGATCCTGTCTATTTGATGAAGATATTGTAAAAATGACCGTCTGTTGTAGATAATGAGAATACTACATTGTTAAGTTTTATTCTTTGTAAAAATGGTTAAGATAATGAGTCAATTCTGAGAATGTGAAAGTGGTGAGCGAGGAGATTTGAAGGACCTCATAAATTATTAACTATTAGCATCTGTTTAATCTTCTTTATATTTTATAACCATTGTTTTCGTAAAGCATATGTGTAAACAGAGGATCGCCACAACATGTTTTCTGTCATTATGACTGATGTTTAAGTAGTCTGTTCCATTATATTCAATGCACAGCAGACGATATGCTTGGACCTCATGTGGCCCTGCTGCCACCTATCGGGAGTCGCTGACAAAAAGGTTCCCTTTTCATGCTATGAAAACATAACAGCAGCAGACCGGAACAAGAGCAGGAACAGGTTTGCCAACATACTCATTGGCGCTAAATTCAAACTGTTACACCGAACGCCATGTTACACTGTACCCCGTCAAATCAAATCATTTAGGGCCGATTGTATAAATAGTTTGATCTTGGATCAGAAACTAAACTGATCTCAGTTCACGCTGAACTCGGAAATTTATGTTGTATAAACGCTAATCTGAGATCAATTCGCACTGAACTAGGATCAATTTTGACTGGAGAAATTTCTCAGATCAAACTCATTGATCTCAGTTTTCTTATTTCAGGCACAAGATTAGCTCATTATAAACATAATATTAGGCCTACCTGTGTGGTTACGATAAATATCAAGAAAATACACAAATAACAAGTTAATACAATTCTAGCTATAACGTAATTGTGCGTATGACGGCATAAATAATTATCTAAATAAATGCCCCATTTCTTTTGCAGTAACATGTGGCCTATTTCCAGCGACTGCAGAAGACCATCTATTATTGTTTCAAAGATTCGATTCACTTGCAACTCCACGTTCTTATTTCTCTCACTGGGCTGCAGATATTGAGAAATAATGTGCTCTAATTGGGTTAACTTCCAAACTCACTAAATCAAATTTATCATTTTAAGAGTTTACTGTGGTTTCCATAGAAACTGGAAAGTCAAGTGAAATGCATTTCGGCTTTTATTCGGTCATTTCCATCTTCAACAAATAGAAAAGGAAGCATAGTTTTTCCATTTAAACAAAAATCATAACATTATACTTACAACATAGGATGTCAGAAGGCAACTTCCCCTGCAGTCATATTAGCACTACACATCATCATTTCTTATGTTGCATTGGATGCTGTCATAGGTTACAGACAGCTTTCTTTGCATAGACCCTGTCAAGAAGTAACAGAATGCATTATTCCTGAGTAATCAGATACCTAACGCTAAGGTTTAAGCATTCCTTAAGCAACAGCAATGGTTTCGGATGGTACGTGGAAATTTAGATTACAAAACTTTCAATTCGTACTGAATTTGTCAAGAGACCGTGACGTCTTCACTGGATGATACTCCCACTTTTAGTTCGAACTAAAATTTGTTCAGGGAATAAAAGCCATTGTGTGCCCGAATTCTTAGCGTAAAGTTTGTACAAAATATGTTAGAAAATGAGATAACTTAACTTATTGTCCTCTCCTCAGAGGTGTAAGCCTCTTTCTTCATCAGTCATCACCCTTCTGCATGCATTTTATACATCAGCAATTAATGGTGCCTTTCACCAATTGATTCCGATCTAGATTTCGTAGTGATACGCTGTAAAAATGAAAAAAGATCGTACAAAATTAATTTCTCATAGGGCTACAATATTTTAGAAATAATTTTAGGTTACGTTTGCCTGCTTCTAAATATCCTATAGGGGTTTACGAATAATAGATGCTCAAGAATTGAATCGGTCATTTAAGAAAGGGCTCAGTGACACTTTTTTTCAAAATGGATGTTATGAGGTAAATGGGTTCACCAGGGGTAGATGCATGATTCTGTTAAAGAAAGACCCGATTCCACCTACTAAAGTTAGTTCTACAGCAGCTTGAATATACCATTCAGTTTAGAAATGCCTCAACTCCAGGAATGGAGTCCTTTCAATACTGAACCTTCCTGAATCCTAGCAGTGAATGTAAGACTTATGGTCATTGTTCCTTGATTTTGGTTTAATCAAGAGATGTGTCTATAAGCTAGATAGAATTCCATCTATCAGGGAATATGTACAAATCATTGTCAACTCAGCAAAACAAGGAGGATTTGGTATTGGCTGATGACATTCTACAAGTCTCAACATAGTGGCAAAATTATTACAAAAAGACTGAAACCTAAGTTCTCAGTATGATTCAAAGAACCCAGTACAAATTTGTGCTTCAACGTACATTAGGGATATATATCAGCCACACCTCTGATGTGAAATATCTGCAACATCAACTGTGAAACTTCCTGAAAAGTGTGTTTATGAAAATAATGTTCCCATTAACACCAAGCAAGATTTGTCAAAACGAATGTGTTATAACGTATACCAGAAGAACATAAGCATTTCTATGTAGATATTCTTACATGGCCTACTTGCACCAAAGAAGCTGACGAATGAAGAAAGTATTTTACATTTATTGTATGTTTTCATTGATGTAGGACTGTATTTAGTATTCAAGATATTAAGTTGTCCCTTTATCATATTTTAATGCTACATAAATCAATCATAATAGTTTATTTTATTTTAAAACTGTGTTTTTGCACAATTTCAATGTTAAGTGTGAGGGATATACTTTTGAAAGGGCTCAATTCCATTACTTTCAATTACTATAATACATCATGTAAGCACACTGTATTTCTGTTTCACATGTAGAGATCTTAAAAACACCTATAATAAGACATTGCATATGCAAGAATTTACTAACTGTCAATGTTTCTGTAAATAAACAGTTTTTTCTTTCTCCTGAAAAGTTATCATTTCTGTCATTAAGCCCTTTCTTAAATGACCGATTCAATTATAGCTGACATTATTTTTTTGTGTGGAAAAAAAATACAAATATTATCGCCTCACTCATAACGTTGACGGTCGGCTCGCTTTGTTCTCATATTACAATGTTTGTTGTTACTGTAAAAGGTTTTCTCAAAAGGAACCGCTGACTGAATTCGTGTTGCCAATTCTCTCATTGCTCAATGTCATTGCCACGTAAGTGTTTTGCTGCATCTACATCTTCCCGCTCTGTTTACTAACACTGTGCAGTGTGGCAACTACTCCAAGCGTCGGCGACTTCTTTGATATTAACTGTCAACGAATTGAGCGAGGCGATAATAATAGTATTTGAATAGTGTATCATATTAGTAATAGAATGATCTTTTCATGAAGTCAACGTAATTTGAAAGAAGCTGGAATGTCAAAATATGGTAATAAAGTACGAATGATTTTCTTGTGATTATTACTATAGGCCTATATGCGTAATATTTTTAACGTCAACTTTTTTAAGAAGTAGGCCCATCCATAACATAGGTTCATACTTTTTGTTTTAGAATTATATTACATATGTTTCAGAATTATGGCTCGCAAGGAATTGTTATTCATCGTACTGGGCACACATATGCTAATAATTCAAAATACTTTGTCCTATTCGATTCGAGTTAATATATCTACGTGCATCGGCAATTCCAATTCGAATATAGTGTTTTAATACGATCAGTGTGCATTATAAACGTGAGTTGTATTTAATAACAGTGTAGTTGATTTTTTTTATTTAGAGGGGAAAAATAGCCATATGCAATTGCCAGTATAGAAAGGAAAAAATGCTTTGACGTCGTCTTTATAATAAATATTTTTAAAAATCTTCAATTTACAAGAACCACCAATACCTGTAAGAATAATTTAGTTTTGCAAGTGTTTCAATTTTACGATTTGTTTTAATGTTTGTACTGAAAAAACTTACAAATTCCGTTTAAACAAAATATTCATTGTTTTATTATACAAATTATAATAAATGTGAAACAGAAATATGTGAATTTTTGTTATAAAGTTAATAAATTAAGTAAGTTGTATTTATCACAGACTGCCCATACCTTTTTAAGAAGTAATTCTGTATCATAGTTTGAAAGAGAATAAATGGTTGAGTTTCCTGCTGGGCGAACTTTCTGTTTCTAGCAACAGTACATAAGTGATCCTGTCTATTTGATGAAGATATTGTAAAAATGACCGTCTGTTGTAGATAATGAGAATACTACATTGTTAAGTTTTATTCTTTGTAAAAATGGTTAAGATAATGAGTCAATTCTGAGAATGTGAAAGTGGTGAGCGAGGAGATTTGAAGGACCTCATAAATTATTAACTATTAGCATCTGTTTAATCTTCTTTATATTTTATAACCATTGTTTTCGTAAAGCATATGTGTAAACAGAGGATCGCCACAACATGTTTTCTGTCATTATGACTGATGTTTCAGTAGTCTGTTCCATTATATTCAATGCACAGCAGACGATATGCTTGGACCTCATGTGGCCCTGCTGCCACCTATCGGGAGTCGCTGACAAAAAGGTTCCCTTTTCATGCTATGAAAACATAACAGCAGCAGACCGGAACAAGAGCAGGAACAGGTTTGCCAACATACTCATTGGCGCTAAATTCAAACTGTTACACCGAACGCCATGTTACACTGTACCCCGTCAAATCAAATCATTTAGGGCCGATTGTATAAATAGTTTGATCTTGGATCAGAAACTAAACTGATCTCAGTTCACGCTGAACTCGGAAATTTATGTTGTATAAACGCTAATCTGAGATCAATTCGCACTGAACTAGGATCAATTTTGACTGGAGAAATTTCTCAGATCAAACTCATTGATCTCAGTTTTCTTATTTCAGGCACAAGATTAGCTCATTATAAACATAATATTAGGCCTACCTGTGTGGTTACGATAAATATCAAGAAAATACACAAATAACAAGTTAATACAATTCTAGCTATAACGTAATTGTGCGTATGACGGCATAAATAATTATCTAAATAAATGCCCCATTTCTTTTGCAGTAACATGTGGCCTATTTCCAGCGACTGCAGAAGACCATCTATTATTGTTTCAAAGATTCGATTCACTTGCAACTGCACGTTCTTATTTCTCTCACTGGGCTGCAGATATTGAGAAATAATGTGCTCTAATTGGGTTAACTTCCAAACTCACTAAATCAAATTTATCATTTTAAGAGTTTACTGTGGTTTCCATAGAAACTGGAAAGTCAAGTGAAATGCATTTCGGCTTTTATTCGGTCATTTCCATCTTCAACAAATAGAAAAGGAAGCATAGTTTTTCCATTTAAACAAAAATCATAACATTATACTTACAACATAGGATGTCAGAAGGCAACTTCCCCTGCAGTCATATTAGCACTACACATCATCATTTCTTATGTTGCATTGGATGCTGTCATAGGTTACAGACAGCTTTCTTTGCATAGACCCTGTCAAGAAGTAACAGAATGCATTATTCCTGAGTAATCAGATACCTAACGCTAAGGTTTAAGCATTCCTTAAGCAACAGCAATGGTTTCGGATGGTACGTGGAAATTTAGATTACAAAACTTTCAATTCGTACTGAATTTGTCAAGAGACCGTGACGTCTTCACTGGATGATACTCCCACTTTTAGTTCGAACTAAAATTTGTTCAGGGAATAAAAGCCATTGTGTGCCCGAATTCTTAGCGTAAAGTTTGTACAAAATATGTTAGAAAATGAGATAACTTAACTTATTGTCCTCTCCTCAGAGGTGTAAGCCTCTTTCTTCATCAGTCATCACCCTTCTGCATGCATTTTATACATCAGCAATTAATGGTGCCTTTCACCAATTGATTCCGATCTAGATTTCGTAGTGATACGCTGTAAAAATGAAAAAAGATCGTACAAAATTAATTTCTCATAGGGCTACAATATTTTAGAAATAATTTTAGGTTACGTTTGCCTGCTTCTAAATATCCTATAGGGGTTTACGAATAATAGATGCTCAAGAATTGAATCGGTCATTTAAGAAAGGGCTCAATGACACTTTTTTTCAAAATGGATGTTATGAGGTAAATGGGTTCACCAGGGGTAGATGCATGATTCTGTTAAAGAAAGACCCGATTCCACCTACTAAAGTTAGTTCTACAGCAGCTTGAATATACCATTCAGTTTAGAAATGCCTCAACTCCAGGAATGGAGTCCTTTCAATACTGAACCTTCCTGAATCCTAGCAGTGAATGTAAGACTTATGGTCATTGTTCCTTGATTTTGGTTTAATCAAGAGATGTGTCTATAAGCTAGATAGAATTCCATCTATCAGGGAATATGTACAAATCATTGTCAACTCAGCAAAACAAGGAGGATTTGGTATTGGCTGATGACATTCTACAAGTCTCAACATAGTGGCAAAATTATTACAAAAAGACTGAAACCTAAGTTCTCAGTATGATTCAAAGAACCCAGTACAAATTTGTGCTTCAACGTACATTAGGGATATATATCAGCCACACCTCTGATGTGAAATATCTGCAACATCAACTGTGAAACTTCCTGAAAAGTGTGTTTATGAAAATAATGTTCCCATTAACACCAAGCAAGATTTGTCAAAACGAATGTGTTATAACGTATACCAGAAGAACATAAGCATTTCTATGTAGATATTCTTACATGGCCTACTTGCACCAAAGAAGCTGACGAATGAAGAAAGTATTTTACATTTATTGTATGTTTTCATTGATGTAGGACTGTATTTAGTATTCAAGATATTAAGTTGTCCCTTTATCATATTTTAATGCTACATAAATCAATCATAATAGTTTATTTTATTTTAAAACTGTGTTTTTGCACAATTTCAATGTTAAGTGTGAGGGATATACTTTTGAAAGGGCTCAATTCCATTACTTTCAATTACTATAATACATCATGTAAGCACACTGTATTTCTGTTTCACATGTAGAGATCTTAAAAACACCTATAATAAGACATTGCATATGCAAGAATTTACTAACTGTCAATGTTTCTGTAAATAAACAGTTTTTTCTTTCTCCTGAAAAGTTATCATTTCTGTCATTAAGCCCTTTCTTAAATGACCGATTCAATTATAGCTGACATTATTTTTTTGTGTGGAAAAAAAATACAAATATTATCGCCTCACTCATAACGTTGACGGTCGGCTCGCTTTGTTCTCATATTACAATGTTTGTTGTTACTGTAAAAGGTTTTCTCAAAAGGAACCGCTGACTGAATTCGTGTTGCCAATTCTCTCATTGCTCAATGTCATTGCCACGTAAGTGTTTTGCTGCATCTACATCTTCCCGCTCTGTTTACTAACACTGTGCAGTGTGGCAACTACTCCAAGCGTCGGCGACTTCTTTGATATTAACTGTCAACGAATTGAGCGAGGCGATAATAATAGTATTTGAATAGTGTATCATATTAGTAATAGAATGATCTTTTCATGAAGTCAACGTAATTTGAAAGAAGCTGGAATGTCAAAATATGGTAATAAAGTACGAATGATTTTCTTGTGATTATTACTATAGGCCTATATGCGTAATATTTTTAACGTCAACTTTTTTAAGAAGTAGGCCCATCCATAACATAGGTTCATACTTTTTGTTTTAGAATTATATTACATATGTTTCAGAATTATGGCTCGCAAGGAATTGTTATTCATCGTACTGGGCACACATATGCTAATAATTCAAAATACTTTGTCCTATTCGATTCGAGTTAATATATCTACGTGCATCGGCAATTCCAATTCGAATATAGTGTTTTAATACGATCAGTGTGCATTATAAACGTGAGTTGTATTTAATAACAGTGTAGTTGATTTTTTTTATTTAGAGGGGAAAAATAGCCATATGCAATTGCCAGTATAGAAAGGAAAAAATGCTTTGACGTCGTCTTTATAATAAATATTTTTAAAAATCTTCAATTTACAAGAACCACCAATACCTGTAAGAATAATTTAGTTTTGCAAGTGTTTCAATTTTACGATTTGTTTTAATGTTTGTACTGAAAAAACTTACAAATTCCGTTTAAACAAAATATTCATTGTTTTATTATACAAATTATAATAAATGTGAAACAGAAATATGTGAATTTTTGTTATAAAGTTAATAAATTAAGTAAGTTGTATTTATCACAGACTGCCCATACCTTTTTAAGAAGTAATTCTGTATCATAGTTTGAAAGAGAATAAATGGTTGAGTTTCCTGCTGGGCGAACTTTCTGTTTCTAGCAACAGTACATAAGTGATCCTGTCTATTTGATGAAGATATTGTAAAAATGACCGTCTGTTGTAGATAATGAGAATACTACATTGTTAAGTTTTATTCTTTGTAAAAATGGTTAAGATAATGAGTCAATTCTGAGAATGTGAAAGTGGTGAGCGAGGAGATTTGAAGGACCTCATAAATTATTAACTATTAGCATCTGTTTAATCTTCTTTATATTTTATAACCATTGTTTTCGTAAAGCATATGTGTAAACAGAGGATCGCCACAACATGTTTTCTGTCATTATGACTGATGTTTAAGTAGTCTGTTCCATTATATTCAATGCACAGCAGACGATATGCTTGGACCTCATGTGGCCCTGCTGCCACCTATCGGGAGTCGCTGACAAAAAGGTTCCCTTTTCATGCTATGAAAACATAACAGCAGCAGACCGGAACAAGAGCAGGAACAGGTTTGCCAACATACTCATTGGCGCTAAATTCAAACTGTTACACCGAACGCCATGTTACACTGTACCCCGTCAAATCAAATCATTTAGGGCCGATTGTATAAATAGTTTGATCTTGGATCAGAAACTAAACTGATCTCAGTTCACGCTGAACTCGGAAATTTATGTTGTATAAACGCTAATCTGAGATCAATTCGCACTGAACTAGGATCAATTTTGACTGGAGAAATTTCTCAGATCAAACTCATTGATCTCAGTTTTCTTATTTCAGGCACAAGATTAGCTCATTATAAACATAATATTAGGCCTACCTGTGTGGTTACGATAAATATCAAGAAAATACACAAATAACAAGTTAATACAATTCTAGCTATAACGTAATTGTGCGTATGACGGCATAAATAATTATCTAAATAAATGCCCCATTTCTTTTGCAGTAACATGTGGCCTATTTCCAGCGACTGCAGAAGACCATCTATTATTGTTTCAAAGATTCGATTCACTTGCAACTCCACGTTCTTATTTCTCTCACTGGGCTGCAGATATTGAGAAATAATGTGCTCTAATTGGGTTAACTTCCAAACTCACTAAATCAAATTTATCATTTTAAGAGTTTACTGTGGTTTCCATAGAAACTGGAAAGTCAAGTGAAATGCATTTCGGCTTTTATTCGGTCATTTCCATCTTCAACAAATAGAAAAGGAAGCATAGTTTTTCCATTTAAACAAAAATCATAACATTATACTTACAACATAGGATGTCAGAAGGCAACTTCCCCTGCAGTCATATTAGCACTACACATCATCATTTCTTATGTTGCATTGGATGCTGTCATAGGTTACAGACAGCTTTCTTTGCATAGACCCTGTCAAGAAGTAACAGAATGCATTATTCCTGAGTAATCAGATACCTAACGCTAAGGTTTAAGCATTCCTTAAGCAACAGCAATGGTTTCGGATGGTACGTGGAAATTTAGATTACAAAACTTTCAATTCGTACTGAATTTGTCAAGAGACCGTGACGTCTTCACTGGATGATACTCCCACTTTTAGTTCGAACTAAAATTTGTTCAGGGAATAAAAGCCATTGTGTGCCCGAATTCTTAGCGTAAAGTTTGTACAAAATATGTTAGAAAATGAGATAACTTAACTTATTGTCCTCTCCTCAGAGGTGTAAGCCTCTTTCTTCATCAGTCATCACCCTTCTGCATGCATTTTATACATCAGCAATTAATGGTGCCTTTCACCAATTGATTCCGATCTAGATTTCGTAGTGATACGCTGTAAAAATGAAAAAAGATCGTACAAAATTAATTTCTCATAGGGCTACAATATTTTAGAAATAATTTTAGGTTACGTTTGCCTGCTTCTAAATATCCTATAGGGGTTTACGAATAATAGATGCTCAAGAATTGAATCGGTCATTTAAGAAAGGGCTCAGTGACACTTTTTTTCAAAATGGATGTTATGAGGTAAATGGGTTCACCAGGGGTAGATGCATGATTCTGTTAAAGAAAGACCCGATTCCACCTACTAAAGTTAGTTCTACAGCAGCTTGAATATACCATTCAGTTTAGAAATGCCTCAACTCCAGGAATGGAGTCCTTTCAATACTGAACCTTCCTGAATCCTAGCAGTGAATGTAAGACTTATGGTCATTGTTCCTTGATTTTGGTTTAATCAAGAGATGTGTCTATAAGCTAGATAGAATTCCATCTATCAGGGAATATGTACAAATCATTGTCAACTCAGCAAAACAAGGAGGATTTGGTATTGGCTGATGACATTCTACAAGTCTCAACATAGTGGCAAAATTATTACAAAAAGACTGAAACCTAAGTTCTCAGTATGATTCAAAGAACCCAGTACAAATTTGTGCTTCAACGTACATTAGGGATATATATCAGCCACACCTCTGATGTGAAATATCTGCAACATCAACTGTGAAACTTCCTGAAAAGTGTGTTTATGAAAATAATGTTCCCATTAACACCAAGCAAGATTTGTCAAAACGAATGTGTTATAACGTATACCAGAAGAACATAAGCATTTCTATGTAGATATTCTTACATGGCCTACTTGCACCAAAGAAGCTGACGAATGAAGAAAGTATTTTACATTTATTGTATGTTTTCATTGATGTAGGACTGTATTTAGTATTCAAGATATTAAGTTGTCCCTTTATCATATTTTAATGCTACATAAATCAATCATAATAGTTTATTTTATTTTAAAACTGTGTTTTTGCACAATTTCAATGTTAAGTGTGAGGGATATACTTTTGAAAGGGCTCAATTCCATTACTTTCAATTACTATAATACATCATGTAAGCACACTGTATTTCTGTTTCACATGTAGAGATCTTAAAAACACCTATAATAAGACATTGCATATGCAAGAATTTACTAACTGTCAATGTTTCTGTAAATAAACAGTTTTTTCTTTCTCCTGAAAAGTTATCATTTCTGTCATTAAGCCCTTTCTTAAATGACCGATTCAATTATAGCTGACATTATTTTTTTGTGTGGAAAAAAAATACAAATATTATCGCCTCACTCATAACGTTGACGGTCGGCTCGCTTTGTTCTCATATTACAATGTTTGTTGTTACTGTAAAAGGTTTTCTCAAAAGGAACCGCTGACTGAATTCGTGTTGCCAATTCTCTCATTGCTCAATGTCATTGCCACGTAAGTGTTTTGCTGCATCTACATCTTCCCGCTCTGTTTACTAACACTGTGCAGTGTGGCAACTACTCCAAGCGTCGGCGACTTCTTTGATATTAACTGTCAACGAATTGAGCGAGGCGATAATAATAGTATTTGAATAGTGTATCATATTAGTAATAGAATGATCTTTTCATGAAGTCAACGTAATTTGAAAGAAGCTGGAATGTCAAAATATGGTAATAAAGTACGAATGATTTTCTTGTGATTATTACTATAGGCCTATATGCGTAATATTTTTAACGTCAACTTTTTTAAGAAGTAGGCCCATCCATAACATAGGTTCATACTTTTTGTTTTAGAATTATATTACATATGTTTCAGAATTATGGCTCGCAAGGAATTGTTATTCATCGTACTGGGCACACATATGCTAATAATTCAAAATACTTTGTCCTATTCGATTCGAGTTAATATATCTACGTGCATCGGCAATTCCAATTCGAATATAGTGTTTTAATACGATCAGTGTGCATTATAAACGTGAGTTGTATTTAATAACAGTGTAGTTGATTTTTTTTATTTAGAGGGGAAAAATAGCCATATGCAATTGCCAGTATAGAAAGGAAAAAATGCTTTGACGTCGTCTTTATAATAAATATTTTTAAAAATCTTCAATTTACAAGAACCACCAATACCTGTAAGAATAATTTAGTTTTGCAAGTGTTTCAATTTTACGATTTGTTTTAATGTTTGTACTGAAAAAACTTACAAATTCCGTTTAAACAAAATATTCATTGTTTTATTATACAAATTATAATAAATGTGAAACAGAAATATGTGAATTTTTGTTATAAAGTTAATAAATTAAGTAAGTTGTATTTATCACAGACTGCCCATACCTTTTTAAGAAGTAATTCTGTATCATAGTTTGAAAGAGAATAAATGGTTGAGTTTCCTGCTGGGCGAACTTTCTGTTTCTAGCAACAGTACATAAGTGATCCTGTCTATTTGATGAAGATATTGTAAAAATGACCGTCTGTTGTAGATAATGAGAATACTACTTTGTTAAGTTTTATTCTTTGTAAAAATGGTTAAGATAATGAGTCAATTCTGAGAATGTGAAAGTGGTGAGCGAGGAGATTTGAAGGACCTCATAAATTATTAACTATTAGCATATGTTTAATCTTCTTTATATTTTATAACCATTGTTTTCGTAAAGCATATGTGTAAACAGAGGATCGCCACAACATGTTTTCTGTCATTATGACTGATGTTTAAGTAGTCTGTTCCATTATATTCAATGCACTGCAGACGATATGGTTGGACCTCATGTGGCCCTGCTGCCACCTATCGGGAGTCGCTGACAAAAAGGTTCCCTTTTCATGCTATGAAAACATAACAGCAGCAGACCGGAACAAGAGCAGGAACAGGTTTGCCAACATTCTCATTGGCGCTAAATTCAAACTGTTACACCGAACGCCATGTTACACTGTACCCCGTCAAATCAAATCATTTAGGGCCGATTGTATAAATAGTTTGATCTTGGATCAGAAACTAAACTGATCTCAGTTCACGCTGAACTCGGAAATTTATGTTGTATAAACGCTAATCTGAGATCAATTCGCACTGAACTAGGATCAATTTTGACTGGAGAAATTTCTCAGATCAAACTCATTGATCTCAGATTTCTTATTTCAGGCACAAGATTAGCTCATTATAAACATAATATTAGGCCTACCTGTGTGGTTACGATAAATATCAAGAAAATACACAAATAACAAGTTAATACAATTCTAGCTATAACGTAATTGTGCGTATGACGGCATAAATAATTATCTAAATAAATGCCCCATTCCTTTTGCAGTAACATGTGCCCTATTTCCAGCGACTGCAGAAGACCATCTATTATTGTTTCAAAGATTCGATTCACTTGCAACTCCACGTTCTTATTTCTCTCACTGGGCTGCAGATATTGAGAAATAATGTGCTCTAATTGGGTTAACTTCCAAACTCACTAAATCAAATTTATCATTTTAAGAGTTTACTGTGGTTTCCATAGAAACTGGAAAGTCAAGTGAAATGCATTTCGGCTTTTATTCGGTCATTTCCATCTTCAACAAATAGAAAAGGAAGCATAGTTTTTCCATTTAAACAAAAATCATAACATTATACTTACAACATAGGATGTCAGAAGGCAACTTCCCCTGCAGTCATATTAGCACTACACATCATCATCTATTATGTTGCATTGGATGCTGTCATAGGTTACAGACAGCTTTCTTTGCATAGACCCTGCCAAGAAGTAACAGAATGCATTATTCCTGAGTAATCAGATACCTAACGCTAAGGTTTAAGCATTCCTTAAGCAACAGCAATGGTTTCGGATGGTACGTGGAAATTTAGATTACAAAACTTTCAATTCGTACTGAATTTGTCAAGAGACCGTGACGTCTTCACTGGATGATACTCCCACTTTTAGTTCGAACTAAAATTTGTTTAGGGAATAAAAGCCATTGTGTGCCCGAATTCTTAGCGTAAAGTTTGTACAAAATATGTTAGAAAATGAGATAACTTAACTTATTGTCCTCTCCTCAGAGGTGTAAGCCTCTTTCTTCATCAGTCATCACCCTTCTGCATGCATTTTATACATCATCAGCAATTAATGGTGCCCTTCACCAGTTGATTCCGCTCTAGGTTTCGTAGTGATACTCTGTAAAAATGAAAAAAGATCTTACAAAATTAGTTTCTCATAGGGCTACAATTAGTATAATTATTCCCGTTTTATAATCACTATAACATTTAAAAACTTTATTTTATCACTATTAAGTGCTTACTTACAAATAACGTATTGCGTTATGAAAAGAGGTTTATATAGTTTGGCCTCTTCACTGTGAGTTTTGTAATAGTTACACCTCTGAAACATATGTAGCTGAATTTTAAGATTTTCTTTTAGTGCATTTCCGTTTCCGATACGGTATGGTTCGAGACAGTGAAAATGAAACAAAAGGGGCTATTGAGAAATGGGTAAGCTTTGTAAACTATTTAAATATCTTAATTCCATTTCCAACTTGATATTTGCGATCTATTATTGGATTAAACTTCCACATTTTAAAATTCAGTTAAATAAGAATTAGAACTGGAATTATCTTCATTCCAATAGTAAATTGACTTGATTATTCAATGTAAGATTAACCAAATACAACCCTATTAGAATAGTATAATTATGTGACAACCATGCATTGCGATCCTGTCTGCCGCGGTTTACTGAAAAAT